>CM067312.1:50092430-50749930 GCA_034231615.1 Meghimatium bilineatum | reverse complement strand
TGTTAAACAAGAAAAATGTCTATAACTTACCAGCAGCAGATTCCAGTAGGGCACGATCTCCGCTATTGTTTTCGTCACTTCTGTGCAGGCGCTTCCCATTACCATAACCAGGTTTGTGTCTTTGGACTTTCGGTAAATAAAATCAAAGAATGCATCAGTTCCTACTCCTGGATCGCACTGCAAACAATAATAAATATTGACTTTATAAATCTCGCCAAGATCATGAAACATGACTCAGCGATCATGTGCTCACCTAATTCTTGAGTTGATTCTGAGGGTTAAAAAAATAGAAGCGGTTACGTAGCTGGTAGCGAAAAGGGATGTCAATAACTAAGGAGAGACGTCATTAGAACTGTGGAAAAAGTGTGAGGTATACTACAAGGGGGAGTGGTTTGATTAAAATTGACGTTAACAATACCGTTTTTATACATCATTACTTTTTAAAAAAATCACGAACATGTATCTAAAAACCGGCCCTGTGGTTCAGTGCGCGTCTTTAACGGCCATGGTATCTGGGCTCGAATCCCACCACAGGTAATTGTGCATCCCGGCCGTTCAAAAAACAACAGCAAATTACTGAACGTATTTATATTGCCTAGAAAATCACTAAAGCCAAAACATTCTGGGTTGATGGCTATGCCCTGAATAGGGTATGCTACCAATTTTATTGTTTTTAAATTCCGAAAAAAAAACATCGACATTTATGGACAGTTACCTAAGTATTTTTGCAAGTGCCAGTTTTAACAATGATGGTTGCTAACCCGGTGCATAAACCATACTATAAATCTACGACCGGGATGGCAACTTTGGTTGCAAATGCCCAAAGCAATCTCCAGTGTCGACACACCGGTATTCATTGTGGTTGTGCAATGAGGAAGACGCTGGTGCTTTAGCCTGTTCAGTACGCCAGGTCAGCTTCGGTAATTTATGTACGAATACAGAACGTAAAAAGAACCAAATGTTTATATGGCCAAAATAATTTTTTTTACTTTTTGGTCGAAAATAAATAGGTGGTACACTCACATTTTTTCTGTGTTGTCTGAGTATTTCTCTTCAATGGTTCATATTTTTTCCAAGTTGGTTCATAATTTATACTCGTGGGCTCATCCTTTCGGCTCGATGGTTCATCATTTCTCTTCGTTTGTTCAAAATAACTCTCTGTTGGTCAATTATTTCTTCTCATTTGTTCATCATTTCTCCCCGTTTGTTCATCATTTCTTCTCTTGTGCACAGCATTTCTCCTCGATGGTTGAGTTTTCCACAAATTTAAGGAGCTCATATAATACAAACATATGTACACTCATCCAGCCCCCATGTTTCCTACACATTTTACTGTGCGTCACAAATTCAACAAACTATCAGGAATTAGTGAATCTATTATCAACTATCAGGAATTAGTGAATCTATTATCAACTATCAGGAATTAGAGAATCTATTATCAACCCTTACTATCTATTTCCACCTCTTCTTTAAACCTCCACTTCGATATCAGGCTGCTACGTAATGCCACTACGGAGACTTCACTTGCCCATCTGAATTCTACGCTCAATCCAAATGACAATTTGATCCGAGTCTGGAACTTTCTCCCAATTAAGTCTAAAAAGAAAGGGCAACGGACTTAGCTCAGCCTATGCTACAGCAAAGAACTGACGAGGTAGATCATATTACACAATCTCCGAGTGAAGACACTAGCTTCGTACTTACATGACGAATGATTAAAAATGATGTCTTTATATAGGTAATAATGATTATTTACTAGTGATGACAAGACAAATTCATATTTTACCATTGATGACAAGATAATCTCATCATTTGTTATTGATGACAAGAAAAACTCATCATTTACCATTGATGACAAGAAAAACTCATCATTTACCATTGATGACAATATAAACCATCATTTACCATTGATGAGAAGATAACTCATCATGCACCATTGATGACAAGATAACCTCAACATCCTCATTTATCTCAGTGGTTATCAATCTGTTTGTCTCCAGTGTCCCACATTTGTAACAATTTAAGCCTCGTTGTTGGTTATATAATGACTGTTACGTTTTTTACTAAAGGTTTATTACTATTTCCCACGTTTTACGTCTAGTCGAAACAGTAATATTTATGTGGTCCTATTAGACGAACCTGAGGCCTCCAGATTTTTATTGTGTTTCTTCTTATGAGTTATGTACATCTCTGCGGCTCTAGGAGGTGATCTAACCCGTGCTGAGAACCACTGATTATAACGTCTTTGGCGTGAAAGACATGTGGTGATAAATGAAGAATATTCGTTTCTGTGCTTGCTTCTTACCTGTATCATGTCCCAGTCGTGACTTCATTCTTACCTGTATCATGTCCCAGTCGTGACTTGCTTCTTACCTGTATCATGTCCCTGTCGTGACTTGCTTCTTACCTGTATCATGTCCTTGTCGTGACTTGATTCTTACCTGTATCATGTCCCAGTCGTGACTTGATTCTTACCTGTATCATGTCCCAGTTGTGATTTGATTCTTACCTGTATCATGTCCCAGTCGTGACTTGATTCTTACCTGTATCATGTCCCAGTCGTGACTTGATTTTTACCTGTATCATGTCCCAGTCGTGACTTGATTCTTACCTGTATCATGTCCCAGTCGTGGCTTGATTCTTACCTGTATCATGTCCCAGTCGTGACTTGATTCTTACCTGTATCATGTCCCAGTCGTGACTTGAGTCTTACCTTTATCATGTCCCAGTCGTGGATCAATTGATTTGTATACTGATCAGAATGAGAAACATTAGCTATACGAAGAGATTGATAAATCAACAATAAATTGAAACTATCAGCTTTTACACTCAGATAAAACTATGAGCGGTTACACTGATAAAACTATAAGCGGTTACCTTCTGATGGATTAAACTGAGACTGGAATAGAAACGCTTGAAATGTGAGATCCCTAACATCTAACACCCCTACATCATTATTAAAAGATATGGGTAGCTTTACTTTTTTTAAAGTTTACTCTCGTAGAGCATTGACTATGTCTTAATAAATCAAGTGTCATCTCGAGTAGCGTATACCATCATGTTTCTCAACAACTCTCTGTCTCTTTTGCTGTTAATAAGTTCAGTTGGTGACTGCTGTTTGTGCCACAGTGACAACCCATCCAGAAATACCTCTCTTTGTTGTCCTCTGTCTCTTCTCCCGTTGATCTTTCTAGTAGTTACTAAATGTTCAAGTTTTACTTTTTTACATCACACGCCCTAAAAATCTTGATTGTCTGTTTCTAATTTTCGCTATAAATTGTAGTTTTACTCCAGCATCTGTATGTGTATTGCTGTTCCGCCCAAATATAAGCAGACCCAGCGAACTGGTCCGCTCGTTCTATTCACTCCACATCCGCCTGTCCGGGAACATTTCACTCCACACCTGCCTGTCCGGGAACAAAGATAAAAGTTATTTGACACAGTGGGACTCAATTTTTTTAATCCCTCTCCAATGACTCCAGCAATCGCCATAATTTGTTTCTTATCCACATTTCTAGATTGTTGATTATAATTGTCCTTGTTCTGTTTTATTGTTAATTATTATTGTTTTATATCAATAGTTAGATATTCTCGGTAACATGTTTACTTTATTTCGGATTTACGCAAATTTTAGAAAAAGATGGAAATGTGTGAGATGAGATGTTTGAGACCGACGGAGAAATGAAGATATTAGGAAAGAAATATCGGACTCTCTCTCTCTCTCTCTCTCTCTCTCTCTAGCCAAGAATATATCGAGAGACAGCACACCAAGTTGTTTAACCACATCATGAGAAGGTAACCACCGCAACCAGTCTATTATGCCTACAAGTATCAGAAGGTCGGGCTACAAGGCACTAGGAAGACCTAGAATAATGTGGGTGGAGACAATCAAAGAAACTTTAAAGAGACACCGGCTGACCATGGCCAATGTGACTCAAATGGCTAAAACAAGGCAATTCCAAAGCTCCACCCCACCCCACCCCCACACACACACACTTTTCATTCGAATGATTGTTTAACAGCACACGAGGAAATGACAATCATCATAGATTACTCTATGAGGTTATAGAATGGCAATCATCATAGATTACTCTATGAGGTTATAGAATGGCAATCATCATAGATTACTCTATGAGGTTATAGAATGGCAATCATCATAGATTACTCTATGAGGTTATAGAATGGCAATCATCATAGATTACTCTATGAGGTTATAGAATTACGTTTAAGTAAGAAAGATCTGGAAGGAAAGATCCAAATATTTTATCTTAGATACGACAAGACGGTGCGTATTTTGATCAGTTTTAAGCAAAAGTAGACCAGGCAAACCAATGTACTGGCCCGCAGGGCTAAATGAAAATATCAGTTGGATTATTAGGTCACCAAATATCACATCACAATCTATCGTATGCATAAAGTAAAGGCAGCACACAGTGGTAACAAGAATATGATAACGTAAACATGTGACGTTGCGAATGGCAACTCATGCTCAGAACGAATGAAAGAGAAAACTTAGAGAAAATGTTATTCGACACTTTTTAATGATTAACATGAAATTCGATATGACATACATCTGTTACTTTGATTTCAGTGCTATACATTCGATGAAGAACTATGAAATAACACGTTCTGTGAATATTCCAGAATGTTCAGGAAATGACCACATCTAGGCCTAGCAAACATCATTTTAGCGTCAGACTAAAAAACAGTGCCGTAACTGGTTTACATCAAATCTGAGAAAAGTAATGAACTAAATTTGACGAGAGAAACAGACATATAGAGAGACAGAGATAGAGGAATGACACTGTGAGAAAAAAAAACAGACATAAAAACAGAAAGAGAAACGAAAAAAAAACAACGATGAAATAACAATAGTGAACGAACACTTTTCTTGTGTGAAACCACCGCTAACACTCACAGTATGATGTTGGCACTCACTTCTCGCACGAAGAAAGCACCCAAAAACAAAAATATGTTCAGGAGCACACACATGTGAAAGTTAATCCTGAAAATCGTGCCAAGAATTTGTAGTTATGAATATTAACGAGGCGTGCTGTTACCTAGCAACTGCAGTTACCTAGCAGCCTAACAACTCTTGACTCCATTTTGGTATCTAAGGACAGTAGGATTACTTACTCTATGGCCGTCTCCATTAAAGTCCTTCCAACAGAATTAATTAGGACCCTATTCGTGACGTGTTTGATTACTGCTGGGCTTTCCATTTCTAACTATTTATATACTTGGTATCGCATGCCAGAAATACCAAGGCGACTCCAAGTATATAAATAATAATTAAGCGTAAGACGAACAATAATCAAAAAACGACACCAATGGGGTCCTAATTAATTCTTTTGGAAGGTCTTCATATTGTCTTACGTACACTCCATTTTGGCTACTTGTTTTTATTATGAAAAAGAAAGTGTAATAAAACGGGAATATTAACTGTAATTAGAACCCAGTATAAAGGGGAACCTCCAAAAGTGCAAAGTCCCATTATGTTGACAATTACGAACACATTTCTTACATCGTGTAGGTTAGTAAAATGTCAAGGGTATTTATCTAGCAATAGAGATTGAGTAACAGAATTAATTTCCGAAAATGGAAGACTAGACACAGAAATAGAAACAAGGTGCCAGAAAGCAAATACAGTGACCTAATAACTTTCATCATTACTTCTTCACCAAAGATCAAGATGGAAATATTTAAAAAAACATATATCTACAATTTGTATACCGACACTCTGCTACCAATGTCAAACATGGACACTGTGCTACCAATGTCAAACATGGTCTTTAACAGTCTCACAGCAGAGAAAAATCTTTACGTACGAAATGAAGTGTCTGAGAAAAGCTGCAATGGTTAACAAACTAGACAAAATGGGAAATGAAGAAAGTAGGAAAATAGTTGGTATAATATCATGTATTGAACATATTGAAAGACAGAAAGTAAAATAGTTCGGTCACCTTATGAGAATGAAGCCAAAACAAAATACCAATAAGAGAATATAACAAATGAATAACTGGCTGTAAAGCCAAAGGTAGACCAAGAAACCGTTGGGTAGAAAACATCAAGACAGCATTGAATAAACATACACAAAATGCAACCACGACGACACATCTGGCCTTGGAACGATAGCTGAAGCTCCCACCCCTTCACTTACCGGCAAGTATGGTCAACCCTCATTCACCTGCGAACAGAATAGACAATATTGTTTGAGGTATGACTCTATGACCCTTAGGGGCCACATAGCCCAAGTTTGGAACCACTGATATCAAGTGATTAGACGGAATGCGCATACCAAAGTTATTAACACATGTTCAAATGTTGTAGAGGATTGACTTGATTGTAAACGGAGTTGTATATCTAGTCAGTCTCTCTCAATTAATACAAGTTACAATGTCGGGTAACAACCCGAAAATGGAAAAGAGTGGCTGGAGTAACTATCTATCTATCTATCTATCTATCTATCTATCTATCTATCTATCTATCTATCTATCTATCTATCTATATATCTATCTATCTATCTATCTATCTATCTATCTATCTATCTATCTATCTATCTATCTATCTATCTATCTATCTATACGCTGTGTCCCTTGTTTGCCTTGCAGCGTCAGTGGTGGAAGAGTTCTCTGGAGATGGCCTTCTTGTGCGCTGTTTGTAAACTTGTTCCTGTGGCTTCTTTGATTTCTGTGATCCATCTTTTACATGGTCTGCCTCTGGCTTTATAACCGTTATGTCTATGTGTCATGTCCATTTGTGGCATGCTATATGTCAGTAGTCTGGAAGTGTGTGAAAACCACTTGATTAACACATGGCAAATATCGAAATCAAATCAAATAAAATACAAATATAATTAGCTCGATGATGGGCGGAAAATCCACAGCGAAAAATAACTATGAACTGGACACGCTTAGTTCAATAACAACCAGTAGTCTGTTGCCACACGTTCAAGGACGCTAAGGTAGACAAAGGCCAGAACAACCATGCATCGGGCAATTAGTGACAATTAGTGGCAATAAAGCCGGGCTAGAGACAAGTAGCTGGAAAGAAAGAGAAAGATGTGTGTGGGGGTGGGAGAGTTGTGGGGAATCCATCCTGAGGTTCTTTCCAGCCAATTGGAATCCTGATTTCACCTCTCTTCTTCTTTCTCACCTCTTTCATTCCTCTCTGTGTTCTCCTTCCTTCTCTTAACCCCCATTCTTATATCTATTATTATATGCCATACTATTCGAGTCCTGGTTTAACCAGGTTATTGCGATACCTGCCCCTCAACTCGGCTACTCCGCCCCTGCCTTATACAATGTTCTTGTTTGCCGCGTGGTTCCTAACTCCCTGTTTCGTATCAGGACCCATTCTCTTTGTTAACTATCCAGCTATTGTTCCCATTTCTTTCACTAACTTCCTGTTCTTCTATTACTTTCTAAGTGGTGTCATTGTGGATATGTCGTCGGGATTGCCGCGCTCTTCAGCTTCATACGATCTCCATTTGGACATCAGAATACCTATATCATCTCCCATTAAGACCACCCTCCAGTACTAATTGGGCTTTCATTCGTATTGTCTTTGACTGGTGTCTTCCTTTCCGTTAGTTACTATTTGCGTATATGAAGTCCCCTTGGCTATTTTTGGTATGAAATTCCTAATGCAAATGATAACCTAAAGAAGACACGTGATTAGTCGCAATGAGGTACCCCCAAAATTACCTCTTCCCCCCCCCCCAACACACAAATTGCTATTTCTTTCCAACCGTTAGTCTCTGATAGGCCTTCGTCAGCTTGACTTTATTGTCTCTAATTGCCTGATGCATGGTTTTTCTGACTTTTGTCTACCTCAGCGCTCTTGAACGTGTGACAACAGACTACTGGTTGCTGTTTAACTCGGCGTATCTAGTTCATATTCCTTTTTTCAATAACAATGTCTCGCCCATCATCTTATCATTTCCACTCCATCCATCTTTTTACTGTGTCTGTGCACTTTCCTCTCCTTACTTATCACTTCCGTCTTTCTATCACAACCTCATTTCCTTTGCCTTGCTGCCCTATCTCTGCTTCATACATTCGTCCCACCGCTATTGTACTTCTTTCCTTTTTTCCCCCCTCCTATCGCCACTATGTGTTTCTCTATGTAAGATTTGTTGGCTGTGGTCTTTTGTGTGTCCTGATGAAGACTTTTACGTCGAAGAGCTGTATGTCACTATCTCTCGCAATGGAGCAGCAAACTAGCTACCACGAGTATCGCTTGGAGCACTAAATTCCCGATAACATCACGTACATTCCCGATAACATCACGTAAATTGCCGATAACATCACGTACATTCCCGATAACATCACGTACATTCCCGATAACATCACGTACATTCCCGAAAACATCACGTACATTCCCGAAAACATCACGTACATTTCCGATAATAACGAAAGTGCGGAAAGTTCACTTCTAAATAAGACCTGATTTCGAAACCGCAACCTCATTGAGGAAAATCTATAGACTTTACATAAATCCCCACAAAGAAAATGTACAGGCTTTATATAGATCCCCAGAACGACAATCTGTATGTATGAGTTTACTTAATTTTGGGATATTTTGTCCCAGGTTAGAGTTACTGTAAGTTGTACAACACTAGAACTAGACTGATTGAGCGGCTATAGGGAAGACAATAGCGCACATTAGCTGAATCCATCAACATTTTGAAACAGTCCCCAGGATTTCAAACGTTCTGAATTTAAAAAAAAAAATTAACAGCTAGTGTCTGAGATCTATCCCGAGGGTATATTTTGACAGAGTTGTTTGAGGCACTCAGGATATAATGAACTGTCTGAGACTTCTGTTTCAACATATCCAATCCACTTTCATCATAATCTGTCAGAAAAAAATGTGCTCATCAGAAAAAGTTGGAAATGACAGGAAAATGAAGTTTGAATTGTAAAGACAAATATCGTTAGAAATTGTGTCTCATAATTTAGCGAGTTTCGTAGTTAATTATGTCAATTTGGTACGCTATTTATGTGAGTATTTAAAAAAAAATTTTTTAGTATTCTTCCGTTACTGAATGATTTCCTGCGAAGGATGGTAGAGAGTATTTCTATGGTTTGTGGAAATAAAGGCCGCTTTGCCATAGCAGACGCCGCGACTTGTACAGGAAGAACTTTGATTGTACCTCCGAAAGAAAAATCCTGTTTCAACCGTGGATTGAACCAGGGACCTCAAGGGCCATTGTATAGTATTCTCTTCTGAAGTCGGTTCCATCCGTGTGGCAACCGGCGCCTGGACGTCTAGTTCAGTGTGTAAATAATAGGACCACTGTCTTTTTTTTCAGAAATGTTGTTGGAGGCGACTAAGAAATGTTGATGGATGGGATGGCAATCTGTCATCTGTTAAAAATCATTCACTTGCATGTCTTGCCTCAATTTTCTTACTTTTGTCTTCTGCCAAATGGTCCTAATGGATGACGGAGAGATGGAGGTCAGTGAACATTTCAGCTGTGATCTTTTGTTGCAGATTCCTAGCTGGCAGGAAAGCTAGGTATACCATCACTGAAGATTGGTCAATACATCTGATTCAAGAATGATAAACTAATTGGCCCTGACGTTCATGTCTGGACTCGCGGCAGGACGCGATGATCCTGCAATACTGATATGCTGGAATGCTTCCATTCTGGGACTAAACAAGAATCAATTAAATCCTCCTTAACACGACCAGAGTACTTACATGACATACACGGTCGATCAGCTTTACAATGATTGCACAGACTATCAGACTGTTGGGTATGGGTACGAAAATAATACAAATAACAATATACACGACAGACGTTTCAACCTTATGGTCATTTTCAAGAAAATACAAGAAAAGCAGTGAACAAAGAGTAAAATTCGTAAAAATGAAGTCTCTATCACAAAATCATTAAATGGTAAAGTTTTTACAATAAAGATATCCAAGGTAACAATGACGGACGTATACACAAGTATTGACATATAGACACGCATTTAGAAAAAAAATGGTAGTGAGAGCGAAATAAAACAATTATGCATGAAAAATAATGAAGACAACACGTCAAACGTCCCTTCCCCTTTAAATCTAAATAAATGAATGATCGGTATTAAGACCAAATAGCTAATCGATATAAAACTGCAATAAAAAGTAATTTTACAGAGTGTATCTAGCTCTATCATCAGTATTGCATCATTGAATGCAGTGACCTTAATATCATTGGCACCACCATGATCTGACGGAAGAATGAAATGTATAGCGACAGGAGTGGGTGTTCTGTGCTTAATGGAATGAAGATGTCGGCATAAACGGTCACTTATTCGTTTGCAAATATATTTACTAACCTATATATTTTTGTTATATCGTTTACTAATGACAACGTAAATGACATTACGGGATTCACATGTTAAGACATCGTAGATAGAGAAAGTGGTCTTAGGAAATGACTGACAGTAAATATTGTAGCGACTTATTGTCGTTTAACATAATCAGGAGTTACAGACAGCAAACAATATGAGTTTGTGTGTCACCTCGGTTACTCAACTGATGAATAACTGCTTTTGTCTGAAAGACCATAGACTGTCATCTAAGGGGATTATTGTATCATCATCATGTGCAACATCATCATGTGCAACATCATCATGTGCAACATCATCATGTGCAACATCATCATGTCTAAGTTATATGTACAGAAATGATTCACTATATATTAGGATAAGAATGGTAGCGAATATTAGAGGAACGGAGTATGTAAATATTAGAGGAACAGTCTGTAAATATTAGAGGAACGGAGTATGTAAATATTAGAGGAACAGAGTATGTAAATATTAGAGGAACAGAGTCTGTAAATATTAGAGGAACAGAGTATGTAAATATTAGAGGAACAGAGTATGTAAATATTAGAGGAACAGAGTATGTAAATATTAGAGGAACAGAGTATGTAAATACTACGATGCAAGACGCAGCGGATATTGTGTCAGCAAAGACATTGAATATTAGTAGAACGAAGTCCATAAATATTAAATGGTAATGCAAAATAAGATAAAAAGGTTAATTGAAAAACCTAACTATAGATTTTTTTAAATATATATAAACATTCAATAAAACAAAACAGGACAATTTTCCAGGTATCTTTCCAAACGGGACCTTTTTCAAGAAACTAATAGTGTTAAAAATAAACAAAAGGACACAAATATCAATAACTAAATTGACTTGAGAATGTTTATTTTGAGGGCAGAGCACCTGGGAGGAGGAGAAAGGGCAAACAAAGAAGACGATCAACTGACGACACTAAATATAACATGAATACGTAGGATAGTTCAAGTAGCATGACCTTGTTTATTTGCTGCCGGAATATATATTTGTCTTATATTCTATATAATTTTCCATACAGGCGATTCTACATTTATATTTGTTACATAAAATAGGGCATTGTCATGTGTGATATTCTCTCCAGAACGTTGCTACCCAATGAACTTCCTGAACCCTTCTCTGACTTTGGCAATGCGGCTTGCATTTTCCAACGACATATTCATATTATCTTTAATATCGTCAGTCCATCGTCATCTTGGTCTGTCTTTCTTCCTCCTCCCAAGTTCTGTGCCCTCCATTATTTGTCTTTCTAAACAATTGTGTCTCTTTATATGACCAAACAGGTGTAGTTGTCTTTTTGCTATTGTATTTAGTAACCAATACTCTGAAATCTTCAATGTGTTTATACTATCTGAGTTTCTCTTTTATTTTCCTTCCATGATTATTCTAAGTATCTTTCTGTAGCATTTCATCTCAAAGACGTCGATCCCCTTTGCCGCTGTTTTAGTTAGAGTTCATGTTTCACATATGTATGTTACAACCGGAAAAATAAAAGTTCTTAACATTAGCAGATTCGTTTCTATTTTGTTGTTTCCATATATGAATTATATGTATATCGTTTTTATTAATCCCTATATGAATTACATAGAATTACATAAAATAACTATCGCTTTCGTTATTACCTATATTCTTCTTCTTCTTCAACGTTCATTCTCAAACTCCCACTGGATCTCTGTTATAGCAGGACAATGGTCCAACTAGATTTTCAGCAGGATGTAATCCAGAAAATTGAAATGCGTTGTATCGCCGTTTTATTTGCACCAATGGTCCGACACATCCGTCTTAGGCGGATTTTCCTATATGAATCGATCTTATTTCACTTTCATTATTGCACTATATGAATCACGTCTGTATTTTCCTGAATCATCTTTGTTACCTCCGCTCCTATATATAATTATGTTTTTTTAAGAAAGCACTTTGTGACAATTTGGAAGTTCATTCTCTCTTCTACAATTTCTTGTACTCTACTCCAGGAAGGTATTGAGATTTTCATTTTTTAACACCTTGTCTGTTGCCATTCTTGTCCACGTTCTCTCTCTTTCTCTCTTTCTCTCTCTCTCTCTCTCTCTCTAAATATTTCTCCTTCTCTTTGATTTTCTAAAACCCTACATATCTTTCAAAAAATGAACGTCGTTTCTGGTCGATATTGTTTCCCTGTTGAAATGCCAGATGGCATGACATCATCAAGTCCAGACATATGGTTCCTGTTCCGATGGTAAGATGTGTTAATGACATACATCTGGCCTCATTGGATAAAAATAACATTGTACAGAAATTTAAAGAACGGGTGACCAAAAAAAATGTGTGATGGAGACATGCAAAAATATGGGCCAAAAAGAGACGCAAATTGTGTTGCTGGCTTGTGAAATTTGGGTGAAGTTATAGTAAATATATGGAGAGTCGCGGCAACTGAATTGATAGTGCAATGGATTCCTATTCGCAAGATCGAAAAGGTTCAATTCCCAATGGAACAAAAAATATTTTAAAAGCCTCAAACGATGGTTAGATGGAGAGAATCTAGAGGAATGAAATATAAGATCTTCTGGGAAAGTAAAAGTTTGGGCTTGACGCTAAATACATCATTTGGTGATGCGTCGTTGATCAATACATGCAGAAGTCAGAATGTATTCTCCGATACGCCTAAAGTGTAAATGATGGAAACTTTTCTTACTTTAACCAGTCATATATCTTTTCTGAGGCGACCACGACAGAATGAGAGTAGGAATGGCTATCCCATCAGTTAGAAGATCAAAGATAAAATATGCTATTCTACATATCGGATACATCTAGTGAGAGAAGAAATTCTACAGATTATATATGTCTAGTGAGAGGATCAGTTCTACAGATCATATATGTCTAGTGGGAGGATCAGTTCTACAGATCATATATGTCTAGTGAGAGGATCAGTTCTACAGATCATATATGTGTAGTGAGAGGATCAGTTCTACAGATCATATATGTGTAGTGAGAGGATCAGTTCTATAGATCATATATGTGTAGTGAGAGGATCAGTTCTACAGATCATATATGTCTAGTGAGAGGATCAGTTCTATAGATCATATATCTATAGATAGCATCAGTTCTATAGATAGCAAATCTTGCAGCCAAACTGTAACTTCATTTTTATTTTTAGTTTCTGGATCCATCTTGACGCACTCTGGTCATATCCGTAGGTGCTCGGTCGCTGCAGCATACAACCAATAGTATGGATGCTGATGGATCCAGTAGCTTGATGACTACACACACACACACACACAGATTAATATCAATCGCCATATTGTTTAGCCCAGGGAGTAATTTAAAATTTCTCAAATCGCAATATCAATCTCCAACTATTGTAGCGTATTTCTTGTGTATATATTCAAATAGTGATCTTAATATGTCATTATTATCCATAACTAATTCTCCTAGTATTGGTGCCTATGAATATATATTGTTTAGTCTCTTCCATTGTAGGGGACTCTCGCATGTCCATGATTGTGCTGCAATGGAAGGGCGTTATGTATAAACGTTAGTTCACAAAAGTAAGAATTTAAGTGCAACAATATCGCATGCCCACGAACAGTGAATCCACAGAGTTCTTCATAGACTAGAATTTCTATTTATCTACAAACCTGTAACCCGTCTAGGTTGTACGGGTACCACATTGGATGCTTCAGCACACATAGTCCTCCAATGATCTCTATCGTAAACGATGCGGGTGAGTGAGGAAATATTTTGTCCTGTCCATACCTTAATGTTGTTTGTCCGTGTCTTTATTTTCCTTGATCTGCTTCTCCCACCTTCGACTGTTCCCTGCAGTATTGTTTTTTACAAGAAATCATGTCTGCCTACATGTCCAAACCATGCTAGTTTTCATCATTTCACTATTGAAAGCAATGATTCTTATACACCTGCATATATCTCTATTTTATTTCTTGCGTACAAATCTGTCTTATGCTCTCTATAGAAAATTTGTCGAATTCGTCTATCTATCTATACGATGTGGCCCTTGTTTGCCTTGCGGTGTCAGGGGTGAAAAAAGGTTCTCTGGAGACGGCCTACATCTCCTTCGTTTGTAACATTTGTATTTAACAACCTGTAATCGTCTCTCCATGACCGCAGTAAACGTTCAACTCTCACAACGATAAATCACAACAGAAAGAACAAGTGAGTTATACAGTTTGATTTTTAATCTAACACAGATGTTGCTTGTCCACATCACCGGTATCCTTGGTATAGATTAGAATATGCAATGAACTCATTTAAGTCATGTCTGAGATACCAATGTTTGATCTTTTTCAGCATGAACTGAGAGTCTGTTACTACTACAGCTCCTAATGTCCTTGTGCTTGCGGAACATTGTATTCTTTCTATCATCCATTCATCCATCAATCAATCTATCCATCTACCTATATATATACGCTGTGTCCCTTGTTTGCCTTGCGGCGTCAGGGTTGGAAGAGTTCTCTGAAGATGGCCTTTTTGTGCGCTGTTTGTAAGCTTGTTCCTGTGGCTTCTTTGATTCATTTTATTGTCTACATAATTGCCTACATTTTCATTATTAGGCTGGAAGTCATGTATGCCCCATTCTGCTCCACTGCTCCACTGCTCCACTGCAATACTACCTCCTATTTCTGGCAGTCAAATCTCTCCCCAATATTTTATCTGGAAACTCTTAAAGTTATAATGCGGCAAACGGGATTTGAACCAGGTCCGCTCGATGGCACCTACTCGCCTCGCAACTTGAGTGAAACATGGTTTCAGTATTTGACTACACCTCATCTAAATAAAAATATGATTTTAGTCCAGACTTTCAACGTGTGCTACTAAGAAGCTATTCCATAGCTACTAAGAAGCTATTTCATAGCTACTAAAAAGTTATTCCAAAGCTATTAAGAAGCTATTTCGAAGTTATTCCGAGGCTACTAAGAGGCTATTCCGAAGATACAAAGAATATGGACCGGTTGTTTGTTGAGAAATACTTCCTTAAATGCTAACATGCTGTAGTTTTAACATTTTAACAAACGAACATGGAAGAAACGAGAGGCACAACATATAGAATAAACAATGGTGTTTTGATAACAACAAAACAGTGCGATAACAAAAATATAATAATATACAGTGAAGTAAATGCACTATCGACAACGGATGTTTTAGTTCATTGTCGCAAATAAAACGGCGACACAGCGCATTTCCAGTATCTGGACTACATCCTGCTGGAAATCTTGTAGAACCATTGTCTAATCACAAGAGAGATCCAGAAGGACATCGAGAATGAGAAAAAGAAGAAAGTAAATACCGAACAAGGCATCTGAGCATGCTTCCTTCTTCAAAGAACTTTTTCTATTTTCATCAAGATTCTCCTGTGTCCAATTTTCTACCAAATCCTCTAAGCTCTTCTTGACGCCGTTATTTCTAGGTCAATTCGTTGATCGATAACTTTCTCCAAATTTCTTGATGTTGTCTATTGCTACGTTTTCCACAATCAACAAAGTAATTTTGGGATATTAGCTGACAAACTTTCTAGGAAAATAAACTTACCAAAGAATTAACTTAATCCTACATTAAATAATAGAAGCTCAATCAGTTGGCACCCAACACGTAGTCATGTAAAAGTGCATGCATCAATCGCTTATCATTTCAGAAGCCCATATAGTCAAATCCCATTATAACAAATTGGTTAAATCTCATTATATCAACAAAATACATATGTAATAACAGACATTTGCTTTATACATTACAAATGGCAAGGTACAAATGTAATTGGGGAATTCTGAAAAGTGTTATAAAATAGGCAAATGCGTTATAAAAGGATGCATTATACAGGGATTCCAGTATAATGCTATAAAAGGCTGTGCAATATATGTAATTCCACTGTACTGTCATAATAGGATGCGTTATATCGGATTGTATTTATTGTTATAAAAGGGTGCGCTATAACAGGATTCCGTGTGTGTTGTTATAAAAGAATGCACTGTAGAGGGATTCTAGTGTATACAGACGGTGTGTTTTCTGGGATCCGAATGAAGTAGCAGCGCTATTACCTATTATGCATGTCGAAAGATGCAACTAAAGAGGTTAGGGGTACGCTGTGACTGTTCTATTCCATAGCTCAAAGTCATCCAAATGCCATGCTGAAGTCTGAAGGGCCAAATTGAAATGCGCAAATATCGCAGATAAGATGACATATCGATGACATTCATGACACAACACATTCCGTTCACCCAACTACATTTAATATATTATTGTAGACATATCATTATCATCAGGTGCCGTCTCCGCAACGAAGGCTGGCTGCAACAGACCTCCAACATCTTCTGTCTCTTGTTTTGGTGGTACACTCTGTTAGACTGTAACATGTCCATCTTGTGATGTTACTCTACCACGTGTATCTCTGCCTACCTCTTGCTCATATCCCCTCAACTTTACCCTCAAGTAAGGTCTTCAATAAGGTGTCATGTCTTTTCATGTGTCCAGAATATTTTATGTGCCTGATCTTTATTGATCTTAATTGATCTTTATTGATAGACTTATATAGACTCATCTGAAAGGCTGACAATATTGATAAGGTATTTGGATGACTTTTATGCGCAGATGTCTCCATTGTGTCAACTCTCTGAATGTAATTGATCATGTGTCTCTTATTGATATTGGTACATCCTGCTAGTGACAGGAATTTGAGAACAAACGCTGAAGAAGAATAACAAATATCCGACACTGTCCACTGCATCTTAACAAACACAGCCAATCATACATCCATCACAATACACCAAATACTGTTAATACGTTTTTAATTATCTCCCTTGCTTAAATTCGTTGTTGTGGAAATAGACGGGGATACTTTAAGGAAACAAAGAAATGCGATGGGCCGTGGCTGATTAGAAACTGAAATGGAATAATAATCATTGAGTTTCTGTGTCAAAAGCGAAGACAGATTGAATGGGTGGATTGGGAAAACGGATATGGTAGAGAAGACATACCAAGAGAGCGGAGAAAGATTAACCGATAAGGTAGAACAACAAGGGATGAAGTCAGGCTGAGAGGTGGGGAAAACATAGAAGGAGGATGAGTGGGTGGAGCGAAAAAAGACGTTCACTGTCTTTCATAGAAGGTGGTTGAACGGACGGACATGCTGGCAGGCAGGTATGCAGACAGGCGAGCAGGCCGGCAGAGAGAGAGAGAGAGAGCGATAGAGAGAGTGATAGAGATAGAGAGAAATACATAAATATAGAGAGATAAAGAGGGATTGTAACTCTCTATCTTTTTATCTTCTTATCTATATTTCTTTTGTGAGTGTTGATGGACCCTCGCCGTTATCTTGTATGTTTATTTCTGGTCTATTGTCATCATAAAGTTCTTTGATATATTCTGACCATCTCTGTACTATGTGATCTATTCCCATTAATACTTGCCCTGTCTTAGATTTTAGACACCCTGTAACTGTTTGCGTTCTCTTTCCTGTTATCATCTCAATTTTCTTATATAGTAATGTTGTATCTTGGTTGTACTGCAATTCTATGATGATAATTGAATTTTTTAATAGTTACTTCTGCAGTGCTATATAACCCCTATACTAACATATGGGTGCGAGTCTTGGACAATAAACAAACTGGAAAGTGGGAGATTAGAGGCAACAGAGATGTGGTTCTACAGAAAAATGCTGAGAATATCATGGACTTCCAAAAAAACTAATGTAGAGGTGTTGAAAGAGTCAAATTCAAAACGGACCTTAATCAACAATATAAGAAAAAGGCAATCTTCTTTTTTGTGGCTACTTCATGAGACAGGCAGGTTTAGAGAACATAGTCACAACAGGCAAGATTGAAGGCAACAGAGACAGAGGACGACAACGTGAGAAAATATTAGACAGTTTGACAACCTGGCACGGCAAGGAAACAACAACGACTTTGATACATAATGCTGTGGACAGAGAGCTGTGGAGAGCCATGACCGCCTACGCCAGCCGGCATGGCACCTGATGATGATGATCTATATTTCAGTATTTCTCTCGATCACTATATAATATATATATACAGATAGAGAGAGATGGAGAGAGAGATGGATGGAAGAAATAGTTAGAGAGTGACAGATATATATATATATATATATATAGAGAGAGAGAGATAGAGATGCAGATACAGAGAAAAAGGGAGATAGATGTACAGATATAGAGATATAGAGAGATACAGAGAAGGAGATAGAGAGAGTTAGATAGGATAGAGAGAAGACACAGAAAAAAAGAGAGTTAAATAGAAATAGACAGACAGGTTTACAGAGAGATAGACAGGCAGACATACGAATGGACGGAGGGACAACAGATTGACGGACATATAGACGGACAGACGAGCAGACATACAGACGGACAGACAGAAATATAGACAATCGTAATTGTTTGTAAGTTAGGTCTATCTTCTCTGCCATGTTCTGCAAATAGTGGTATGAATTTCTGTTGTTACTTCATTGGGAAGAGTACAACTGTAGTGCAGGAGCAGCTGGGCACCAGGGTTAGTACACGAGCAGCTTGGTACCAGGGTTAGTACACAAGCAGCTTGGTACCAGGGTTAGTACACGAGCAGCTTGGTACCAGGGTTAGTACACGAGCAGCTTGGTACCAGGGTTAGTACACGAGCAGTTTGGTACCAGGGTTAGTACACGAGCAGCTTGGTACCAGGGTTAGTAGACGAGCAGCTTGGTACCAGGGTTAGTAGACGAGCAGCTTGGTACCAGGGTTAGTACACGAGCAGCTTGGTACCAGGGTGATTAGACGAGCACCTTGGCACAAGGGTTAGTACACGAGAAACTTGGTACCAGGGTTAGTACACGAGCAGCTTGGTACCAGGGTGATTAGACGAGCACCTTGGCACAAGGGTTAGTACACGAGAAACTTGGTACCAGGGTTAGTACACGACAAACTTGGTACCCGGGTTAGTATACGAGCAACTTGGTACCAGGGTTAGTACACGAGCAACTTGGTACCCGGGTTAGTACACGAGCAGCTTGGTACCAGGGTTAGTATACGAGCAACTTGGTACCAGGGTTAGTACACGAGCAGCTTGGTACCAGGGTTAGTACACGAGCAGCTTGGTACCAGGGTTAGTATACGAGCAACTTGGTACCAGGGTTAGTACACAAGCAGCTTGGTACCAGGGTTAGTACACGAGCAGCTTGGTACCAGGGTTAGTACACGAGCAGCTTGGTACCAGGGTTAGTACACGAGCAGCTTGGTACCCGGGTTAGTACACGAGAAGCTTGGTACCAGGGTTAGTACACGAGCAGCTTGGTACCAGCGTTAGTACACGAGCAGCTTGGTACCAGGGTTAGTACACGAGCAGCTTGGTACCAGGGTTAGTACACGAGCAGCTTGGTACCAGCGTTAGTACACGAGCAGCTTGGTACCAGGGTTAGTACACGAGCAGCTTGGTACCAGGGTTAGTACACGAGCAGCTTGGTACCAGGGTTAGTACACGAGCAGCTTGGTACCAGGGTTAGTACACGAGCAGTTTTATACCCGGGTAAGTACACGAGAAGCTTGGTACCCGGGTTAGTATGCGAGAAGCTTGGCACATATGTCAGTACACGAGCAGCTTGGCACATGGGTTAGTACACGAGCAGCTTGGCACATGGGTTAGTACACGAGCAGCTTGACACATGGGTTAGTACGCCAGCAGCTTGGCACATGGGTTAGTACACGAGTAGCTTGGCACCTGGGTCAGTACACGAGCAGCTTGGCACATGGGTTAGTACACAAGCAGCTTGATACCAGGGCTAGTACACGAGCAGCTTGGCACCGGAGATAGTACACAAGTAGTTTGGCACCGGAGTTAGTACATGAGTAGCTTGGCATCGGAGTTAGTACACAAGTAGCTTGGCACCGGAGTTAGTACACGAGTAACTTGACACCGGGGAGGGACACTATCTAGTGTATGATTATCATATTTATTTTTGTTTATCTGTAAATTGGTTTAATATATTTGTGTCTGGGCAATAGTTTTTAGTGCACCCGTAACGATTGCTAGATCGGTAAGATTTGCTGTAGTCGAGCAGTCTACACAAAAGAGTGGCTATCGTCCGTCTCTGATGCACGTACCTTCGGTCAGTGATCAGACAACTATATATTTGAATCACCTCACGGATAAAACGAAATTCTGTACCGAATCGTGACCAATCGTCAATATACAACTTGCTTACTCATTAGAGAGACAGCCTTCTTAAGTAACTTTGACAATTCCTGTAATTTGTATTGGTAATTTTGCGAATACGCGTACTGTAATTAAAATTACGGAAGAAATTAAATTATTCACTTTCGAAGGCGGTTTTCCCATGAGACCACATTAAAACACCACATTGAAGGACCACAAATCTTCTATTGTCAAATAGTTATTATTGAACTAAAAGTTATAATTAGAAACGGTGCCCATAAATTATATGTGAAAATTAAAGAATCAAACAGAAAGGGGCGAATATCTTGGTCGAACTGTAAACTACAACAAAATGCTTTGTGTTCCGTGAAATACATCCTGCTAATCGACAGGAGATTGAGAACGAAATTAAAAAGATAGTTAAGGCATAATCATGTACCAAATCTTTGGATTAATCCTCTCATAATCATGTACCAAATCTTTGGATTAATCCTCTCACTTCTAGATTTATGGTTTCTGAACACTATGCATAGACAAGCCTCCTGAAATCTATGTTATGGTTTCACAACATTATGCATTGACTAACTTGAAATCTATTTTATGATTACAAAACAATATGATTAGACTAGTGTGAAATATATTTTACATTCATGAATTCTAATCTTGTTAGGAGTCACATACATTCCATAATGATAATTGAGACCATCTGAAATGCTGTGGTCCCTTCCCGCCCACTACACACCACAGATCAAACATACCAAGATCCCTAACATGGACATGGGACCGTAGAATATATACTATTTTAAGTATACCATGCTAGACGTGTATATACGCGGTTTTATTTTTCTGCGTCCGTTCTTAAACTCCTGTAGATTAGCAGGTTGTAGATCTTAAACTCCTGCAGATTAGCAGGTTGTAGATCTTAAACTCCTGCAGATTAGCAAGTTGTAGATCTTAAACTCCTGCAGATTAGCAGGTTGTAGTTCTTAAACTCCTGCAGATTAGCAGGTTGTAGATCTTAAACTCCTGCAGATTAGCAGGTTGTAGTTATTGAACACCTGCAGATTGGAAAGACCCCGTATTGACTGGACTGAGGGTGCATAAAGGACGATAACTGATACGCGACCAGAACCAGCCCAGAGAGCAAAGACATACAGACATACAGACGGACAGACGGACAGACGGAAAGAGGGACGGAGGGACGGAGGGACGGAGGGACGGAGGGACGGAGGGACGGAGGGACGGACGGACGGACGGACGGACGGACGGACGGACGGACGGACGGACGGACGGACGGACGGACGGACGGACGGACGGACGGACGGACGGACGGACGGACGGACGGACGGACGGACGGACGGACGGACGGACGGACGGACGGACGGACGGACGGACGGACGGACGGACGGACGGACGGACGGACGGACGGACGGACGGACGGACGGACGGACGGACGGACGGACGGACGGACGGACGGACGGACGGACGGACGGACGGACGGACGGACGGACGGACGGACGGACGGACGGACGGACGGACGGACGGACGGACGGACGGACGGACGGACGGACGGACGGACGGACGGACGGACGGACGGACGGACGGACGGATGGATGGATGGATGGATGGATGGATGGATGGATAGATAGATAGATAGATAGATAGATAGATAGATAGATAGATAGATAGATAGATAGATAGATAGATAGATAGCTTCCCAGTATTACTTCACAGGACAAAATGCAGTAACGAAAGTTGTTGGGGTTTTTTTTGTCCTGCTTTGGGAGATAATACGTTGCAGTTCGAACACGAACTCTAAAATTGCATAGTGTGATTTTTAGATGAAATATTATAAATGCTTGAAAATATTATATTATTAATACATACATAAATCTACTTATACAAATACATTTGTATACATGTATACACTCTTAAATGTATAACGATTCCAGTAACAGCGCCCTCTGTCCTACACATAGACTGATATTTTGAGTTCATCATTGAATGAGACTTTTAGTGTTCCTTCTATCAAGTACCCTGCCAGTCTTTATTAGACGCTACACCATTAGTTCTTTCAGAATAACTGGAAAGTGCCAGACGTAGTCACGACAAATGTATTTAGGTGCTATTATCTTTTGTCGTTTAGTGTGTTCAATACCTTGGATTCGATCCTTTTAATTTTATTTTTATTGTATTCAATACCTTGGATTTGATCCTTTTAATTTTGTCGTTTATTATTTTCATTACCTTGAACTCGATCCTTTTAATTTTGGTCCGATATATTATCAGTACTTGCGTAACACGTTATTCTAGTAATAAGTGATTTTCTTGACTGTCCATGTGCAGTATCATTGTCTTGTTTCTACTCATAATGTCAATGTTTAGTCTCATTGTTTTCACGGAAGTATGTTTCTGCTTGTAATGTCAATGTTTAGTCTCATTGTCTTCACGGAAGTATGTTTCTGCTTGTAATGTCAATGTTTAGTCTCATTGTTTTCACGAAACCATATTTCTACGCGTAATGTTAATGTTTAGCATGATTGTTTTTTTCACGGACGTATGTTTCTATTTGTAATGAAAGTGTTCTGAGATATTATATTGATTTTCATTTCTTTCTAATCAGCAGCCATTTTTTCATCTTGTTAAGTTTCCAAAGAAATTGTTCATATACACGTCGTGGTGATTATATGGCACAACGTCCTTTATTTTTTTTAAAATGGGGAATGACAATGAAATAAAACAACTATGGTTGAGAACAAATGAAATGACAAAACAATAAAGTCTCCACAAGCTGTTAATATTGTTTCCATCGACTTGTTGAGTTTAGTATTTATATGTGTACACCAGTCGTTATATATTATGTTATCTATCTATCTATATCTATGTCGTGTCAGTTTCCTGCGGATATATCTTTCAAGTGTCACTCTCCAGCAAGTTCTGTGATTTGCGGTCCTCTTCATTTGTGCCGACGAGGTCCTTATTGATTTTGTCTCTTCCTCGCTGTTCTTCTTAAGGTATTCTGCGGTATTCCAAATCTCATCTATGGGTTCCAGTCTAAGAGAAATCAGGTTATGCTGCCAGGTTTTATTCTCATGTTGTGTCCCATAATTTTTCATTCTTTAATTTTTATCTTTACCTTCAGCAGATTACAGCTCATCTTGTGATTTATCGCACATCTCATCTTGTGATTTCTCTCACAACTCATCAAGTGATTTCTTCCACAGCTCGTCTTGTGATTTCTTCCACAGGTTATCATGTGATTTCTTCTACAGGTCATCTTGTGATTTCTTCCACAGGTCATCATGTGATTTCTTCTACAGGTCATCTTGTGATTTCTTCCACAGGTCATCATGTGATTTCTTCCACAGCTCGTCTTGTGATTTCTTCCACAGGTCATCATGTGATTTCTTCAACAGGTCATCTTGTGATTTCTTCCACAGGTCATCATGTGATTTCTTCTACATGTCATCTTGTGATTTCTTCCACAGGTCATGATGTGATTTCTTCCACAGCTCGTCTTGTGATTTTTCCCACAACTGATCATGTGATATCAACTCTGGCCATCTCATTCGACATAAACGACAGATAAAAACGTGTTATATTTATAATAATCCTCGATTCAATCCTACTTACGCGAAAGTTTAGAAAAATGCATCTAACCTTAATTAAAATCTAATAAGCAACACGATATTTCATTCCATTTCTGCAAATTTCATTTCAGATTCCTCGCACACGTACACCTATCTATATCATCTTTCATTGTTGTCAGCAAATGTCTCTATTTCATGCTGATCTCATCTTCAAATATTTGGAAACAACGGGGGAAAAGAATCAGCTTTTCAATATTGTTTGAAATTTTATTTTTATGTGACACATATTTTGGAATGAAGAAATATGTATTGTGTTACAAGAGAAATTGATAATTAACATGTGTTTAGAGTCAGTATCTCGTTTTCTTCTCGTTCGAGTTCTGAAAATGTCATTCCGTTCTGCATACTTTTATGTATTTTACATGACTGTATGTGTACAAATGATGCGTACCCCACTACAACATCAAGTATGAGAATGGAAACAGAAGTTGTGACAGCAGCTCTCACTTGGCTGGCGACGCAACGACCACCAGACTCAGTGATTCTATCGGTCTTAGGGTTATGATTATTCTTCTTCAGCGTTCATTCTATAACTCCTGCTGGATCTCTCTAATTGCAGGATCATTATCCATTCTAGACTTCCAGCAGGATGTAGTCCAGAGAATGGAAATGTGTTGTGTCGCCGTTTTATTTGCGCCAATGGCCCGACACATCCGTGTTCGGTGGGATGATTATTCTATTAGGTAGATTCTATTAGCATTATCGTAATATAGAAGTCTGACACAAACGGACAGAGGTGCAATGTGTGATAGTCTGCGTCTTTCCGACACTCATGGCAATTATTTGACAGAAGATAAGACGTTGAAAAAAGACTTGTGACAATGATGATTTTCTTAGAGGTGACATCTTGTCAGATTATAATATGAGTGATTCAATGAGTCAGTGAGCCAATTAATAAGTCAGGGAATCAAATAATGAGTCGAGGAGTGAATGAATCATTGAGTGATTGAATGAGTCAATGCGTGAGTGAGGAGCCAGTGAGTGAGTGAATGTGTCAGTGAATGAGTCAGTGAGTGAATCAGTGAATGAATTAATGAGTCAATGAGTGAATGAGTCAGTGTTATTAGTTGAATGTGTGAATTAATGAAAGAATGTGTACATACATACAATGGTACACGTTTGTGGACCTGTAATTTCGAAGTGAAAAGAGAAGATGCAAATTCCTTACCCCCTCCTTTCTCAAACTCCTTCAGGTTGCGGGAATGTGGTCTATACAACAGAAGTTGTTGTGCCACGTTTCACAGCTTGGCTGCGCTGTCTGCGCCTGTCAGACTAACATGCTACATTAGCACGGCTTCTGGATCGATTTGATTTATGATGAGGCAGTTATGTCCATCCTAAAAGCTCCTTAGTTGTCTTTCACGACATATTTGGCAGATATTAGTGCTGTTGTTTTTATTCACCTTTCATACCTCGGCACCACACTGACAAACTTTGGTTCCATATGTTAGACAGGTACTAGTGCTGCAATTTTTGCTCACCTCTCGGGCCTCGGCACCACACTGACAGACTTTGGTTTCAACGACCAACGGTCATAAAATACATAAAACAATAGACATGAACATTATTCTATCCATTATGGAATTTGTCTTCTAGACGTGTCATTTTGAAAACATAAAAAAAGTATTTGAGACGTGGGTTGACGCTAATTCAGGTAATTTCAGGCATAGATAACGTCTGACCAGACATCCTCACTATGTGGCGAGAACTGGACGGAGGAGGGGAGAGTAAGAAGCAATTCTATGAATGGTTTTTGAGTACAGAACTGATAAGAATTGGTGTCAAGCTCTGCAGAGAATTATGAAATTACTGGTAGCTATTTTCAGTACAGAGAAATGTTCTTAGAGAGTAAGCGAGATCACGTGACAATAGCCTCACCTATCGGAAGCTTTAAAAGGACCTCGACACAGGTCGGTTGCCTTGACATCTGTTTTAAATGTCCTGAATTCGTTTCAGGTGTAGCCAGGTTCATAGTTCCTGGGACTGTACTTCTAGTTAATGGTGTAAAGAATCGACCACTTTCTTCTTTCCATGCATATCATAGGAAGCTACTAAGTAAAGTTGACGGCTAAGCTTACAATCTATCACTTGTGAAAACATCGTCATTGTCACAGCGTTTCTTTTTTCAATTTCTTATTTATATATTCTACAATTTTTATACCAACACTGTGCTACCAATGTCAAACACAGCTTCGCAGCAAAGAAAAATCGTCACATGTGAAATGAAGTGTCTGAGGAAATCTGCAATGGTTACCAAACTAGATAAAATAAGAAATGAAATTAGGAAAAGAGTTGGTATAATATCATGTATCGAACATATTGAGAGACAGCAAGTAAAATGGTTCGGTCACCTTATGAGAATGAAGCCAAATACCACTGTGTAAATACCAATATAATCAGTGGCGTAGCGAGGCGGGTGCGGAGGTGCGGACCGCCCCGGGCGGCATCATCGGGAGGGCGGCAAATTTATTTTCGTCCAGTCTTTCACAATCACTGACATATTTTTCTCATGTCAGAAGGGCGGAAAATTATTATTCCGCCCCAGGCGCCATTGACACACGCTACGCCACTGCATATAATACAAGAATATCCGGACGTAAAGCCAAAGGTAGACCAAGAAAACGGTGGATAGAAAACATTACGATAACCTTGAACAAACATGGACTAAATGCAACCTCGGCGACACATCTGCCCTTGAAACGACATACCACCCCTACGCTTAACGGCAAGTTTGAATGCGATCAACAACCATTCACCTGGGGATAGACAATAGACAATAGACAATTTATATCTTCCATTGAATGGTCCTCATAGAAGACAATGAGATTCAGACAGACAATATCACAACTTTGTCCTATCGTGGTAGACTTCTTGTTGGCGGGGAATGCTAGTTGTGTCATCATTGCAGATGTGTTAGTAGGACTGACGGAGAAATGATGAACTAATTTAGCCTAGAAGTATATACTGCAGTCCTGGCAAAACCAGATGGTTCTGGGTTACCGCTGCACTGGAGTGTCTTCCTACGAGGTCTAAACATGTATCGATAAGCCCCACCCTTTAACACAAACATGCTTTTTAGACGAGTGTGTTTTCCCCTGTAGGTTCGAAGTTGAAATGAATTTGTCCGTTTCACAGAGTGGAAACACAACAGGTTACTAAGGAGATATTATCAATAAAAACCAACAAACAGATGATGATAATGTTGTTCCTCCTTCGCAAGCAAAGATTAGCATGGCATGAAAAACAATAAATCTGACAAACAAGTAGAAAAACAACAGAACATGTGTGCTAGTGAATAAATACATTGTAAGGAGAAGTAACAATTGATGGCCACAGGTAACGTTTACAGGATACTTTTAAGGAGACGTAATCTTTGACATATATAAATATACCGTGCAGGATATACCAATAAGCTAATCAACCTACAGCTTAAGGCCCCGTATTCTCTTGGGCCCCCCCCCAATAAATCATATTTGACACAGACATATAGTATCTGGACTTACAAAGGGCCCCATATCTCAAATAGATTAAGGTCTTGTCAAGTCTAAATCCGGCGCTGTATATTATATATATATATATATATATATATATATATATATATATATATATATATATATATATATATATATATATATATATATATATATATATATATATATATATATATATATATATATATATATATATATATATATATATTATATATATATATATATATATATATATATATATATATATATATATATATATATATATATATATATATATATATATATTATCTGTGTATGATGTACTAAAATGTATTATTTTGCGAATCGTAAAATCTACTGCAGATTTTCACAAACGTGCATAACAATTAGTAACTATGGCAACAGAAGGGAAATATGCATGAAAAATATTGATTTATAAAGTGCTACCATATATTTATGTTATACTTAAAACAAGAATCTAACATTAAAATACAAGGACGTATGATGTTTCTACTAAAACGCCTTCATAAAGACAACCAAACAACGACGAACCCACATCAGACTGTTCAAGAAGCAGAGGAGTAAATACACACAGAAAATAGTATAAAGTACAGTAATATGTAGTGTATGAAGTTAATCTCTCTTTATTAATTTCCGTTCATACTAGAATGTGTCTTGTGTTACGCTACTCTATATTCCCAATGTGTTGTGTTATTTCCAGTTTGTTGTCGCTTATGTTTGTTTGCCTCTATCGTGATAAGATCTACAGGTCGAAACGTCGATTCCGTGCATTGTATGTATTCCTTATATCTATTTATCTCATTGCACTCATATTTACTCATTATCATCAAGTGCCGTGCCGAATAGCGTTGGCGATCATATTTCTCCATGTACAGCTATATCTCATATATGACATCCTCTCTGTTGGTGTCGTCAATCGAAGCCATTTAGTCAAACTGTCCAATATCTTTTCTCTGGGTCTTCCCCTTGATCTTTTCCCGTCCATCTTTCCTGTTGTCACTATATTCTCAATGCCACCTCTTCTCATTATATTTATATTACTTAGAAAATTACTACAGACAAAAAATCTGTAATGATACAGCTAGATCTTGTAAAAGGATATGCTACCACTTTTTTGTTCAATCGTTAAATAGATTTGTAATCTCATTCAATCATTTATTTTTATTTTCCTATGAAGTTTACACTCTCATCTAGTATTTGATTAACGTTAACAACTTCACTTTCAAAAAGAAATTGATTTATGAACTAGTTTGAACAAACAAGGGAAATTGATTTTTTGCAAAGTCAAGCTCTTTAACTATCACTCTATGTTACAATTGTTGATTTTATCATTTTGGAATCAGTTGAACTAAATAAATATGTACAGGTGAATGAGTTTAAAATATTTCCAGGTGAGCAATACAAAATATATCCAGTTGAATAGGTGAAAATCAAGATGAATAAGATGTTCATGATGAGATAGTTCTTTTAGGTGCGCAGGTAGATTTAGACAGTATATAACCTTTCTGACAAAAGTAGGGGTTCTTCTCAGTCATGTTACTGATGCGAAACCCAGACTCGTATCTAAGGTGTTACGGCGTGATAATTGACTGTACGTATAAGACATTTCAACAGGACCTTATTTGTGACCTTTATGATTATTCTTGTTGGTAACTTTATATGTTTCTGATTTTATCAGAAAAAAATCAGAAACATAGATATTATAAACACACTGAATACTCCAGAGTGTTGGTTACTAAACACAATAACAAAAAGAAAACTACGCATGTTTGGTCATATAAAGAGACATAACTGTTTAGAAAGATAAATAATGGAGGGAAGAGTATCTGGGAAGAGGAGAAGTGGCAGACCAAGAAGACGATGGACTGACGACATTAAAGATAACATGAATACATCGCTAGAAAATGCGAGCCACATCGCCCAAGACAGAGAGAGGTTCAGAGAGTTCATTGGGAAGACAACGTTCTGGAAGGAATACGTCACCTGACACAACTTTATATACTTTGAGTGGCAGGCTAAAAGTAGCCAAGATTGACCAAAAGGTCGTACGGAAATGGGAACTCTGGCATGTTTACTTTTCAGTTGAAATGTCTTTATTAGAGAAGGTTGTGCTTAAGCCATGGTGTGTAAAGAGTGGAGGGGGCTGGGGTTATGGACGCACGTGTAATCCTCTAAAGCACTGTGACACTCCAGTGCGTCAGTGGCTTAGCAGCAATGCAGGTTATGGCTGCTGTGCAGTGTGAGCAGAAGTTGTTATTTATTTTGTACGAGAGTTTGGTAGTTACTGTGGTGGAATATCCGCTAGCAATTCTGACTCTTAGCAGACACTCGAATTTGTTTCTATACTAAATATATAACTCCTGTTTTTTAAATAACTTATATTTTTTCTCCTCAGTGTATTATTGGTGCACGACCGGACTACAGTTAAGACCCTTGAAGAGATGGTAAACATGACTTCATTCGTTGATGTTTTTTTTTATCATTGTTGTGATTTTCAATGGTCATTATTTATTTACTTGAAGTCGCACTTTTAAAAAAAATCACCAATGAAACACACAGAAATAATTAAAAATCATTCATTCAGGTCATGTTTACTTTCTGTACAGAGGTTTCACAGTAATGTCGACGGTCACGGCTGCAGCCATGTTTCAAGAACAAGAAACAGTCTACAATAGAGAACGTAAACTGTTTTCTTCTTAAAGTGGATAACACGAAAATTTCTCGTTATTGCCGCCATCATATTACGTCAAAGACACAAATATTTCTCGTATGATCGAGGCTGCTATCATATTCCGTCTCCGATACAGTGTTTGGAAACGCGCTTCTCGCCATGTAAATCCTGAATTTCGTTTAAGCTGCGAGGTGATTCAGAGAGAAAATGAATGCGACCTTAGAGAGCGAGTGTATAATCCCATTGAAGAAGGACAATAAAGTCGGAGGGAAATCTGCAATTCGTGCACATAAAAGGAAATAGACGTTTGAACATTTTTAAGATCAGGCGGGAAATGTGATGTCGTGCAGGAAATGTAAGAGAGAATTTAAATTTAGTTCTGAAAACTCCCGTGTGTTGCGGGGCTAAAAGGGGAGCAAAGAGATGCAATACTGTTAAACTTCCATATATGTCGTTAGAGGAGACTAAATAGTTTATGCAGTGGAGTTTGATGTCCTATCCCATATATTGTCTAAGTTATGCTGAAAGAGGATATGTCAGGTCTTAAGGCGCAGATATAGAAGCATATATGTAAACCATGACGCAATATATTCCGTCTCCTGGTTGTCTTTCTATTTTCATTTCGTTGTATACCCCTATGTGCCTTCCAGAGTCAGTGCCTACCAGGGGTAGAAGAGTTCTCTGGAGATGGTTTTTTTTTGTGCTTCATAAATGTTTGATTTCGTTCGCTAACACTTTTATTTCTGTAATCCATCGTTTATATGGTCTGCCCATGACTTTGTATCCATATTGTCTGTATAATAATACTTTTTTTTTAGGAGCATTGCCTGATGGTTGTCTGGAAGTATGTGAGAACCACTTAATCTGTAGTCTTCCTATGTAATACAGGATTAACATTGTGTTTGTTAGTCTTCCGGTGTTTGCATTTCTGATTCTGTCTTTTATTGTTATTCCCAGAATTCTACCTAGGTAAGTCATTTCTGTTGTAACAAGTTTTATTTTTTGCTTTTGTTGTTAGTGTCCACGTTTGACATTCGTAGCATAGCGATGGTATGATGATCTTTTTTTATAGTAAAATGTGGGCATTCATGTTCACAAGTTTGTTTTAGAAAATAAACGATTATAATAAGCGTATATAGATGTTTGTCTCACACAATCAACACCTGCCCGGAACTATGAGTCTACATACACTGAGATGGCTGCTGGAGCGGAGGGCGGAGCACTTATGGGAATGTCCCGCGTGCTGTGAATCCAGTTTCTAATCAAGAATCAAGATTATTGTCTTAATTAACTCAGTGTGGCAACCATATAAAAACAATAAAATCAACCGATATGTGACTATATTAAATGTTGAAAGTGTAGAATTCATGCAGATAAAATACTGACTTGTCAAGAGAGAACCAAATCTTAAAAAGTGATCTATTTTGAACAGGTATATGGGCGTGTTCCAGTGTATGCTATCGCAGACGTAAAAGCTTACCAGACCGAACATTTTGTCTGTAAAGTTTATATTTAGTATGATCAAGTCTGCAAATATTGAAGAGCTCTTCACTGCTTCATGGATGTACATCTCGTACTGGCTGCTGTTTTGACAATTTTGACAATTTGCAAACTAAGGTGATATCTAAGGTGTGTGTGTAACCAGCGATACATCTTCTTCTTCTTCAGCGTTCATTCTCAAACTCTCACTGGACCTCTCTTGTAGCAGGACAATGGTCCAACTATATTTCCAGCAGGATGTAGTCCAGAAAGTGGAAATGCGTTGTGTCGCCGTTTTATTTGCGCCTATAGTCCGACACATCCGTTTTCGGTGGAAACCAGCTATCCAGTAACCATCATCGTGCACATTCTTCCTGTGTGCTGGCAGAAACCGCGAACCTACCGGTTTGCCCAGAGAGCGTCAACGCCGAGTCAGAAACCAACCTAAACTAAATTGGACTAAACTATACAACGTCAAACTAGACTAAACTACACTAAATTAGATAAGCCTAAACTAAACTTGACTGAACTAGACTAGACTAAACTAGACTAGACTAAAGTAAATTAAACTGAAATAAAATAAACTAGACTAGACTAAACTAGAACCGACACTATACAAGAACCGATGCCTTCAATACAAGTCAATAGCATTGCTAAAAATGATGGCACGTGTAGGGCTCCAGGGATGTAGATCTATTTGATAACTGAGACAAAGGAAATATTGACACTGTCCACACTTCTTATCGACACAGGCCATGATGAATATTGAAAACCCATGGCAGTATATACGACTTTGTTTAAAAGTGTAGAAGTAATGTAACATAGAATCGTCCACTTCTCACTTTCTTCTGGTTACTTTCCCCCTCCTCCCTTACCACTATCTTCTCCCCACACCTTCTTCTCTCTGTCATTCTGCTCCATCTTTGCTTCCTCGATTATCTATCTGGTATTGTCCTCCTCTCCTCCTTATTATAACCCTATTTGTCTCCATGTAAGATTTGTTTTATTGTGGTCGTTTGTTTGTCCTGATGAAGGTTTTTTAGTCGAAACGTCGTCTGTCCGTGTATCTCGTTGTTATGTTGTTTCATGCTTTATTTTGGTAACACATCTACCTATTTTTGTTTATCTTGACATGTACCCTGTGTTACTTCAGCCGCTTACTTGCTGTTTAGGGTTGTTACCTTAAACTGGAACATTTATCCCTTGATTTTTCTCACTGGATAGATCAGAAAAACTCACAACCAAAAACTGACTGGGACACCGACTGGGACACTGACTGAGACACTGACTGTGACACTGACTGAGACACTGACTGAGACGCTTACTGGGACACTGACTGAGACACTGACTGGGACACTGACTGAGATACTGACTGAGACACTGACTGGGACACTGACTGAGACACTGACTGGGACACTGACTGAGACACTGACTGGGACACTGACTGGGACACTGACTGAGACACTGACTGAGACACTGACTGGGACACTGACTGGGACACCGACTGGGACACTGACTGGGGCACTGACTGAGACACTGACTGGGACACGGACTGGGACACTGACTGGGACACGGACTGGGACACTGACTGGGACACTGACTGGGACACTGACTGAGACACTGACTGAGAAACTGACTGGGACACTGACTGGGACACTGACTGGGACACTGACTGGGACACCGACTGGGACACCGACTGGGACACCGACTGGGACACTGACTGAGACACTGACTGAGAGACTGACTGAGACACTGACTGGGACACTGACTGGGACACCGACTGGGACACCGACTGGGACACTGACTGAGACACTGACTGGGACACTGACTGGGACACTAACTGAGACACTGACTGAGACACTGACTGGGACACTGACTGAGACACTGACTGTGACACTGACTGTGACACTGACTGAGACACTGACTGGGACACTGACTGAGACACTGAATGGGGCACTGACTGAGACACTGACTGGGACACTGACTAAGACACTGACTGGGACACTGACTGAGACACTGACTGGGACACCGACTGGGACACGGACTGGGACACTGACTGAGACACTGACTGGGATACCGACTGGGACACCGACTGGCACACTGACTGGGACACTGATTGAGACGCTTACTGGGACACTGACTGAGATACTGAATGGGGAACTGACTGAGACACTGACTGGGACACTGACTGAGATACTGACTGGGACACTGACTGTGACAATGACTGGGACACTGACTGGGACACTGACTGGGACACTGACTGAGACACTGACTGGGACACTGACGGGGACACTGACTAAGACGCTGACTGGGACACTGACTGAGACACTGACTGGGACACCGACTGGGACACTTACTGGGACACTGACTGAGACACTGACTGGGACACCGACTGGGACACCGACTGGCACACTGACTGGGACACTGACTGAGACACTGACTGGGACACTGACTGAGATACTGAATGGGGAACTGACTGAGACACTGACTGGGACACTGACTGGGACACTGACTGTGACAATGACTGGGACACTGACTGGGACACTGACTGGGACACTGACTGGGACACTGACTGAGACACTGACTGGGACACTGACGGGGACACTGACTAAGATGCTTACTGGGACACTGACTGAGACACTGACTGGGACACTGACTGAGACACTGACTGGGACACTGACTGGGACACTGACTGGGACACTGACTGGGACACTGACTGGGACACTGACTGGGACACTGAGCTTATATACTTTTAGAAGCGTGACAGAATGACAAGCACAACATATATGGTAATTCCCCTTTCTGCAATTATGATGGTTCCTAATCAAGAATCAAACTCTCCGAAGACCCTCCCCCCCCCCTGCAATTATGATGGTTCCTAATCAAGAATCAAACTCTCAGAAGACCCTCCCCCCCCCTGCAATTATGATGGTTCCTAATCAAGAATCAAACTCTCAGAAGACCCTCCCCCCCCTGCAATTATGATGGTTCCTAATCAAGAATCAAACTCTCAGAAGACCCTCCCCCCCCCTCAAGAATTCAAAGGACCCACATACCCCAGTTTAAGAACCTCTGGGATAAACTATTCAAAGTAATATATTCTACGATACATACAAGATAGCACGAAACTTTCCCTATTTTTCATTCATACTGTATTCAGCGGGTGTTGCCACCTCCCATTTCAGGGTTTTTCAATACTCCAAACATTCTGGAAAATTGAATTTACTATGTAATAACAACGGCCAACATAGACATTAAGCAATATAAACATATTTCACACCTAGTTACTTGTTCTAGCCTTTGTGTAACTTTTTTATTGGATCCATCACTGTCTTGCTTTTTTTCTGGTTTTCGTCGTCCATGTAAGGATATCTGCATGTGCTTATAAATTGTTCTCCACTGTTCCATACTTCTTCTTCTTCAGCGTTCATTCTCAAACTCCCACTGGATCTCCCTTGTAGCAGGACTATGGTCCGACTAGTTTTCTAGCAGGATGTAGTCCCGAAAAAGGAAATGCGTTGAGTCTCCGTTTTATTTACGCCAATGGCCCGACGCATCCGTATTCGGCGGGTGATCCATACAATTTACTTCAAATAGTTAGTCTATCGCAACTCACAATACACAAATCATCCTCGTTTCTTAGCAAAACAACATAAAATAACCTCATCTAGTTCGTCTAAGCGAGATCAATCATTACCTCTACGAGGGGTGGTTAGAAAATCTACAGACAGCCTATTGTGTATTATATCGTGACCAATCAACAATATACGACCCATCAGAAACAAAGCAAGCCTTTCAGCGTCATGTTTTCGATTTTATTCCGTACATTTTATTAGTCGGCGTTGGCAAGTGAGACAACGCATCTAAATAGTAGGGATCTCCCTGGCGTAGTGGTCGTGTCGTCTTGTTTATAAGGTGGATTTTTTCGGAGATCCCTGTGGATTATCAGTTGAAGCTACAGAGTTACGTGCTATGAGTGGTACTCTCGGCAGTGACTCTTGAGAGTGACGAAGTATATATGGGAAACCGAGTACAGTGAAGTCAATCTTCTACGGCTTTTAAACCTTTTTTAAAATCTAAATAGAGACTAACAAAAATCACGACAATAATCGAAAACATCATATCAAAAAGCTTGTATGGATTATGATGATAGATCTATTTCTAGCGATGGTCTCGACTATACCAATCTGTGCAGATCGTTACTCTGTTTATATCTCTTGAGATCCTTATCCGATGCGGTCTTCCTAAGAAATATATTATAAACATACAATTTAGTATCTCCTTTTGACCATTATCATTCTTTTCACAACATCATAAAAGATACTAACAAAGCAACAAAAATAGCACCTCTCGGTATATTTATTCCCTACAGCAACATAGGACTTTAGGATACGGACAGTTAAAAAACGAGACTGCAAGGAAAAGCACATCGTTTGTTTTTTAGTGCTATAGAATTGTGAAGGATATGTTGAATGCGAAGACAGACCAGCAGTGAACTACTGAAAATAATAAATGTCAAAGTACATTTGATTCATAAATATTATCGATAAATGAAAAAATTTGATTTTTCTAAATAAAATTTAACAAGGAAAAAATGCGATAGAAAGACTAACAATAAATGTTACTCCTGCCAACAAAAATTAGGGGGGGGGGGGTTATCCTTGAAAACGAAAAACGATGAACTAAAAACATTTCATCAACTATAAGATTTATAACAATAACAATTGTTAGAATACCCTGGTACAAGTTATAATTATTGTTAAAATTGTAAATAGTGCGTGTCTTTCAGCAGCAGATGTTAGATCAGTCTTGGTAATATAAAAGTTATTAACCATAACAAATATGGAGGTTATAATTCGCGGAAATGAAACTTCATAGCTTTAATAACAAGGATGCTTTTTTTAATTAAATAAAAGTAAATGTAGCAGTAACAGCAGTGGTACTATCTTTAGTAGTAGTGGTAGTAGCAGTAGTAGCAGCAGTAGTAGCAGTGGTAGCAGCAGTAGTAGCAACAATAGCAGTAGTAGCAGTGGTAGCTCTAGCAGTAATAATAGTAGAAGTAGTAGCAACAGCAGTAGTAGCAGTGGTAGCAGCAGTAGTAGCAGTAGTAGCAGTGGTAGTAGTAGTAAAAGTAGAACTAGCAGTAGCATCAGTAGTAGTAACAGTAGAATTAGCAGTAGTAGTAGCAGCAGTAAAAATAGCAGCAGTAGTACTAACAGTGACACTAGCAGTAGCAGAAGTAGCAGCAGAAGTAGTAGTAGCAGTAGCAGACGTAGTAACAGTGGAAGCAGTAATAGTAGTAACAGTAGCAGTAGCAGCTGCAGTAGTATACTGTCCTACTATACTAGCGATATGTACTCTCGTTCGTTTGGCCAACTAGCGATATGGTTACAGACATTCACCATTAAATAATATATGCTTGTTATAAAGACACTGAATATTAGCTACTGAATATATAATAACTTTAAATGTGTCAGGACACTGATGCAAATAAAATAAATAAAATGGCAACACAATTCATTTCCGTTCTCAGGACTACATCCTGCTGGAAATCTAGTAGTACTATGGTCTTGCTATAAAAGAAATTAGGGCCTATATGGGAAAAAATCCACACAAAAAACAACAGTTCCAGCAATTGTCATCCTAACAATAACAGACATCTTTGACAAAAACAACATTTTTTCCATCAAAGCGACGGCCATAAAAATGTCTTAAAATTGACAGACCCGAATCAGAGACAGATTAATTATAGTTTCCATGCACAGTTGTGTCCGCCTGAGGTAAACCGATAGTTTCAGAGAAGTCATTGTTTGTGTTAGTCGGGATCCTTGTAAAACAGTTTGCGAGGGACGAGCGAGTTTCTTGCAATGGCTCGGGTGACGCTATCCAGATGTATATTTTATGAGCAATGCACGATTTTATTCATTTGCCATTCATATGCCATTTATCTATTCCCAGCATATCAATAGAAAATACATTTAGGTTAGAACTGGTTATATTTCTGTTTTTTAGATGCAGGAATATAAAATGAGATTCGACAATAACAGAATTTCAATATTCATTCATTCATTCATTCTCCTTTAGCGCTGAAGTTAGCGTATAGGGCAGAGGTCAGATCTCTCCAATTCTGTCAAAGCTATTCTGTGCAGTTCTTGAATAGTATGAATATTGGTTGTTTTACTTTCTCTAAGTATTGTTTTTCTGAGTATTTCTTTTGGTCTACCCCTTGCTCTTTTGCCTGTAGATATCCATTCAAGAGATTGGTGGTGTATTCTGTTGGTGTGTGCGCGTAGGACATGCCCGCTGTAGGACTATTGGCGTTTTCTGATAACATCTGCGATGAAATATTGATGTGTCTCTTCTCTGATTTTATTATTTGATTTGAATTCACTCCAATGGGTGTTAGTTATCATACGAAGACATTTGTTCTCGAAACTCAGTAATTTCTTTTCTGAAGAAAAAGAGCTTTAATTTATATATATATATAAATATATATATATATATATATATATATATATATTAGTATAATGTACACAAATATGTAATACCATCATAAGAAGGAAGCTACAGTATTTTGGACACTTAAAGCTACATGATGGTATCGACATGTTGATTCTAGAGGGCAGTGTGCCAGGCTAGAGAAGAAGAGGAAGACAATAAACGACGATGGACCTACGACATCGAAGAATGTATTCACATGTTTATGGCCAATGGAGACCTGCTTGTCCGGTACGGAGAGGCGTTCAGAGTATATACGACGAAAACCACGTTCTGGAAAGAATGTAAAATATGATATATACTGTACTTATATCTTATGGGTTGTGTTTGATATCCAGGATTCCAGTAATTCGGCGAAATGAAGAAGCCTTCTTTCTTTTTATTTGTGTGTGTGTGTGTGTGTGATTTTCTTGGAATTAATATGTGCTATCTTGTATGCTAAATAAACTTCATGCGTTATGCTTGTTGCCCATTTCTTGTATTATTGTTTTTTGTTATCTATCGTTGCGTTCTTTACCTCGTCTGTCCACCAAGCTGTTAGTTTTGGTTTCGAGACTTTATAGTTTTTTTTATATCCGCATATGTTTCCTGCTGTTTATATGATGGCATAAACTACTTCTATTCTTATTCTATGTGCTGGGTGTTTTCTGGTAGCTTTGTGAATTCATCGTTAACTTCCTAGATATATTTTTTTGCGCATGTTTGGTTCTTCCAATTTCTGTGTATCCAGTTGTCTTTGGTGCTTTGTGCTTTTCTTGTGCTATTTAACGCTCTGTTTATTTTGACTGTTATTTTTACTGCCTTATGGTCAGTGTCTGCACACATGTTAGGTATTACTCGTGCGCCTGTTATTTCTTTTTAATTGTTTATTTTTGTGAATATAATGTCTGTCTGGCTCTAGCATTTTTGGCTCTAGCATTCCAATATTAATATCATAAATATCAATATATATCAATATTTTAAATATAACAAATATCAATTTACAGCAATAACATAAATATCAATACCATAAATATCAATATCAAAAATATCAATATCAAAAATATCAATATCAAAAATATCAATATCAAAAATATCAATATCAAAAATATCAATATCATAAATATCAATACCATAAATATCAATATTAGAAATATAAATATAATAAATAGTAGATATCAATATCGTAAATACGAATATGAATAAATATCATTAGATATCGGTATCATAAATATCCAAATGCATTAATATCAATAGATATCAATATAATAAATATCAAGATATCAATAACGTAAATTGTAAATAATAACGTAAATATCAATATATACGATATAATGTCTTCAAAAATATCAATATTATAAATATCAATGTCAGAAATATCAATATCATTTGAAAAATCACGAAATACGTCACTCATGTTATGTTAGAAGGAGGATTCCAATTTAATCAACATGTCTTATATCATCGATGGTCACTGTTTTACACTGTACAAATAAAACGTTAAAAGACGAACGAGAAACGTGTATGACGTAGATTACTTGTTCTGCGTCATTATTTCATGACTGTTTCAGAGAGTGCAGGGAGATACGTGTGGCCTGTGTCATAGCGTCATTATTTCATGACTTTGTTTCAGAGAGTGCAGAGAGATACGTGTGGCCTGTGTCATAGCGTCATTATTTCATGACTTTGTTTCAGAGAGTGCAGAGAGATACGTGTGGCCTGTGTGATAAAGGTAATATGTCATTGATGTGACCATCACTTGTGGTTATCTTCTAAAACAAGAAACGGCAAAGCGATTGTTGTTTGTATGTCGATCTACCGGTTTATATTCATAGTGACGTGAGAATACGCACGTCTGCAGTCTGTCTCGACTAAAGCTTATCTTTTATAGGTGCAATTCGACCGAACTAAAACAAACGGTATCAATAAATCCTATACGCAATAATATTATTCAAATACAAATGAAACATATGAAGCAACCAGGTTTGTATCTATATGGCATTAATGTAGGTGAACCAGACTATTGCCTAATTTCAGTGCAGCACTAAGACTCCATCAAGGCCAGCTCCGTAAAGTGGAGATGAGTCTTAGTTCATCCATCAGGGGCTGGTAACTAAGACTGGTCGGGCAGTTCCACTCGAGGAGCACCACAGTCATGCCCAAGTAAGCAGTGTGCTGAAGGCGGAGGCAACCAGCCAAAAGGCGCACAATTAATCAGGATGCCACGCACAAAACACATTAGGAACGAAAGAAGAAGAAGAAGTGCAGCTCAGACCAAATGTTCCATCCAGCACGAAGGTTAAATGGTCTGTGCTTGAAGATAATTGACGCTGCGTAAAATCACCGCTCGCGACCACACTGTAGAATAAAAAGGCTACATACGGAGCTCATACATTTTGCGACGATAGCAGAAAAAATTAGTTCAATAACTGGAAATACCGATACGTAATTTGAAAACCTACCGTGTGTTGGTTTTTTTTTAAACTCAGTAGTTCTTTTGTAATTTAGAAGTCCAACAATCACCATGCAAAATTGCTCAATGTCGTACACGTAAATAACAAAACAAAAACCCATATTCTAGCAGGTTTCATAAGCTTAGAAAAGCTCATCCCACAAGACATTTTTCTTGTTGGATCAAGGGATCAACTTTATATCGACTATGATCAGTCTTTCAACGACAGGTTTGACTCGTTTTGGTTGTATCAAACCATAGCGTCCATTAAACAGGAGACGGCATAATGGCGTCAACTGTGGACCAGTGACAGGAAGCACTTAGTTCTGCGAGTATTTATTACTTAATTACGGCATTTGCTAAAAAAATCTAGGAGACAAGTAACTTGATCTCCCTTTAGCAACAAACGTTAGTAGGACGGACAGTCTGAGTGCTAGGGTCTTCTATGTATCAGCTTTCGAATCCAGTTTTATTCATGATTGAAGCAGGTTTATCCTCTGTAATCGGTTTAAATTATTTGCGGGAACTCTGATGCCGCACGTACTCAACACGTTTCAAGTGTTTGGCTAACACACTAGGCATTGCTGTACACCCTATTCTGCGTTTCTGTTTGTTGTTTCGGTCTCTTCAATGTTTTGCTAATTTCGCTGAACGAAAGTGATGATGTTCCTTCTTGGCAAGTGAAGACAACGTTGGTGTATTTTTTTTTTAAATACGGTTCATTATGCTTGATATTTGGATATTCACCGATAGCTGAGATGTCCAATACGGGCTCAGAAATACATGTTGCAGTGTGATCATGAACGGTCTTCAGAAATGTTAGCCGTTTTACGTTTTTGTCTCTTTCAAACTGCTTGCAGTGTTCTACTCTTTTCAAAGTGCTTAATATATACAATGATATGCCCACTCCATGCCTTGTCCATGAGGAGCTATGGGTTCTCAAGAGTTTGAAGCTATGATATACAATAGTAATAAAAAATTCAGACAACAGCCGTTTACGTTACAATATATGCCTAACATACACCCCCGTGTGGAAACCCTTGTCCCATGTGGGAATATGGACTTCGAATTTAGGGTGCAAGGAATATGCCAATTGTCTACTTTTCAGGAATGTCGTATGCGGTGACTAAGGAAAGTTGGGGCTGGAGAGGAGCCGCTGTTATCTGTGGAAAAATCATCATTATTACTGCATATCTCATCTCGATTGTTTTGTTCTTTTGCTTTTGTCACATGGTCCTCACTGTGTTGTCACATGGTCCCGATTGTGTTGTCACAGGGTGGTCCCCATTGTGTTGTAACATGGTCCCGATTGTGTTGTCACATGGTCGTCCCCATTGTGTTGTCACATGGTCCCCATTGTGTTGTCACGTGCTCCCTATTGTGTTGTCACATGGTCCCATTCTGTTGTCACATGGGCCTCACGGTGTTGTCACATGGCGATCCCTATTCTGTTGTCACATGGTCCCCATTGTGTTGTCACATGGTCCCCATTGTGTTGTCACATGGTCTCCATTGTGTTGTCACATGGTCCCCATTGTGTTGTCACATTGGTCGCCATTGTGTTCTCACATGGTCTCCATTGTGTTGTCACATGGTCTCCATTGTGTTGTCACATGGTCTCCATTGTGTTGTCACATTGGTCGCCATTGTGTTGTCACATGGTCCCCATTGTGTTGTCACATGGTCCCCATTGTGTTGTCACATGGTCTCCACTGTGTTGTTACATTGGTCGCCACTGTGTTGTCACATGGTCCCCATTGTGTTGTCACATGGTCTTTATTCATGACGAATAGGCGCAGGCCATCAAACAATTCACCTGTTTCCTTTTGTGACAGACTCCTCTGTTAAATACTAGGTGGTAAATATTAGCTGTACCATTACTTCAGATGTTTCAACAGAACTCTGAGAAGAATGATGAACTAGTCGGTTCAGATGTTAGTCACATTTTCACTGGTCTGTACAGTCATATCTGTTCTAAATCATACAGTCACATCTTCCCCTTTGGTTCGTATAGTTATATTTGTCATGGTTCGCAGCCACATCTGACCTGGTTCGTAGCCACATCTCACCTGGTTCGTAGTCACATCTCACCTGGTTCGTAGTCACATCTCACCTGGTTCGTAGTCACATCCCATCTGGTTCGTAGTCACATCTCATATGGTTCGTAGTCATATCTCACCTGGTTCGTAGTCACATCTCATCTAGTTCGTAGTCACATCTCATCTGGTTCGTATTCACATCTCACCTGGTTCGTAGTCACATATCACCTGGTTCGTAGTCAAATCTCACCTGGTTCGTAGTCACATATCACATGGTTCGTAGTCACATCTCACCTAGTTCGTAGTCACATCTCACCTGGTTTGTAGTCACATCTCACCTGGTTTGTAGTCACATCTCACCTGGTTCGTAGTCACATAAGCTCTGGTTCACTGATCCAACTATTTTTTTTATTTTTCAGTTTCAGATTTAGCTTAATTTTTACATTCAGTTTCACCCTAGCTATTAACTTTAACTAATCTCTAGTTAGAACATTAAACTTCGACCTTCATTGCACATTTAACTCTCTCTTCATTCACACATTGAACTCTGTGTTCACACATTCAACTCTGTCTTGCTTCACACATTCAACTCTGTCTTGCTTCACACATTTAACTCTGTCTTGCTTCACACATTGGGCTCTGTGTTCACACATTTAACTCTGTCTTGCTTCACACATTCGGCTCTGTGTTCACACATTTAACTGTCTTGCTTCACACATTCGGCTCTGTGTTCACACATTCAACTCTGTGCTTACACATTCAGCTCCGTGTTCACACATTCAGTGCTGTATTCATACATTCAACTCCGTCCCCGTTCACACATTTAACTCTTGGTTCGCACATTCAACTCTAATCTGATTTAGACATCTATCAACAAAATGTTTCAACAGAAAACAAGACACCGACTTCATGGTTTCACTGCAACATTTTAATGAAATATGCTCAGAAATAGAAACTTAACGATGTACTTAACCCACATTCTATAGGATACGATTCGTGACACGAGTTATCATGGATGTCTCTCTTCAACCTGACCTGGTGACTAAACTCATATTTCTTGACTACAGCTGAGTCAGGAAACAATATGTGAATATAGTGTGTGGGAGTTGATGCAGTTATAGGGATTTTGACAAGATATCGACACTAGAAAAGGGGAGTGTTATAGGAAGGGAGAAGATTTGAAAGGTAAAACAGTTGTGAGGAGTAGTTGTAGAGACGAGAGTTCTGGGGAGATTAACAGTAAAACAAAAGATTTAGATATCGTGCTTTTGAGGAGAATAATGGAAAAGAGAGATTTAGATATAGTGTTTTGAGGAGAGTAATGGAAAAGAGAGATTTAGATATCGTGTTTTGAGGAGAGTAATGGAAAAGAGAGATCTAGATATCATGTTTTTGAGAAGAGTATTGGAAAAGAAAGAATTAGATATCATGTTTTTGAGAAGAGTATTGGAAAAGAAAGATTTAGAGAGCATGCTTTTTTCTATATTACAATTAAGAAGAGGAGTGTGGAGACGAATCTTGTGATTAGAGTATCATTGCAGAAGAGAGGTTTAGAGAGAATGTGCAATTTTTGATGATAATAACATGAAAGTAGATTTAGAAACAAGGTTTTTTGAGGAGATTAAAGTTAAGAAAGTTATGTTTTTTTTTGGTTTTTTTTTAGAACCCCAGGAACTACAAGTGATTATCTCTTATTTCCTGTGTGGAATGGGGACATTTGTGAGCTTTGTAACGAGGCTTTATGGGGAGATCAAAATTAAGAAATGTATAGAAATGAGGTTTCTTTGAGGAGATTAACAAGAAGAGAGATAAAGAAACGTGGTTTTTTTAAGATTACAATGAAGAAGAGAGATATAGAAATGAGATTTTTAAAGATTACAATGATTACAAAGATTACAATCAGTACAAAAGTACATATCAGTACAAATATCCAACTAGATTGTCAGCAGGATGCAGTACTTTAAATGAAAATGTTAAGTGTCGCCGTTTTATTTGCATAAATGACCCCCACTCTTCTTTTTTCAGCGGTAACCACTGAATACAGAATTGGTATCACCTGAAGATTCCAGGTTCAAATCTGAATCTTTACTGCTGCCTTATTTATTCAATGATTGCTTGAAGCTCTGCTTACTACACATATTATAAGTATTATTCCTAGGACTATAATTAATGAATTTAGAAATGAAATTATAGACCTAGTAAAATTGAAAAAAAAACCATAATCGTTATGAGAATAAATTCCAACCAATTTAATTTTGGACGTTCATGGATGTGAAGCATGGACTGTAAACAAAATAATTTAAAGCGAATTAGAAGTTACAGAGATGTAGTTTTTTAGAAGAATGATGAAAATACCATGGACAGCTAAGAAAACTAACGCAGATGTTCTCATTGATGCTGGCGTAAAATGATCAATCATATCAAACATTAGGGGCAGACAGTCAAGGTTTCTAGGGCATGTGCTGAGAAGAACACAGCTTGAACACAACAACCACTGGAAAGATCACGGGGAGAGGAGATAGGGGACGACAAAGAGAAAAGTTACTATAAGTTATATATATGGACTTGTATTGTGGCACGGTAGAAGTTCACCAACCGAGCTTATTGACAACACAAGAGACAAGAGAGTCGTGGAGAAACATGATCGCCTACGCCATTCGGCATAGCATTTGATTAATTGATTGAATGTAATTTTGAACTTTCCCCAACTTTGGATTTTGCCAAGTTTTAATCACATCACAGACGTAAACAATCTTCTATCAAGACAGATTGTCATATTCTAATTTTTTGGGAATTAGCATTAAATTTTAAACAAAAAAATATCGTCAGTCAGCTTCTCAACTTAACCATAACTCCTCCACAAATGTCCCCATTCAATACAAAGTAGTTCAGAACTCAAAACATTCACAATTGATAAATAAAGCTTTTCCACGAGCGGAAAGAGTGCAATAAAGATACATGATTTAAGGACTCATGATAGTTGTGAAGATTTACATAAGATTTACAGACGTAAAGTAGTTATTTACGTCGAAAACATTTACATGTCAAGAATAAACTAAGAATAGATAAGTCCAATGCTTTCAGGATCACTACACAGTGTGTTCATAAATAGTCGTATTCTCCTTCTGTTATGTGAGAAGAGGCTATAAGGAAGGAAAGTGATTTTGGGAGTACAACAGTGTTAGAAAAAAACATTTTGGCGAAGTGAAATTTCGGGAGAAGGAATGTGTGAATAAGAGATATTTAGAGATTGCGTTGAGATATCGATACGATCTGTAAACATTGAATCACGGGATTATATATATATAGGCCAAGGATCTATTTAAGAGATGTATCTGGTACTCCTAGCATTGACATCATTATGATGTAGACACAGATTCGTTTCGCATGTCATGTGGTACGTATGTTAGATCATCGCCTGTCAAAGATGCCTTTTTCTATGATAAGTTGCAGACGGGCATACGTTGTTAAGGTGGCTAAAAGAAGCGCTACAAGACCTCAATGAAAGCGGTTGAATTAGATCAAGATTCATGGGAAGTACTTGCACAAAATAGAGCTACATGGCGTTCTACAGTAACAGTTTGTTAGTTAGTCGTTTGATCATTGTCACTGCTTTATGGACAAGTCCATAGGTGCTCAGATATCTCCTTGAGTGTATCCGCCATTACACGTTGACTGACGGTCCCAGTACGCCGTTTATTGACCATCATTCTTTCTCGCCCACGAAACCGCTCCTATCTAGCGACACCACATTTCAACGCAAGCTCCCGTATTCTAGTCATGGAAGAAGAGTCATCGTCACTTGTTAGGTCATTTTTTCATGGGTTTGCTCGTATGGCGTTCAAATTGTCTGCCCGATCCATCGCTCCACCAACAGCCGTAGTAGAAGCGTGTGCGACCAACCTATATACTCTCTCATAACCCGAATTCCCGCATGTCCCGGCTCTAAGTAAATAAAAAAACACAGCGAAAAGAGAAGAAATCTAACAGCTCAAACAGAGGAAAGTAGCTAGAAAGTCACATGTAGACCGAAAACCATTTATATTGGTCAACCCATGCCTGAACTATCCAATGATATTTGTGGTAAGAATAGGGCTTATTAGCCATCTACGAAATCATCCTCAAGGACATACCTGTAACTGAATTTCAAAAAGGATGTAACAATATAACATTGCTCGGTAGACTAATAGAATGACACTAACAGAAGCAGGAAGACTCGAGATCGACAGACGTTTCGAAAGACTGTGATGACTGCTCCATTCTGTTCAGGATATGCTACCAGATGATGATGATGCACAGTACACAGTCCCTCCCTATAATCATTTTCTTATAATCGTGGATAGTAATATTATTTGTTTCAGTGTGTACAACATTTGAATTGTGATGGCGTAATCATGATTGTTAATTGTTAAATTATTACATAAAATATCCAGAAACCGAAAATGAATCCACATGTTCACCAACTGGAATATTCTGCTTCACTACTCGGCAGTAGTAAAGGCTTTAAACATTGCTGAAGAAATAATTAAACACAACAAATCTGTATCAACAGGTCCTGTTTCTTACTTATTTCTGTCATGTAAGTTCTTGACAGCGACAAACTCCCAGACATCAATTAAGTCATACGAAAAGTGAACATCCAAAGATGGGTGGAAGGGATACCATCCCACTGTGGCATACAGAAAATTAGGAGGCATATATGCTGGCAAAAGATGGAGCAACACAGAAACAAAAATACCAAGAAATCATTTACCAAGAAAAGAGTACTCTCACCAAAGATATTAGGAAATTCGACCTCCCAAGAGACAACTATCACTATGGTGACAGATGAGCAGGTTATAATATTTTTCATTAAAAAAATTAGCAAGTAACGTTAACCCAGAGCATTACTAACGCTGTAGGAGGGTGAGATGTTAGCGATATCACATTTCGGTGGCTCTGCTATATGAAGGCGGTAGCCATCTCCTCTTCGTCGAAGTCTTTACTTCCCGTATTAATCCGGTGTGCAGTTAAGGCCCGGTCGACCTGGTAGCTAGTGCAACCTAAAAAGCATTTCCGTCTCAACTGGGGAATGAATCCAGGACCATTCATATGTGAAGCCATTGTACTAACCACTGCGCTACTCGGCCCCTAAACATATGAAACATATTAAACAGTTACTTACATAGACTAAAACTGGTCCCATGTTCTGTGTATCCACGTTGGCAAGGAGCAAAGAGCGCAGAATATATCCTGAAAGATTACATTACACACAAACGTACAAGCAAGCACGCACACGCACATACGTACATACGCACACGCACATACATACACACGCATACACACAGGCAGCCATACATCATCATCATTATTTGTCATCATTAACAACATCATCATCCTCACCCTTGCTTTAAAACTCATAGTAAAGCAAAATGAGGTAAACAGGTTACTAAAACACTTACCTTGCTTATTAATAAAAATATATTTAAAAAGACAAAAAATATATATATAAAAAAACATACAATAAAACTAAACAGGACAATTCTCCGCGTATCGGCTCAAATTGAACCTTTTTCAAGAGACAAACAACAGAAAACGACAAAATAAAAAACAAAATAGATGTCTATAGTTTATCAAGCCCCGTCTCCATAGCGCAGGGATGGCAACGCATCTAGTAAAAGAGAAAATGCGTGCATTCATTATAAACAAACCGAAAGTGGGAAATTAGAGGCACTGTAGATGAGGGCAAGAATAATAAAAGAAAAAGATAAGAAAAATACCCCGTTTGTCACTTTATCAGACAGGCAGGTTTTAAGAACATAGTCACAACAGGCACGACTGAAGGGAACAGAGACAGATGGGGACGTGAGAAAATATTCATGTGACAACCTAGCAAGGCTTGGAAACAACAATCCTGATAACAATACTGTGAACAGAGAACCATGGTCACCTACGTCAACAAGAATGGCATATGATAGTGATAGATGAGTAATGATGAGGTTGTGTGGTGGTGGGGTGAGTGGGTTTGGGGAAGGAAGGATACAAGAAGAATCAACATTTGAAAACGCATGGAATGAATGTGAAACCAAATATAGACATAAACATATATATAAAACCAAACCTAAACATACATAGAAATGTATACACACACCAAGAGTCAAGAAATAAACACATAACAAAATGAACACAGATGTGTGAAGGATACCCACACAAAATGCACAGGCATGTAAATGTATCCACACACAGGAAAGGAAAGGGCTCATCACAGCACACTTTAAAACTCATAAATGTGTGAACGGATTGAAATCTTCAAATGACAAGATAAATCTGACTTCTGTCAATCAACCATCACTGTTCCACAACTTGCATCCATTTAAAACGGTTATCAGTTTAGTGTCATGTGTCAAAATGTAAATAATTTTATGGTATCTGACATGTTAACATTTCATTAATTTAAGGCTTCTGCTAACTTAAGAGCATTATTTAACGAGCGGATTTATTGTTCAAAAAGATTGCTTTGATTTTAATGACGGCATCGCGTCACAGGTTAAGAACTTTTCCATATAGAATCTTCTTAAGGTTTTCTAGGGCTATACAACGTGGGACGAAATTAATTTGAGAAATGGAGACATTTACTTGATATTTTTTGTGAGTACTATGATCAAGGGATGAGGGACAGAAAGAGATGGAAAGTGAGATAATGTGTTCTATAATTCTAGTACAAATGTGTATTAATATTAAGACTAATAACCCGCTAGGGTCGTAAGGGTGCCACACCGGAGACACCGGTACATATAGCTCTCTACACACGATTATCCTCATCCAGTCGGAGGAGTGTAGAAATTCATGCCCAGATCATTCCTATATGTTCTTAATCCAGGATTTTCTCTACCCCCTCGCCTCCTTCACCCTCGACTGTTTCTTGCAAAATAATTTTGCAAAGTGAATCTTGTCTCGTTAAATTTCCAAAACCAAAGACGCTTCCACCAGTGCAAAAATGATTCTTGATAAACTGCAAGTTTGTTTATTTGCTGCCGGACAAATATATTAGTTGTGTGTTCTACATAACTAATTCTTAAAAACGTATGTAGCACTTGTTTTCACAAGCTTGACTTCCGCCGAAGACGGATGTGTCGGGCCATTGGCGCAAATAAAACGGCGACACAACGCATTTCCATTTTCTGGACTACATCCTGCTGGAAATCTAGCAGGACCATGATCCAGCTAGATCCAGTTGGAGTTTGAGAATGAACGCAGAAGAAGAAGAAGCCTGACTCAGTCTTTCTGTGTCTGCATTGAGTGTCCAACTTACACATCCGTATAAAAGTACTCTCAACACTAGCGACCTGAATAGATTGATCTTTACTGTGATATACTGATCTTACTTTACCATATCGTATCAACCTTGTCATGGCAGCCATCTCGAATCTTAGCTTGATCTCATTTCCTGAGTTGTCAACATTACATATTTGGGACCCGAGATATTTGAAGGTGGTAACTTCTTCAAGTTTGGGACACGAGATATTTGAAGGTGGTAACGTCTTCACGTTTGGGACACGAGCTATTTGAAGGTGGTAACTTCTTCAAGTTTGGGACACGAGATATTTGAAGGTGGTAACTTCTTCACGTTTGGGACACGAGATATTTGAAGGTGGTAACTTCTTCAAGTTTGGGACACGAGATATTTGAAGGTGGTAACTTCTTCAAGTTTGGGACACGAGATATTTGAAGGTGGTAACGTCTTCACGTTTGGGACACGAGCTATTTGAAGGTGGTAACTTCTTCAAGTTTGGGACACGAGATATTTGAAGGTGGTAACTTCTTCACGTTTGGGACACGAGATATTTGAAGGTGGTAACTTCTTCAAGTTTGGGACACGAGATATTTGAAGGTCGTAACTTCTTCAAGTTTGGGACACGAGATATTTGAAGGTGGTAACTTCTTCACGTTTGGGACACGAGATATTTGAAGGTGGTAACTTCTTCAAGTTTGGGACCGTACAAATATGTATTACGACTCGACAGGGGAGCACAGTTTAAGAGCACCTATTATCCACTGATGGTCCAGATATACGGCGCAACCACGAGGCTGGTGATCACAGTATATTTAATTGGATAAATCCATGTCTGTTTCCTACTGTTGAACGAGGAAGACGAAGAAGAAATAATTATTATCAATTATCATACATGTCGTAGGAGAATACTAAATATGTTAGGTGTGGTGATAGGGAACGTATGTAATCATCTCTGTTGTGACGAAGTCTGCTGTTGTGATGAAGCCTGCTGTTGTGATGAAACCTGCTGTTGTGATGAAACCTGCTGTTGTGACGAAACCTGCTGTTGTGACGAAACCTGCTGTTGTGATGAAACCTGCTGTTGTGATGAAGTCTGCTGTTGTGATGAAGTCTGCTGTTGTCACGAAGTCTGCTGTTGTGACGAAGTCTGCTGTTGTGATGAAACCTGCTGTTGTGATGAAACCTGCTGTTGTGATGAAGTCTGCTGTTGTGATGAAGTCTGCTGTTGTGATGAAGTCTGCTGTTGTGACGAAGTCTGCTGTTGTGACGAAGTCTGCTGTTGTGATGAAACCTGCTGTTGTGACGAAACCTGCTGTTGTGATGAAACCTGCTGTTGTGATGAAACCTGCTGTTGCGACGAAACCTGCTGTTGTGATGAAGTCTGCTGTTGTGACGAAGTCTGCTGTTGTGACGAAGTCTGCTGTTGTTATGAAACCTGCTGTTGTGACGAATTCTGCTATTGTGACGAAACCTGCTGTTGTGATGAAGTCTGCTGTTGTGACGAAGTCTACTGTTGTGACGAAGTCTGCTGTTGTGATGAAACCTGTTGTTGTGACGAAACCTGCTTTGTGACGAAACCTGCTGTAGTGACGAAACCTGCTGTTCTGACGAAACCTGCTGTTGTGACGAAACCTGCTGCTGTGATGAAACCTGCTGTTGCGACGAAACCTGCTGTTGTGATGAAACCTGCTGTTGTGACGAAACCTGCTGTTGTGATGAAACCTGCTGTTGTGATGAAACCTGATGTTGTGATGAAACCTGCTGTTGTGACGAAACCTGCTGTTGTGATGAAACCTGCTGTTGTGATGAAACCTGATGTTGTGACGAAACCTGCTGTTGTGACGAAACCTGCTGTTGTGATGAAACCTGTTGTTGTGATGAAACCTGATGTTGTGATGAATCCTGCTGTTGTGACGAAACCTGCTGTTGTGATGAAACCTGTTGTTGTGATGAAACCTGCTGTTGTGATGAAACCTGTTGTTGTGATGAAACCTGATGTTGTGATGAAACCTGCTGTTGTGATGAAACCTGCTGTTGTGATGAAACCTGCTGTTGTGATGAAACCTGCTGTTGAGATGACACCTGCTGTTGTGATGAAACCTTCTGTTGTGACGAAACCTGCTGTTGTGATGAAACCTGCTGTTGTGATGAAACCTGATGTTGTGATGAAACCTGCTGTTGTGATGAATCCTGCTGGAGAATCTTTAACTGGATTCTTCTGCTGTTTCGTCATCTTGTTATTGTTACTTCGATCTCAAACTCCCGTAAATCAGCAGGATATAGTTCGCAGAACGGATTGTACTGTGTCATGATGTAGAGCCTAGCTTCGATCCAAAAGTAGCGCCCGACTGCAGCATGATTTGTGGGTCACCTTCACTCACTCTACAATGGGAAAGCCAACTGCACCCCTCATACCTCCTTAATTGCTTCTCACGATCTGCATGCCAGATGTGTAGTTTTTTTTATTATGTGCTCCCCTTCCGGGCTCCTGCATCACACTTGACTCCAGGAGATATTCAACACTTTCACTTGCAGCATGCTTCGATATTGTAAGAAAGTAATGGCAATGTCCATTCGCAGTAGAAACCTGCACATGTCTTGGTATGGCACTCTACAAACACACTGAGTATTCATCTTGAAATTGTAAAATTACAAGAAAACTTCCCCACCGAAAAAAAATCGAAAAAAACGCCAATCAGGATCTTCTTCAGCGATCATTCTCAAACTCCCGCTGGATTTCTCTTGTAGCATGAGAATGGTCCTACTAGTTCTCCAGCAGGATGTAGTTCAGAGTATGGTCCTACTAATTCTCCAGCAGGATGTAGTTCAGAGCATGATCATACTAGTTCTCCAGCAGGATGTAGTTCAGAGTATGGTCCTACTAATTCTCCAGCAGGATGTAGTTCAGAGAATGGTCCTACTAGTTCTCCAGCAAGATGTAGTTCAGAGAAAGGTCCTACTAGTTCTCCAGCAGGATGTAGTTCAGAGAATGGTCCTACTAGTTCTTCAGCAGGATGTAGTTCAGAGAATGGTCCTACTAGTTCTCCATTAGGATGTAGTTCAGAGAATGGTCCTACTATTTCTCCAGCAAGATGTAGTTCAGAGAATGGTCCTACTAGTTCGCCAGCAGGATGTAGTTCAGAGAATGGTCCTACTAGTTCTCCAGCCGGATGTAGTTCAGAGCATGATCATACTAGTTCTCCAGCAGGATGTAGTTCAGAGAATGGTCCTACTAGTTCTGCAGCAGGATGTAGTTCAGAGAATGGTCCTACTAGTTCTCCAGCAGGATGTAGTTCAGAGAATGGTCCTACTAGTTCTCCAGCAGGATGTAGTTCAGAGAATGGTCCTACTAGTTCTCCAGCAGGATGTAGTTCAGAGAATGGTCCTACTAGTTCTGCTGCAGGATGTAGTTCAGAGAATGGTCCTACTATTTCTTCAGCAGGATGTAGTTCAGATAATAAAAATGCATTGTATCGTTGTTTTATTTGTGCCGTGATTATGACGACGATGATGACGATGATGATATAATCCTTTTAGCTGTGAGTAGGTAGCTCTTGGCAGTCTTTAGCTTACTGACAAAACCACATGATCTTCTCAGTTGTGAAACGGAGACAACCTCCAGAATCGTATAAGGTTTTCTCAAAGGTATATTTCTGTAAAAAGTATGGCTTAATTACTTCTTAAGGTCCGAGTAGCCGGACTACTGTAATCGCGACCTCCACTACTATTGTATGGTTGTAAAGCTAATAGAACCAAACTGGACTAACGTCCGTGAATGAAAGGAGCATACTTCACCATTATAGGTATTTTACTTAACTAATACAAATGTTGTATAAGGAGAGTTGATGAATGTATGTTTAGTAGGCAAGCATTCCAGTGTTTCAGTATACCAGGATGTCAGTATACCAGGATGTCATTATACCAGGGTGTCAGTATACCAGGGTGTCAGTATACCAGGATGTCAGTATACCAGGATGTCAGTATACCAGGATGTCAGTATACCAGGATGTCAGTATACCAGGGTGTCAGTATACCAGGGTGTCAGTATACCAGGGTGTCAGTATACCAGGATGTCAGTATACCAGGGTGTCAGTATACCAGGGTGTCAGTATACCAGGATGTCAGTATACCAGGATGTCAGTATACCAGGATGTCAGTATACCAGGATGTCAGTATACCAGGATGCCAGTATACCAGGGTGTCAGTATACCAGGGTGTCAGTATACCAGGATGTCAGTATACCAGGATGCCAGTATACCAGGGTGTCAGTATACCAGGGTGTCAGTATACCAGGATGTCAGTATACTAGGATGTCAGTATACCAGGATGTCATTATACCAGGATGTCAGTATACCAGGATGTCAGTATACCAGGGTGTCAGTATACCAGGGTGTCAGTATACCAGGGTGTCAGTATACCAGGGTGTCAGTATACTAGGATGTCAGTATACCAGGGTATCATTATACCAGGATGTCAGTATACCAGGATGTCAGTATACCAGGGTGTCAGTATACCAAGATGTCAGTATACCAGGATGTCAGTATACCAGGATGTCATTATACCAGGATGTCATTATACCAAGATGTCAGTATACCAGGATGTCAGTATACCAGGATGTCAGTATACCAGGATGTCAGTATACCAGGATGTCAGTATACTAGGATGTCAGTATACCAGGATGTCAGTATACTAGGATGTCAGTATACCAGGATGTCAGTATACCAGGATGTCAGTATACTAGGATGTCAGTATAACAGGGTGTCATTATACCAAGATGTCAGTATACCAGGATGTCAGTATACTAGGATGTCAGTATACCAGGGTGTCAGTATACCAGGGTGTCAGTATACCAGGATGTCAGTATACCAGGATGTCAGTATACCAAGATGTCAGTATACTAGGATGTCAGTATACCAGGATGTCAGTATACCAGGATGTCAGTATACTAGGATGTCAGTATACCAGGATGTCAGTATACCAGGATGTCAGTATACTAGGATGTCAGTATACCAGGATGTCAGTATACCAGGATGTCAGTATACTAGGATGTCAGTATACCAGGGTGTCATTATACCAAGATGTCAGTATACCAGGATGTCAGTATACCAGGATGTCAGTATACCAGGATGTCAGTATACCAAGATGTCAGTATACCAGGGTGTCAGTATACCAGGATGTCAGTATACCAGGATGTCAGTATACTAGGATGTCAGTATACCAGGATGTCAGTATACCAGGATGTCAGTATACTAGGATGTCAGTATACCAGGATGTCAGTATACCAGGATGTCAGTATACCAGGATGTTAGTATACGAGGATGTCAGTATACCAGGGTGTCAGTATACCAGGGTGTCAGTATACCAGGATGTCAGTATACTAGGATGTCAGTATACCAGGGTGTCAGTATACCAGGATGTCAGTATACCAGGGTGTCAGTATACCAGGGTGTCAGTATACCAGGGTGTCAGTATACCAGGATGTCAGTATACCAGGGTGAAAGTATACCAGGGTGTCAGTATACCAGGTTGTCAGTATACTAGGATGTCAGTATACTAGGATGATCATATCCTGCCAGGGGCATACCGCACTTCTGGACAAACTGTCCGATCATTCTTCTATCAGATTTGCTAACACACCCGCACCGATGGTACATCTAGCATCCCCCATTACGTAGTAACCTGCCACAGAAGGACATTCTGTATCTATTCGTCATCCATGAAGATTATTTGATATAAGACAAAAATAAGACATTGAGACAAGATGTGACAATGATTATGTGATATAAGACAAAAATAAGACATTGAGACAAGATGTGACAATGATTATGTAATATAAGACAAAAATAAGACATTGAGACAAGATGTGACAATGATTATTTCACATGTCGAAAATCATGCTATACATTTTTTGTAGGGTACTGAACCTAGTGTCGCTTTTTAGGGATTATGAAAAGAAAACATTCAGCCCGCTATTTTCACCCTGAAATAAAGGTTCAGAACCCAGTTTTCGCATTGGCGCATCAGTTTTATTAAAAGCACTCGATATATAGATTGACAGAAGGAAAATAGAACAAGTTGATAAGAAATAGAGAGAGAAAGAAAGAGAAAGAGAGATGAAGATATAATTAACTGCATAATAAAAGTGCACGAGATAGATCTAGAATGTGATCAAGTAAGATAGACAATTGTGATGACATTTCCGGTAACGATATTACCAACATGGCGGCTATTACGTCAGATGGCGCTGTCAGTGTGCATCGAATGGACACAAAAATGGCGTCTGTAATATTCACTCTTTTAAGGAGACAAAATGTCTGGGAGGTGTTTCATGGCTAAGTAGTAATTTTAGTTGGTGTGTCTGTGCGTGTGTGTGTATATATATATATATATATATATATATATATATATATATATATATATATATATATATATATATATATATATATATATATATATATATATATATATATATATATATATATACATATATATATATATATAAAGCACGAGGTATTGCATGCGTACCAATATAAATAATGCAAGATAGGTTGGAATTGCATAATTTTAATATATGAATGTTTGCAATAGCGATTATGTAATCGTGATAATATGTCCAGTAGTAGTAGTACCAACTTCAAGTATAGTAATTGAGATGGTGGTGGTGATGGAGGTACTGAAAATGGTGGTGGCAGATGTAATAGAGTAGTAGTTGTAGTAGTAGCAGTTATAGCAGTAGACAAAGAGGTAGTGTTAGCGGTGGTAACAGCAGTAGTAGTAACAGTAGGCCTATTAGTAGTAGTAGTACTCCTAGTAGTAACAGTAGGCCTATTAGTAGTAGTAGTACTCCTAGTAGTAACAGTAGGCCTATTAGTAGTAGTAGTACTCCTAGTAGTAACAGTAGGCCTATTAGTAATAGTAGTAGTACTCCTAGTAGTAACAGTAGGCCTATTAGTAATAGTAGTAGTACTCCTAGTAGTAACAGTAGGCCTATTAGTAATAGTAGTAGTACTCCTAGTAGTAACAGTAGGCCTATTAGTAGTAGTAGTACTCCTAGTAGTAACAGTAGGCCTATTAGTAGTAGTAGTAGTACTCCTAGTAGTAACAGTAGGCCTATTAGTAGTAGTAGTACTCCTAGTAGTAACAGTAGGCCTATTAGTAGTAGTAGTAGTACTCCTAGTAGTAACAGTAGGCCTATTAGTAGTAGTAGTACTCATAGTAGTAACAGTAGGCATATTAGTAGTAGTAGTACTCCTAGTAGTAAAGTAGGCCTATTAGTAGTAATATTACTCGTAGTAGTAACAGTAGGCCTATTAGTAGTAATATTACTCGTAGTAGTAACAGTAGGCCTATTAGTAGTAATATTACTCGTAGTAGTAACAGTAGGCCTATTAGTAGTAATATTACTCGTAGTATAACAGTAGACCTATTAGTAGTAGTAACAGTAGTAGTAGCAATAATAGTATTAATAGCAACAGTAGTAGTAGTAAATGTAATAGTAATAATATTAATGATAGTACTAGTAGACGTAGTAGCAGTAGTAGAAGTAGTGGCAATAGTAGTAGTTGTTGTTGTAGTAGCAACAATAAATGCAGAAGTTGTAGAAGAAGTAGTAGTAGTAACATTATTAGTAGTAATAGTAGAAGTAGTAGAGCGGGAGAATTAGTAGTAGTGGTAGTCGTAATAACTTTGACAATCCTCTTATGTTCTATTTTTTAAGATTCACTATATAGGGGTGTCTTATTAAATCACTTACCATTGACGTCACTGAGACCCGCACTAAATACCCACAATTCCTATAGCGTAGTGACATCACACACCCCAATAACTTCATACTAACTTTGTTGACATCCGTTTCATGTACGCAAGTGTTAATATAAAAATATTTAGACAAGTAAATTATGAATCTCAGATTATTGAAACAAATATTGTGGTAAATTTTTATGTTAGATTACTATCGAAGACAGATGTGTCGAGTCATTGGCGCAAATAAAATGACGGCACAACGCATTTTCATTCTATGCACTGTATCCTGATAGAAATCTAGTAGGGCTATTCTCCTGTTACAAGAAAGATTCAGCGGGAGTTTGAGAATGAACACTGAAGAAGAAGAAGGGTGCTAGATTAATTAGACATCTAAATATTGACATCTAAACAATCACAAATAAAATAATATTGAGGATTGTAAAATACTACATTTATTCTATATTGATTTATGGCAAAGAAACTTGGACAATAAGCAAACAACTTGAAGACAGAAATGATGCCTTTGAGATGTGGGTATGTAGGAGAATAAAGAGAGGTTCATGGAAAGAGAAGAAAACGAACAAAGAGGTTCCAATAACAATTCGTATGAAAATGAACTATCAAAGTAAATAAGGATCGAACAAATAAAGTCTTTTCGATATATTAAAGGACATGACACCCTTTTGAAGACCTTACTTGAGGGAAAAGTCGAGGGGAGCGAGCAGGAGGTAGGCAAAGATACAAGTGGGAGAGAAACATCACAAGATGGACAGTTTCCAGTTTAACAGAGTGCAGCACCACGGCAAAGGATAGGGGATGTTGAAAATTCGTTTCAGCCAATCTTGGTTGTGGAGACGGCACGTGATAATGATTATATGCGGCATGGTCAAGAAAAACAATTGGGAACCAATGCTTCTGATGGACACTTGTCTTGGGAACTACTGCTTCTGAGAGAAACTTGTCTTTGGAACCACTGTTACTGAGGAACACTTGTCTTGGGAACCACTGTTACTGAGGGACACTTGTCTTGGGGACCACTGCTTCTGAGGGACACTGGTGTTATCCAACATAATTGGTGTACACTTTCAGTATTATTAAGTTTGTCTCGGGCAAGTTGGAAATATACACTAGAACTGTCTAAACTGGGCTAATAATTTGAAATCCTCGCGGGAGGGACAGTGTAATCGATATAACCTAGAACAATTTGAATCCCCACGGGAGGGACTGTGTACTCGATATAACCTAGAACAATTTGAATCCCCACGGGAAGGACTGTGTACTCGATATAACCTAGAACAATTTGAATCCCCACGGGAAGGACTGTATAATCGATATAACCTAGAACAATTTGAATCCCCACGGGAGGGACTGTGTACTCGATATAACCTAGAACAATTTGAATCCCCACGGGAAGGACTGTGTACTCGATATAACCTAGAACAATTTGAATCCCCACGGGAAGGACTGTATAATCGATATAACCTAGAACAATTTGAATCCCCACGGGAAGGACTGTGTACTCGATATAACCTAGAACAATTTGAATCCCCACGGGAAGGACTGTATAATCGATATAACCTAGAACAATTTGAATCCCCACGGGAAGGACTGTGTACTCGATATAACCTAGAACAATTTGAATCCCCACGGGAAGGACTGTATAATCGATATAACCTAGAACAATTAGCAACCCCCGCGGGACAGAAAGTATAATCGATATAACCTAGAACATTAGAAATTATCGCGGGAGAGATAATATAATCGATATAAGCTATAGCAATTACGTATCTAATTTAAAGGTACTCAGCACCTATACACCCGCCATGAGTTCAGAGACGTCATGTTACAAGTTGCTACATGTCTAGCATATATACATACATTCTACATTATACAGTTTAATGTCGTATAAAACTGGATAAGCAGATGAAGATGTTGAACCCCTATAAACAAGCACTCATGACCTATACACCATCCATAAATTCAGAAACATGCGATGCTACCAGTTTGTCATCACCGCCATCTTTGTCTTTCATTATAATTTTTTTTTCCTACTAGACTTTATCCTAGTTTCCCCAAGAGACCAATTTCAAGAAACGCTCAGAAAATGACTGTTCTATTTCTTCCTAATGATATCATTGACTGGTAGAATCCACACTATCGATCATTAGCCGGAACTCTTCAGACATCACCATAGCCATTTCTTCATCTCCTTTTCTCTTCTTCAACAGGAAGTCGTTTTCTCTACAACAGACGCGACAATGTTGAGGAAGAACGCCAGGGCAACTACAGTTCTTCTGTAATCCACTGTTAGAAAAACAACATGGCAGCAAACATTCTCATAAAATATCCGTTGACTATTCTATTTGCCATTTTAGTTTGCGGTTTCTTCTTTTTTCTATACATTTGGTACTTGCTACTGTCAAGGCGCCATTAGTCGGGCGGTTTTTTGTCAACCACTGACTAGGCAGTTGAACACTTATGGGAAGACAGTGTTCTATAACAGCTGGTTCGTAAATCAGATTTAACCATTTCTACGATTTAGTTACTATGATTTCATTAAGAACCGACGGGTAGTGACTTGTGATGATTCAAATACAAATTACTCTAAGTGGGCGGTGTTCAGGGACAGTTATTATTAGTTTCATATCAGTGGAAACTGTTGAATTTTATATAGTCTTGCGCCGAAGACGGATATGCCGGGCCACTGGCTCGGATTAAAACGGCAGCACAACGTATTTCCATTCTCTGGACTACGTCCTGCGGAAATCTACCAGTACCACTGTTCACCAACAAGAGAGATCCAGTGCGACAACTGTTCACCAACAAGAGAGATCCAGTGGAACCACTGTTCACCAACAAGAGAGATCCAGTGGAACCACTGTTCACCAACAAGAGAGATCCAGTGGAACCACTGTTCTCCAACAAGAGAGATCCAGTGCGACAACTGTTCACCAACAAGAGAGATCCAGTGCGACAACTGTTCTCCAACAAGAGAGATCCAGTGCGACAACTGTTCTCCAACAAGAGAGATCCAGTGCGACAACTGTTCACCAACAAGAGAGATCCAGTGGAACCACTGTTCACCAACAAGAGAGATCCAGTGGAACCACTGTTCACCAACAAGAGAGATCCAGTGGAACCACTGTTCACCAACAAGAGAGATCCAGTGCGACAACTGTTCTCCAACAAGAGAGATCCAGTGCGACAACTGTTCACCAACAAGAGAGATCCAGTGCGACAACTGTTCACCAACAAGAGAGATCCAGTGGAACCACTGTTCACCAACAAGAGAGATCCAGTGGAACCACTGTTCACCAACAAGAGAGATCCAGTGCGACAACTGTTCTCCAACAAGAGAGATCCAGTGCGACAACTGTTCACCAACAAGAGAGATCCAGTGCGACAACTGTTCACCAACAAGAGAGATCCAGTGGGAGTTTGAGAATGAACGCAAGCAAACAACAAACATATACAGTCTATTGCGCAGTGACTAGGCTGACAATGGATGAACGTACTTGTTTAGTGGTGGGGGGGGGGGGTAATTATATGCATCATCGATGTATGATAGGTTTTATTGGTAGCGTGGTCCATTGATTATTGATGACGTTTTATTGGTAGCGTGGTCCATTGATTACTGATGACGTTTTATTGGTAGCGTAGTCCATTGATTATTGCTGACGTTTTATTGGTAGCGTGGTCCATTGATTATTGATGACGCTTTATTGGTAGCGTGGTCCATTGATTATTGATGACGTTTTATTGGTAGCGTAGTCCATTGATTATTGATGACGTTTTATTGGTAGCGTGGTCCATTGAGTATTGATGACGTTTTATTGGTAGCGTGGTCCATTGATTATTGATGACGTTTTATTGGTAGCGTGGTCCATTGATTATTGATGACGTTTTATTGGTAGCGTGGTCCATTGATTATTTATGACGTTTTATTGGTAGCGTGGTCCATTGATTATTGATGACGTTTTATTGGTAGCATGGTCCATTGATTATTGATGACGTTTTATTGGTAGCGTGGTCCATTGATTATTGATGAAAATATTGACGGATATTATACCTTCTTTTCTTGGTTTTTGTGTGTGTGGCAGACTTCAAGAAAGCGGGGAATGGTAGATGTAATGTTAATGCGGTTGAGTGGACATATCTGACAGAAGAAGAGTTTACTAGATGGCCCAGAAGTGTATGTGTGTGTGTGTGTGTGTGTGTGTGTGTGTGTGTTTCTGGCAAGACGTTACGATCCTAGGATAATACGCATATGATAAATACGTTCATTAGGAGACTACACATACGCCCACACCTCCCCCGCCCCCGCCAACACAATCATTCCCCTATGAGACAACCTTAAACCTGATTGAGTAGCGCCTCGGTTGTTTGACTGAGAGGGACAGGTAACTTTTGTTAGAAAGACTGTGTACGCTGTCACGAGTTACCTACTCACTGAAAGGGATTCTATTAAGAAGCCTATCATCTTCTATTTTTCAGGTCTGTGTTCTTTCGTCTTTCTGTCCACGATATTCTTAGGAAATTTCTATAATATTTCATTTCAAATGTCGTTATTTTCTTTTCCATTTTGGATGTCATGGCTCACGTCTCACAACCGTATGTTACCACTGGAAAAATATAGCTTTCTATAGCTGTAACTTTGTTTTTCTACTTGCTCCTTGCCATAGATTGTTTCATCTGTTATGTTTATTGAAGGGGCATTTCTAATCTCTCTCTTATCGCTACTGAGCAATCTTATTTGCTATTGATGGTTGACCTGAGGTATTCAAAGGTGCGGACATGTTCTAGTAGCTTTGTATGTCAATGACTATTGTAGGTGTGAGTTCATCTCTGCTGATATGCATTTTTTTTGTATTTTTTTTGTTGTTTTTTTTTTACATTGAGAAAAAGGTTTTGTACCTCGTTATGATGTTTGACTGACATAATCATGTGTTCTAAACCTGTGGTGCTCCTTGATATTAGGGTGTGATGTGTCATCTGCATACACTAATTTCATAGACACTAAAATTGTTTCATAAAATATATGGTGATATCTTCCATTGTCTAAGGAAAATCTGAAGAAAATCTGAAAAATGGAGAGCAAACATTTGATTATGTAGAAGGACAATGCGACAGTACATTTAACCTACTGGTAAAGCAGTACCTCGCACAGCACAATGTGATTACTTAGGAACAGCCTCCAATTTCTCCAGACCTTGCACGGCTAATTTTTTTCTTGCTCCCTCTACTAAAGTCGGCACTGAGAGGACATCGATTAAAGGATGCAGATGACGTTACCATCAATGCGACACACAAATGTCTCCAGCAGATGTATGCACATTGGCAAAAGTGTGTTGTTGTTGAAGGGAACTACTGTGCAGAAAATGTTGCGTAGATAATCTTATTGTTACTTATTTCTATATAATCGTCTCATACCGTAAATATGTTTTTCTACCTCGTATATAGCTTGTAACGCAAACCTGACGCAATTACTTTAAATAGACAACAGCTTGAAAAAGTACATAAATTCTACTATCTAGGAAGCAAATTAACACTCGACGGTGATGTCATGTCAGAAATTACAACTCGCATTGCACTAGCATCAAGTGCCTTTAACAGATTGTCTAATATCTAGAGGTCAAAGTCAATCAGCACACATACGAAAATTTGCTTATTTAATTCCTGCGTTATTCCTGTGCTATCATATGGATGTGAAAGCTGGAAAAGCTCTTTATCTTCAGAAACGAAAGTACTGAGTTTCGAGAACAAATGTCTTCGTAGGATAACTAACACCCATTGGTGTGAATTCAAATCGAATGATAAAATCAGAGAACACGTCAAAATTTCAGCACAGATTCTTGATTCTTGATTAGAAAACTAACCTCACAGCACATGGGGCATTTCCGTAAGTGATCCGCCCTCTGTTCCAGCAGCCATTCGACTGGATGCTGTTTCGAGTCCAATGCCGCCGAAACAGACGTCGACATCAGGGCACAACTCTGGCCCTTGCGACAGGTTTCTTTGTTGTTCTGCCCACCCACGCCGTGCCCGTAACTAGTTCAAGCCCAACGATGGCCTGTCGGAACAACATGGTAACTGTTATCGAAGGTTACGACTACGGGCATTTCATCACATATGTTATCAGCACACGCCGTTGAAAACGCAGCAATTTTCTAGGGGGCTGGTTTAATATGTAGTAATGAATTTATAGCACGTTTAACCAGCTTTGCTTAACTTCACAATGATGTATCTCATCAAATATATAACGCATATAATCATGACATTTTTTGTGTATATTTGAAATGGTATAGACCCCATGAATTAAAGTTTTCATTAAAATGCAATCATTTGTTTCAATTTTGGTTTAAATGCGATATATATAAAACATCTACGTTAAAACACATTTTAAAGATGTTTACAGTCAATTATAAGACGCCATTTACACATGAATAGTTTATCATACAATTGACAATGATTTAAGCGTGAAATTGCACTATTTGGCACTCTTTAACACAAACAGTGTTTAATAGGTTGTATCCGGTCTAATGTCTGCAATGGTATAATCTCTTTTCTCGATACACAATAATTAGTATGCAGACAAAAATCAAATTATTTCATTCGTTTAATAAAAACTGGGCATGATGCACAAATATAAAGTATATATTTATTATGTCTAACCAAATATAACATCATATGCAAAAAATGGCATTAATACGTTAGACGGTTAATCAGATAATTGTATTTGTTTGAGGGCAAAGCTAATGAAGCGTGCTATAGTCATATTCTGTATATGTCTACCCGGGAGTCTACCCTCGATGCTACAATCCTATCTAATGAGTCATATATCACTGATTGAAATCGATCTTAACATCAAGATATAATCAATTTCATTAATATTTTATGCAGAAATAAATGAAATTTGCCGATACTCTCTAATGTAACGAGTGTACTGTAATATCATGCTACTCTTCGACAGACATTCTTGGTCATTATCGTATCTTCTTTGTAAGTTATCCTTATTAACAAGGAAATACATACATAATGTATATAATGATAATGGTAATTAGGAGTCACAACCACTTCAATGTATTCTGTAATATTTATATTTCTAGTATGTTGCTAAAGTATGGTTTTCTGTCAAGTGTTCTGTCGTTGTGCCCTAATATTTCTAATATATTTCTGTAGTATGGTTTCTGTCGTTGTGCCCTAATATTTATAATATATTTCTGTAGTATGGTTTCTGTCGTTGTGCCCTAATATGTTTAGTATATTTCTGTAGTATGGTTTTCTGTCAAGTGTTCTGTCATTATGCCCTAATATTTCTAGTATATTTCTGTGCTATGGTTGGTTTTTTTTGGTCAAGAGTTCTGTCGGTGTGCCCTAATATTTCTAAAATATTTCTGTGGTGTGGTTTTCTGTCAAGTGTTCTGTCGGTGTGCCCTAATATTTCTAGTATATTTCAGTAGTATGGTTTTCTAAGTGTTCTGTAGTTGAGACCTAATATTTCTGGTATATTGCTGTGGTATTGTTTTCTGTGAAGTGTTCTGTCGTTGTGCCCTAATATTTCTAGACTATTTCTGTCGTACGGTTTCCAGTAAAATTTCTGTTTTGTTTGCTCTAATATATTTCTATGGTAATGTGTTCTTTGAAGTGGTCTGTTATAGTTTCCTAACATTTCTCTGTTCACATCTTTGTTTTCTCTTTTCTGTTGTCCAAGATTTCATGAATATTCTTCTTCTTCTTCTTTCGTTCGCCTGAAGTGTCCTTTTATCTCAAGTTTATTGGAACTCGCAGAGGTCCGCAGGGTTTGTCTGTCACTGTTCTTTACCTAGGACAGTGTATCTGCCTCAGCATCTGGTATTCCTGGTAGTCCTGAAGACAAATGCTCCGCTATTTGAGGTACATATCCACATGTTTGGCTGTTTTGCCAAACTTGACCTTTGTATTAATGTGGCTGCGGAGTTGGTTTGGTCATGTCCTGAGACGGACAAATTCATATAATGGGAACATGTTCCTGAGCGAAAAACCCATGTAATGGGAACGTGTTCCTTAGTAGAATTTTCAGTATTATCATATCTTAGTTAGTCGTCGGATCATCATCAAACTGGACACGTCCATAGTTGTTCCGATCTCTCCTTGAGTGTATCCGCCATTACACTTCTGCTGACAGTACCGGTCCTATGCTCGTTGACCATCATTCTTCTGCGTCATATGCAAATCATATCTAATTCCATAAAATAGTTCAATTGTTTATATTTCTTCCTCTTCTCTATTTCTTTCCTCTCTCTCTTTCTCTCTCTCTCTCTCTTATTCTAATGTATCTTTTTTCTGCTTTGAGACGTCGCAGAGCTATAATTAGTTAAGCATGCTAATTATTGTGTATCGAGAAAAGATATTATACCACTGCAGACATCACACCGGATACAACCTATTAAACAATGTTTGTGTTAAACAGTGCAAAATAGTGCAATTTCACGCTTAAATCATGACAATTGTATGATAAACTGATCATGTGTGCATGTCGTATTATAATTGACTGTAACCATCTTTACAATGTGCATGTCGATCGGTTTTCGAACTGTGACACGTTTATTCGATTGAAATTCAATAATGTTGTGAGTCTCAGGACTTCCGACGCTCCATCAATTCAACTTCTTGATTTTCCCCTGCGTTTAGATTTTCCATTCACATAATATATACTCTTATCGCTGGCTAGTTGAGTCAGTTGTTTTTGTTTGGGTGTTGAGTCAGTAGTTTTTGTTTGGGTGTTGCTACATGTACTTTTAGAATAGAAAAAAACATTCATATTAATCGGCGATCTACCGTAGGTTTTGTTGGTCACATTGTTGATCCCATTGTTGGTCACATTCTTGATGCAGCGACAAATAATGGATTGATAATATTAAAGACTGGGCAGTATTAAGATTGTCCATGCTTGTTGTTCGCCCATCACAAATTATGATGACCATTTGTTGCATCAATTTTGAAATTCGGTTAGAGTTATGTCCTTGAGTTCATAGTTGGGAAATAAGCCTTGTTCTGTCTACAAATGTCCGTGGACAGTTCTGGCATGGAATGACGACTGTAGAAGGCTTTTTGTCTACGCGTGACTTTCTAGCTACTTCCGCTGTGGGGCTGCTGCATTTCTTCTATTTTCACAAGAAGCTACCCCCTTTTTCGCTGTAGAGCGCTATTTCGCTCTATTGTTTACAAATTCGTCCCATGTCTCTCGAACACTATTTCAAAGGCTTTCAGCGAGATCTTTAACAAGTCCTTGTAGCGCTTCTTTTGGCTGCATTGAGAGCGTATGCCCTTCAACTGCTCACCATAGAGGAGTATCTTTGGCAAACAAGGATATGTCATACTTACAACATCACCTGCTCAATGAATCTGTGTCTGCATCCAAATAGTGTAACAGCAGCATTGACATAATTCTGTCCACACTTAAAAAGGAAATTTAGAACAGAGTAGCAGGGCGGGATTTTGTGTAGATTTTGTTTCCATATATGTGAACTTTGGGAGTTTGAGAACACTGCAATGTATTAATGCATTCCGCTATTGGGGTTTTTTAATCAATCAAGGGGTGAAAGATATAGAAATTTATGGATAAATGAAGGTCCAGTTTAGTGATGTATGCCTTTCAAACCATCACGAACGTCAGTGGAGAAGGAAGTTTCAAAACAGAGCTCTATGACCAACTGTTCAATAGGCACACGAAGGACTGACCTCAGGATTGACTTCAGCTGTTGAACGTCTAGAAAAGGAAACTTATCCAATGACTGTAACATTATCGAAAATCGAATTCATCATCAATAAGTTATTCCAGTTGTCGAACGACCTGAAACAACTGGCTGTTGGTCGATAAGCATGGAGAGCTATGGCATCTGTCCTATGTGCCAAGCTTGGCATAAGAGAAAAACGATGATGATGATGATGAACTACCGTCTCCACAACGAAGGTTGGCTGCAACGGTTCTCCAACATCCCCTGTCTCTTGCGTTTGTGTTGCTCTCTGTCAGACTGTAACCTGTCCATCTCGTGGTGTATCTCTCCCACTTGTATCCTCTGTCTACCTCTTGCTCACCTTCCCTCGACTCTACCCTCAAGTAAGGTCTTCAACAAGATGTCATGTCTTGTAATAATGTCCAAAATACGATATTTGATTTGTATTTGTGTCAATAGTTCTTTTTTATACAAGTGATGTTAGAACCTCTTCGTTTATTTTTCTTCTCTTTCCACGAAGTTCTCGCTATTCTTCTATATATCCAAATCTAAAAGGAAATATGTTTTCTAGTTTTTCGTTCATTGTCCAAGTTTCTGAGACACACATTAATATAAAACAGATGTTGAATTTTCTAACTCTTATTTCTAGCTTTTTTTGTAATTTGTTTAGATGTCAGTATTTTCCCTCGTGTCATTGAAAGTAATTTTAGCCAGTCATATTTTCCTTTTGACATATGTTGCACATCTAATTAAGGTTGGAATAAAAGTTACATTTCACTATCAAAAAAGGATAACGTAAATCTGATCTGTCAATACTGGGGCAGCCATCTTTAAACTGTCATTACAATATTACACGCTTCCTCTGAATAAATATATCACGCGAAGGACAGTGTTGCAATTGTTTATCTGAACAAAGATGGCACGTAAAGGAATGTGTTGACATTCTTAAAAACAATATTGACAGATTTTCAAGCAATGTCACAGGAGAGGCGCGATTTTGTAATGTTAAATCATTCTCCCTCTGCAGAATACGGATGTATCAGATCATTTGCAGGAAAAACAAATCAGGTCCATTCTCTGGACGACTTCCTGTTGGACATCTAGTAGGACCATTGTCCTACTATAAGAAAAATCCGCTGGGAGTTTAAGATCGGACGCAACAAAAAACAAATTACCTGCTGACCTGCAGACTTGGGTTTGGATTTAACGCGTTATTTATAGTTTAAAATAAAAATTACTCCCATGGTTCGTCCATCTACCAGAAAGTAGGGTACCAGGGCTCATGTTCTTGAAGGTCGAGGAATGGCGCCATGTCTACTGAGTAAGAGCTGTAGACAAAGCTAGTATGGCGGCTTCTAGTAAACCACTGACTAGGTAACTGATAGCAAACCTTGTGCTATGAAGCTGGTTCTAGTAAACCAGACTAGGTAACTGATAGCAAACCTTGTGCTATGAAGCTGGTTCTAGTAAAACACTGACTAGGTAACTGATAGCAAACCTTGTGCTATGAAGCTGGTTCTAGTAAATCACTGACTAGGTAACTGATAGAAAACCTTGCGCTATAAAGCTGGTTCTAGTAAACCACTGACTAGGTAACTGATAGCAAACCTTGTGCTATAAATCTGGTTTATAACTTATATACTTATACTACCTCTACCTTTAAGGTTCGGCTCTGTGGCGGATTGGTATAGAGCGAATCTGTGATGACCAAGGTACCGAATTAAAATCCAATCACAATCAATTCTGCTTCCTGGTTGTTTAGAAAGCAATGGCCAACTACTAGATGTAATTTGACTGTCTATAGAATCACTATATCCATAAAATGCTGGGTTGATGGCTACGTCCAAAAAATTATTATAATTTCTATTAGGCTTTGCATGTTTTCATTGAAACTATGTCACTTATTTACTCATTGAATAATGTTATCTTTGTTCATTCACTTTATCCATGTACGATGGGACCTCCATGTTTCAGAATGTAAGCAGTTCGTTTGTGCCCATAAGGTCACGTGCTCGAATCCCGCTCTGACATCTTGTTTACAGAGTATTTTTTTCTGAGACACTTGGGGATTATCGCTTTAAACTACGTAGTCACGTTATATGTAATCACATGTAACGTAGTAACGTAGTCAATTGAGTTAGTCACATGATAGGTAGCCACATGATACGTAGTCACATGATACGAGTGGTACTTTAATAAGGCGAGGTGCCCCTTCGTTTCTTGAGACGAATTACATATAGCGATAACTGAGTACAATGAAATCAATCCTCTACGTCATTTCAATCGTTTCAATCTTACCATACAAGAATACGACCTTTCAACCGTTTCAACCTTACCATACAAGAATACGACCTTTCAACCGTTTCAACCTTACCATACAAGAATACGACCTTTCAACAGTTTCAACCTTACCATACAAAAATATGTCTTCGTTTCTAGTACAGCAGTGAATAACATGACACGGAATTATACACAAAATACATGAATATGTATTATTTCCTGTTACTACGGAAGCTTATATATGCTGCTGTCATGGAGACAGAAATTAATAGATTGGAGAATCACATGTGAATCTGTTACGGAAACTTCGGTGACTCTTTAGACTTAGCGGCTACCCATTACTTCCTTCAACAACTAGGAGGAAGGGGTTTGAACAAGTTTGAAAGTTGTTATCAAGGGGGAGGGGGAGAGGCGGGTTTAATAAACGTTGATATCAACAATACTGTTTTATTACACTAATTTCAAACATTTTTCTAAAATGTGAAATAAGCCATGTATTTTATTCTCTCACTGCAAAAATTAGGTTTAGGGAGGACAGAGGTGGATGCCTGAAATCGTGATGTCATAATTAACCACAAAGGGGGGGGCGGTCCATGAATTATCGAAAATTGTGGACAGAAGGAGACACTTCCACAAGATTTTAACTCAATTTATGGACAGCCCTTCAGTATATGTGCGAATTCGTTGCGTGTATCCCAATTGAGGTCAACTTGAAGTGAAGATGGGTCTTAGACAAAAATACAGAGGCTGGAAAATAGGATTGGTCAGACCATACCATGCATCGAGCTGAACCAGAGTCCTGCCCAAGCAAGCATAGGTGCTGAAGTCGGAGATACCAGACCGAGAGACGCGCCAGCAGCGATGGTTTCACACAACAGGATTAGACAGCATGTCTTACGAACAAAACGTGTCTGTATTTTTATTTACTAATGTGACATAAGCTTGAGTTAATACTAATGTGACATAAGCTTGAGTTAATACTAATGTGACATAAGCTTGAGTTAATACTAATGTGACATAAGCTTGAGTTAATACTAATGTGACATAAGCTTGAGTTAATACTAATGTGACATAAGCTTGAGTTAATACTAATGTGACATAAGCTTGAGTTAATACTAATGTGACATAAGCTTGAGTTAATACTAATTTGACATAAGCTTGAGTTAATACTAATGTGACATAAGCTTGAGTTAATACTAATGTGACATAAGCTTGAGTTAATACTAATGTGACATAAGCTTGAGTTAATACTAATTTGATAAGACTTGAAATAATATAAATGTGACAGAAACTTGATATTTCCTCGACATTCCTTTAAGTGTGTTATATATATGTATATATATATATTGTCATTTTCACTAGTGCTGTTAAACGTCGTCCGAGAAGGTTGGAGTTGTCTGTTTTTGGCCATTTCGGTAGCATTGATCATGGTTAGCCAGTGTCTCTTTAACTGTTTCATTGTTTATCTCCACCTATCTAGTTCTTGACCTTCCTCGTGTCTTGTATCCCACTCTTCTGTTGTACACGAAGGGTTGATTGCGTTGGTACCATTCTCATGACGAGACCAAACCATCTTGTTTGTTGTCTCTTGATGTAGTCTTGACTTGAAATAGTTTTTTATCTCCTTGATATTTTCATTTCTGTGTCGGTCTCTTCTCGCTTCTAGTTCTTAAACATCACTGTCATGAAATATTCTAAATTACATAATTTTTTCAAGTATATTATCTGAGCATAATTCTATTTTCGACAATATAGAAATTGCACAAAATATCTCGTCCGTGTTACATGTAACCCATTGAAGGAAAGCAACGCAATAATGCTTGATTTTTTTCTTCCAATTTCTTCCTTCGTTCCACACTGATAATCTTTCTATTTGCTCTTCACAACACAATACAATTGTCGCTAGGTCGTAACCTCTTAGAAAACATATTTTATTGCTCTCAATTTTTGAAGTTCATGCAGATAGAACTGACGTCACATTTGACATTCCAACATAGTTTTTTGTTTCTAGATTTCTACATAATTCGTATTTTGCTGCTAGCCCTATTCCACTTTCGTATCCTAGGGATGCAGGAAACAGATGTCTTCCGTTCCCATAATCATTTTCTAGTAATTTAACTTGACTTAATTTTTATTCGTTTCGCAATTAGCAAACGCTCTTATAAGAGAAAGTTCTTACTTTTAAATTGTAATCATAAAAGTTTAAAAACCCATATTTGACACGTCGATTACAAATTCTTACGGAACAAGTGATTACCGATTCCTCCTAAAAAATCTAATTTCTGTGACATCTATTTTATTAACTCTCAGTATTCCACAATCATTTATATAGGCTAGTAATTTTATCTTGTTTTACCGTTAGCCACCAAAGACGCTCTTTTCAGTTTCTCCGCATCATATGCTTGGAAAAGGTAGTTTAAGATCTAATAATATATATGTAACTAGAATAAGTATGTATGGGATAGCTTGAAAATGTTCCAGGAATAGTTGATTAGTGTTTGAATGAACGATGTTGTGGAGATTATATATATAGAAGTTGATGATTACCTTGAGGAAATGATATGGCAGACATGACCTTCACATATATTCTCGAAATCAAGATAGAGATATGTCGTGTACTAGTTGCATTGCCTAAGTTGAAAATGCCCTTGATTAGTTTGTTTGTTTGAGAACCCCAGGGATAACGAGCGATTATCTCTTACTTTCTATGTGCAATTGGGAGATTTCAGGGTTATTTTTTCATACCTAGGAGATTCCACCTTTCGGCTTGGTGCAATGCCTTTTGGAGGAGCCTTCTACTCATGCATGTTGCGAGATGAGCTGATAGTTTGCTTGGGTGACCCATTATTTGTATACTGACGAGGCGCTTCGCAGCCAGCTAGCTTTTCCTCGTGTTGGAAGACAATTCCATGACGACCCTTTGTGTTTCTAGGTCCCAAACCTAAATTCTTCCATATGAGCCGTGTTGGGTAACGGCAACGTTCACATTAGATTCACGGTTGATACAAGTTCCTAGACAATGGGCTGTTTTACCTAACACGTCAGGTGTCTGGGATTTGACCTGTGCATTTCTCACACACTCGCCTTGTCCGTTTCAGATGGCGTTCCAATCCATAGGAAGACTTCAAAAGATAGAAATGGGTGTCAGTCAAGGTTGTGTAATACCACCGGATCTTTTCTCCTTGTATACAGAATACATTATGCGAAATATAGAAGATATGCCAGGAATAAAAGTGGGAGGATGCAAAATAAATAACTTGAGATATGCTGACGACACAGTACTAATCGCAGGAATCGAACAAGAGCTACAAGCCCTGTTGGATAAAGTAGTGAAAGAAAGTGAAAACAAAAGCCTCTGTATAAGCAAGAAGAAAACAGACATAATGGTTGTCTCGAAGAGACATACACCACCAAGATGCAACATACAATTAATGACACAAAATTAACACACACTGAAAGGGTGAAATATCTTGGCACCCTGTTAACATCAGAAGGTAGATGCTCAAGTGAGATAAAGAGCCGTACAGCACAAGCCAAATCAGCATTCCAAAAATTGAGAACCATTTTTTGCAATGGAAGTCTATCAATGCAAAACCTGAATTCAAATGCTGAGATGTTATATCGAACCAATTCTTTTTTCTGGATGTGAAGCATGGACCGTAAACAAAATAATTCAAAACGAACTGTAGGCTTCAGAGATGTGGTTTCTGAGAAGAATGATGAAAATACCATGAACAGCTAAGAAAACTAATGCAGATGTTTTCATTAATGCTGGTGTAAAACGATCAATCAAATCAAACATTCGGGGCAGAAAGTCACGTTTGTATGGCATGTGCTGAGAAGGACACAGATTAAACACTTTAATAACCACTGAAAAGATCAAAGGAAGAAGAGACAGAGGAAGACAAAGAGAGAAGTAGCTAGATGGACTAGTATTGTGGCATGGTAGAAGTTTACCAACCGAGCTTATTGACAACACAAGAGACAGAGAGTCGTGGAGAAACATGATCGCCTAAGCCATTCAGCATGGCACTTGATTCGAGGAGTACGAGATTTAATCGTGGTGAGAAACAATTTTATTAAAGAGAAAACTTGGGGTTTTCGTTACCTCTAATATTGTATGGTAGTGTGTCCTGATAACTTAATTGGACTTTGTTGTCCGCTGGTTGAAAGGGCACGCCTCTCCAAAAAAGAGGTAAACTAATTAACTACCTACCGTCATAGGGCGTTTAGTACATTGTTTAATTCATGTGTTGTCTTTTGTTCTGATGGAGGCTTTTAGTAGAAACGTCGTCTGTCATTATGTCTCTTTGCTTAGCCACTAAGTCAGGGTGATCCCAAATAATCACTGGATACGCACACTATAACAAGTTGAGCCTATAGGGTAGAACTTGATGATGGTTACAGATGAAAACTGAACACACGAGACAGGGCCGGCCCTAACAATTGCGGGGTCCTATGCGAAACCGATTGCGCGTAGCCCAGTCTGGGTAGGGATAAGGGTAATAAGTGAAAATTAAGATTTTATATTAGAAAATAAATTAGCGCGGGGCCTATGAAAGTGCGGGGCCCACTACGGCCGCATAGGTTGCAGTGGCCTAAGGCCGACCCTGACACGAGATAACGATGTTTCATGAATCCTAAAACTACACAGGAAAACGGCACTCGGTGGACAGTACGGTCCTTTACTAGTCGTGTGTTAATATATGTTCCTGTAAAAAGGCCTTCTGGTGAAACCGTAGATACGTGTGTGTTTTCCTATACTTTTTCATTAATCAGTAAAATTGCATTATTCTGTTTTCTTCTTATTTTTCTTCAGCGTTCATTCTCAAACTCCCACTGTACCTCTCTTGTGGCAGGACATTGATCGAACTACATTTCCTGCAGAATTGAGTCCAAAGAATGGAAATTCCTTGCGACGCCGTTTTATTTGCGGCAATAGCCCGATATATCCGTCTTCAGCATACCATACTTTCAATCTTTGTGTGATTAATATTTGTATTTCCTTTTTCCTGAACATAATTGTGACTTTTTATTGCGACTTATTCCTACATCAAGTCTGACTAGCATGCCAAACTTCAAGATAATGTATCTCAGCTAATATATAATACATAACATTGACATGCTGTGTGTGAATCTGTAATGGTATAGACCCCATGACTTCATTATTGAAGTCCTATATCATCAATGTAGAAGAAAGAAATATCACTATCTACATCGATGATAAATACCTTAAACAGGTACATGAGTTCACTTACTTAGGAAGCATTATATCGAGGGAAGGGAAAACCAGTAAAGAGATACAAAATAGATGCAACAAAACATACCAGATCCTAGGACAGATGATACGTATTTTCAGGAACAAAAATGGAAACATAGACACTAAAGTTGCATTATACAAGACTATTATTATTCCATCACTATGCTACCAGTGCCAAACCTGGACAATGACAGCACAAGATAAAAGAAAAATAGTGACAACAGAAATGACATGTCTACGAAGAATACTCGAAGTGTCATTAAGAAATAGAATTAGAAACGATAACATCAGACAGATAACCAAAACAATACCAGTATTGGAACACATCAAAAGATAACAGATCAAGTGGTTTTAACACGCTTCCAGACTACCGACAGATAGCATGTCACAAATGGCCATGACACATAGACATAACGTTATAGAGCCAGAAGCAGACCATGTAAAAGATGGATCACAGAAATCAAAGAAGCGACAGGAACAAGCTTACAAACAGCACACAAGATGGACATCTCCAGAGAACTATTCCGCCCCTGACGACGCAAGGCAAACAAGGGCAACAGCGTATAGATTAGATAGATAAGATAGATAAGATAGATAAGATAGATTAGATAGATTTAGATAGATTTAGATAGATTTAGAGTTAGAGTTAGAGTTAGAGTTAGAGTTACATTTAGATTTAGATTTAGATTTAGATTTAGATTTAGATTTAGATTTAGATTTAGATTTAGATTTAGATTTAGATTTAGATTTAGATTTAGATTTAGATTTAGATTTAGATTTAGATTTAGATTTAGATTTAGATTTAGATTTAGATTTAGATTTAGATTTAGATTTAGATTTAGATTTAGATTTAGATTTAGATTTAGATTTAGATTTAGATTTAGATTTAGATTTAGATTTAGATTTAGATTTAGATTTAGATTAGATAGATAGATAGATAGATAGATAGATAGATAGATAGATAGATAGATAGATAGATAGATAGATAGATAGATAGATAGATAGATAGATAGATAGATAGATAGATAGATAGATAGATAGATAGATTTGCGGTGTATATCAAAAGTATACGTGTCAACACTCATCTCACATATTGTTTAAGTTGTTTACATTTTGAAGACTACATTTACACATAATTTGTTTATCAGACAATTGGCTAAGATTTAAGCGTGATATTGCATAATATGTACTCTTGAACACAAGACAGACGGTATTTAAAGTTGTATTCAGTGCAATGTCTAAAATAGTAAAATTAATTTACTCCTTACACAATAATAAGTTTACCGACACAGATCAAAAGATTTCATTCATTTATTTTTTTTTTAAACTGCACATGAGGCACAAATAGAAAGTACATATTTATTTGGTCTAACTAAATACAGTGGAATCCCTTTATAGCGCATTCTTTTATAATACATTCCCCTGTATAGCAATACGTTTCAATATAGCGATTTTCTATTATTACATACATATTTTGTCGGTACGTATTAAGTTGGTATAAAGGGATTCCACTGTATACACGCCATATACAAAAATTTGCATTAATAGACGGTTCATAAGATAATTGCATGTGTTTGAGATCAAAGCTAATGAAACGTACTACATTCAAAATTTACATCTATTTTCTTTGACTTTATTATCGATGACGGTTACAAATATGGTCACTTTTCACACACCTTGTCTCATAACAGTTATGATCATCAGAATCAAGACAATATTCCAGATACCACTGTCTATACTAGTTGTGGTATCAGTAGAAATGACACTATTCTGATGCAGTCACGGATGTGTTGGGCTGGTCATGTGGTATATATCATTTGTTTCACGTCATCTTGGATATCTTGTGTCCATCTTCATGGCCTAGAAATGTTTTTGCTGTCTGGACATCCTTCTCTCTTTTAAGTGTAAGCATTAAAAAAATATTTGGGAGCATATTCTAGCCTGGGCGTAGCGATTCATCGAGCTATTAGACTGATGGTATTTTCTTAACAATCTTTATTTTATGTAGGTTGTTATTGATTTCTGGAAGGTCCGGATGAGCATCTGCATGTGTCGGAAATTGAACCTGTTACATCGGTTGTCTTAGAAACGATTTGTATCGTGACTCTCTTCTGTAAACTAACTACAAACAGAATCAAAACAAGCATTTCTGCACCATATTTTCAAATATTTCCGTGCGTTTCATTGGTCAGCATTGGCAAACACAACAGAGTATCTATATATATATATTTATATGTAGTGACCCATGAAATTCATAATTCATGTGAAATGAAATGCTACAGAAGACAACAAATACTACGATTTTTCTACGAATTTTCACAAAGTTTCTACGAATATCATGGACTGAAAAAAAGGAGAGCAATGAAATTGTGCAATTACTGAAACTAAACTGAAGGATGGCTTCTAAATACCATCATAAGAAGGAAGCTACAGTATTTTGGACACTTTAAGCGATATAATGGTATCGAAATGCTGATTCTAGAGGGTAGAGTGCCAGGAAAGAGAAAAAAGTGGACAAACAAGAAGATGATGGACCAGAAACAGCGAAGAATGTATGCACATGACTCTAGCCAATGCACGCCTGCGTGCCTGGGACAGATAGGAGTTTAGCGTATCCACGTTGAAGACAACGTTTTGGAAAGAATGTCACGTGAAAATATATAATGAAAAGCATGATAATAATCGAAATTGCCTTTTTATTTGATTAGCTGGTATGTCTTATACTGTCGAGGGTCACATCTGTACACTCTAAGCGAGTCATTTGGCGAGAGTTGCGTCTGTACCTTGTTTTCTATAGTCTATTGGCGAGAGTCACATATGTACCACTATATCAGAGTCTATTGGCGAGAGTCACGTCTGTACCTTGTTTTCTATAGTCTATTGGCGAGAGTCACATATGTACCCCTATATCAGAGTATATTGGCGAGAGTCACGTCTGTACCCTCTACACCAGAGTCTATTGACTAGTGTCACGTCTATGCTGGTCACAAACAAAATATGCAAAAGTTGGGAGTAAGAAACGTCAGGTTTCTGTGTTAACAATTTTCTGTTCAATTTTCTGTTACTTTCGAATTATTTGAAAGCACTTTTTAATTTATTAAAATTCCGTTTTTTCCCGAAATCTTTTTTTGCGATCCCCATGAATTGCGAGCGATAAGCTCTTACTTCCTATGTGCAGTGGGGAGATTATCCAAGTTTTATTTCATACCAAGGAGGATTCAGCTTTCAGCTTATTGCAATGCCTATTGAAGGATCCTCCTACTCATGGGGGGGGGGGTCCATATAAAAACAAATACACAGAGGCGACGTGTCGACCACAATGTCTTTATCAATACGAAAAACACATGACCAAAAAGTACAAAAGAAATGGTATATTACTTACCTTTGAGTCATTATATAGTAATTCCAATTTATACCCTGGTATAACAGCTTGATCGTTGATGTGGGATATTGCAAGAAGAGCAGCATCCAATTCTGAGTATCCATTTTCTGGATATTTTCCTGAGAGCTCAAACAGACCTCCAATATACAAAGTGTTTTGATATCCTTGTGGACTGTGTCCAGAATGGTTTTCCAGTGAGAGGGCGCTCTGTAGAAACGTACTCCTCGGATGAAATCCCAAAGGAGTGTGTTTGTTTGAAAGATCCGGCACACAGAAGGTAGATGTGTTTACATGCATTAACTGAAAATGTGTTTTATTATTCGAAGTTTGAGACCCCGTGTCGCTAGCGTCAGCATTAAATAACATTGACCTCTTTGAGACTGAACTATGGTTACGTGTCACGTGACCAGATTCTTTGTTTACAGGATGAATCATTTTTGAAAGTTTTGATGAGAATATAGATAACAGAGACACAGTTAATGATGAAACAGGTGAAGATGTATGCCAATCTGATAAAGACACTTTCTTAAATTTTCTTTTTGGTATAAATGACAGTGTTGTGATTTGCGTATCCAAATATTTGCTGAGATTTGATTGGTCAAACATTGTTTTGAAGTATCCAATAGTGCTAGAGGTATTTATGTATAAGCTATTTTTGATATTCTGCTCGTTCGAACCAGGTGACCTAATTATATTCTTGGAAGTATATTTGGTTAGCTTTTCTGAGATTCTGGAACGATTATAGTTTGCAACCCAAGTTGAGCTGGTTCCCTTCTCGCTTATATTTGCAGCGGCCCAGTGGACATCACACATGTGGAGGTGAAGGTATATAGCCAGGATTAGAAAATGGAAGATGGAACAGCCCATTGCTACTGTTTCGCACCATTTGGGTGTTATTTAGTTGAAATGTATTTATCTTGACACACAACACGTGTTTTAGTTGAGAAATCTTGACCTCCACTCACAACCCATCTTTTAGCTGACAAGTCTTGTTCTATACACACAGCCCGTGTTTTATCTGGCAAGTTTTGACCTTGGCACACGAAACATCAGTGTGAATGAGTTTATGAAAGCAGGATTAACTTATTTGAAACGGGGACAGTCGAAGAAGTAATTGTGCAGACGTTATAATCTGAGATTGTTTCACACGAAGTATGTCATCTGTGAAAGATATGAAGTTATTTCATTAACATCTTGACTACATCAAAGATTAACGGTAACACTTAATGATGGTGATGTTGAAGTCGACTTAAATGAAGATGATACTAACGACTTCGATGATAATGATTATGATAGCAATGATGGTGCCGACGACGACAATTATAATGATAATAATGAGGATAAAGGTGATGATATGACACTGAGGGTAACGATGAGAAGGACGGTGGCAATGATAAAATCACAATAAATTTAAGTTTTCAGTCTTGTACCCATAGATAGATAGTCTTGTACCCATAGATAGATAGTCTTGTACCCATAGATAGATAGTCTTGTACTCATAGATAGATAGTCTTGTACTCATAGATAGATATTCTTGTACCCATAGATAGTTAGTCTTGTACCATATAAAAGTATAGTAAAGTTAACTCATAGTGATTTAACTGCCATAGGGGTGTCAGATGTTAGCCATCTCACATTTCAATGGCTCTGCTATATGAGGGCTGTAGCCATCTCCTCTCCCTCGTACATCTCCTTGTACCATATACCAGAGAACGACGGAGAAATTAAGATATCAGGAAAGAAATAAAGACTATCTCAGGTCAAGACTACATCTCGCGAGAACAATCAATGGGTATGGTCCCGTCATGAGTTTCGAACCAACGCAACCTGCCATTCGTACATACAGCAGCAGAAGGGATACAAGGCATGAGGAAGACCAAGAACTAGATGCGTGAAGACAATCAAAGAAACATTAAAGAGACACGTTCTGACCATGGTCAACGCGACATGGCCAGAGACAGACAACTCCAGCTTCCAACAACGACGCTCAGCCGTTCAAGTGAAAATGACTATGGATAGATAAACCATATACCAGATGTTGGCGTTTTACTTTCCTATACTTCTTCGGCGTTCTCCTCAAACTCCCGTTTTATATTTTATCAGCTACCATTTTATCAGCTACCATTTTATCAGCTACCATTTTATCAGCTACCATTTTATCAGCTATCATTTTATCAGCTACCATTTTATCAGCTACCATTTTATCAGCTATCATTTTATCAGCTACCATTTTATCAGCTATCATTTTATCAGCTATCATTTTATCAGCTACCATTTTATCAGCTATCATTTTATCAGCTACCATTTTATCAGCTATCATTTTATCAGCTACCATTTTATCAGCTATCATTTTATCAGCTACCATTTTATCAGCTACCATTTTATCAGCTACCATTTTATCAGCTACTATTTTATCAGCTACCATGTTATCAGCTACCATGTTATCAGCTACCATTTTATCAGCTACCATTTTATCAGCTACCATTTTATCAGCTACCATTTTATCAGCTACCATTTTATCAGATACCATGTTATCTGCTACCATGTTATCAGCTACCATTTTATCAGCTACCATTTTATCAGCTACCATTTTATCAGCTACCATTTTATCAGCTACCATTTTATCAGCTACCATGTTATCAGCTACCATGTTATCAGCTACCATTTTATCAGCTACCATTTTATCAGCTACCATTTTATCAGCTACCATTTTATCAGCTATCATTTTATCAGCTACCATTTTATCAGCTACCATTTTATCAGCTATCATTTTATCAGCTACCATTTTATCAGCTATCATTTTATCAGCTATCATTTTATCAGCTACCATTTTATCAGCTATCATTTTATCAGCTACCATTTTATCAGCTATCATTTTATCAGCTACCATTTTATCAGCTATCATTTTATCAGCTACCATTTTATCAGCTACCATTTTATCAGCTACCATTTTATCAGCTACTATTTTATCAGCTACCATGTTATCAGCTACCATGTTATCAGCTACCATTTTATCAGCTACCATTTTATCAGCTACCATTTTATCAGCTACCATTTTATCAGCTACCATTTTATCAGATACCATGTTATCAGCTACCATGTTATCAGCTACCATTTTATCAGCTACCATTTTATCAGCTACCATTTTATCAGCTACCATTTTATCAGCTACCATTTTATCAGCTACCATTTTATCAGCTGCCATTTTATCAGCTACCATGTTATCAGCTACCATGTTATCAGCTACAATTTTATCAGCTACCATTTTATCAGCTACCATTTTATCAGCTACCATTTTATCCCTGTATCTGCCGCTGCTTTTATTACATCGAGATGTATGTTATCGGGTCATGGGGTTTTGTTTGATAGAGTCGTTTGTATGACATTTTCTATTTCTGCTAGCAGTATGTTTGGCTCTAACTCTTCCGTTATATTGTTTATTATGTTGTCGTCCTCTCCATCTTTCAGATTTAGCAATTGTTTAAAACACTATTGTCAGCTTTTCATGATTCGATTCTCGTCATTAATTGTCTTTCCATTGTCATCATTTATTATTTCCATTGTCATCATTTATTATTTCCATTGTCATCATTTATTATTTCCATTTTCATCATTTATTATTTCCATTTTCATCATTTATTATTTCGGTTGATTCATATTTATCTTCCCTGTTTCTCATATTCTTAATTTTCGTGTACAATTTCTTTGGCGTTTTTTTGTAATCTGTACTTAATTAATTATTCGCCATATTCTTGCCAAGCTTTAGTTTTAGCATCTTTAAAGATTCTCTTTTGTTATTGATTTAGCTGACCTGTACTCCATATAATCTTCTTGCACGTATGGCTCGGTGTCTATGTACGCAATTATGATGGAAACAGTCTCTGTCAGTACATGTACATGAATTAGGCCCAAGTTAGTTCCTCGAGAAAGATTTAATGAAAGTGAAACTTCTTGGAAACTATGTATCTAATTATAAAAATAGAAGAAATGCTTTGTTCATTGTTTGAAAGGCAGTGTTACAGTTACGTTGAATAAATATACGGAATCGACGTTTCGATTAGTAAGTCTTTTTAAAAGCTATGAAGAAGCAAGCGAGAAAAGGAACAAAATGGCTAGAAAGTACTGTATGTGATGTTGTAATGGTATTATCACAAAAGGCACATATTAAATTAACAGATAAGGCACAAATTCAGCTAACAGACAAAGCACTGATTTAGCTTACAGATAAAGCACAGATTGACTTAACAGATAAAGCACAGAACAGACAAAGCACTGATTTAGCTTACAGATAAAGCACAGATTGACTTAACAGATAAAGCACAGATAGACTTAACAGATAAAGCACAGATAGACTTAACAGATAAAGCACAGATAGACTTAACAGATAAAGCACAGATAGACGTAACAGATAAAGCACAGATAGACTTAACAGATAAAGCACAGATAGACTTAACAGATAAAGCACAGATAGACGTAAAAGATAAAGCACAGATAGACTTAACAGATAAAGCACAGATAGACTTAACAGATAAAGCACAGATAGACTTAACAGATAAAGCACAGATAGACTTAACAGATAAAGCACAGATAGACGTAAAAGATAAAGCACAGATAGACTTAACAGATAAAGCACAGATAGACTTAACAGATAAAGCACAGATAGACTTAACAGATAAAGCACAGATAGACTTAACAGATAAAGCACAGATAGACTTAACAGATAAAGCACAAAATGAGTGAAGATATTATTACTGAGAAGAATATATTTTAAGAGCGCGTATTGGGATTGATACAAAATTGTTCTTATAACTTCGTTAATGGCAGATATACATAATTCTGTAATACTGCAGGGTTTTCCCGATCTCGCTATAAGCACAGCTATAAGCTATGTTTGTATGGCGTGAGAACAGCAATCTTCGTTATACCTTGAAGTAATGGCAGGGATTTTGAGCAATGTTTTCTGCTTTCTACGTTTTCCATATAATCAATGAATATACATTACATTTGTGTTAACTCTATCAGAGTGAATCTTCTTAAAATTGTCATTTAGTTGGATTCATGTTCTCTAAAGCTCTATCTCACCTTTGGTTCTTTGGTTCTACATCATCCCCCTAACACTACATCGCCCCATGGCGCCCCCCTCCCCACGTCCATACATTGCCTCCTCTGACGTCTCAACAAGGGGGCGTTTTCGCGCATGTTGAGAAAACATGGACTCATCAAACAGCTACAACAAACAATACATTAATTCCGGCATATTCTGTGAATGAATGAAGATATGGTCCATAGTCACTTGGAAAACAATTAAATGATGATGCTGGTTGCAGTGATGGTGATGGTTATGGCGGTGGTGTTGGTGGTGATGACGATGCTAGTGATGGTACTGATTGTGGTGAAGGTAGGGATGGTAGTTGTGATATCAAATCTGAAATATAAAAAGAACACTTAAAGAACGCTTACCAGACTTAACACAAAATATATGAAGAAGACTAACTAAAAGGATTATGAAAGAAACTATGCTAAAATATTCGATTACAAACTATACATGTATACTAGAATACAAACTATACGCGTATACTGGATTAGAAACTATACACGTATACTTCATTACAACTACACACGTATACTTCATTACTAAACTCTTCATTTTTCTATGAGCAGTGTGTTTCGTCGCTGTCGATTTGCTAGATCTGTCACAGCGTTGTTTCAGAGTTCCTAAATGGTTACACCGTGTTCTAATCTATCACATTCAGATGTAGAAATCACATATTCCATCAGAATTACACGGAAACACCGAAATACCAGTATTGGAACACATCAAAAGACAGCAGATCAAGTGGTTTTCACACGCTTCCAGACTACCGACATATAGCATGCCACAGATGGCCATGACACATAGACATAACGGTTATAAAGCCAGAGGCAGACCATGTAAAAGATGGATCACAGAAATCAAAGAAGCCACAGGAACAAGCTTACAAACAGCGCACAAGAAGACCATCTCCAGAGAACTCTTCCACCCCTGACGCTGCAAGGCAAACAAGGGACACAGCGTATAGATAGATAGATAGAAAGATAGACTTCATTACAAACTATTCACTCATACTGAATTGCAAACTATAAACGTATACTTCATTACAAACTATTCACGTATCCTTCATTACAAACTATTCACGTATACTTCATTACAAACTATATGCGTATACTAAATTAGACACTATACACGTATACTGAATTAGAAACTATACAAGTTAACCGGATTAGAAATTATACACTTGTTTAAAACAAAACTTGCACAGAATAATCATGTAAAATGCGTGTACCTGTCATAGACGTTGAATGACAACGCTAATCATCTAGAAATATAGAATTGAGTGTAGCCAGCCATCAGAAAGATAAGAGTGGCCTTAAGCATAATGATTATAATAATCAAACATTGCCCCTATAATCAATCAGTCAACTAGGCTACGTGAAATATCAGCGTAGATGTTGCTGGTGTGTATGTCCGGTGTCGTCTAAGTGAGCAATTACGGAAGAAACGATCGGTATAAGTGAATTTACATGAATATGTACAAGTATCTTACTCAAGGAAGAGTCATTGAAAGTGAGAATACATTGAAATTATGTATCTGATGGTAAAAAGATAGAAGAAATGATTTAGTCATTGTTTAAAATGCTGTGTTGCATTAAATAATTACTCGGAAATGACGTTTCGATCTGCAAGTCTTTAACAAGATAGGAGAATCAGACGAAAATGGGAACAAAATAGGTATAAAGCACTGTAGATGAGGTGGTAATGGTATAAGCAGATAAGTCGCATATTTAGTGAATAGATAAGGCACAGATTTAGTTAACAGATAAGGCACAGATTTAGTTAACAGATAAGGCACAGATTTAGTTAACAGATAAGGCACAGATTTAGTTAACAGATAAGGCACAGATTTAGTTAACAGATAAGGCACAGATTTAGTTAACAGATAAGGCACAGATTTAGTTAACAGATAAGGCACATATTTAATTAACAGATGAGGTATTAGGTGAGTTAACAGATATGGTAAAGATTGAAATAATAGATGTGGTACATATTGATTTAACAGATATGGTACCGGTTGGGTTAACAGAAAAGTAACAGATTACGTTAACAGATAAGGCACATATTGATATACAGATATGGTACATATTGAGACAGCAATAAAGATAAATATTGAATTAACAGAAAAGGAATAAATTTAGTTAACAGTTAAGGAACAGATTGAATTAACAGATAAGTTAATGATAGAGTTTACAGATAAGGTAAACATTAAGTAAATAGATGAGGTAAAGAGTTATTTAACAAATAAGCTATGGATTGAAATAACATATTATAATACACAGATTGAATTAACAGGTAAGGTACAAGCATTCCCAAACGATTTTTTGAATCGCGACAGTATTTCATGGAAGTATATTAACATGTGCATCTATTTTATCGAAGAGAGGTACCCAGATAATTTATTTTTTATAAACTTATTTAATACGGTAAAAAGATCGAAAATATATTTTCCCCCATAAAATATTTACACAATTGTGACATCTGCTTAGTGACAGAGAAACAGATTTATTATATTTATTTAGGTCGCTGACGCACAGAAACATTTGTTCCAGTTGCGATAACCTGTTTGTTTCAGTTGCGATAACCTGTTTGTTTGAAATATTTCTTATGTAAATACTTGATGACTCTGGATTACATTCATGTCTGTGACTATATATAGATCTCTTCAGAGTATCCCCTATGAATACACATGTTACTGTGTGTGTATATAGATCTCTTCAGAGTATCATCTGGAAATACACGCGCTACTGTGACTATCGGTCTCTTCAGAGTATCAAATGGAAGTACAACGGTTACTGTATGTGATTTTGGGTGTCTTCGGTGTTTCCATGGGAAATAGAAAATTTGATGTTTCGTTTCACAACTTGAGAATGAGTTGATAGTGTGTGTTCTTCGACTGTGAGGTTCATTTAAACAGACATTAATGCAATTCAAACACGTTATCAAGTTTTATAACGACGGTAATTTGTTCGAAACCTTGCCGTTTACCTATTCTTATATACACCTATTATGGTATCGATGCTACAAATACATGAAACTTTCCCGTTTATTATTGATTACACGATAAACTACTAGATTACTACGATTACCAGAATCGATAATGAATTGATAAACTACATAAATTCCACATTGGAGTCCAGGTTTATATCTCCAGTGAACGACTTAACCTCATATTGCACAGTGTATTTTTCATCCAACATACTATTTCTAAGTTCTTCATTTTTGTGTTTACATTTTTAATGGTTATTTCCCTTTAAATCCAGATTTCTTTTTCGATGGATCCTTCAAGTTTTCAAGAGAATACATACTTTCTATCATATTATATATGCATTTTAATTTTAAAAAACAATTTTTCCCAAAAAATGTGTTAAAAAAATTAATGTGAATTTTTGCAAGGTCTATATTTAAAAAAAATTTAGTTTCAATTTAGTTGGGTTTTTTTTTTTCAAATTAAATATTCAGTATTGAATACCAATATAGTTTATTTCTTCTTTCAAATTTTCTTTTTTTTTTAAATAAAACAATAAAATGTATAAATATATTCCTTTATCTCCAAAAATAACATTATAGGGAAAAGGTTAGCAAGCACATAGACACATTTAATTTACAACTTTTCTACATTTATTTGTACATATTGTGCATGTATGAACCTAATACACTTAAAATATTCAGTAATCATATTTCTATGAAGAAAATCTGATAAGGTGTAGTAGAGAGTTAACTGCGGAAATTTAGTTTCTCCTCATTATTTTCTGACAATTTCCTATTTTGTTCTGACAATTTCCTCATTAGTCAGACACTGGCTGTGTGTTAAGACGACACACGAAGATTTGAAATCGGAGGTATAGTCTTCGTGTCACCTGATATTGATTCTGCAATCATATTAAGATTGTGTACACGCAAAATTTGAGAACGGGTTTGACTATAATAGTCTACGATAAAGACCTTTCAACTGAATTAATTATGACCACATTCGTTATGCTTTTTTAAAATTATTGTTAGGACTTCTTCAGTTGGTCACTATTTACATATTTGGAATCGAATTCTAAAAATAGCCAATATGACTCCAAGTATATAAAAAGTGAACAACCGAAAACCAAACAAGTGCCTCCATCCGGTCACATGACAATTCTAGATTACAGGTCTTGCTGGAGACGGTCGTGGTTGAACAGTTTCTTGTATATTGTGTTTTCAAATTTAAACAAGTGTGGTGAGAGTTTCTGCATATTTAATTTTTCATACAAAAATTATTGAATATAATTGTTCAGGCTGCCATACTTTAAGAAATTCTGGAAGATGGATAATTGTTCTGCATTGAAAGTATGATATCCTTAAAAATAATTCAGAACAATTGTCAATCTTCCAGAATTTCTTAAATTCAATGAACACATTTTTAATTTTTCTTTATATCGTATTTTCTAAGCACAAAATTGCAACCTTTCAGGATGGCGCATTGTCAACGTCAAATTGAGATTACATTTTTTTTTTAAACAACACTAATTATTTCCCTGTATAACAATCAATGACAAGGACAAGTTCGAAGATCTAAGTTCTAACTTCTTGAGAATTCTGAAGAACAAAAAGAAACACAAATTGGCAAAGGAAAAAAGTTGAATTGGTGACAATGAAATATTACAAAGCTTTTTTTTTTAGTTTTGAATGTCATCAATCTTGGCAGATTTCAGATAATCTTGGGTAATCGATAAGCAAATATAAAAAAATGATTGTGAACCTCGACAAAGTGTTTTTTTAAAAGTTTGTAAGGATTATTTATGCATATGGAAAACTGTGGTTTCTGCCCTATGCGCCGCCTATGGCCCTGGAGGAACGTAACATAATATAAAAATATAACCTTGTCATTAGAAGTGAGAAAGAGATTTCTTCAGTGCTATATACCACTAACATATGGATGCGAGTCTTGGACAATAAACACAGTAAAGTGGGAAATTAGAGGCAATAGAGATGTAGTTCTACAGAAGAATGCTTAGAATACCATGGACTCCAAGAAAAATTAATGTGGAGTTGTTGAAAGAGTCAAATGAGAAACGGACCTTAATCGATAATAAAAGAAAAATACAATCTTCATTTTTTGGCCACTTCATGAGACATGGAGGTTTGGAGAACATAGTTACAACAGGCAAGATTGAAGTCAACAGAGACAGAGGGAGATAATGTGAGAAAATATTAGACAGTTTGATAATCTGGCACGGCAGTGAAACAACAACGATCTTGATACATAATGTTGTAGATGGAGAGTTGTGGTGAGTCGTAATCGCCTACGCCAGCCCGTCGGCATGCACCTGATAATGATGATAAAAGTGACCATTTATTTTTTATAAGGACTTGTTTTCTTCAGAGCTCGGATTTTGGACTTTATTTACTCCTTATCTCCGTCAAGCCTCCCAAAGAGACAGTTAAGCTGACCTCTTCTACCAAAAAGCCACTAAAACCTTCACTATTAGAGTTACTTGGAAATAAATTACGACAGAGTAGGAAAACTCTAATGGAGATAAAATTTAATGCTTCAATATATAGCTTTTTTATTGTGGTATTAGCTGTGCTGAGACTCGGATTAAAGAATCTGGAGATCATAGAATGTAGAACATTGTTGAACTGTGGAGAAAGCAAACATGATCTGATCTACTATCTGATTGACATTATTAAGGAAAATTCCCCCCTCCCCCACCCCCATTTTGATGAGATCATATCTACGGTCCTGATTTGGATTATACTGAGGATATAGAATTAGCAGTAATTGCGTAGAGATGTTTTAGATTCAGCCACCAGCATATTTCAGTATCACGGGAAATGAAGATGCAAAACAAACTCGCTAAATAAGGTTAAACATTGTAACAAAGTGTAACAAAGTGTAACAAAGTGTAACAAAGTGACATATTTATTACGTTTGAGGTAGACAAAGCAACAATTACAATTAAAGACATTCTCAAATCAAAGTAGGAACGCCAGTTCCTGTAAAAATAAATTCCGTAATCCATCAGCTCGTCGAAGGGACTAGATGATCATTGTCCGACTACAAATAAAACATAACAGATTGTGTCACCACCTCTTTTTTCAAAATACAAATTCTACACAACACATCTCTACACCTGTAGCACAAGTCATATGGAGACGAAAACCTGTAGCACAAGTCCTATAAGAGACGGACACCTGTAGCACAAGTCCTATGGGAGACGAACACCTGTAGCACGAGTCCTATAAGAGACGGACACCTGTAGCACAAGTCCTATGGGAGACGAACACCTGTAGCACAAGTCCTATAAGAGACGGACACCTGTAGCACAAGTCCTATGGGAGACGAACACCTGTAGCACAAGTCCTATAAGAGACGGACACCTGTAGCACAAGTCCTATAAGAGACGAACACCTGTCGCACAAGTCCTATGAGAGACGAACACCTGTAGCACGAGTCCTATGAGAGACGAACACCTGTAGCACGAGTCCTATGACAGCAGAACTCATATTGAAGATCTGCCCAACATATGATGAAGAACAAAGAAACACTTGGTCATGTTCTGCCTCTTTTCATGAAAAACTTGATGTCAATGAGTAAAGCAAAATGAGTTAAACAGGTGACTGAAAACACTTACCTTGCCTATGAATAAAAATATATAAAAACGTATATATATAAAAACATACAATAAAACTAAACAGGACAATTCTACACGTATCGGCTCAAATGGAACCTTTTTCAAGAGACAAACAACAGTAAACACCACAATAATAAACAGAATAGATGACTTAGCCTGTCTAATTTATGTTTAGTTTTATTGTATGTTTTTTTATATATACTTTTTATATATTTTTATTCATAGGCAAGGTGAGTGTTGTCAGTAACCTGTTTAACTCATTTTTGCTTTACTATTTGTTCATTCGGTTACTGCGGCACCCTCCACTTTGTTGGACACCCTCCGACCATTTGGTTATTTATGTCAATGCTAGGATTCTGTTGTCATTTGCTATGTATGAAAGGGAGCGATCATGATAAAGAATATGAATTGGTATAACATTAAGGGATGTAATTTCTAGATATGTATTCAAGGTAGCAGTGACAGCAGTGGAAAGATGTTTTCACGGTAGCAGTGACAGCAGTTGAAAGATGTTTTCACGGTAGCAGTGACAGCAGTGGAAAGATGTTTTCACGGTAGCAGTTACAACAGTGGAAAAGAGAACCTAACCCATACCTAAAAACGTTATTCACTTCGTTTTTGTAAGATTTTTATGACCTAATTTAAGAGACTCACTAGAGATGCAGAAGATCATATTATAGGTAACGGCTCCAAATGTGAGAGTTTGAAAGTGTCTCCCGTATTGGGGAGATGACAAATCAAGGACTGCTCAAAGCTGGTAACCGGACATAACCGGCTCAGAAAGCAATGATAAACTACTGAGAACTATTCACTGCCAAGAAACTCACGATGGCCACAAATAAGACCAACAATTCTCTGATGTATTCAAACTGTCCAGTTCCTCTAGTACCATATGCAGAAGCTCTTCTATATCATCTGTCAATCTTAATCTTCGACCTGTTTATCAATACTAGTGTTGCTTTTGTTTCTTGATTCTTGATTAGAATCAACTGGTGGTTACAAGTGCAGTTCTAAAAACAAGCCTGGTTACAAGAAATAGTCTGAAACAAACCTGGTTGTAACCGAAAGACTGAAAACAAACTTGCTTGCAAGAGCAAGTTTGAAAGCAAGCCTGGTTATAAAAAGCAAGTCTGAAAACAAACCTGGTTATAAAAAGCAAGTCTGAAAACAAACCCGGTTATAAGGAGCAAATATGAAAACAAACAAGCACAACAGAAAAGGAAAAATAAATAAACATGAATGAATAGACACAATAGTAGAATACTCAATAAAATATCCTTAAAAAAAAGAAATGGCAACACGCCTCGATATAACCAATATGGACACCAGTCCTAGGTTGAAAGAGGCGGGCCTCGACCATATGAGGCATAAACCCCTATTTAACTATTTAACAGAAATGGCAACAGCACCTAAATAAAACTATAATTTACTGTTTACAAAAGCGCTGAACACAAATGTGTAATTTATATGGAAGCCATAAAATGTTTTTTAATCTAAATTCTTCCCAAACAATATTCCACAAATTTACACTGGAGATGTACAAATGGGTTTGTCATAATATAATGCATGAGCTATGTTTCTCATAAGGGGCTGTCAATAAATCACGTCAACAATTAAAAGGGCCTGAGAAAGGTTGACAGTTGTGGACTTGGTGGAAATGTCGTTTACAAAAACTGGCATCATTATAACACAATTGTTATAGACCAATTAAATTGTTTGAATTTGACAAGTTTTTTTCGTAAAATCTGAAATAAATCGTATAGTTTTTTCGTATTTTCTTTTTTTACACAATTAATTATTTAGATATAGATAAGGAAAGGAAGGAGGGGGGAGAAAGAGATAAGGAAATTTGACAAGATTAAGCAAGAGGGGTCTCTCAATTAATTCTTTAACAGTCTTTTGACAAAAAGGATGAATGAAGGTAAATAAGTGGTAAGAAATTGTGGAAGTTATTTATGAACATTCTCCCTAACTTATTTGGATCGCAACTTAATCAATCTAACAAAAATAATATTTTACAAAACTTAAATATAACGTTTCAGTTGGGTTTCATTTTAAAGAACCTTGTTGTTCTTTTTGTTGATCCTGGTTGCTGTAGTTAGTTTGTCTGCTTCAATACAAGAATCAGTGGGCAAATCACGTGAGAATAGTCCGACTTTTTAAATAGTCCGACCGTTTTTCGCAGATTAAACAAAATGTGACTAAAGATACTGATCTAGCGATTTCCGTGCGACACATTTGACAACCACCCCCTACTCAGTGTGTAGCGCGCATATCGAGTGATAGGGGGCTCTCATTACTAAACGTGTAGAACGTTGGCTGTGTCGTAATATATGTCTTTATCGGAATTTCGTTCCGTTTAATTCCGTTAGCTTTTTTGTTCCGTAGAAATCTGTTCAATTATTCTTGTATAGTACCGTTTGTCTTAATCATGCCTGATTTCTACAAGTCCTAGTTGCAGTAGTTAGAATGTCTTATTCACGCCTGAATTCTACAAGTCCTAGTTGTAGTAGTTAGTTTGCCTTATCCACGTCAAATATGATCCTGGTTGCAGTAATTAGTTTGCCTTATTCACTAGTCGTTGTTGTTGTAAATGTAGTCGAATTATTTGCTGTCGTTGTTGTTGTAAATGTAGTCGAATTATTTGCTGTCGTTGTTGTTGTAAATGTAGTCGAATTATTTGCTGTCGTTGTTGTTGTAAATGTAGTCGAATTATTTGCTGGCTGTCGTTGTTGTAGTTTGTTGCTGCAGTAAATGTAATGGAATTATTTGTTGTCGTTGTTGTTGCAGTAAATGTAGTCGAATTATTTCCTGTCGTTGTTGTAGTTGTTGTTGTAAATGTAATGGAATTATTTCCTGTCGTTCTTATTGTAACTCTATTTAACCGTAAAATATTCACATTTTCTTGGGTTGATCAACAAAAAAATAAAAATAAAACAAACTTTCTTACCATTACAATAACTCGCAATATAATCACAATTACAGAAAAGTACTAATTATTTCACACGGTATTTGTCTACTTTCACCCCTACGCGTGTTAGCACAGATATCCGATAGCTAGTTGCTTGTTCCTTATGTTTATTTTTTGTTTAACCTGTGCCAAGAGTCTGCTCCCAGAATTCTGCCAGCGATGATCAAACTGTCTTCCCTGACATCGTGGTGCGACTAGCAAACATCGATATTACTCGCACGGCGCGCTTACTTGTAGCCAATAGTCAATGATCGTTTGGTACACTAATAATATTTATACATGTCTAACATGGCTTTAATTAGTGGTCGTTATAACAGAGAAATGATCTTTGTACAAAACTCCTGTGCAGATTTCATTAAGCACAATAATTATTAAAACGAACGTGTGGCATTTTTTCTGAAGTAATCTTAAAATGAAAGATGTCAGAAGTATATGAGAGGTAATTAACAGAATCAAACTTTCTATGAAAGAAATTCAACAGGTATAAGAAGCAGAATAGGACAGGCAAAAACAAGATTCAGAAAAATTAAAAATATATTGTGTAATATGACCTTGTCATTAGAGGTGAGAAAAGAGAGTTCTCCAGTGCTACATAACTCCTATACTAACATATGGGTGCGAGTCTTGGACAATAAACAAATTGGAAAGTGGGAAATTAGAGGCAATAGAGAAGTGGTTCTATAAAAGTTTGCTGAGAATAACATGCCAGAAAACTAATGTAGAGGTGTTGAAAGAGTCAAATGCGAGACGGAGCTAAATCAACAATATAAGAAAGAGACAATCTTTATTTCTTGGTCACTTCATGAGACAGAGAGGTTTGGAGAACATAGTCACAACAGGCAAGATTGAAGGCAACAGAGACAGAGGGCGACAACGTGAGAAAATATTAGACAGTTTGACAACCTGACACGCCAGAGAAACAACAACGATCTTAAAACAGAATACATGAGACAGAGATATGTGGAGAGCCATGATCGCCGGCATGGCACCTAATGATGATCAGGAAGTAACAAAATGTGGCTGGAAAGGGCAACTTTCCTATTTTGAAGGAATATATTACATTAATGTGACATTTATCCCTGTCTGTAGAAGAAAGAAAGAGAGATATTCAAAGCAACGTAATATCAATTCTAACATGTGGATGTAGGTCTTAAACAATCAATAAAAAAAGATGGTGAAAAATGAGAGACGGCGTCAATATTGTTCTATACAAGAATGACCAGCAAAATCATAAGCAGCTAATCACTCTGTCCTTTTCGCTTAAGACGGATGTGTCGGGCCATTGGCGCAAATAAAACGGCGACACAACGCATTTCCATTCTCTGGACTACATCCTGCTGGAAATCTAGTAGGACCATGGTCATGCTACACGGGAGACCCAGCAGGAGTTTGAGAGTGAACGCTGAAGAAGAAGAAGAAGAAGACTGTACTTCACAGCAATATTAACAAGCAATGGCTCTGTATCTCAAGCTATATTGACAAGCAATGGCAAACATCAAAAAGCAAACATCAATGTGACACTGACAAGCAACGGTGTTCTACCTCAAGGTAGAACTGACACAAGCAACGATGTTCTACCTCAAGATAGCACTGACAAGCAACGGCGCTCTACTTTGACAGCCGATTGACAAGCAACGGCGCTATGCCTTGAGACCCGACCAATAAGCAACGGCGTGTACCTTGAGACACGATCGATCGACAAGCATCGGCATTGTATCTTTAGACCCACCGATAAACAAGACACAGTTTTTTCCTCACTCGTCCGCATCGTTCAAGATAGAAATCACAGGAGGACTCTGTGTGCTGAAGCATCCAATGTGGTACCCCTACGACCCTGACGGGTAAGCGGTTTACAGATAGATATAATTTTTTTCATTTCAAGATGAAGATGATGTCATTGAGGCTGAGAACATACACATACAGAGAATGTTAGAAATGGGAGTATCTAGAGGTGAGGGAAGGTAAAGTATATTTTTTGGAAAGTCCCTAAGATCACACAATCAACACCTGACTGGGACTCTGAGTCTACATACACTGATATGGCTACTGGAACGGAGGGCGGAACACTTATGAGAATGCCCCACGATGTGATGTGAAGCTAGTTTCTAATCAAGAATCAAGATAGTTAGAATTATATGTGTTTACCCAATATATTTTTGTATTTCTTGTATACACATATAAATTAAACACGAGACAGATTTACTAGTAGGGACCAGCCGAGTCCTACCAGTCCAGTGACAGCCCACTACTAAAGATGGACGAAAACCTCGGAGACAACATGTGCAAATACCACCGAAGACGGATGTGTTGGGCCATTGGCGCAAATAAAACGGCAACACAACGCATTTCCATTCTCTGTACTATATTCAACTGGAAATCTTGTACGATCATTGTCCTGTTACAAGAGAAATCCAGTCGGAGTTTGAGAATGAACGCTGAAAAAGAAGAAGAACATGTGCAAATAATTTAAGCACTCGGAGACTCATACACCAATTAGAGAAAAGTTAAAACCACTTATCTAGCGCACACACAAATTTGTTTAAAAGATTAAATTGTCTACACAAAGAAAATAGTCATAAATGCTTTACATCAGAGACATGCGTGTTTGTACACTACCTTTTGCGATCTTTCTGGAAAAAAAATTATTTTATCATAAATAACTATTGGCATCAGGATAATTAAGAAGCCAGAAGCACACACACACAAAGAAAACTGTTTCTTTATAACAGAGCGTTCGAAATAGTTTTCCTAAAACTTTAAAAAATCCAATTTTCTTCTTTGAAGTTTGCGTAATTCTCCGTGACGTTCCATTGCGTTGCCAAAGAAAATATTCCATATCATTGGAAACTTTACTACGTTTTCTGATGTTGTGTGATTATTTCTTTATATTCTTAATCTTCAACTGACTTTTTGAGAGTCTTTGTGTTTCTTTTACCTGTTTTCGATTGTTATTCTTCTTCTTCTTCGTCGTATGCCTTGCGGCGGGTCCTCTGAAAGCATTCCGCTGACCGTCGTGAGAAGGAAGTATGAGGGTGATCTGCGTTGTGTCATTTTTACAGCAAGCTGCGTTATCTGCGCCTTTCGACCTGACACATCCGTCTTCAGCCAGCATTTTTTTGTGCCGGGTTGGCATTACCGTATCTTTGATCCCTAGTACTTGGCCAGTCTACAGCAGGGTTGCTGCACTCCTGTTTCCAGGCCCACTGCGTGGAAGTGTACTGAGGGTCTTGGCCAGCTGTGGTTCACTGACCCTGATGCTCGACCAGCTATGGAGCGCCTGCCGGTGCACTCTGGTGTGCATGACATCTCTGGGCCCCCTATTGTTATTATAATGGTGTTATAGTAATAATAGTTATTATTATAAAATCCATAACCCGTCAGGGTTGTGAGGCCGTCACATTGAGACATGCGGTGCTGAAAGATCTCCACCCATCTCTATCCTCTACCATCCTGAGGAGTGTGGAAACTCCTCCACCCTGTCCAGTCCTTGATGTTATCCAGCCATGTCTTCTTTTGTCCACTCGTCTTCTTTCATTCCTCACCCCCCTCCCACCACCGTACCTTGAAGATCATCTCTTGTCATTGAGGCTGTGTGTCGCATGGCTGAGAAGTTAGATCTTTGGCCTTACACTAGTGAGGTCTAGAGTTCGATCCCCGGTAAGAAAATGTCTTTTTCTGTCGGAGGATAAATTTACAAAACTCACTGTGTACATGGCGTGGCGACAGCAAAAGCATACGGCCTTTATCACACAGCTACAAAATCCCTCCCTGAAACTCCTTAACGGGAAACATGCAGTATTTGACACTTTTTTATTATATTTTTTTATCACCATAGTTTTACGATGCATCAAACAAAACTCTCACAAAAACCCACAAGGATGAACTTTGTACCTCCCTCCCTTAACAAATTCATGTCTACGACCCTGGTGTAACATCACAAACCCCCCCCCCCTTTCTGTCTTGTATTACGAAATCTAGTTCACACTTTCTCTTAATTCTCTTGTGAAGAGAAAATATCAAACAGGCAGACAGCTTATCCCCACGCTTATCCCTGACCTTCTTTCATATATCTCCTTTGTCATATTCTCCCCATGAACGTGTCAGTGTGCACAGATAATACCACGTGATCATATGAACAAACAGGTGCACTTCATCATTACACAGACGCACCTAATCATCAAATAACTGACGTTATTGATCGATGTTTTCTCTTTGATTCGGCCACACACGCGTCTGTTGTAGTCAATTCATAACAGCTGATATTGATTAAGACAAATCTAGTGTATTGATAATTTAATCTTGTTATTTTAATCTAATAATTAATCATTCTACGTTTTCTTTACGTCTTGGCATTGAACAGATTGAAGTAGAAATCGTGTTTGCAGAAATGAGGGAATGAGTTATATCAAAGAAGAAGAATACAAAACTGTGCCTGAACATTTTAGCAAAAGTAAGGCAAATTGTTGGGATCTCATTAGCGTCAAGCCGTTCGGTTAGTTCCCAAGAGTTTGCAGGTTCGGGTCCCGATCTCGATGTCTTGTTTATAAAGTGTATTTTCTCGACGATCTCTGGGGATTATAACTTCAAGCTACGGAGTTACGTGCTATATATGGTACTATATGCGTACCACTTTGTTGAGGGGGACGGCGTACATGTGTATTTATAACTTATTAAATTGTTAAATCCATGTACAAAGAAGCCAATCCTCTTTGCTTTTTGAGATTGTTTAAATCAAATTGAAATACTACATTTATAGCTTATTAAATTGTTAAATCCATGTACAATGAAGCCAATTCTCTATACTTTTTGAGATTGTTTAAATAATATTTAAACACTACTTTTCATAGACTATACTTTTTCCACTAATAAAGGCCTGCGTTGTATGCGCCAGTAAAACATCTAGCAACGTCCCCAATACATTGTGGACAATCAATTTTCCAACAACGAGCCACCCAAAACGAATCAAAGATTAGAAACATTGTTTGCTGTCCATGCCTGCCGCAGAAGATGACTAAAATTTGTTACGGGGAGGAGATCACAGGACAACTGTAAACTATGACTACGCTTTCCGTTCTCGGAACTACATCCTTCTACTAGCAGGAGTTAGAGAACATTTACATAATCTAACAATCACAATACTACCGCATTAAAAAAATAAATGACTACTTAACACCAAACTAAGAAGAAGAAGAAGGTGATAATTCGATAGAGTTGTGTTTACTAACCACTTTACCATTAAGGCGAAGGCTGAAGACCATGATTTAGAATCGATATAGGCTTGTTACATTTTCTAATAGAGTTACTTATACTGTACTAGAGGAACCATCCTTCAAAGTCTTCTTCGTCGGCGGTCATTCTCAAACTCCAGCTGGATTTCTCCAGATATAACTAGATGTTGTGACGCCCTATATTTCAATAGTATTTTTTACAGTTGTTGTCTGTCTACTCTGTTGAAACCTTTTTCTTGATCGACAAACGCGATTTACAATTCTTTGTTGTTTTCATCTGGTTTTTTTTCTGACGCCTGAGTGTAAAAATGGCATCTGTACATCTTTATTCTTACGGAATCACATTTGATAGAATGTTCCTAAGCTGTGGTTCTATGGATGCTCGTAATCTTCTTTCTGGAATTCTGTTGAAATTGTTCCAGTGTGACTTAGAAGTGAAGTGAAATATCTCTGTACTTTGTACAATCTCTTTTGTTGCTTTTTTAATTCCAGATAGGTATTATTACAGCATTTTTCCAGTCTCCTTGTGTTTCTTGTGTGTTCCATATTATATTAAACAGCCTATGTGACCATTTTATCCCTGTATCTGCTGCTGCTTTGATTAACTCGACTAGTATGTTATCTGGTGGTAGGGCTTTGTTTGAAGGAGCTGTTTGTGTGGCCTTTTCTCTTTCTGCTAACAATATGTTTAGTTCTAACTTTTCTATTATATTGCTTAGTATGTTGTCTTCCCCTCTATCTTTTAGCAATTCTTTAAAATACTGTTGCCACCTTTCCATGATTCGTTTCTGGTCATTTATTGTCTTTTTCATTTTCATAATTTATTATTTCGGTTGATTCATATTATTATTTTTCGTGTAGAATTTCTTTGGTGCTTGTTTGTAATCTGTAATTAATTAATGATTGGCCATATTCTTGCCACGCTTTAGATTTAGCATCTTTAATGATTTTCTTTGTTATTGATTTCGCTGACCAGTACTCGATATAATCTTCTTGCGCTTTGCTTGCAACCCTTTTCTTAAATGTTTGTTTCTTCTCTCTTATGGTGTCTTTGACGTCCTCGTCCCATGCTCTTACTTTAGGTTTTCTACCTTTATGTTTTATATAACCACAAGTTTCTCTCGCTATTTGAATTATGGTTTTCTTGAATTCTTCTTCAATTGACTTTGCAGTTATTGGTAGCTTTTCAAATTCTTCTAATAATCTTTGTTTATATTGTTCTCGTATATTAGTATTATTTCGTTTCTTCATTCTTCTATAAGATCTTCAACTTTATTTCTTAATCCACATCTATTTATTGTTCCAAATTTCGTGCTATGAAAGTATGACGATAAATTAAAGATAGTATCTCTGGAGAGATATTTATTGTTCCAAATTTCGTGCTATGAAAGTATGATGATAAATTAAAGATAGTATCTCTGGAGCGATATTTATTGTTCCAAATTTCGTGCTATGAAAGTATGACGATAAATTAAAGATAGTATCTCTGGAGAGATATTTATTGTTCCAAATTTCGTGCTATGAAAGTATGATGATAAATTAAAGATAGCAGCTCTGGGGAGAAATCAATCATCCAAAATAACTAGCCGTCAAATTCTATGTTAACGTGTTGGACAAGGCTGCTCAAGTGTGAAGAATAGAAGCCAACATGCAAACATTGAGCGCACGCTGAGTTCATTCACACGAAAACAGTGAACGTTATTAATCTGATATTACTATTCGATCTGCTATTGTGACTCTGGTAAAATAAATGTAATCTGAAAAACTCAAAAACTTTCCCACGAATTATTAGCACAACGGTTTTATTAGTCCGTGTATTTAATTGTAAAGCACCGCCGACTAATAATGAGGCATTTCAACTGGTCATTCCTGTATTCTGATAGTGGCTAGCACATGTTTTTCGTTGGCTGGCGATGTAAAATATATGCAAAGTGACAAGGAAAAGCAATATTTTAACAAGTCTGACCTCCGGAGTGACTAGTTGGGAGCTGTGATTTATGTCACTTCTTCAAGTCACACCATTACTCAATTCTCCACTACTCTACTACTTCCATAAGCTGGACCTCAGAATTGCTGCAGTTATCGTAACATCATCATCATCATTTTCAATTTATGCTAAGCTTGGCACATATGGCAGATGTCATAGCTCTCCATGCTTGTCGCCAAGCTTGGCACATGGGGCGTCATCGCTCTCCATGCTTGTCGATCAACAGCCAGTTATTTCAGATTGTACATTTTCATACCAGCTGTTTTGATTTCTTTTTCGATAGTTATTTTCAATGCTGTTTGTTATCTTCCCCTTTTTCTCTTGCCACTCGGTGACCATGTAAAGACTTGACGTGGTATTATGTCTTCATTCATTCTGAGTGCGTGTCCGATGTATGCCTAAAGACTTTTTCTAATAACGTCTGTGATGTATTCTTGTTATGTCTCTTAGTGTCTCGTTTGACTTGAAGTCTTTCCAGTTTGTGATTTTCCTGAGACATTTGTTTTCGAAGGCATTTAGTTTGTTTTCTAAAGATGTAGTTGATTTCCAGTTTTCACACCCGTACGTCAAAACCAAAGTAACCCTTGCTATCGTCACATGTGGTTTTAAATTGTGCGAATTAGCTGAATAACTCTTTCTGAATCGACCATTGCATCACATCTAGGATAACTACATGGATAGCCCGATTGTCACGTACAATTGCCAAAGATTGTGCGATCAACAAGTCTCCTATAACGTAATGCCATTTACTGTGTACAATTGGTATTGTGAAGCCTGAACATCGGTAGAGAGCGGTTCTTAGAGCATGTTGCGATACACACCCTGACATCGAAACATGAATCCATGATGAAGGTAGTGTTCTTGGTGAAGACGAAGTTCCCAATCAATTTCCAGAAGTACATGATTATGAAAACAAAATGACACGAAGAAAATAATACAGTTCGTAATCAAGTGTTTACTCCTGGAAAAATGTCTGTAGAAACTCTAGCCCGACTCTGCTGTTGGGCGCTTCATATATCGAACATATTCTCTCAGATGATGTATTGTTTGTATTGTTTATTTACATTGTTTATTTGTATTGTTTATTTGCATTGTTTATTTGTATTGTTTATTTGTATTGTTTATTTGTATTGTTTATTTGTATTGTTTATTTGCATTGTTTATTTGTATTGTTTATTTGTATTGTTTATTTGTATTGTTTATTTGTATTGTTTATTTGTATTGTTTATTTGCATTGTTTATTTGTATTGTTTATTTGTATTGTTTATTTGTATTGTTTATTTGTATTGTTTATTTGTATTGTTTATTTGTATTGTTTATTTGCATTTTTTTCCTACAAATAAACTAGAATTATGGAGTATATACGTTGTGCCGCTAGCCAATGAGATGCATGGTAAAATTGGATCAACCAATATTAGTGACAATGTATGCTATCAGCGAGCATGAGATATATTGGAAAAAGTTTGATTCAATCCTCGAAAAAGTTTGATTCAATCCTCGAAAAAGTTTGATTCAATCCTCGATGACAAACATGTTAATCTTGGCATTGCCTTGACTTCTTGTAGTGAGAACCATGGTCTCTTAAATATTTATATGAGAAATCATTTCTAGAAAATATAGTCGATTATATTCAAGTTAAACCGTCAAAAACTTGGCGGGAATATAATGAGGTCGCCACTGCATTTTGCATTATTTCACCTACTCTGAACTCGTCCACGATGTAGACACATTTTGTGTAATCATACGCAGACTTTGAGATAAATATTTTTCCCTTTGAGAAGATATTAAGTTCAACTTGAAACTTGAATATAATTTGGTGTCAAGTTTGTGCACTCACCGCCCTATCTCATCCATATATATATATATATATATATATATATATATATATATATATATATATATATATATATATATATATGTATATATATATATAAATATTGTCAGCTGTTTATCCACGGATGTTAACGAAATAACCCCAGATCTCTCTGTACTGTAAAATATCCACATAGCTGCAGACTATATATTCAATATTAAATAAGGCCTGAGCCCCAGCGGATTTACCTAACAACAAAAAAAAGGTTATTCGCCCATTTTCGTGCGCAATTCCATTGTATCTATGAGACTTGCGATTACCTTTCATGAAAATTGTTACGTGGAGGAAAATCGTTAGGTTTTTTTTTTACTAAATTCCTAGAATTTTTAGATTAAGTCATATTTTGCCAAAATAACTTAGCACACAAAATGACGGACAAAATCTCCAGATCTAGTAGGGATAAATCCAACTCAGGCAACGCTTATTGTCAGAGACAAAAGCAATGACAGTGGAATCCCGATATCACACCTTGGATCGAAACGACAAAATATGTATGTAATAACAGAAATTCGCTATATACAGTGCAAACAATATAAAATAAATATAATTGGGGATTTTCAGACGTGTTATTATATAACAAAACTTGTATAAAACTGCCATATAGAGCGATTCCAGTGTATACAACAAGGTTATCACTGATTTTTATTTTATTTTAAATAATGTAAGCATAACCCGGAAACAATTTCCAGTTGTTACAAAATTTACAGCACCGTAATCAGTCATAGAATTGTGTGGGGATGCGGGTTTTGCATAAAAATAATTTTAAAAGTTATTCCTTCGTCTTCGTGTGTCATTTTGATAATTTTTGTGACATTTTTAGGGGAGGGTGTTTGCAAGACTTTTGATTTCCTCATAGTGCTAAATGTTATGTTCTGACTTTCTCAAAATGGATCACTGTAACCATTTCTGCGAAATGATTATAGTAGAATGTATCAAGCTATTAACTAGGTACATTTTTTAGTAGATCGTATCAAACCATCAAAAGATTAGAATATGTAGTAGAGGTTATCAGAACATCAAAAGATTTGAATATGTAGTAGAGGTTATAGGATGATCAAGTGACCAGAAAATATGTAGTATAATTATCGAACGAAGAAACTCACAGGACGTCCATTGTATAAGATGTAGGACGAAAAAGTATCTGGGACATCAACTGTAGACGTTATCAGACGAACAAGTGTCTGCAACAAATCTAAGTTTAATATCTGATCTCACCTGACTGTTCCAGACTGGACGATCAAGAACTGTAGTTTCCCAAAAGCTTTGGTCAATCATGCATTGATTGAGAAATGTCTTTACGTAGTCATTGAAGCGTTTCTTCAGGCCAATGAACGCTTACCTCCACACAGTTCACCGTAAACGTCTTTTGAAGCACAAGATCATAGATGCTGGAAGTGTAATATTAACACTATTTAAAAGAAGTTCAAGATCGTAGATACTGGAAGTGTAATATTAACACCATTCAAAAAGGTAGGTCAAGATCGTAGATAGTAAAAGTGTAATATTAACCTTACCTTTCCCACTTCTCCCACTTACTAAAAAAATATGATATTAATAGCTAGGAAAAAAGTAAGTACTGAGTAAACACTACCTCACTCCTTCTCCTTATATATATATTTGTGAAAATAACAGGTCTCGGCGAAGAGTCAATATACACCCGCGCACCCGTCGCCAGATAGGCAAGCTGTCACTGGCTAGGGAAGCCTACTACTAAAATTAAAGGCATGACGAAAACGGATGTGCTGGGCCTCGGATATCCCGGTTACAAAATGAGCCAACCAACGTGCAAATAACGTTCAACTGCGGAACTAGCAGTACAACGTAGTTCACGCTCCTCCGCGGAAATCACACGATTTATTCGTTGTAGTTATAAGAGAGCAAACGCAGAAGAAGAAGAATGTAGTATAACTGGTAGTATATCTTATTCACGACAACGCAATTACAACAGTATTTTAAACTGAATTGCTAGACAATATTTACGTTCAGCATGGTACCATTGCTTTATGAAAAGTCTGAATGCACAACTGATAGAAAGCGTGGTATTTTTTAAACCGGATATCTTGGTCGTTCGAATCGCGCTGTCTCCACACTACAGAGACTGGATTTTAGGTTTAAAAAATAGGGAATGAGGGAGGGTGGGCTTACCAAAGAGATGCCTGCGATCATGGAATAACTCTTTTCTATTTTTTGTTACACCATCTCGTACAAATATTGTTTCAAATTCCGTATTTCAAGAGTAAAAATATTGTTTCAAAATGTGTATACTAAGAGTAAAACATTATTTTTAAATCATATATCAAGAGTAAAAATGTTGTTTCACAATGCGCGCGTAGGCTATATCAAAAGTAAAACTGTTGTTTTAAAATGCATATACCAAAACTACAGTATATTCCTACCAACACTGTGTTACCAGTGCCAAACCTGGTCTCTCTCATCTTCACATTACAGAAAGTGACATGTGAGATGAACCATAAGGAAAGCCGTAGGGGTCACCAGGCTCGATAGATTACGAAATGAAGACATCAGAGAAAAAATGGTATAACACCTTGCACAGAATACATAGAAAGATAACAGATCAAGTGGTTTGGCCACATTATGAGAATGCATCACCAAAAGCTGCCCGTACAGGCATATAACCAAAATGAGATCAGGGTACAAACCCAGAGGAAGATCACGAAAAAGATGTATAGAAAACGTCAGAAACATCCTGAACAGACACGGTCACAACACAGCCGATGCCACACATCTGGCTTTAGAACGAAAGCTCGAGCCCTAATCACCTCTACGCTTAACGGCAAGAATGGATCACATACCACCTGGGGAAAGACAATAGACAATGCACCAAGAGTACACATGCTTTAAAATGCGTATACGAAAAGTAAATATGAAATGTCGTCGCTCAAACATAGGACAGCACATATTTTTACAAGTTTTTATCTTAGTAAATAATCCATCCAATGATCACCTTCGTAAAATCGTAACATTCCAAAAGTTATTGCTTGCAGCATTGTGTTCTCATGACGCCACTAGATGCTAGTGTAATTTCTTGTTAGCGTCTTCCGTTGCTCGGATACACTAACCAATGAAACTATTTGTCTAGACTGACCGGAAATTGTGTAAGGAGTTTAGGAATGGTGGCATGCTTAGATTTCTTGACCGGTGATTAAGATTTCACTTTCGTCCTCACATCAAAATGTAACCAATAATTATCCCGGCGCACTCACTATATGAGTTGGCATAGGAATAGTATAGTGAAATCCCGTTATAAAATTGTGACCCGGACCAGCGCCGGATTTAGCCTTGATAAGGCCCTAAGCTATTTGAGATATGGGGCCCTAAGCTATTTGAGATATGGGGCCCTAAGCTATTTGAGAAATGGGGCCCTTTAACAATTAAGAAGTATATAGATAGTGAAATTTTTAAAAACATTTGGGGGCCTCAAAAAAGTGGGGGGCCTAAGCTATAGCTCGTTTAGCTTATAGGTAAATCCTGCACTGGTCCGGACTGAAAAAATATGTTTGTAATAAAAAAAATCGAAATATACTGTACAAACAATATAGAATGAATATGAATGGGGAATTTGAAAAGTATTGTTATAAAGGAAAATGTGTTATAAAGGAATGCGCTATAGAGGGATTCCACTTTTATACAGCGTGCGAAAGTTAAGGAAAACGTGTTCTAGCAATGGCAAAGTTAAGTAATGTGAAGATAAGGAGGATGTTGAGTAACGTGAAGATAATGACAATGTTACGTAATCTGAAGATAATGAAGAGGGTAATTAATGGGAAGATAATGTGGATGTTACGTAATCTGAAGATAATGAAGAGGGTAATTAATGGGAAGATACTGATAAGAGGACTCACTGTGTTAGAAAGATAAATCATGGAGGGTAAGATTCCAGAAAAACGAACAAAAGACTCTATACGCTGATATCTATATATCTATCTATCAAGCATTGACACTATCCTCACACAGACACATATTCGTTAGGCAGGTCAATTGGTGCGCATGTCAGACCATCGTCTGCCAAAGATACTTCTCTATGGTGAGCTGGATAAGGGTACACGATCTCAAGGTGGCCAAAAGAAGCGTTAGAATGACTCGTTAAAGACCTCACTGAAAGCGTTTGAAATAGACCAAGGCAGATGGGGAGAACTTGCACAAAATAGATCTACATGGCGTTCTACAGTCATAAAGAGCGCATCATTTTGTGAAAGAGGAAAAATGCTGCAACTCAACAGCGCAGAGTAACTTGAAAGTCACGGATAGACCAAAATCCACCTACAGTGGTCATTCCATGTCCTAACTGTCTAAGGACATTTACAGCTTGAATAGGGCTCATTAACCATCTACGAACTATTAGACATGGTCATAATTCTAACTGAATTTTCAAAAGTGGGTGTAAATTATGGTTATCATCACGTGTGATGGACGAACACACACAGGATCTGGTATGTTTTGTTGCATTTATTTTGTATCTCTTTACTGTTTTTCTCTTCACACGATATAATACATCCTAATAAGTGAACTCATTTACCTGTTTAAGGTGTTTATTATCGATGGAGATAGTGATATTTCTTTCGTTCTTTGCTATTGTCTTTATTTAGGTCTTTTCAATATTAATCTTCATGTCGAATTTTTGACGTGTTGCCTGTTCATATGTCTCTAGCCGCTGCAGGTCAACTAGCCCAGAATCATAGTGTGCAGAGAATCAATAAGAAAGACTACGTTCTGGAAAGAATATGTCACATGATGATGCTTTCTCTATATGGTCTCTACAGGGGTTGTCTATATATTTTCTAATATAGCCCCCATTAGGTCAAATTTATTACGTGGCCTCTGCACCAAACACAAAATATTCCACTTTCTTAAAGGCTTATTATATGGCTACGGTGAAACCCTCTATAGCGCATTCTTTTATAACACATTTTCTTATATATCAAAACTTTTCAAAATCTCCAATTATATTTATTCTATATTGTTTGTACTGTATATAACAAATTTCTGTTATTACATACTTTTTCGGTCCAGACCAAGTTGTTATAACGGGATTCCACTGTACAAAGATCACACACCTAGGCCATCAATATTTATTCTGTACGAGGAGGGAGGGTGGGTTTATGTTTTAAAAACAAGGTATTTCTCCTATTTTGATGATCTTTTTGTGAAAAAATCAAGGAGGAATTATTCCATCTTTTGTTTATCTTCAGTAGTAAAAGTCATATTATGTTTATCTCCAGTAGTAAAAGTCATATTATGTTTATCTCCAGTAGTAAAAGTCATATTATGTTTATCTCCAGTAGTAAAAGTCATATTATGTTTATCTCCAGTAGTAAAAGTCATATTATGTTTATCTCCAGTAGTAAAAGTCATATTATGTTTATCTCCAGTAGTAAAAGTCATATTATGTTTATCTCCAGTAGTAAAAGTCAATATTTTGTTTATCTCCGGTAGTAAAAGTCAATATTTTGTTTATCTCCAGTAGTAAAAGTCAATATTTTGTTTATCTCCAGTAGTAAAAGTCATATTTTGTTTATCTCCAGTAGTAAAAGTCATATTTTGTTTATCTCCAGTAGTAAAAGTCATATTATGTTTATCTCCAGTAGTAAAAGTCAATATTTTGTTTATCTCCGGTAGTAAAAGTCAATATTTTGTTTATCTCCAGTAGTAAAAGTCATATTTTGTTTATCTCCAGTAGTAAAAGTCATATTTTGTTTATCTCCAGTAGTAAAAGTCAATATTTTGTTTATCTCCAGTAGTAAAAGTCATATTATGTTTATCTCCAGTAGTAAAAGTCATATTATGATTCCATAAGGAGATGATTTCTTTTTCTTCATCTCCTTCTGCGTTTGTTCTCAAACTCCTGCAGATTACAAAATTTAGTCCAGAGAATTGAATGAGTTGTGGTTTACAACTTTGCTGTGATATCTGTACCTTTCGGCTTGACGCATCTGATTTCAGCACGGCTTCTGGGTCACTTTGACCCTGCATGAGATGGGACGGCCAACTCTACCACACAACCTCCTTAGTTACCTCTTATGACATGCATGGAAAGTAAACAGTGTTGTTATTCTTTGCTCTCCTTTCAAGCCCTGGTAACACAAGGGAGTGGAGGATTTTAATACCCCAACTTCCACCTACAAAATTTCGGATTTTAATACCCCAACTCCCACCTACAAAATTTCGGATTTTAATACCCCAACTCCCATCTACAAAATTTCCACACACATATCAAAATTTGGAAGGACTTACTGAATATGAGACTGAGGCAGCTATGGACTTGTCCAGAGTGCCATGATGACGATCTGACAACTAACAAACTGACACATAGAAATCAATAGAATTATTTTAAACAAATACGGTGAGATGTCATCTGACAATTTTATTAACAAAACAATTTCTCTATGTTCTGCTTAAAACTAAAACAAAGAAAAAGTTGTATCTGACAGAACAAAACAGAACAATTCAAGAAATTACGAGGATGAGACAGTCAAAAATATCATACACAAATAGACCCATACCATAAAAGTAGATACAGTATTGCACTTTATATATGACATCATTTCATGTTTTGGAATACATTGAAAGACTGACAATAATATGGTGGTTATTGTATCGATTACCAGAAATTATGAGTTTATTAAAAGTTTAACTCTTACTTTCTAGCGTTTAGATCTTATTCCAATGTGTATATGTAATGGGGTGGTTTCTCCGGGGATTTATTTCATACCGTAGTTGTAACCTTCGATAACAGTTACCATGTTGTTCCTGCAGGCCGATGTTGTGCTTGAACTAGTTATGGGCACGACATGGGTGGGCAGAACAACAAAGAAACCTGTTGCAAGGGCCAAAGTTGTGCCCTGATGTTGACGTCTGTTTCACCAGCATTAGCCTCGAAACACCATCGAGTCGGATGGCTGCTGGAACAGAGGGCGGAGCACTTATGGGAATGCCCCATGTGCTGTGAGGCCAGTTTCTAATCAAGAATGATTATTTCATACCCCAAAGACTCTCAGCGGTGCACAAAGTATTGAGAAGTCTCTTAGAGGAGGCATATTCTAGGGGTTTTGTGACGCTTCTACCTTTCAGGAACACATGGAGAAGAAGTTATGGGCTTCAGTTCCCCTGCCAAGCATCCTTTCTTGTCAGATGTCTACAGCAATCCATATCTGGAGCATGGTCACAAGTATGCATGGAGCAGCCAAATATGTATCCCTGCCGTGCAAAGAAGCACTCCAATTAAGGAGGTCTAATATGTGTGACTAATTCTGGGCTCTCTCTGAGAATTATCACATCCTACACAGAGTTGATTTTCACCACACGGATGTGCCATCTGTTCATAGCCTGGGCACCATGTTCAGGAATAGAGCTCATTAGACTCCACCAGCATCATGTGCAATACTGGTTTCTCTAAATGTTGCACTACACAGGGAAATGTAGTTGTACAGATGAAATGCTGTTTGGCTTCCCCAAGAAGACAACCTTGCTGTACTGACCTGTCATTTACTGAGTGTTTAATATTGCATAATTGTACGTTTGATTAGACAATAATGAGATTATCAGTCCGTCCACATGTGTATTACGTATATGGGAATTAAAAAGATAAAAAACATAGAATTGTATTCTATATTGTTTTCAGTAACCTCTTCTCTCTAAGAAAATGTCAGAAAAAAGTTGAAACACAGTTAATATATCACATGAATTATTGTTGGAACTTTCTGTAGAACTACCAAACATTTTTTAGGATCATAGTTTTTCAAATGTTCATTATTAAATTCTGTTGGATCTTTCTTGTAGCAAAGACAATGGTAATGACTAGATTTCTAGCAGGGTTTGTCCAAAGATGAGTAGCATTGACTAGATTGCTAGAAGGGTTAGTCTAGAGAACAGAGATGTTTGGCGCTAACTAGATTGCCAGCAGGGTTAGCCTAAAGGAATGGTACCAACTAGATTTTCAAAAGGGTTAGTCCAGAGAACAGAGATGTGTGACACCAACTAGAATGTCAGAAGGGTTAGTCCAGAGAACAGAGATGTGTGACACCTGTTTTTTTTATGTGGCACCAATGACCTAACATTAGACTAATCAATGGTATGCTTTGCCTGTGTGCTGCCCCAGTCTGAAAGGAGAGAAAAGAATAGCAACAATGTTTACCTTCCATGTCATAAGAGGCAACTAAGGAGGTTATGGGGTCAAGTTGGCTGTCCCATCTCATATACGGTCAAAGTCATGCTGAGGTCAGATGTGTCAGGACAAAGGTTCAAATATCATAGCTGTAAACTATGACACAGAGAATTCCGTTCTCTGGACTACATCCTGTTAATCTTCAGGAGTTTAAGAACAAACGCAGAAGAATTGCATACAATGAAATTCCATTATAACAACTTGGTCCAGACAGACAAAATATGTATGTAATAAAAGAAACTCACTATATACAGTACAAACAATATAGAATAAATATAATTGGGGATTTTGAAAAGTGTTGTTATATTGGAAAATTTGTTATAAAAAATGCGTTATAGAGAGATTCCACTGTATATTGGTTCGGTGTTTTATCAATTTCACTGAGCATTGGATGTTCGAATCCATAATGCCAGTAGACCAGTATAGAATATAAACTCTCTACAGAATATGTACTTGCAATTATTAAACTAACAAGACATACTACATGTACGTAAATATAAATATCCAATCATGCATACAGAAATATCCAATCATGCATACAGAAATATTGTGGCTAAGACATGTTATATATTAATAGACAAACTAGGATTTATTAAGGCGGCTATCTTGTCAGACTCTCAGTCTTTGCTATGGAAGATTCACAATGGCATGTGCGTTACGAGTGCGTGTCATCTGTATATGTATCCAAACTTCAACGTCACATGGATCTTCTGTCCGGGACATGCTGCTGTGCATGGTAATAATAGAGCGAACAGATGCAATAGACGAGGAGTTGACAATTATAAGAGCGATGTGGTGAAGCTATTTCATGAGCACCTGCTTTATGTGGACACCCCTATTGATGAGATTTAAAGATTCCAGTATTGAGAATGTCAGTAGTAGAACCGGACACATTCAATGAGGAATAATAATATTTAATCAGCTGGCACAGGAACTATCAGCATGTACCCTTCATCATATGCCGGAGTAGATTAAGTGTCTATGAGTCTGTCAGGAGTGAAATGATATTATAACCATCATACAGGCACATCATAACATTGTTTTTCTGACAGTATTGCATCAATTTTGTGAGATTAAAATAAATTGATAGCATATCCTATTCCAGATGTAGCCATTAACCCAGCATTGTTTGAATGTACTAATTTTCAAGGCAATGTAAAAGTATTCAGTAGTTTGTCATTTATTTCTGAACGGTCGGAATGCACAATTGCCTGTAGCAGGATTCGAACCCGATACCCTGGTTGCCATAGACGTGCTCTGTACCACAGACCCGGACACATTTTGTGAGATGTCATAACATATCCGTCTTTTACGTGGCCGTTTCACGAACTACCCAGTACATATATTACATACATTTTAAACATTTTATTCTGTCTTTTTATTATATTCGTGTATTGCTGAAGATCATAGATCAAACATCAATTGATTTATCATTTTCTTCGTAAGAGTTGGTTTATGTAACACACATTTTACGATAAACTGATGTAAATAACCAAATACAATTTTTTTTTTAAATATCAAATCATTTATACAGAAACATCATGGCTAAAACATTATAAAATCAAGGTTGTTTTTTACGTAAGTCTAATTATAAAATCAAGCTAAAATATGATTAGATATAGCTAAAATATGATATGATCAAGCTAAAACATGATAAGATCAGGCTAAAACATGTTAAGATCAGGCTAAAACATGTTTTGTAATTAACACTTTGAAGATCAACAACCCCGAACATGCTTATCTCCCATTACTAAGAGTGTTCATAAATTTTCCTAAAGAATTAACTGCCTTCTTAAAAAATCTATAGAAAAATTAAATCAAAACATTTCAATGAATTTTGAAATTTTCAATGTGTCATACTGAATGTTTTTGTACCAATGCCCTATAGTTTGATAGTCTGTTCATCATCGTAAAACTACTTGAGGTTGGACGTCTATCGCGCAGTGGTTCTACCAATATTGCTTTATGCTGTGTCATCCTGGACTGTCTATGTGAGATATGCTCGACAGCTTAACTCGTTCCACCTTCGGTGCCTAAGAAATCTCATGGGAGTATGTTGGCAGGGTCAAATACTAGACATGGATATCCTACAAATCTCACATATGCAAAGTATCCATGCCCTGCTGACTAGGTCCCAACTCCACTGGACTGGCCACATCGCCCGTACGCCAGACAAGCGCCTTCCATGGAGAAAAAGCACTTCAAGGACCACCTAAAGAACTCTATCCAGCAATACAGCATCGATTCTAGCTTCTGGGAGACTACAGCCCTTGATCGCTCAGCTTGGCACACCCAGATCACTGCTGGTATCACTAAATTTGAAAAAGAGAGAACACTACGGGCAATTTGCACGCAACAGAAGTGGAAAAAAAATCCAAAAACTCTCCTGCTCGGGACCCTCTGCACTCCTGCATGCACTGCAATAGAAATTTCCTTGCAGGAATCTGACTCATCGGACATCTACGAACTCACAAACCCGAACCAAATTAGACAATCACAAATATTTTTTTTTACTTGTTCACATTTAAAAAAATTGTTTTTCATGCCATGCTCATCTTTGCTTGCGAAGGAGGAAAATGATCATGAAAACTTCTATAAAACTTGTGTTATATGTAAGTGCTATCATAATGAATATTTGTACCGTCAGAAGGAATTTTAAAACCCAAGAGTTATTTTAAGAGCAGAACTGTATTTATTATAATGCCGGGCATCATTTTACACAAGCTTCAACTGACCTCACCAATGAAAAATAGAATTATTAAAAAATACACCTACAAAATATATTGCTGTTGTTTTGGCCAGCAGAAATTACGAGCAATTATCTCTTCAACTTCCTAGCGGTGGAACTTTTGCAGGTAGAACTTTTCCTCTCCCTTAGTTTTAACATGATATAAATCTCTGGTGTCTGGAAACAACAAATGAGAGGGCCAGATGTTGCTAGTTTGACACACCAGGTAATTTTATAGCTATTCATAGGCTGGGAGTTCAATTCATGGGAGATAAGAAATTTAAGCCTACCAATGAAAACCAAAGTATCACATTTATAACAGGAAGGAATTGCCATGATGTGGGCAATAAATGTCAGGTTCAGTCACACCAAAAAAGGCTGCTAAGAGGTCAAGTAGGTAACTACACATTTCAGCCGTGTCATATATGCAATGAGTTGGTTTCTCCAGAGCTGTTTTATACCCAGTTCTCAAGACTACATTCTGTAAACCTGCAACAGTTTGAAAATGAACGCAGATGAAGAATTTCATACCCAAAAAACTCTAACTCTTACCACTGTGCAATACTTTCAGTCTCCTACTCCCAGGGGGTAAATAACCAACATTAAAATATTATATTCCATGGAGGCAGCCATTTTGGAATGATGTAATATCCTGGAAGAGCTATTTTTAGAAATACTATTGTTAAAGATGCTATGTTAATGAAGTATCCTTGCACATTCGACTTTCATCAAAATTGGTCACCAAGGGTATATACCAGAAATATTGTCGAACTTGGTCATCCAAATTTTAAATAAACATCGAATCAGTCTAAAAAATGTGATGATTTATTCTATTGTCTTTCTGCAGGTAAATGATGGTTGATAGTATCCACATAGTATCATCATATGATTTATAAAATAAATAAATCTGCATATCAAGTTAAAACATTTTATAATTTATTAAATAAACAAAATTTTCAAGAACAAAAATGTAAACATAGACACTAAAGTTGCATTATACAAGACTATTATTATCCCATCACTATGCTACCAGTGCCAAACCTGGACAATGACAGCACAGGATAGAAGAAAAATAGTGACAACAGAAATGACATGTCTACGAAGAATACTCGGAGTGTCATTAAGAGATAGAATTAGAAACGATAACATCAGACAGATAACCAAAACAATACCAGTATTGGAACACATCAAAAGACAGCAGATCAAGTGGTTTTTCACACGCTTCCAGACTACCGACATATAGCATGCCACAGATGGCCATGACACATAGACATAACGGTTATAAGGCCAGAGGCAGACCATGTAAAAGATGGATCACAGAAATCAAAGAAGCCACGGGAACAAGCTTACAAACAGCGCACAAGAAGGCCATCTCCAGAGAACTCTTCCACCCCTGACGCTGCAAGGCAAACAAGGGACACAGCGTATAGATAGATAGATAGATAGATTAAATAAACAAAACAGATTAAGCTAACACGTTATGAATGATTAATTAGACAAAACATCAGATTAAGCTAACACGTTATGAATGATTAATTAGACAAAACATCAGATTAAGCTAACACGTTATGAATGATTAATTAGATAAAATGTCAGATTAAGTTAACACGTTATGTATGATTAATTAGACAAAATGTCAGATTAAGTTAACACGTTATGTATGATTAATTAGATAAAATGTCAGATTAAGTTAACACGTTATGTATGATTAATTAGACAAAATGTCAGATTAATCTAACACGTTATGAATGATTAATTAGACAAAACATCAGAAGATAACACAGACAAAACATCAGATTAAGATAACAGACAAAACATCAGATTAAGTTAACACGTTATGAATGATTAATTAGACAAAACATCAGATTAAGATAACACAGACAAAACATCAGATTAAGGTAAAACGTTATGAATGATTAATTAGACACAACGTCAGATTAAGCTAACACAGACAAAACATCAGATTGAGCTAACACATTATAAATGATTAATTAGATAAAAAAATCACATCAAGTTAAAACATGCTATGAATGATTAAACAGAAACAATTCAAGTGAATCTTAATGAAAGATCATGGATTAAACATATTGCATATTATTAAACAGAAAAAACTATCAAAACATTCACACAGAAAAATGTTTTGCAAAAAAAGTATTTTATGAATATTCAAAAAATATCAAATATTCCTGAATAATCAAGTTTAAACACGTTATGTATAATTAATTAGAAAAAACATCAGATCAAGCTAAAACGTTATATATTATTCATTAGAAAAATCAGATCAAGCTTAACCTGTAGCAACCCATACATAAAATTGTGCAACTTCCTCTGAAAACCTGGCCACTTTTTATTTCTGGTTTTTCTGAATGTGCTTTTCTTACATAACATGTTTATTTATTCCAAATTTTGAGAAAATTGAGATAAGTGGATGCTGGATATGGTTTGGAGGTGTTGTTTGCTTGTGTATGTCAGTGTTATGTTGTGGACAACCAATATGGACAGTGTAAACAAACGCACACAAAGGTTTTACAGTTTCAAAGTCATCCATAGGACTATCTGTAGAAAACCTGGCTCCTCAATTTTCTAGTCATAAATGAAAATTCTTGAGACCAACTGGATTCGAACCAGTCCGCTCTAATGGCACCGAATCTCCTGGCAACCAAAGAAAATGGGTCTCTCCATACCTGACCAACCGCATCTCCAATAAAAGATGCGATTTTGTCAAGACATTCAAACTGTGTACTCAAGTAACTGAGAATGGACCAATTGAGAAAAGGACTTTCACAAGCCATTTGCTCGGGTTGCCAGTCAATTCAGTGCCGTTTGAATGGGCGGGTTCAATCCCTGTTGGTCTCAAGAATTTTTGGTTTATCCTCTTGCTTCCTGCTTGAGTTTGCTTGTATAGTCATAAATGACATCATTTACATCACTATTAAATATTATCAACATCTCCCTCAACCCCCATTGTTGATCTACAGTACCTGCAACATCTCCCTCAACCCCCATATGTTGATCTACAGTATCTGCAACATCTCCCTCAACCCCCATTGTTGATCTACAGTACCTGCAACATCTCCCTCAACCCCCATATGTTGATCTACAGTATCTGCAACATCTCCCTCAACCCCCCATATAGTGATCTACAGTACCTGCAACATCTCCCTCAACCCCCATATGTTGATCTACAGTACCTGCAACATCTCTCTCAACCCCCCATATGTTGATCTACAGTACCTGCAACATCTCCCTCAACCCCCCATATGTTGATCTACAGTACCTGCAACATCTCCCTCAACTCCCATATGTTGATCTACAGTACCTGCAACATCTCTCTCAACCCCCATATGTTGATCTACAGTACCTGCACCATCTCCCTCAACCCCCATATGTTGATCTACAGTACCTGCAACATCTCCCTCAACCCCCATATGTTGATCTAAAGTACCTGCACCATCTCCCTCAACCCCCATATGTTGATCTACAGTACCTGCAACATCTCCTTCAACCCACATATGTTGATCTACAGTACCTGCACCATCTCCCTCAACCCCCATATGTTGATCTACAGTACCTGCAACATCTCCCTCAACCCCCATATGTTGATCTACAGTATCTGCAACATCTCCCTCAACCCCCCATATAGTGATCTACAGTACCTGCAACATCTCCCTCAACCCCCATATGTTGATCTACAGTACCTGCAACATCTCTCTCAACCCCCCCATATGTTGATCTACAGTACCTGCAACATCTCCCTCAACCCCCCATATGTTGATCTACAGTAACTGCAACATCTCCCTCAACCCCCATATGTTGATCTACAGTACCTGCAACATCTCCCTCAACCCCCATATGTTGATCTACAGTACCTGCACCATCTACCTCAACCCCCATATGTTGATCTACAGTACCTGCAACATCTCCCTCAACCCCCATATGTTGATCTACAGTACCTGCAACATCTCCCTCAACCCCCATATGTTGATCTACAGTACCTGCAACATCTCCCTCAACGCCCATATGTTGATCTACAGTACCTGATCTCCCTCAACCCCCATATGTTGATCTACAGTACCTACAACATCTCCCTCAACCACCCATATGTTGATCTACATTACCTGCACCATCTCCCTCAACCCCCATATGTTGATCTACAGTACCTGCAACATCTCCCTCAACCCCCATATGTTGATCTACAGTACCTGCAACATCTCCCTCAACCACCATATGTTGATCTACAGTACCTGCAACATCTCCCTCAACCCCCATATGTTGATCTACAGTACCTGCAACATCTCCCTCAACCCCCATATGTTGATCTACAGTATCTGCAACATCTCCCTCAACGCCCATATGTTGATCTACAGTACCTGCAACATCTCTCTCAACCCCCATATGTTGATCTACAGTACCTGCAACATCTCCCTCAACCCCCATATGTTGATCTACAGTACCCGCAACATCTCCCTCAACCCCCATATGTTGATCTACAGTACCTGCAACATCTCCCTCAACCCCCATATGTTGATCTACAGTACCCGCAACATCTCCCTCAACCCCCATATGTTGATCTACAGTACCCGCAACATCTCCCTCAACCCCCATATGTTGATCTACAGTACCTGCAACATCTCCCTCAACCCCCAATATATTGATCTACAGTACCTGCAACATCTCCCTCAACCCCCCATATGTTGATCTACAGTACCTGCAACATCTCCCTCAACCCCCATATGTTGATCTACAGTACCTGCAACATCTCCCTCAACCCCCCATATGTTGATCTACAGTACCTGCAACATCTCCCTCAACCCCCATATGCTGATCTACAGTACCTGCAACATCTCCCTCAACCCCCCATATGTTGATCTACAGTACCTGCAACATCTCCCTCAACCCCCATATGTTGATCTACAGTACCTGCAACATCTCCCTCAACCCCCATATGTTGATCCACAGTACCTGCAACATCTCCCTCAACCCCCATATGTTGATCTACAGTACCTGCAACATCTCCCTCAACCCCCATATGTTGATCTACAGTACCTGCAACATCTCCCTCAACCCCCATATGTTGATCTACAGTACCTGCAACATCTCTCTCAACCCCCATATGTTGATCTACAGTACCTGCAACATCTCCCTCAACCCCCCATATAGTGATCTACAGTACCTGTAACATCTCTCTCAACCCCCCATATGTTGATCTACAGTACCTGCAACATCTCCCTCAACCCCCATATGTTGATCTACAGTACCTGCAACATCTCCCTCAACCCCCATATGTTGATCTACAGTACCCGCAACATCTCCCTCAACCCCCATATGTTGATCTACAGTACCTGTAACATCTCTCTCAACCCCCCATATAGTGATCTACAGTACCTGCAACATCTCTCTCAACCCCCCATATGTTGATCTACAGTACCTGCAACATCTCCCTCAACCCCCATATGTTGATCTACAGTACCTGCAACATCTCCCTCAACCCCCATATGTTGATCTACAGTACCTGCAACATCTACCTCAACCCCCATATGTTGATCTACAGTACCTGCAACATCTCCCTCAACCCCCATATGTTGATCTACAGTACCTGCAACATCTCCCTCAACCCCCATATGTTGATCTACAGTACCTGCAACATCTCCCTCAACGCCCATATGTTGATCTACAGTACCTGATCTCCCTCAACCCCCATATGTTGATCTACAGTACCTACAACATCTCCCTCAACCACCCATATGTTGATCTACATTACCTGCAACATCTCCCTCAACCCCCATATGTTGATCTACATTACCTGCAACATCTCCCTCAACCCCCATATGTTGATCTACAGTACCTGCACCATCTCCCTCAACCACCATATGTTGATCTACAGTACCTGCAACATCTCCCTCAACCCCCATATGTTGATCTACAGTACCTGCAACATCTCCCTCAACCCCCATATGTTGATCTACAGTATCTGCAACATCTCCCTCAACGCCCATATGTTGATCTACAGTACCTGCAACATCTCTCTCAACCCCCATATGTTGATCTACAGTACCTGCAACATCTCCCTCAACCCCCATATGTTGATCTACAGTACCCGCAACATCTCCCTCAACCCCCATATGTTGATCTACAGTACCTGCAACATCTCCCTCAACCCCCATATGTTGATCTACAGTACCCGCAACATCTCCCTCAACCCCCATATGTTGATCTACAGTACCCGCAACATCTCCCTCAACCCCCATATGTTGATCTACAGTACCTGCAACATCTCCCTCAACCCCCCATATATTGATCTACAGTACCTGCAACATCTCCCTCAACCCCCCATATGTTGATCTACAGTACCTGCAACATCTCCCTGAACCCCCATATGTTGATCTACAGTACCTGCAACATCTCCCTCAACCCCCCATATGTTGATCTACAGTACCTGCAACATCTCCCTCAACCCCCATATGCTGATCTACAGTACCTGCAACATCTCCCTCAACCCCCCATATGTTGATCTACAGTACCTGCAACATCTCCCTCAACCCCCATATGTTGATCTACAGTACCTGCAACATCTCCCTCAACCCCCATATGTTGATCTACAGTACCTGCAACATCTCCCTCAACCCCCATATGTTGATCTACAGTACCTGCAACATCTCCCTCAACCCCCATATGTTGATCTACAGTACCTGCTACATCTCCCTCAACCCCCATATGTTGATCTACAGTACCTGCAACATCTCTCTCAACCCCCATATGTTGATCTACAGTACCTGCAACATCTCCCTCAACCCCCCATATAGTGATCTACAGTACCTGTAACATCTCTCTCAACCCCCCATATGTTGATCTACAGTACCTGCAACATCTCCCTCAACCCCCATATGTTGATCTACAGTACCTGCAACATCTCCCTCAACCCCCATATGTTGATCTACAGTACCCGCAACATCTCCCTCAACCCCCATATGTTGATCTACAGTACCTGTAACATCTCTCTCAACCCCCCATATAGTGATCTACAGTACCTGCAACATCTCTCTCAACCCCCCATATGTTGATCTACAGTACCTGCAACATCTCCCTCAACCCCCATATGTTGATCTACAGTACCTGCAACATCTCCCTCAACCCCCATATGTTGATCTACAGTACCTGCAACATCTCCCTCAACCCCCCATATGTTGATCTACAGTACCTGCAACAATTCCCTCAACCCCCATATGTTGATCTACAGTACCTGCAACATCTCCCTCAACCCCCATATGTTGATCTACAGTACCCGCAACATCTCCCTCAACCCCCCATATGTTGATCTACAGTACCTGCAACATCTCGCTCAACCCCCATATGTTGATCTACAGTACCCGCAACATCTCCCTCAACCCCCATATGTTGATCTACAGTACCTGCAACACTGAATCCTTAAAAATCGTCTTCGTCTGAATCGCCATCCATGAAGAATTTCCGAAAAATGGCGTCACTGAAGTTAGGTCTAAACAGTATGGCTTGCAAACATGAAGAGGTCAAATCAACTACCACTGCGTATTTATATCGGCGTGAAAATTTCAGGGACAATCACTCTAGTAAACAGTTATTATAAAAACATAATCAAAAATTAACATGGAAGATTGTTGTCCATGACTACAAATGGCTACCAGAATGTGACGTATGTCGACATCAGGTTGCTACAGGTTAATCATGTTATAAATGATTCATTAGGGGAAAAAAATAAAATCAACCATAATGTTTAGCAAGCTATAGTCTTGTAAGGCAGACAACAAATTAGCATATTTCGAACATGGCAGTCTGGTCAATCAGACAAACAACAAAGGGGTCTCTAGCACTCTCTAGTACTTGAAGATAACATGTTTAAGTGACCAATCCTAGTTAACTATTATATTTGACTTCCTTTTCCGAACAGTTTATGGACGGAAAGACATCTATGGTGCTGTAGAAGTGAAATATATTGCATCTGTCCATATCGGCAAGTCAGAATGGAGACATGAAACTCAATCGGGTTTTATAGACTTGTTTTATCATATTTTCTGTAAAATCATTACAGATTATGATGTGGATGATTAATTCTTGAGAGGTAAGTTGGTTTTTATATTTGAATATAGTGTTATCATGCTGCTTTCACGAGGTAGAGTCCAAAATTTGAATGTTTCAATATGACTAGGTCTAGACCTTCGGAGAACGACTTATGGCAAATCTATAAGGTTCATTCATTTTCACCAGTGATATTATGATGATTTGACAATGAAACCACATAAATAGTGTAGAATTAGGCTTTATTTTCATGGTTCCCACTAAAGACAATCGAAAAACCATAGGTAAGTAATTTTTTAATAATTTTTTTTCGCCTAATTTGTTTTTTTTTTTTTTAAAAACATCTTTACCATATTCTCATACGTCTGCTATCACACACACACACGTACAAAAATTACACCAATATATGCAGCATTCAATTCTTTATTTATATGTATAAATATTATTTAAACATCTCTGACAACAAAAAAGTTATCGTGTTTTAAAAACAGCCACCAACAATAACACAAATTTTCAACAAATAATCCAATGGAAGTGGGAAAAATTTGTTTTTTTGTTTACAGAGTGCTAAATGTTAAAGAAAGATCAATCTAAAACATGATTATCAGATCAAGTGCAAACATGTTAACAACAATTAAATAGAAAAATACACCATGACACAGATTATCTAGAATGATTTTAAAAAAATGTAAAACACATGAAATGAACAGATAGTTAGGTTGGTAGGTAAAGTAAATAGAAAAATAAATTTCAACAATTTGCTCCAATGTGTGGAAAAATATCACCTCCTCCACTGACGAGCCAATAAATTATTTCTTCCACTGAGTGGAATCAACAGATCACTTTCTTCACTGAGCGGAGCCAATATATCACTTTCTCCAATGAGTGAAGGCAATATATCACTTCCTCCACTGAGCGGAGCCAATATATCACTTCCTCCACTGAGTGAAGTCAACATATCACTTCCTCCACTGAGTGAAGGAAGCCAATATATCACTTCCTCTACTGAGTGGAAGAAGGCAATGTAAAATTATCCTATATCAAATATCCTCATAAGGAAGTTGAAGGTTTTACAGAAGTCACAGTACTACCACTTTACATTTACAAATGTGTCATTTATCTCTCTATTCTATTTCCTAGCTCCACATGTCCGTATATCTTAACTCAACCGTCAGGAATACATAACTTCAAATGTCAGGATATCTTTTATAATTGAATAGAATATTCTATAATGTAACTCAGAAGCAATGGGGGATTATTGAATAGAAGACTAAAGTAAGACATTGAAAAAAAAGATGTGACAATGATGAGATCCCCCCCCCCCCACTGGTGACAGGTTGTCCACATATCCCCAAACTTTTCTTAGTCATCTCTTACAATATGCTTGGAGAGAAAACAGTGGCCCTATTCTGTACATCCTGAACCCAGGCTCCAGTTACCACATTGGAGATTGAGGGGGATCTCTGTGATATAACAGTTAAGCCACGTGCTCTGTCTTCACAATATCACATCTTGGATATAGGTACTTGATGTTTCAAGTGCTATTTTTCAGAATCGAATGATAAAATCAGAGAAGAGACACATCAAAATTTCATCACAGATGTTATCAGAAAATGCCGTTTGTCCTATATCGGGCATGTCCTACGCGCAGACATCAACAGAATACACCACCAATGTCTTGAATGGATACCTACTGGAAAAAGAGCCATGGGTAAGCCAAAAGAAACACTCAGAAGAACAATACTTAGAGAAAGTAAAACAATCAATATCCATACTATTCAAGAACTGCACAGAATAGCTTTGAACAGACAGAATTGGAGAGATATGACCTCTGCCCTATGCGCTAATCTCAGCGCAAAAATAAAATGAATGAATTTTTCAGAGATCCCTGTTGATTATCACTTACAGCTATAGAGTTACGTGCTCTGAGTGATACTCTCAACAGGTGGTGTGCTGTGTAGTTGGGATACATATGGGATAACATTAGCGCTACAAAGTCAATCATTTATACCTTGTGAGACTTTTTTACTTTGAATAGACACATTAACAATGGAAGAGAATGGTTGAAATAGGTTGAAAAAATATAGAGAATTGACTTTATTGTAATCAGGTTATTCTATATCTCCCTCTTAATGAAGCGGCCCGCCTCCTGCTGAAAGTACCACTTTATGCTTGATTAGGAACCAGCATCACTGCACAAGTGACATTCACATAAATACTCTGCTTGCTATTCCATCAACTATCTAAAAGTATATATGCTCAGCATCCCAGCCAGTTGTAGTTCTGGTTTTTCTAGTGAAGGTGCACTTTCTCCTCTCTCCACTGGTCACTCCCATTTCTATGAATTTCTATGATTATCTGAACACAAGCATTGTCTTTTTAAGCATCCTCTACATCATTTTGTACTGTATCCATGACTGAAATAGTACATCATTTTGTACTGTATCCATGACTGAAATAGTACATCATTTTGTACTGTATCCATGACTGAAATAGTACATCATTTTGTACTGTATCCATGACTGAAATAGTACATCATTTTGTACTGTATCCATGACTGAAATAGTACATCATTTTGTACTGTATCCATGACTGAAATAGTACATCATTTTGTACTGTATCCATGACTGAAATAGTACATCATTTTGTACTGTATCCATGACTGAAATAGTACATCATTTTGTACTGTATCCATGACTGAAATAGTACATCATTTTGTACTGTATCCATGACTGAAATAGTACATCATTTTGTACTGTATCCATGACTGAAATAGTACATCATTTTGTACTGTATCCATGACTGAAATAGTACATCATTTTGTACTGTATCCATGACTGAAATAGTACATCATTTTGTACTGTATCCATGACTGAAATAGTACATCATTTTGTACTGTATCCATGACTAAAATAGTACATCATTTTGTACTGTATCCATGACTAAAATAGTACATCATTTTGTACTGTATCCATGACTAAAATAGTACATCATTTTGTACTGTATCCATGACTGAAATAGTACATCATTTTGTACTGTATCCATGACTGAAATAGTACATCATTTTGTACTGTATCCATGACTGAAATAGTACATCATTTTGTACTGTATCCATGACTGAAATAGTACATCATTTTGTACTGTATCCATGACTGAAATAGTACATCATTTTGTACTGTATCCATGACTGAAATAGTACATCATTTTGTACTGTATCCATGACTGAAATAGTACATCATTTTGTACTGTATCCATGACTGAAATAGTACATCATTTTGTACTGTATCCATGACTGAAATAGTACATCATTTTGTACTGTATCCATGACTGAAATAGTACATCATTTTGTACTGTATCCATGACTGAAATAGTACATCATTTTGTACTGTATCCATGACTGAAATAGTACATCATTTTGTACTGTATCCATGACTGAAATAGTACATCATTTTGTACTGTATCCATGACTGAAATAGTACATCATTTTGTACTGTATCCATGACTGAAATAGTACATCATTTTGTACTGTATCCATGACTAAAATAGTACATCATTTTGTACTGTATCCATGACTAAAATAGTACATCATTTTGTACTGTATCCATGACTAAAATAGTACATCATTTTGTACTGTATCCATGACTAAAATAGTACATCATTTTGTACTGTATCCATGACTAAAATAGTACATCATTTTGTACTGTATCCATGACTGAAATAGTACATCATTTTGTACTGTATCCATGACTGAAATAGTACATCATTTTGTACTGTATCCATGACTGAAATAGTACATCATTTTGTACTGTATCCATGACTGAAATAGTACATCATTTTGTACTGTATCCATGACTGAAATAGTACATCATTTTGTACTGTATCCATGACTGAAATAGTACATCATTTTGTACTGTATCCATGACTGAAATAGTACATCATTTTGTACTGTATCCATGACTGAAATAGTACATCATTTTGTACTGTATCCATGACTGAAATAGTACATCATTTTGTACTGTATCCATGACTGAAATAGTACATCATTTTGTACTGTATCCATGTCAGAGTGCCACTCATAACTCTGTATATTCCAGCAATAATTCCCAATGATACCCCCACAAAATTTACTTGATAAATAAGATATCACAAGCAAGGTTTGAGAATACAACCTCTTGTGTACAGAGTGAATGACTTAACCACTATGCCAGGGTGAGACATCTAACACACTACACTACCATATCCCTATAGGCTGTGTGGTTGTGGTATCTAACACACTACACTACTATGTCCCTATAGACTGTGTGGTTACCTATACCAGTCTCTATAACACAGACAACAATTGACATTTTGTGGTCCCCATCTCATGGAATGCCGCCATGAACGAAAAAAACTGTACTTTTCTGTTTCACATGGACACACATTTCAGTTTTATGTTTGCAAAATCAGACTTTTTAGATAAACTGTGTTGAATAAGGAGCAAGTCAATATAACATCACTTTTTAACTCACAAAACAATTCTCTCTGATTGTTGCAAACATGGACATTATGAACCTTTCATGAATCAAGTGTGGAGGTTACTGCTAACAGTCAAACACAGCCCATTTGACACTATTTTGAATGAAGTAAAAGAATATTGGTCTAAAGAATAGACTCTTTATTTCATTTTGTATTCTCGTTTCGAATAAATGTACGTTTCTGAATTTGTTGCTTGCCTATGTTATATTTTGTAGTCTAAATTGTCTCCCTTTCCCCTTTGAATACGATATATTTCATTTCTCTTTACAATTTATTAAATGTGAGTGCACTCTTAAGGGAAAAGTACAGGAAAAAAAACATCAATTCAACAGATCACATTCCTTTCTATATTGATTATAAATTGTTGTATATTAGTTTCAAAGTGTGGTTGACTGCTGATTACATACATGTCAATAGCATTAAATATTTTATTCAATATTCATATAAATTATATTAACCCTTTAGCTGCTGGTCACGAGTTTACTTGTTCCTCCAGCTTACTGATAAAAATGAATAAATTTTTTTTGTTTTTTGTTTACTATCCCCTCATTGATAAGAATGATTTCACTCTGAAATCACAAAGTGCCAGTACATGTCAAACATTCCACATGTAGTATACATTTTCTGGTGTCAATAAAACAGATAAAGTGGAAGTGCTCTAATTTTTATAGGATAAGATAAGGAATTGGCATGTGAAGAAAGTCATAGATGAAAGAATTGAGCACAGTTGGGATCGGTTGATGAGAACAATGTCAGCAGCTAAAGGGTTAACCTGGTCCCATATAGTCTGTGGAATCACATTTGGAATAATCAAATATAATAGTAACAAATTGAGAAAATAATAGCAGATCACTTAGCATTAAAAAACAAGAATCTTATAAATCAAGGTAACAAAACACAGCTCAGATCAACATCAACAATAAAAATAATATTATTAATAAAAATACAAGTAATAATAATAATAATAACAATAATAATAATATTGTGGAATCCCGTTATAACAATGTGATCCGGACCGATAAAATATGTATGTTATAACAGAAATTCGCTATACACAGTACACACAATAAAGAATAAATATAATTGGTGATTTTGAAAAGTGTTGTTATATAGGAAAATTTGTTATAAAAGAATGCGCTATAGAGGGATTCTACTGTAATAAAAATATTAATAATAATAATAATATTCATAATAATAATAATAATATTCATAATAATAATATTCATAATAATAATAAAAAATATTCATAATAATAATAAAAATATTCATAATAATAAAAATATTCATAATAATAATAAAAATATTCATAATAATAATAAAAATATTCATAATAATAATAAAAATATTCATAATAATAATAATAAAAATATTCATAATAAGATCCATAATCCATCAGGGTTGTAAAAACTGACAATAAGATGAAATTATTATCAGAAACTGTTGCTGGTCTCGGATTGGACACGTGTATATCATGGGAGGCGACTAAAGAAGTTTTGGGGGTGGAGATAGTTGCTCTATCCCATTGGTCAAATGACCCAAATGTCATGGCACGTCAAATGTATCAGGTCGAAATGTGGTCAAGCTGTAAACCATGATGAAATGCACTTTTCTCTGAACTACACCCTGCTATTCAATGAGAGTTTGAGAATGAATTCAGATGAAGAATACAATAATCTGTGTTATAATATACTATTTTGTATAAAATGCTATACATTTTTTTATAATACACTATATGTGTTATTTGGTTCCATGATCACAGACCAACCCCTGTTTTCGTTCTTGTTTCCCCATTAGTGCTTACCTACGTATTTTGTGGTTAATTGATCTTAATATTATATCAATAAATAATCAATTATTAATTAAAATATTCATTTGTTATGGTTAGGGGTTCGGGTTAGTTATGTTTTACATAATTAATCCTAACCCTGACCCTAAATATATATTTAAATTAATAAATGATAAACATAAATTGATAAACAAATAATGGAATGGAAATAATCACACAGGTAGGCACTAATTGGTGCAACGGAGGTTGGACTGCAATTATAGAACCCATTATTTATTTAAATTTTTAATGAGGACACATGGGTATGTATATATGTATGTACGTACGTAATTATGTATGTACAGTTTATTTCATCTTGCAGATGGTGACTAAGCAAAAAGTAACTAGTTGAACAATATCTGTCATGAATGAACCTTCTACGACAATCGTAAGGGAATCTGGTTAAATTGCTTCAAAATGGGTAAAAATGAATATGTTACGGGTAATGAAGGAGTAAAAATAACTATATAAATGTACAATTTTTTATATCGTTGAGACAGAAGTATCCTATTATTATGCTTTTGAAATATTTTATTTTGCAGACACAATTACTTTGTGAGGTGATATGTTTACGGTAACATCAAACAGTCAGATTTAAGCTATTCTTTCTAATTTCTAAAAGAGAGAAGAGGGAAAAACTGTTTACTTAGAATGAATGAAAACAGACTGCATCTACAAGCATTAAAATGTGCACCAGATAGCACAGGAAAAAGAGGAAGACCAAGAGAGATTCTTCACAGAACAACCATCAAAGAGGGGTATGAGTATGGGTCTCAACAACATGCAAGAATTACACACAGTAGCCTCAGATCACTCCAACTGGAGAGCTCTGGTTTCTGTCCTATGCACAGTGTTCAGCGCTGAAGGATCATAGGTAGATAGATAGATAAAATTGTGAAAACTGGCAATGTAATTTTAATATAAAACTAGAGATTAAGTTGCACATAAAAGCATAAAGAATTGCATTAATATAAGAGACATATACTAGAATTGTTATAATTCCATCTAAGATAGGAGACATATACTAGAATTGTTATAATTCCATCTAAGGAGATATATACTAGAATTGTTATAATTCCATCTAAGATAGGAGATATATACTAGAATTGTTATAATTCCATCTAAGGAGATATATACTAGAATTGTATAATTCCATCTAAGATAGAAGATATATACTAGAATTGTATAATTCCATCTAAGATACAATACATTATACTAGAATTGTATAATTCCATCTAAGATAGGAGATATATACTAGAATTGTATAATTCCATCTAAGATACAATACATTATACTAGAATTGTATAATTCCATCTAAGGAAAAATATACTAGACTTGTTATAATTCCATCTAAGATAGGAGATATATACTAGAATTGTTATAATTCCATCTAAGGAGATATATACTAGAATTGTATAATTCCATCTAAGATAGAAGATATAATCTAGAATTGTATAATTCCATCTAAGATACAATACATTATACTAGAATTGTATAATTCCATCTAAGATAGGAGATATATACTAGAATTGTTATAATTCCATCTAAGGAGATATATACTAGAATTGTTATAATTCCATCTAAGATAGGAGATATATACTAGAATTGTTATAATTCCATCTAAGGAGATATATACTAGAATTGTATAATTCCATCTAAGATAGAAGATATATACTAGAATTGTATAATTCCATCTAAGATAGGAGATATATACTAGAATTGTTATAATTCCATCTAAGGAGATATATACTAGAATTGTATAATTCCATCTAAGATAGAAGATATATACTAGAATTGTATAATTCCATCTAAGATAGGAGATATATACTAGAATTGTATAATTCCATCTAAGATACAATACATTATACTAGAATTGTATAATTCCATCTAAGGAAAAATATACTAGACTTGTTATAATTCCATCTAAGATAGGAGATATATACTAGAATTGTTATAATTCCATCTAAGGAGATATATACTAGACTTGTTATAATTCCATCTAAGATAGGAGATATATACTAGAATTGTTATAATTCCATCTAAGGAGATATATACTAGAATTGTTATAATTCCATCTAAGGAGATATATACTAGAATTGTTATAATTCCATCTAAAATAGGAGATATTGGAATTGATACAACAGGCTATCTCATTGTATTTCTTAATTTTACAAAAATGGAGACAAAATTATGACTCAATTTACTATATCAGTCATGTCTCCTTCTTCTTCTGTGTTTGCACTCAAACTCCTGCAGGTTAGCAGAAGATAGACCAGAAAACACAACACACTGTCATGGTTTACAGCATGGCTGCGATGTCTGTGCCTTTCAGCCTGACACTCAGCTTCAGCACGACTTTTATCGCTCTGGCCATCTATGGAATTAAATAGCCAAAACTTCACTCAAAACTCCCTTAGTATTATCTTAAGGTAATAGATTCCTACATTCTTTAAATCTAGTTTGGTTCTATTCTATTTCTAGTTGTGCATTTGTCATTATCTAGATAAAGACCTTGTGGTAGAAACATTGATTCTGTATACTTCCCCTATATATATATATAAACCAGAATTTCAACAATATTTCTGTGTTTCATATACAACAGCCTAACATTGCCTGAAAATTCACAGCAACTGTAATAAAAATAAAATATATATCCGATTGTTTCGTTTCAACGCAGGACTGGGTGCTCTTGTCAGATTTCTTTGTTTCAACGCAGGACTGAGTGCTCTTGTCAGATTGCTTCGTTTCAACGCAGGACTGGGTGCTCTTGTCAGATTTCTTTGTTTCAACGCAGGACTGAGTGCTCTTGTCAGATTGCTTCGTTTCAACGCAGGACTGAGTGCTCTTGTGACAATGCTGCTAGCTCTTGTAAAAATTCATCCAAAATCAAGGCACAATAGACAGCATTCCAGGTGGACAATGGATGCAAGTTGCTGTTGTAAGCTGTATCTATGTTGCTGTTGTAAGCTGTATCTATGTTGCTGTTGATGTACTTGTAGCCACCTCCAACCTTCTTAGACACAAAGAAAGTAGAATTCATGAACTAAAAAAAAAACAGAGCTATAACACATGGTCAGATCCTGGCAAAATTCCAGCAATATTAGAAAGTTAATCACAGGTCCCAACCTATGGGTCAGAACCACACGTATGTGGGGTCATGAAGGGTTTTCTGTACAATTACCAAGTGAAAAAGTAAACTTAAGTAACAGTGAATACACTGACGAGACCTATAGTCATACATCAATGTGCAGACCTATGACCTTTTTGTGTTGATATCTCAAGTGTGACACCCCTATGACCCTGACAGGATATGAGTCTTATTATTATTATTATTATTAAATATTTTCTTAAATAGCATACAAATAGTTACTTTTCTGTGGGGTCCCCACCTATTTAGATAGGATAGTAGTGCCTCTCTCACCCAACAGCAAAGCACTGTGATACCCAGAAGGAGACAAGGTAATGGCCCACTTTCCTACAGAACAGGGAGATAACTAGAACACAGGGAGATAACTAGAGAACAGGGAGATCACTAGAGAACAGGGAGATCACTATAGAACAGGGAATACTACAAAACAATTTGTTTAAAGATAGTCTCTGAGATCACATCTGTAGTGCCCTAAACCTAACAGACATCCGACAAGAACTATTACCACCACTTCCAGCTATACACAACACACTCTACACAACTGCACCACAACTGAGGAAAACCTGTGCATTCGCCAGAAGTGCTATGGGCTGTCAAGAGCTCCCTGCTCACAGCGAAAGGGATTGAATCATCATCATCTGAGACCACATGGGCAGAATTAGCTGAACCATAATCCTTATCATTTCTTTTAATTAACATGGTGTCTTGTGACATATTCTCTCCAGAATGTTCTCAATGAACCACTCTCTATTTTGGGTCATGCGGCTTGCATTTTACAATGATATATTCATGTTATCTTTAATGTCATCAGTCCATTGTTTTCTTGGTCTGCCATTCTCCTCCATCCTGCTCTTCCCTCCATTATTTGTCTTTCTAAACAGTTGTGTCTCTTTATATGACCAAACAGGTGTAGTTTTCTTTTTGCTATTGTGTTTAGTAACCAACATTCTGGCATCTTCAATGTGATATTATAATATCTGAGTTTCTCTTTATTTTCTTCCATGATATTCTAAGTATTTCTGAAACATTTCATTTCAAAGGCGTTGATCATCTTTGCCTGTGTTTTACTTACGGTCCATGTTTCACAGCTGTATGCTGTAACCAGAAAAATAAAAGTTCTTAGCATTAGCAGTTTCGTTTCTATTCTGTTGTTTTTCCATATGTTTTTCAAATGTGTTATTTTACAATATGCCATTGCCAATCTCTTCCTTAATGGTTATACATCACGACATAATCAAAATCAGCCTTATATCTGTGTGAGCACTCTCTCACCACAAGAAGTACATTTGTCATTATTTACACATTATCATTAATTAATTAATGGGGTCTTTGTTATCTCTAATATTTTATGGTAGTGCGTCCTGATATAACCTAATTGAACTTTGTTGTCTGCCGGTTGAAAGTGGCATGCCTCTCCAAAAGAGAAATAAACTTATACTTACCTACTAACCTACATCGGTAAAAATTTTAATTGAAAAAAAACAAAAAACATTAAACCAGAAAAATAAATTGATGATGAGTACCATAAGCCATGCTGAAGTCAGATATTTTGGGTCACAGATATCACCGCCAAGCTGTAAACCATGATACAAAGCATTTTTTAAATTTTGACTACATTCTGCTATATTGACATCGAATATCTTCTGAACACGACACTAGAAAAAGCTGGACAGCTTGCACAGAACTGAGAGGCTTACTGAGTGCCACTGATTGGCAGCGAGGATAACGTTCTGTAAGCGACACACCACATAGATTGATATCTTCTCAAATGCAGGAGTTTGAGAACAAACACAGACAGAAGAAGAAGAGCAAAGAAGATACTCTTGACAACAAGCTTGTTGCTTTGTTGAGAGGGGCAGAGTATATATTGGGGAAACCCAAGTACAATGAAATTAATCCTGTACACTGTATTAGCTTTTTCGAAATCTATCAAATAAATACCTGAGATAGTAGTCTTAACGTTCAGAAAAATGATACATTACATTTTCTGACCTGCAAATGTTGTGGTTGAGCCTGCTTCTTTTTCTTGTCATTGGCAATCTTGTCTTTACCAGGAAAACGACGGAAAATCAGATCACTAAAAGTCAGCTTCATTTTCCCTGTAGAAATAATTTTAAAATGCTTCATGAGGTATACATATTGATGGGATCATATCACTCTTGCTTCAACAGTCTAACAAGTGTTTTTTTTAATGAATGCACCATGGAGGTGAGTATCAAGGGTTTAGTCAGTGTAAGTTCTGGCAATGATGTGTGAAGCACAATGTAAAGGCTAGATCAGTAAAAGAAAAAAACATATTAATGGCCATATTGTATACAATGACCATTCATGACAATTCCACACTCATCCGCATCGCTGAGGATAGAATTCGCTGGAGGACTCTGTGTGCTGAGGCATCCAATGTAGTACCCCTACGACCCTGAAGGGTTACGGGTTTATTGATTGATTGATTGATACAATGACAATGAAAATGTCTGACACTTACATCCATAGAATGAAAGATTATGAAAATGTTTGACACTTTTAAAACATGAATAACCAAAATATTGATGTCCAACAAACTGGAAAGTACCGCAGTAACCAGACAAATAATAAGTAAATACTAAATTAAGTATACAGGTTACTGTAGATAACTAATTATTAATATAAAATAATCAGAAATAACAATAAAACATAGAACAAAGACAATTATTGACATTGCGGTCCTATTGGGACGTTTATCAAGAAACAAAAAACAATTAAGACAACACAACTATAAAAAAACAGCCAAGACTTTGACAATGGTTTCCTTACAAAAACCAATGCCTAAGTAGTGGTTCTAGCGTGTATTTTAAATTAGGTGCAGAATTATGCATTCAATATTGACAGAAAGAAATGGGCATGGTAAAAATGATGAAATGGAAACCAAAAGTATAAGATGAAAAATGTAAAAATAAAGAATGATGTCCCCAATTGTCTTTGTTCTATGTTTTATTGTTATTTCTGATTATTTTATATTAATAGTTAATTATCTAAAGTAACCTGTATACTTAATTTAGTATTTACCTTGACACTTAACCATGATAGGAAAAATCATGCATATGTACAAAATATTGAAACTGTCAAGTATTGGAGGAGTTAGATGGTTGGGATCAACTGAAAACTAAAAAAACAAATTCAACTTTATAAAAGAGTAGTGACAACTGACTAGAAATAATATTACTACATTCATGTCACACTTATTCCTTACCTGTCAACTGCCCGCAAATCGCCGTAATTTTTAGTTTTTTCCAAGCTGTACGACTTTACGGGTTTTTACGTGAATTTCTGCAGTTCTGTACGTTTTGGGGTTTTTTATTAAATTTAGTGGTGACACTGATATTTTAATATATATTTTAGTGGCAACAGTTATTTGTACGGGTTTTATTCACAATAGTGTTGTCTGCGATTTTTATTTGATCTGGTCTTGGGGCTAAGTTGCTTTTGATCTGGTCTTGTTGCTTTTAACATACTACCCAGTACTTTAATTATTCTCTGTGCCGTTGTCTTTTATGGGGACATTGTCTTTTATACCGAACCTAGGTAGTGTAGGTAGGCCTATAGTTAAGTAATAGAATATCGCCCATGTGTTGTCGGGGCCTGAAAGGGGAGCAAAGAATAGCAACACTGTTTACCTTCAACGCATGTCGTAAAAGGCGACTAAGGATGTTATGGGATGGAGTTGGCTGTCCCATCCCATTTAGGGTCAGTGACCCAAAGCCATGCTGAAGTCGGATGTGTCAGGCCAAAAGGCGCAGATATCGCAGCAATGCTGTAAACCATGACACAACGCATTCCGTTCTTCGGACTACATCCTGCTAATCTGCAAGAGTTTGAGAACAAACGCAGAAGAATAGAATATGTTGTTTATGTAGGCCTAAATATGATCTTTAGACTTATCTTAAACCAATATTTTATTGTCACGTTATGTTTCTTTTTAGGAATTACAAACGGAAAATGAGAAAATGATGCCATTGACTGAAAATGAAGCCGTCGTTGCTATAGATGCACGATCCCTTCCGATCACAGATGCACAATCTCCACGAGTCATAGTTGTACGGTCTCCGCTGATAATAGATGCACAGTCTCCTATATTCACAGATGCACGATCTCCGCTATTCATAGATGCACGATCCCTGCCGGTTAGAGCTGCAAAATCTCCACGGGTCATAGTTGTACAACCTCCGCCAATAGCCGATGCATAATCTCCGCTATTCATAGATGCATGATCTCCGCTATTCATAGATGCATGATCTCCACCGGTCATAGATGCATGATCTCCACCGGTCATAGATGCATGATCTCCGCCGGTCATAGATGCACGATCTCTGCCTGTCATAGTTGTACGTTCTCCGTTGATCATAAATGCATGATGTGCGCTATTCATAGATAGTTGAAATTATTGTCGAACGCTTTATAGAGCACTCCAACAAGTTGTTATAGTTTCAAACGGATCTAAGCACCCATTATCTGTAATATTTTTTTTTTCATATTTATTTTTTTCGTATCAGAGTTACATAAAGATACATAGGCCTAGTCTTTGTGCTCTATAATTTTCCCACGCTATGACTGTCTATGTTAAACAAAGGCAAACTACCCTTAAAAAAACCCAAATGACTTTTTTTTTCTACTGTGCGCGGATGGAGCCCCCCTCACCATTGTGTATGATTTTACGGTTTATCATGCTCAATTACGGTTTTTCATAACTTTCTTTATGGTTTTCAGTCTGAACAGGTTGACAGGTATGTTATTCAAATCTCTTTATGCAGCTTGAAAGTTTCAGCATCAGAAGATCTACCAGAATATAGTTCTAGAGCATATTCCCCCAAAACCAAACCTTGGTTGAAAGGTATATTGAAAGGTGGTTAAACCTTTTCTGGTATATTAGAGGCACTTGTTTACAATTATTTTTTTCCTGAGATCCTTGAGGTCATTTGAAGCTATAAAGTTTCATGACATAACTGGTATTCTCAATAGACAATGTGCTGCTTCGAGGGGTGAATATGTAATTATAAAAATAGGGGAAACCAAGTACAATTAAGTCAATCCTCTACACCTTTGGGCATCTTGAACTAATTTTCTAAAGGCCTACACTATTTCATCAAGTAATTAAATCAAGTACTCTACCGCTATAGTATGAGATCCCTCTAAGTAGGGGGCTTGTTTAAATGTCAGATCATACCGCTGAGAGTAGGAGTCTTCTAAGTATCCAAGAAAACTGGAGAAATATCCTCAACCATGACATATCCTGCAAGACTGGTTCTATCAGTTTTGCATCCATGTGGACAGGTAGTACAGACAGTGGAACACACCTGCAAACTGCATTACACTAAACCAGTTAAGAGAGTAGCACTGGCCCACAGAGACAGATATCCACAGAATGTTGTATGGAGGAGCACTGAAGAGCTTTCAAATACAGCATTTATCAAGAAAACTGGACTTGCTGTGTAGATATGTTGAACTGTGTACGAGAAGAAGATCCTGAACTATTGCACATAGGAAACAGGAGCTACATCGTTCATAATTCCTGAGGGGTCAAAATGAATAAATAAAGCACTTGATCATACATACTACAGAAACTCATACTTTGAAAATACTGACCTGAAGGGACAGTGTCTTTTCCAAGTTTTGGAGAACGACCTACATTTTCAGGACAATTACCCCGCATTCCCTGCTTCAAGTTTTGAATGAGCTGGTCTTCCTTCTGTGCCAGATTTTGTCGAGCATGGACAACCAAACTATCAAAATGTTTGACTGTTAATGAGAAGCTATCAAGCTTCTGCCTGAGGGAAGACAGTACCTGGTGTGGATCAAATACTTCGATAAGATTTGGATAAAGTCAAGCATTTAAACCAACCAATAATATGCTAGCACGATATACAACTTACTCTTAATTATTGCAAATGTTTTGAGTTTTTTTATACAGAAAATACAATATTCTTTTTATGCTTTAATTTTAAGATGCCCTTAATGTCTTTTCTCTAACACTTTACTGACCAACTTCAATGGTCGTTGAATTTCCGTTATAGAATATTGGTGACCAATTTCAATGATCGTCAAAACCGCTATGATATCTCAGAAAAGTGGCAACCATTGCGATACTATTACTAAAATAGCTCGCTCGGGACAGCAAGTTTTCCAAAATGGTGGCATCTGTGATAAACAGTATATAGACATCGCTAATGATAAAATGGAGTTTTCGAGGTTAAGATTGTATAATATATATATATATATATATATATATATATATATATATATATATATATATATATATATATATATATATATATATATATATATATATATATAAAATAATGTAAATCTAGGCTTAACAATATAATAAGTAGGATTTCACTCTTGCAGAAAGTGCGAGCATTCATTAAGAGACAGAAAGTGCGAGCATTCATTAAGAGACAGAAAGTGCGAGCATTCATTAAGAGACAGAAAGTGCGAGCATTCATTAAGAGACAGAAAGTGCGAGCATTCATTAAGAGACAGAAAGTGCGAGCATTCATTAAGAGACAGAAAGTTTCAAGGATCTTTTGCACGATTTTGATTTTATACAGATTATTTTAAGACAGCAATGTTGCGTACATCCTCGGAAATGGCGGATAGGTACGCTCTGGATTGCTGGTAAGCAAAGTGGTTAATGTTTCAAACAGCGCTATTAGTTAATAATAATAATAATAATAATAATAATAATACTAATAATAATAATGAGACCCATAACCCGTCAGGGCCATAGGAGTGTCACACCGGAGACATCAGCACACAGAACCCTCCACACAAAAATCTCTATCCTCAGCTATTCGGAGAATTGTAGAAAAATATATTTTCAGCAATTTAATTTTTTTCTAGTAAGCAAAGAATGCTCTACAAAAATAAATCACTATATAACAGGATTATTTAAACATTTCATATTTAAGACAAGTACCTGAACAAAAGATTTGACAGAGGGCTGAAACACCAAGTTATGGCTGAAAAGCAAAGATCGCAGCAGTGGTTGTGGGTATGCGGCTAGCCTGGAAAAAACATCCGTCAACAGCAAGTTGAAGAATAATGAGTTCCCAATCATGCCCTCAAGCCTAGCTAACAGAGCACTCAGAAAAGGTCCTGGAAACATAATGAACGCAATTTTTCTTGTGATTAATTTTATGGTGAAAAACATTATGGTATTAATGTTGAAATAATCCCTTTAGGTGTGAGCAGGTAGCACTTGACAGATCATAGCCTTCCTGACAAGAACACAGGTTCTTCTCAGTTGTGTAACTGAGGCAACACTCAGACTCATATAAGATTATCTAAAAGGCATAGATGTGTAAACTGTCAATACTGCATTTTACCAGTTCAGGCGTTGCAGGGAGGGGATTGAATAGCTGTGTGATAAAGGCTGCATGCTCTTGCTGTCGCCACGTCATGTACAGGGTGAGTTTTTTAATTTACCCTCCGACAGAAAAAAACCCACTCCTTACCGGGGATCGAACTCTAGACCTCACTCGTGTGAGACTAGCGTTCTAACCTCTCGGCCATGCGCCACACGGCCGATAGATGTGTAAGTGGGTTTAATGGAGCATGTTTAGTCCCTGAAAGGAGGCATTCCAGTCCGCCAGTATCCCAGGATTACCAATTTCTTACTTTTGTCTTCTATTGGATAATCCCATGGATGACAAAGAGATTCATGCCAGCAGACATTGCAACTGTTCCTTTTTACTCCTAGGTGATGAGAAATGCTAGATATGCCATCACTGCCAAATGGGTCAACAAATCTGACGGAAGAAAGATGATACAGTTGGCGCAGAAGTGTGTGATGTGCTGCTGGCAGGATGTGGTAATCCTGGGATACTGACACACTGACATGCATCCATAAACACCCCTTACACATGTATGCCTTTGAGACCTTATATTTTCTTCTTCTTCAGCGTTCATTCTCAAACTCCCGCTGGATCTCTCCTGTAGCAGGAACATGGTCCTACTAGATTTCCAGCAGGATGTAGTCCTGAGAATGGAAATGCGTTGTGTCGCCGTTTTATTTGAGCCAATGGTCCGACACATCCGTCTTTGGCAGAAGACCTTATATGAGTCCAGGTGTTGTCTCAGTTACACAAATGAGCAGAACCTGTGCTTTTGTCAGGAAGGCTGTGGGCTGTCAAGTGCTACCTGCTCAGAGATAAATGTTTCAGCATCATCATCATGTTTGCAAAATCATACTGTTTAGTGATAACAGCTAACTCTCAATATGATGTTATTGGGTATTTACAAAACAAAAGGCTTCTGCGATTGTACTAACATGAATATTACTCATCTTTTGTGAAATAATGTGAAGGTCATGACTAGCAGCAGAGTAGAGCTCATTTCACACTATTTTAAATAAATAATAGAATACTGGTCCCAAAAATAGACTGTACTCTAGTTTCATGTTCTATTCTTATTTCGAATTGATTGGTTCTCCATGTCGTATCTTGTATTCTAAGTTGTCCCTCTTTCCCCTAGGTTACAATTTATTTCATTAAACGTGTGCTCCCACTTAGGAAAGTACTTCTTCTATTGTTCTATTTTCTTTTACAGTGAAAATACAATATATATTTATTTAAGATATATAATTCTGAAATGTGCACAGTTCAGACACACATGTTTTTGTCAACATGTGAATTAATTCAGAATGACAACTGGGTAATATTGTTCATCATTTCTTCTTCTGCGTTCATTCTCATACTTCTACAGATTAACCCTCCGTCCACGTATTTGTTTCCGGAAGTTCTGTTAAAAAAAATGTATTAACAGGCATATAATGCTAGGCATGTAATTGCTATCATCATCAGATTCCCCTTCAATTTCATTACTGTCCTTCAAATACATATATAGCAACTCTGTTCTTACCTCAAATACATATATAGCAACTCTGTTCTTACCTCAAAGCAAAATTCTGAATATTATCAGTATTGTAAATACATATATTCATCCTCAGTTATTTATTACAGCTTTCAATACAGCACACAAACAATGCAAACCAAATATCTTATTACTAGTGAACAAAGCACTCTTTTGCGTGCGAATTCCTTTCACAAGCGATAACACATGATATCTGGCAGGAAACTGAAAAACTATATCAATTTAAAGCGTGAACAGGTAAATCGCGGGATAGCAATGCAAAGAAACATAAATAATTGCGAGCGCGCGGAAATCGCGGGATGCATAAAATTATGCCAGTAGGTGCTGAACGGGGATACCCGGTCAGAGGGTTAACAAGATGCAGTCTAGAGAACAGAATGTGTTGTATCATACTTTACACCATGGATTACAGCATCTGAACTTTTTTGACCAGATACATCCGACTAACACTTGGCTTCTGGCTCACTGTGGTCATATATGGGATGGGACAGCCAACTTCACTTCCAAACCTTAGTTTCCTCGTACAACCTGCATGGCAAGTAACAGTGTTGCTATTCTTTGCTCCTCTTTTGGTCACCAGCAATACACTGGCATTGTTCATCATTCAATTTCAGTGCTTTATATTTGGATGCAGACTGTAACTTGAGAGAAATACATGAACAGTCATAAACAGCAGTATATAAACATGAGCTGATGACGTGTTGATAGAAAAATCTGAAATATTTTTAAATACTAATTTGTATAGTATTATCTAAGAGACAGAAGAAAGTTTGGAGTTATCCACTAAATTTCCCGGTTGTCATGAACTCTGCCACTTTAAGGCATGGTAGTATTTACAACAGGTTATTAAGATGAGATAACGAGAGAAGACAAACAATAACTTTTTAATGAGGCATGTACACAGGTCATCAACCCTCATGATTGTCCTGCGAAATTATCTGTATCTGTAACCAAGTAACAAAGTGTCGCAATAACAACTGATAACCGCCGAGTATTTTTAAATTTGAGGTAACATTTGTTGAAACCGTTAATTATTTTTAAAAGGGATGTTATAATTGTCTGATAAGAATATATATACAAGTGGTAGTAAAGATAAGAATATATACAAGTGGTAGTAATGATAAGAAAATATATACAAGTGGTAGTAAGGATAAGAATATATATATATAAGTGGTAGTAAAGATAATAGGTATGCACAATCAGACAAAGTCAGAAAAATATATTTCGAACTAACCTACATTTGGCGGATCATTGAAATATTTCAGCCTTTTCAATTCAATGCTCATTGGGTCAGTCACACTGTTCTCAGCAGCAGACGTCAGTACTGATTTAAAGGGAGACAACACTTTATTTGAGAATTTAAGGGCGGCAGACAGATGACCTCTTGACTTTGTGGTTACAGATAACATATGAGGCACAATGTGTTGTGCGTGCATTTTAGATGGGATTGCAGAAGGTGGACTGACATCAGAAGGCTGACCATTGGTGATTGTTTTTTCATTATCGTGGAGGTGAACCATGAATTTATTAGGCACTCTGGATATTTCTACAAAATTTGACGTATTTGAATCTAGTTGCTGCTTCTGCATAGAAAATGTAATTTTGGTGGGTTTTTCTGGCATGTTGATCTCCTCAATAGGAAATCTGTTACCTCTAACGAAGTTTAAGTTCGAAGGATAAAGGTTGGATACCTCGAACTGGTCGAGTCTTGATATCTGCGTAGTGTCTTTGACCATAGAAATCAGTGAAAGCACATTGTTTGAATTCAAGGATATGTTCTGAACGGCCTCATTATCAGCAATAAGCCTCATTTCTTTCTGAAATTTTGTTGCCTCCATCGCCCTCAGAAAGTTGTCTAAAGTTGTAATATACTCATCAACCGTCTGACTAAACAGTGTACTGTCTTCATCACAAGGAAGATCTACTTCATTTAAATACTCCAAAAACGACTCTAAGCTCTCAAGACTTGATACCAGTTTCGGATCAATCATTTTTGTGTGCCCATTTCGTAGTTGAGTATTGCATATTTTTCGTGGTAAGAATAAAGAATCATTTTTATTAATATCTTTTAAGTGAAAATTAGAAGATACTTGACTCTCACTGCTTCTTTTGTGATTGCTTATACTCATTTCTTCCCTCATTTCTTCCATTTTTGAATTTGTTACGGTGGAGTCCAGCTTCACACGCTGTGATCTTTCAGCACTGTCTACTATTTTATCTTGACCTAAACTATGAAGCCTCGTACTTCGAACACCCTCTGGAAACTCGGTCAGATTGTCAGCTGTAACGATGCTGTCTGGTGAAGGACTCTCACCATCATAAAAATATGACCAATGACTGCAGGTTCTGGTAGTTCGTTCTAGTTTGTAACGAGCATCGTGAAGATATCTGCTGTAACTATAACTAGTGTCTTCCTGAAGTGGTTCTGCTTCAAGAGATACAGACACCATAGAAGGTGCAGAGCCTGTTATTGAGCTGATGCTGTTTATGGATAACCTGGGGGACAAAAAGAAATAAAGTTTGTTACTAACAAGAAACAATGTTTGTTACCATGATGAAATCATACAACTTCAGTTTCTTAGCTACTGTCACAATGGCATAGATGAGTGACATGACATCAGAGTTTTCCTAGCTACTGTCACAATGGCATAGATGAGTGACATGACATCAGAGTTTTCCTAGCTACTGTCACAATGGCATATATGAGTGACATAACATCAGAGTTTTCCTAGCTACTGTCACAATGGCATATATGAGTGACATGACATCAGAGTTTTCTTAGCTACTGTCACAATGGCATAGATGAGTGACATGACATCAATCTTTCAAGCTACTGGCACAAAGGCATATGGATGACATGACATTAGTTTTCATAAATACTGTCAAAATGGCATAGTTAAATGACATGACATCAGTTTTCCTAGCTACTGTCCTACTGTCACAATGTCATAGATGAATGACATGACATCGGAGCTTAAAACCACATCTCTGCTGCCTCAATATAATTTTTCCTTTTTTTCTTGAGTATCCAAGATTCACTACCATACATCAGAATTGGTTCTATATAAATTCTAAGAACTCCTCACCTCAAATGATAAAGATATTACATAGGATGGTCTTCATCTTGTGAAATGTTGTCTTTGCCAGGACAATTTAAAACCAACAAACTAAAAACACATTACATATTCACTGACTTTAACCTTCATCATGCTGTGGTCGTTTGGGTACAACAAAAACATCCCTAATATTTACAGCTGCTGTTGAGTCCATACAACATTTACTGTCATCCTATTTGGTAAGCTTAAATTCATGGAACGGTAATTTCATGTGACCGAAACCTGCTAATCATTACAGCAGTTGTATTGATCTTCCATTTATCAACAAGATACGAGACATTCAGGACTTTTATCATGGAAAAAAATTTATAAAAATCAGGAAACATCCAATGCAGAATCCATCTGCGGATTTTAATGGCCGGCCATCAATATGTATAATTGCCGTACAATCATTGTGGATTGTGACATAGGCCTAGTACAGTAGATATAGGTCTAGTATCACGTTGTTTTCGGTGTTTGACATTAATGAACACATATGGAACTGACAGATGGATTTTTACCGATCGAGACTAGGTCTATGTTTTTCTATGGTAAGTTACTTTTCTATATATTTTATTGTAGTTATATTTAGCTCCCCAGCTATATTATGGTTTTTTTTCAGAAACTACACAGATACAATAAATTTAGGTTGTAAAACGCAATTCTTTATTTAAACCTGCAAACATTTTCTTAATCTCTAATAACAAATAATTATTCCGTTTTCCAAATGCTCACCAAAAGAAAACTAAAGTTTTCAAAAAATAACCCGGTATCAAGGGATAAATAGTGTAATTTTAATCCGGCTTGCTATAGGTTAATGATGCATCCCCATATTTCAATAGGAATTATGAACACAAATTATTTTCCTATAATCACATACATCGTATAAGAATTATTTTGAAAAACTACCTTGATTAAAGTAAAATACCTCTGTTCTAAAATAAACCACTTTGATTAAAGTAACATATCTCAGTTTAAAAAAACAACCTTGCTAATGTAACCTACCTATTCTGAAAAACTACCTTGATTAAAGTAAAATACCTCTGTTCTAAAATGACTACCTTGGTTAATGTAACGCACCAGTTTTTAAAACCTAATTTGGTTAAAGTAATGTACCTATATTTTTAAAAAGAACCACCAGTGTTAAAGTAACATACCTCTGTTTTAAAATTACCACCTTGGTTAATGTAACGCACCAGTATTGAAAAACTAATTTGGTTAAAATAATGTATCTATATTTTTAAAAAGAACCACCAGTGTTAAAGTAGCATACCTCTGTATTGAAAAACCACCTGCTTAAAATAACGTATCTCTATATTGAAAAATACCTGTTAAAGTAACGCACCTCTGTATTGAACAACCATCTGTGCTAAGTAACATACCTTTGTATTAAAAAAAAAATAACCTACGTTAATGTTACATACCTCTGCTTTGAGAATGATTTCTTTGCACCTGAAAGATGTGGCTGGTTTGCTGAAGACGGCACTACATGTCTACTCTGATGAAGACCTCGGGTGCAGCAGGTTGGTCTTAGAGATAGAAACTTCTCCGCAGACTTGCCATAAATATCAATGTCACGGACAGATCTTCGCTGACTGACCATTACATGTGTACAAGGGACAAGGTATCTACAGATAACACAATAGTATTAGTTAATAAATACATTATAACAAAATGGACTCACAGAGAGTAGAGGATTTGCAATGAACTTGGATTGAGTTATGAATTAGGCAATGATATTCCTACACTCAGGGAAAACCCATTGGTGGCTGGTCTCTTCCAGGAAATGTTAAAAAGTAGCAAATGGGGGTTTTCTTCTTCATAGTTCATTCTAAAACACACACTGGATCTCTCTTGTAGCAGGACAATGTTCCTACTAGATTTCTCTTGTAGGAGGACAATGTTCCTACTAGATCTCTGTTGTAGCAGGGCAATCGTCTTATTAGATTTCTCTTGTAGCAGGACAATGGTCCTACTAGATTTCTCTTGTAGCAGGACAATGTTCCTACTAGATCTCTATTGTAGCAGGACAATGTTCCTACTAGATTTCTCTTGTAGGAGGACAATGTTCCTACTTGATCTCTCTTGCAGCAGGACAATGTTCCTACTAGATTTCTCTTGTAGCAGGACAATGTTCCTACAAGATTTCCAGCAGGATGTAGTCCGGAGAATGGAAATACATTGTATTGTTGTTTTATTAGCGTCAATGGCTCGACATATCCATCTTCAGCTGTAAACAGGTTTGAACCAGCTGCCACTAATTCGCCTCGTAACTTCAGGCAACAGATTTTTTCAATTAAACTAATCCACATCCCTAAAATAAGATTTAGTCAAGACATGAATATTCTCAAATTATTATGAACGATTACTATGGGCGATTGAAACAACAACAGCACATGCATTATGCAGGTATGTAAATTTCTCGAGGACCACAAATATTTTAACGCAAGTACTTACCATTCGACCTTCTTGTAAACATAAATACCACATAAACAGACACATGGTTGCTTCAAATGTAACATGGGAATGTCATTAGGAAACAATGAGGAATATAGAAAACAAAATCAGAAGGCAGCAGGCAGGGTTTGAACCAGATCTGTTCAGTAAATGTCAAAGCATACTAATTTTTCCTGTGGTATGCTGGTTGAAGAAAATTAATCTACCCTACGTTACATAGATAGATAGCTGAAAGAAATTCCTTCACCTTGCGTTCGAAACGAGTGAAACGAGGTATTTTACCAGCTCATACCCCATAGAGATTCTATCCTAGCGTAGGAAACGAAGTATTTTATCAGCTTATATTCCGTAGAGATTCTATCCTAGCATAGGAAACAAGGTATTTTACCAGCTCATACCCCATAGAGATTCTCTCCTAGCATAGAAAATGAGGTATTTTACCAGCTCATACCCCATAGAGATTCTATCCTAGTGTAGGAAATAAGCTATTTTACCAGCTCATACCCCATAGAGATTCTATCCTAGCATAGAAAACGAGGTATTTTACCAGCTTATACTCTGTAGAGATTCTATCCTAGCGTAGGAAACGAGGTATTTTACCAGCTTATACTCTGTAGAGATTCTATCCTAGCATAGAAAATGAGGTATTTTACCAGCTCATACCCCATAGAGATTCTATCCTAGCATAGAAAACGAGGTATTTTACCAGCTCATACCCCATAGAGATTCTATCCTAGCGTAGGAAACGAGGTATTTTACCAGCTCATACCCCATAGAGATTCTATCCTAGCGTAGGAAACGAGGTATTTTACCAGCTCATACCCCGTAGAGATTCTATCCTAGCGTAGGAAACGAGGTATTTTACCAGCTCATACCCCGTAGAGATTCTATCCTAGCGTAGGAAACGAGGTATTTTACCAGCTTATACTCTGTAGAGATTCTATCCTAGCATAGAAAATGAGGTATTTTACCAGCTCATACCCCATAGAGATTCTATCCTAGCATAGAAAACGAGGTATTTTACCAGCTCATACCCCATAGAGATTCTATCCTAGCGTAGGAAACGAGGTATTTTACCAGCTCATACCCCATAGAGATTCTATCCTAGCGTAGGAAACGAGGTATTTTACCAGCTCATACCCCGTAGAGATTCTATCCTAGCGTAGGAAACGAGGTATTTTACCAGCTCATACCCCGTAGAGATTCTATCCTAGCGTAGGAAACGAGGTATTTTACCAGCTCATACATACTCCGTAGAGATTCTATCCTAGCGTAGGAAACGAGGTATTTTACCAGCTCATACATACTCCGTAGAGATTCTATCCTAGCGTAGGAAACGAGGTATTTTATCAGCTCATACATACTCCGTAGAGATTCGATCCTGATTTATGTCTATATTTTTCCTAGTATGGTTTGTGTATATGTTTGTGTCAGATATATTTAAAAACATGAGAGTTACCTGAAAACCAGCTGAAACATGACATCTTCACAGTTCAGATTGATCAAGGTGTGAAACAAAGCCAAGGTAACTGTAGATAGCTGAAAAGAAAGACTAATTTTATAAAGTCTCCACTAAGCTTCCAGTAAATATATTGACTGAAAGTTAAAATTGAATATGGGAGAAATATTTAAACATCTTGTAAGTCACCAGTGTGTTTTCAGGGCCCAAAAGGGGAACAAAGATTAGTAACACTGTTTACCTTCCATGAATGTTGTAAGAGGTGACTAAGGAGGTTATAGGATGGAGTTGGCTGTCCAATTCCATAGAGTCAAAGTGGCCCAGAAGCCATGCTGAATTCAGATGTGCCAGGTCAAAAGGCACAGATATCACAGGAAAGTTGTAAACTATGACACAAAGCATTCTGTTCTCTGGACTACATCCTGCTAATCTGCTGGAGTTTGAGAACGCAGAAGAAGCAGACATCGTTATGGGTGCCTAGTAGATGCAGATACTGTGATTTATACCACTTCTGATCTGGGCTGCAGTTGGAGAAATTTGGTATTAAGTGTGGTACCAATAGAACTGGATGACGCAGCACACAATGAAGAATCTTTGCAAGCAGCAAGACAGAAACAATCAGAATGTATACCATGCGCCATCTGCTGGGTGAGGGGAATTAAACATGAATTATCTGTTTACAGATTACTACAGATTGAAATTTATTTCCACCAGTTGTTTCTCTGTTTTTCTCATCTCCATTTCCACCAGTTTTCTCTGTTTTTCTCATCCCTATTTCATCAGTTTCTAATTATTTTCTCTGGGTTTTTCTTGATTTACTGCTTTCTCTATCATTGCTTCTCAAGCTAAAACCATGAAGTAATTCAACAAAGTTGTGTGTGTGCAGTGTAACCACTAGTCCGCTCTACCAGTGATCTGTGCCAGTGTGGCAGCTGGGGTCTGGATTTCTAGGTCAGGGTGAAAAGAATATGACCACTGTATTCTTTCCAGGCATGTCAAAGGATACGACTAAGGAGCGTTAAGAGGTGAAAACCTGAACCTGTTAAATAATCATCATTCTCAGATCTTGTCTCAATTTCTTACTTTTGTCTTCTATCAAATAATCCCCAAGGATGACAAAGGGATGTTGGCCAGCGGACATTGCACCTTTGTCCTTTTGTGACAGACTTCCAGGTGATGGGAATGATAGATGTGCCATCACTACGGATGAGTAAAAAAATCTGACAGAGGAATGATTGGATAGTTGGCCCAGAAATGTGTGCTGTGCTCCTGCCAGGACATGGTAATCCTGGGATACTGGCTCACTGGAATGCCTCCCTTCGGAGACTAAACTTGCATCTATAATCGTCTCCCCCCCCCACCCTACACTGCCCTTGAGATCTTATATGAGTTAGGTATCGACTCAGTCTGAGAACCTGTGATTTTGTTAGAAAGCAATGAGATGTCAAGAGCTACCTGCTCACAGCTAAAGAGATTATTTCATCATCATCATGTGTCAAGCTCTATCTGCTCACAGTTAAAGTGATTATTTCATCATCATCATCATCATTCCTACCAAGTCAGTGACAATATTTCTGGCACATGACAACTGTAGAAATTGAATTAATACAAGAATGTATATCATAATCAAATATAACATGAAATATAACTTGAAATATAACTTGAAATATAACATGAAATATAACTTGAAATATAACTTGAAATATAACTTGAAATACCGGTATAAATAAAGAGATCCAATTCTCAAACTTAAATGAATCAAATTTTGAAATAAAAAAATTAAAATAAAAAAACTGAAAATAGGACTTTCAAGGTACATGCATAGATTTATATTTGTTCAGACATGCACAACTGTGAAACGAGCTCAGAAATATGTGAAATACATCCTTCAAAAAAGTCACGTTGATTTCCTAAGAATATGTCCTAAGAATATCATCATGGACGGAAAGACGAAGCAACGCAGACGTCTGAAAAGACATGAACATAGACGAAGACTGGCTCCACAGATCTATCAAAATATGCAAGCTAACATACTTGTCAGACACACAAAAATCTATCAAAATATGCAAGCTAACATACTTGTCAGACACACAAAAATCTATCAAAATATGCAAGCTAACATACTTGTCAGACACACAAAAATCTATCAAAATATGCAAGCTAACATACTTGTCAGACACACAAAAACACAACAGTTTCAAAAGATTAATCATGCAAGGAACAGTTCCAGGGAAGAGAACAAGAGGCAGACCAAGACTATGATGGATACAGGATATGGAATACCTCAACAAGACACTGGAAAAGACTGAACAGCTTGTACAGAACCGAGGGGCTTACAGAATGACAACGAAGACAACATTCTATAAAAGGCACATCACACACATACAGATATTTATATATAAATTCAAGGCACACGTGGCATGCGGCATGAGTCTGGCATTACTTACCAGAGTGTTGGAACTGATGCGAGACAAAAGAGAATCCAGAATAAGAACATCGTCATACTTCTCCATCAATACAAATCTCAACACAGCCTTCAACAAATGTGGATCAGTGACATTCCTTATAAACAGGTCAAGGTAAGCCGTTGCTGTGGCAACCTCTTCTCTAGAAATCTGAGAACAGAATAATCTTGCCATGAAATGAGCCGTTCAATAATGAAGAATTTTACTTACAACATTCAGTCTATTTGCCACAACTTTTCCCAATCTATTTCTATGTGGCCAGAAAATAGATACCATAAATAGATTTACAATCTATTTGATAGCAGTTAGCATTTGGGTAAAGTGACAGTAATTGGTAATACTAATATTTTTTAAAACTCTTTATTGACATAAGTCGGTTAATTAATCATTTTTATATATGGGTGTCTGTGGTCAATAGCAACATAGTTAGCTTAGAAGTTAATGACTATCGTGTAGTTTGGGAGCCAGTTCTCTCATACAACTGGCGATATGGTTATGGGTGTTCACAATTCAGTGGAAAGTGGCAATGAGTAGCGTGTAGTTTGGGAGCCAGTTCTCTCATACAACTGGCCCACTAGCGATATGGTTATGAGTGTTCACAATTCAGTGGAAAGTTGCAATGACTAGTGTGTAGTTTGGGAGCCAGTTCTCTCGTACAACTGGCCCACTAGCGATATGGTTATGGGTGTTCACAATTCAGTGGAAAGTGGCAATGACTAGCATGTAGTTTGGGAGCCAATTCTCTCGTACAACTGGCCCACTAGCGATATGGTTATGGGCGTTCACAATTCAGTGGAAAGTTGCAATGACTAGTGTGTAGTTTGGGAGCCAGTTCTCTCGTACAACTGGCCCACTAGCGATATGGTTATGGGTGTTCACAATTCAGTGGAAAGTGGCAATGACTAGCATGTAGTTTGGGAGCTGATTCTCTCATACAACTGGCCCACTAGTGATATGGTTACGGATGTTAGTAAATATGGTATTAGTTACCATCACAGAAGTTGGATGTGTCAGGACATTGACACGAATAAAACAGTGACACAAAATATTTCAGTTCCCTAGACTACAGCCTGCTGAAAATCTAGTAGTACCTTAACTGTGCTGGCTTACTCAAAGCAAAAATGTCCAATAATACATTGGCAGCCGCAAAATTATTTGTCTTCTGCTGATGCTTCCCGTGGCCATTAAGTCATGTTTCTCAAACGACCAACCCAGTCACACACTTGAGAACAAATATATATATATATTGACATGATTGAATCTTTTGGAATAATATCATGTTGTTCCGTCATTTTTCTGTTTGTCTTACTCCATCTGTATTTGGGAAAGCTTTGTATATTTTATTATATTGTTGTTTCACATCTGACCTAGTTTCAACACTTGCGGGCTATTTCTACATTCAGCTCTGCCATGTGAGTGAATCTCAATAGTGCCTTTCTTGCTTTTTTTTTTTGTTGCGTATGTAGTCTTGATTAAGACCTTTTGGTTGAAATGTCGCTTTGTGTTGTGTTGTGACAATAAAATGTTTTACACAATTTAACTGAATTATTTATAAATTTTACAGCAAAATAAATTATAAAGCAAATCAAAAATATTTTAGTGAAAAGTGTTAAGACTTTCAGAAAAATAATGTCAAAGAACACTCATAAAAAAGACAATGAATTGTTATATATAACTTGGCAGACATTAATACAAAACAAGAAAATATAACTACAATATATGGCCTTATTCATCTTGAATAAGTAAGTTTGACAGATGGTCTGAAGTAGGCGTATATCAGTTGGATATGAGATTAGAAAGCAGTGCAGGACTTTTCATGATTAAATGTGATGACCCATTAACGATTTGTTCTGAGTCATAAGACGTATGGGAATGTCACATTGTTGAGTTGTTGCTGCTTACGACTCCATCTTCATTTTTCCTCTTTGTTCATTACTGAATTGTAAAATGGTGTGTTCTTCATGAACGGCAATCTTCAGCCAGGTTTTTCCAGTTTTTTTTAGCATGATGGAAAAGGTATTCATAGATGTACAATTCATAGATTTAGTATTCATAGATTCATAGATTGCAGAAATACAATATAGTTCTCTCAAAATAAGAATCATTTCTTTGCTTGCTAAAAATGATACAATGAAGAAATACAATATAGTTCTCTCAAAATAAGAATCATTTCTTTGCTTGCTAAAAATGATACAATGAAGAAATACAATATAGTTCTCTCAAAATAAGAATTATTTCTTTACTCGCTAAAAATGATACAATGAAGAATAAGAAATGCAGATTTTTATCAGGGTTTTGTTCAAGATAAGAAGTTAATCTCATAATCTTAATACACTCTCTTAATATAATCACTTTATACAACCAAGCAAGTAATGCTGAAAGTAACGTACAAGCATACCTCACCAAAAGGGATACACATGATATAACCTACAGCCAAAAAATGTTGGTAACACTAAGGATATGATACTACAATGTTCATAATCATCTCCACAACAAAGGTTGGCTGCAATAGACCTACATTATCCCTGTCTTATCTTGTTGTTACACTCTGCTAGACTGTAGCCTGTTCATCTCATGATGTTACTCTCCCACTTGTACCTCTGTCTACCTTTTGCTCGCCTCCCCTCGACTTTACCCTCAAGTAATGTGTGTTGAACACACATCTTCAACAAATTCCATGTGATCTAACTTGTCCAAAATATTTTATTTGTTTGATCTTTATTTCCTTTAATAATTCTTTTTTCATACAAAGTGTTGTTACTTTTCATTGTTTCTTTTCTTCTCTTACCATGCCGTTCTCCCTACTATTCATAAATCCACATAAAAAAAAAAATCAAATCTGTCTTCTAGTTCTGTGTTTATTGTCCATGTTTATGTTTCTAAAAAAAAACTAATAAACACAAATGATCAATGTAAAATAAATTTAAATTAAAAAATTAAAGAATAAAAACATTTTCTACACTGCAGCCAATAAGACTTTTATCATGAAACAGCACAACACGATCAAAAAATATTAACTTAAAATTATTGTACCTTTTGTTGGATATTCTTTGCAATTTTGTTATTATATATAAAAAATCTGTGTCAATCGCCAAATCCTGATTAGGATACCAACTTTTCTACCAACTTTTAGTAGATTATGTTTAGAAAACATCAATAATAGGAAAGGTTGCAGCACAACTATATACATAATTGGAAAAAACACACAGTAAGGTAGTCGGTGTCAAATTGCAATAGACAATCAACATTTCCACTAAAAAGCCTTTATCAAGCAACAAATAAAAGATACACTCAAAGCCAAAAAAGGGATGGCAGTATTAAAGGAATAAAACACAGGAAATGCAAAAGCGTAAAATGTAAAAAATATTATCTATTAGGCAAGATTATCTATTAGGCAAATGTGAGAAAATATAGGAATATTTTTAAACATTTAGTAACAGGAAATAGAAAAGGAAATAAAAAGGTATATGGTGGTTCTGGTTGAAATCAGGACATGGACTAAATTGAGTGCTGTGGGGATACAATATAAAATCTGTCTCATACCATGGTTGCTGTATTGGCAATTTATTCAATTTGGCCTATTTTATGTCACTGGACATAAATATATTTTCAAAATTGATTTTTTAATTTTATTTTTGACAAATTAGAAAATTTATCAATTTCTATATATTTTCTCATTTAAATTCCATCCATTCATAATCCCTTAATCCATCAGGGTCGCAGGAGTACTAAATTGGATGCAGCAACAAACAGTCCTCCATCGATTTAATATACCTTCAGCAATGCGAGTGAAGAAAAATCCTGACCTGTCCAATCCTTGACTTTTTTAACTCCGTCCATGATTTTATGAGTTCTTTGCTTCTTTCATTTCAACTGTTAATGAAGTTTTATTTTGTACAAGGGATCATGTTGGCAAACATATCCAAATAATGCAAGTTTTCATAATTTCACTATTGAAAGAAATGGTTGATTTAAATTTGTTAAAATATGAAATGTTAGTCATACACGCATGTAGTTGTTGTTGATAACAGAATGTTTTCTGTCACAACTGATGTTAAAACACAAATTACAATCATAATCAACCACGTGAGGGCCTGAAAATGGAGCAAAGGCTAGTAACACAGTATACCTATCATGCATGTTGTATGAAGCACTAAGGAGATTTTGGGGTGGATTTAGCTGTCCCACCTCACATAGGGTCAAAGTAACCTAGAAACCATGCTGAAGTCAGATGTGTCCGGTTGAATGGCGCAGATATCGCCGCTATGCTGAAAACTATGACACTATCTGATCTACATCCTGCAAATCTGCAGTAGTTTGAGATGAACACAGAAGAATCATAATACAACTTAATCTCTTAGAAGCAGTTATAATGAGTGCATTTCATTTCATTTGATGGAATTCAAATCTGTCTGTTCTAAGTATCTAAGTATGTTTTAGGTAAATTCTAAGATTTTATGTGCAATTTAAGATCTTGGCCATTTTATTTTTTTTACTTAAAATTTGGTTTAAAAACAGCCCCAACTATGTGGCAACCCTGCCAAGTATAAGTGCTGGTGGCTTATATAACAGCATATATTATCACATCATATGATACTTGCTCTGAGTAGGAGGCTTCTTCAACAGGCATTGCACTAAGCTGAAGTCTTCTGGTATGAAAGAAAGTTCTGAGAACCCCCCCCCCCCCCCCCCACTGCACATAGGAAGTAAGAGCAATTCCTGGGGATAGCAACCAACCAACCCATCATATCATCTGTGATTATTGTTAATTCCTATGTGCACAGAGCAACAGGAATGCCTATAGTAACACAATTTTGTTTTTTTTAGTAAAGCAAACACTAGATAGTCAAGTTATTTGCAAACATAAACATCAAAATATTAACACAAAATGCTATTAAGAATCCAACTTAGATCTGTCCTCATGTGGGTAAAATCCAACTTAGATCTGTCCTCATGTGGGTAAAATCCAACTTATATCTGTCCCCATGTGGGTAAAATCCAACTTAGATCTGTCCTCATGTGGGTAAAATCCAACTTAGATCTGTCCTCATGTGGGTAAAATCCAACTTAGATCTGTCCTCATGTGGGTAAAATCCAACTTAGATCTGTCCCCATGTGGGTAAAATCCAACTTAGATCTGTCCTCATGTGGGTAAAATCCAACTTAGATCTGTCCTCATGTGGGTAAAATCCAACTTAGATCTGTACTCATGTAGGTAAAATCTGTTTGTATGGCATTATTATTATTACTATTATTTTTATTACTATTATTAATAAACTTTTTTTTTTCATTCACCTGGAATGAAAGTTTTATATATGAAGTTTTAACCTTTCTATAAACTTAACTTTCTATAAACTTAACTTTCTATAAACTTGATTTTCTAGAAACTGTTTTGTAACAGATATATGTTATGTTTTTCATCCAATGTTGTTTCTCTGGGCCAATATATTTGCTTCATCATTTCCTATTTGGGACATTCTGGAAGAATATGCTCCAATGTCTGTCCAACTGTACATATCTTGTCAATCTTGAACTATGTATACAGGTGGCTACAGAGTCGGCTGTTTCCTGTTCTGAAGCTCAGAATGACAACTTGCTCTGGTCTGTTCCTACTTCAGTAGTCATCTTGTGTTGCTTTCTAATTACCTTGACCATCTGTTTATGTGATTGTAAGTTATTGGCACATCTAGTTGACCATCATCAGCATCTTTCTCAGCCAGCTGATCTACTTTAACATTTCCAGGTATTCCCCTGTGCGAAGGTATCTAGAATGCCATTATTAATTCTTTAAGCTACCTGCCGTTGGGGATTAAGATAGCTCTTCATGTATTAAGCCACAGCAACTATTAGTTGGGAGATCAGTTCCCTACCTTGCTGTGTTTACTTTCCCTAACTCATGCATCAGGTAACTATTTTACAGCTGGTTTGACTGGAGGAGTGGTCATGTCCGGTGAGAAATCGTGACCTGGATTTTTTAATGTTTAAGTGAGGACATTTTAATTCCCAATGTATGCATCTTTTTGGACACAGACACTATGATTGATGACAAGATTTTTATTTTGTCCAGGCATGGTTTTTACCTGGCAGGTAACAGTACTGTTGTTATTTGTTTCTTTTTTGAGCCCCGGCACCACATTGGCGGTAGATTTTTTTTTTTTTACTAAAAGTAGGAAATAGAAAATAGAACACCACTTCAAATAAATAGTACAAGAAAAAAGGAACTAAAACAAATACATAAAAACAGCAACAATTTATTTAAGGCAAGATAAAACATCCTGTAAGCTTAGCATCTGTTTTATAAAAAAAAAATAAGAATTCCTAACAATAAACAGCTGGCACAAAAAGCTTTTTTAAGATTGTGACCTACTGACCCGAAATAAGTCTGTGTCTAGCAATGAGACAGGCAACCCTGGGACATCCTGAAGACATGACAGTCTGCTGGTTATTTATGGGTGCATACTCACACACTTCACATTAACAAGTAACCAAATGTATTGTAATAAAAAACTGCTAACAAATTTTATTTAGTTTTTTTTTTCTTCCGATCAGAATGCACAAGATTAGCTGATGAAAAATAAATTTCTAAAGTTGCTTTAGAATCAGCTTCTCCTTGCGCAGTGCACAACCATGGGTGCTCAGTTCCTATCGATATAAATAATAATAATTAAAGCGTATCCTATACAGGACGTAGATATTAAACTATTGTTGAATTTGTGACTTACAGTCAAAATAGCGTAGAATAACAGTTGTGTTTTTCTGCTTGCAAATAAGCCAGGTTTCAAAGTGGAGTTGGGCGCCAACAAATAAAATTCTGCATATGGAAATGCTACACTGGAGGATCGGCAGAAATGACTACTATTCCTTTTCCTACGTAGCGTTTTTTAATCGATCCACAGGTTACATCAGGGATTACTTGGTGTCTTTTCAAAGATGCTAATATTTTTTTTACTATTTGAATAATTGTGTGCATATATATCAAAATAATGGTAGTTCTGATTTGAAAGTGTGATATGTACAATTGTGAGTCATCCATGATAGCTAGACATACATGTGAAATCTTCTTCTTCTCATTTACAGTTTAACTTTTCTACACAGCAAGTCTGTTTTTCTTGATAAATGTTGCTATATTTGAAAGCTTCTCAGTGCTCCCATACAGCTTTCTGCGGGTCCGTGCTCCCATACAGTTTCTCTAGATACCTGTCTCTGTGGGTCAGTGTTCCTCCTTTAACACGTGAAATATAGCCACTTGTAATTAAAATGTTATTTCTCTTATTTCAACAAAAGTAACAAAATAATTACTTCTTACAATCTTGTAACCGCATCATGACTTTTACATTGTAAATCTTACAACCACATCATGACTTTTACATTGTAAATCTTACAACCACATCGTGACTTTTACATTGTAAATCTTACAACCACATCATGACTTTTACATTGTAAATCTTACAACCACATCATGACTTTTACATTGTAAATATTACAACCACATCATGACTTTTACATTGTAAATCTTACAACCACATCATGACTTTTACATTGTAAATATTACAACCACATCATGACACCTGCCATATTCAAGTTTGTTTACATTCATCATCATCAAGTGCCATCTCCGCAACGCAGGTTGGCTGCAACGAAGGTTGGCTGCAACGGATCTCCAACATCCCCTGTCTCTTGTTTTGGTGGTGCACTTTGCTAGATTGTAACCTATCCATCATGTAATCTGTCCATCGTGTGATGTTATTCTCCTACTTGTATCTCTGCCTACCTCTTGCTCGCTTCCCTTTGACTTTACTTTGACTAATAAGGTGTCATGTCTTTTAATGTGCCAAAAATATTGTATTTGCCTGATCTTTATTTCTCTTAGTAATTATTTCTTCATATTAAGTGTTTTTAGCACCTCTTTATTTGTTTTCTTCTCTTTCCATGATGTTCTCCCTATTCTCCTATATACCCATATCTCAACGGCATCAATTTTGTCTTCTAATTGTTTATTTAGTGTCCATGTTTTTGAGCCATACATTAATATAGAATAGATGTAGCATTTTATAATTCTCATTTTTAATTTGTTTGTGACTTGTTTAGATGTTAATATTTTCCTCATGTCATTGAAGGTACTTTTAGCTATTGCTATTCTCCTTTCAACTTCTTTTTCACATCTGCCGTCATTTGTGACTATGTGTCCAAGATATTGATAATGTTTACATTACGAACAACTAAATTGTCTCACCTGATGTAATGCAGGTGCCAGCACAGGTACCAGGAAACCACAATAAATAAAATCAATCAACTGGCTTCTAACAAGTGGATGAGCTACCTGGTAGTGGAGAATAGTAATGAATTTGTACTGGTTTAGGAAATATTTGCAAGAAATAGTCACGAAGTGTTACAGATATAAATAATAGAATAACATTTAATAAGTTAGAACAAATTACGTATACAAGAACCAATTCTAAGTTTTGGTTTGTAAACCTTTATCAGTACACAAAAATGAGACCAAAAAAAATTAAGGAAATAGAAACAGGTTAATCAATCTTAAAGGTAAAGGTGGGTTCCATGGCAGCAACCTACCGTCAGAGATGAAGATAACTCTTCATGTACTAAGCTGCAGTAACTATTAGGTGGCATGGCCAGCTCCCTTTCTTTCTGTGTGTACCTTCCCTAACTCATGCATCAGGTACCTATTTATAGCTGGCTCAACTGAAGAAATAGTCGTGTCAGGTGAGAAATCACAAACCAGATTTTTTGGTTTTTAAATGGAGACATTTTGAATTCCCTATATATGCATCTTTATGTGCGAGAATACTGTGGTGGGTCACGACTGTTACTAAGAGACTGAATGAATTTGGAATTACTCTGGAAGATAGTCGAAAGAAATTATTACGGGCTAGGATGAGAAAGATACATAATCAATGGCAGATTACATGAAGTATCATTGTCCGGCTCTATGGCGGAGTGGTACAGAGCGTGTCTGTGACGGCCAAGGTACTGAGTTCGATCCTCGTCACAGGCAATTGCGCATCAGGACCGTTCAGAAAGCAATGGCAAACTACCGAATGTATTTATATTGCCTAGAAAATCACTACAGCCAAAAAATGCTGGGTTGCTTGCTACATCCTGAATACGCTCCTACCACAATCTGCTGAAAGAGAATTAGCTCCCACGGAGATGCCCAGAGTGTAACACAATCAGCTCAGAAAATCACTAAAATCACTAGGAAATTGCTATGAATTTTCTTCTTCTTGTTCACTTATTTTCAATATGTTTGTATGCGGCATGATGATTTCTGTAAACACCTCTTGGATAGTTGACTCTGCCTTCAGCACCTGTTCTTGGTAGGGTAGACTGTGGTCGTGCTCGATTATAAGATGGCCTGGCAAGTGTTAGTTTTCAGCCTCTATTGGCTGAACTAAGCTCCCTTATCTCCACATCTCCATTACATGAATCTGGTCTCGATGGAGATTGCTATAAAATGATCTTCTTGATCAGAAACAACATTCAAGGACAGTGCCAAAAAGTTATACAAAAAGATGAAGAATTGAAAGAAAGTGGTGTGCAACAGAGTAAGAAAATAAGTAGATAGTTTTAAAAAGGTTAAGAGAAACAAATAAAAGTGGTAGCTGGGATAAAATCACTTGAGCAACAAACAAAGTATCTGTTAATATTGTCTATTTATCTGTTGACGGTGGCCCACACCTGTTTGTCCGATATTTCCTGGTATACTAGATCACTGTATACACATGTATTGTCCTGAAAAAAGAAGCAAAGAATAGCGACACTGTTATCTGCCATGCATGTCACAAGAGGTAACTAAGGAGATTTTGGTGTGGGGTTGGTTGTTCCATCCATAGAGGCAAAAAAAATAGTGACCTGAAGTAGCTATAGGTAAGTTGCGGATAAAGTGGACAAATAAAGTTCACCTGAAAGTGATTAATGAGATTAAAATTAATGATCAAAAGAGCAAACCTACCTGTATTACAGCATTTGAAAACTGTAGTGAGTTCAGAAACATCTGTATATCATGTACCCTCATACAGTCCTCTTGAGTGATGCCATACCAGTCATTGCACAGAGGGACGATTCGTCGAGGGAGAGAAGAGTAGAGACCACTAAGTCCAGTAGCCAACATCTGAACATAAAAACACATATAAATGTTGTTAAACATCATGGCAAATAAAACACTTTTAACTATTGTCTTTCCCCAGGTGAATGATGGTTGGTAGTATCCATGCTTGTCATTAAGCATAGGGGTGGGAGCCCCAGCTGTCATTACAAGGCCAGATGCGTTGCCTTATTAGTGCTGAGTCCATGTTTGTTCAAGGTTATTTTGATGTTTTCTATCCACTGTCTTCTTGGTCTACTTTTGGCTCTATATCCGAATATTCATTTGTTATATTCTCTTATTGGTATTTAGTTTTGGTTCATTCTCATAAAGTGACCGAACCATTTTACTTGCTGTCTTTCGATATGTTCAATACATGATATTATGCCTACTCTTTTCCTAATTTCTTCATTTCCTATTTTATTTAGTTTAGTAACCATTGCAGCTTTTCTCAGACACTTCATATCACATGTAATGATTTTACTTGTTGTGAGACACTTTACAACAATATTTAATACAAGACATTCACAAAACAATAATAGGGTGTTTCATATACATAAGTCTTCCATGTTCATTCTCAAGGATGTAGCAGGATGTAGTCCAGAGAACACAATGCACTGAATCATGGCTTACAGTTTTGTTGCAATATCTGTATCTTTTGCCATGACACATCCGACTTCAGCATGTCTTCTGGGTCATATATGGCATGAGACAGCCAGCTCAACCCATTACCAAGCACAGTCTCTGTGACAAAGGTTGGCTGCAACAAACCACGAACATTCTCTGTCTCGGTGACAAAGGTTGGCTGCAACAAACCACGAACATTCTCTGCCTCTGCAGTGCACTATTATAAACTGTACCCTATCCTTCTGATATGTTTCTTTCCTACTGGTATTTCTGTCTATGTCTTGCTCACTAACAGACAAATTTAACTTCTAACAATGCCTTCAAATGGGTGTTATGCCTTTTTAGGAGGGAGGGGCAAGGAGTAGCTCAGTGGTTAGCGCACCGGTTTCACATATGAGTGGTCCTGGGTTCATTCCTAGTTAAGGCGAAAATATTTTTCATATCGAAACAACTCCTGGGTTGACCCAGACCTTATTGGATACTGGAATAATCTGGGAAATAAAGAATGCAAGGGAGAGGAGATGGCTACCATTCTCAGAGCAGAGCCCCTGAAATGTGAGTTCGCTAACATCTCACACCACTAATGTTAATCAAAGCTATGTTAACTTTACTATGCAAATAAATGCTATGTTAACTTTACTGTTAATAAATGCTGTTAACTTTACTAACAATAAATGCTGATAACTTTCCTATGCTAATAAATGCTATGTTAACTTTACTAACATTAATAAATGCTATGTTAACTTTACTAACGTTAATAAATGCTATGTTAACTTTACTAACGTTAATAAATGCTATGTTAACTTTACTAACGTTAATAAATGCTGTTAACTTTACTAACAATAAATGCTGATAACTTTCCTATGCTAATAAATGCTATGTTAACTTTACTAACGTTAATAAATGCTATGTTAACTTTACTAACGTTAATAAATGCTATGTTAATTTTACTAACGTTAATAAATGCTATGTTAACTTTACTAACGTTAATAAATGCTATGTTAACTTTACTAACGTTAATAAATGCTATGTTAATTTTACTAACGTTAATAAATGCTATGTTAACTTTACTATAATAGTAAATGCTTAGTATCTTAAGTTATGCAAGATGCTCTATTCAACATGTCATGCAGAAGTAAAATCTATTCGGTAGTGTATTACTAACTCTATGTAGAAGTCACATCTATTCAGTCATGAAGAGGTCAAATCTATTCAGTCATATAGAAGTATTCTATTCAGTCATAAAGAAATAATATCAACTCAGTGTTGCAGAAGCCAATTATATTCAGTTATATAGAAATAAAATCTATTCAGTCATGTATTGTCAATATATGCATAAATCTATTCTATTCAGACATGTAGTGGTCACATCTAATCAGTCAACTTGAGTCAAAATTATTCAGTCATGCAAAAGTCAAATTTATTTACTCATGCATAAGTTATATCCAGGTACAATTAAATTTAATCCTCTACATTTTTCTAGCCCTCTACAATGGATAATAGTAGAGACACAGAAATGTAATGAAACACAGCTTACAGGACAAAAATCAGAGTTGTTTGCAATGTACTGTCCTATATGTGGATGCCTTGCAGACAGTGTCATAATCAACAGCAAAGCATCCCTGGCCTTCTGCCCCACACATCCCTCACGATGGATATAGGGTATCAGAAGGGAGAAGATTAGGAAGCGAGCAGGACCATAGTCTGAATCTGTGCTGCAAGATAAATGTAACCAACTTATAAACAAATGAAATCAAAATCAATATGTACTCAATGAAATTGAAATAATTTACTATTATTACTATTATTATTATTACTATTATTATTACTATTATTATTATTACTATTATTATTACTATTATTATTATTACTATTATTATTACTATTATTATTATTATTATTACTATTATTATTATTATTACTATTACTATTATTATTACTATTACTATTATTATTATTACTATTACTATTATTACTATTATTATTATTACTATTATTATTACTATTATTATTACTATTATTATTACTATTATTACTATTATTATTATTACTATTATTATTATTATTATTATTACTATTATTATTACTATTATTATTATTACTATTACTATTATTACTATTACTATTATTACTATTATTATTATTATTATTATTATTATTATTATTATTATTATTATTATTATTACTATTACTATTATTATTATTACTATTACTATTATTACTATTACTATTATTATTACTATTACTATTATTATTATTACTATTATTATTATTATTATTATTATTATTATTACTATTATTATTATTACTATTATTATTATTACTATTACTATTACTATTATTACTATTACTATTATTATTATTATTATTACTATTATTATTATTACTATTATTATTATTACTATTATTATTATTATTATTATTATTACTATTACTATTATTACTATTACTATTATTACTATTACTATTACTATTATTACTATTACTATTATTACTATTACTATTACTATTATTATTATTACTATTATTATTATTACTATTACTATTACTATTATTACTATTACTATGACAAACATCAAACATAACGGACATTGTTTTCTATGTTATGCTCACCAAGGGTCAATATGATCACATCATTATTTTTCAATCACAATGATTTGCTATGAAACAGAGTAGACGAGACCATGCAATCATTCCTTAATCACCACTTATGACATGCATGGAAACTGGCATTTTAACATACTTTTTAATATAACACATATTAGTCTTAACCTTGGCACACACACACACACACACGTTTAATCTTAGCATATAGTAATCTTAATCTTGACATACAATAATTTTTAATCGTGGCACACAATAATTTGTAATTTTGGAACAATAACTTTGTATCTCATCATCATCATCATCAAGTGCCATCTCCACAACGAAGGTTGGCTGCAACAGACCTCCAGTCTCTTGTTTTGGTAGTGCACTCTGCTAGACTGTAACCTATCCATCTTGTGATGTTACTCTCCTACGTGTATCTCTGTCTACCTCTTGCTCACTTCCCTTCGACTTTACCCTCAAGTAAGGTCTTAAATAAGTTGTCATGTCTTTTAATGTGTCCAAAATATTTTATTTGCCTGATCTTTATTTCTCTTAGTAATTCTTTCTTCATATTAACTGTTTTTATAAATCTCTTTGTTTTCTGCACTTTCCATGATTTTGTCCCTATTCTTCTATATACCCCCATCTAAAAGGCATCAATTCTGTCTTCTAATTGTTAACTTTGTATCTAGACACAATAAATTTGTATCTTTGTATAAAGCAATCTTACTCTAGACACACAATAAATTTGTATCTTTGTATAAAGCAATCTTACTCTAGACACACAATAAATTTGTATCTTTGTATAAAGCAATCTTACTCTAGACACACAATAAATTTGTATCTTTGTATAAAGCAATCTTACTCTAGACATACAATAATTTCTTATCTTGGCATACAACAATTTTAAATTTTGGTGCCCCATATTATTTGATAATTATTTACAATATTGCCAGTCACCAACAACAACAAAAACTATACTACAAATACAAAAATGCACTAGACACAAAAACTATACTAAAGATACAAAACTGTACTACAGATACAAAACTGTACTATGATACAATACAAAACTGTACTATGATACAATACAAAACTGTACTACAGATACAAAATTGTACTATGATACAATACAAAACTGTACTACAGATACAAAACTGTACTATGATACAATACAAAACTGCACTATAATACAATACAAAACTGTACTACAGATACAAAACCTGTACTATGATACAATACAAAACTGTACTACAAATACAAAACTGTACTATGATACAATACAAAACTGTACTACAGATACAAAACAAAACTACTAATGATTAAAAAATCTGCACAACAGATACAAAACAAAACTACGAAAGATTTTTTTAAATGTACTACAGATACAAAACAAAACTAAGAAAGATACAAAAAACTGTACCACAGAAACACATTACCTAAAGAAGCTTTCAAGTATAAGATTCTGTTGAGAGATGCAGATACAGATCTGGTGTAGGACAAGCACTAGCCTGAACTCCAGATCTTCATTCATGATGTCTGAAAGTAATACAAGATTGATCTAATATGATAATTTGCGCACATTAAAGAAGAGATATTGACATGAAATTGACTAATTTAAGCATGCACATCTTTACGCTTGATCACCTAGACACCCGATACCCAACATTATAGTGGCCTCATGTCTTCACAGATGGATCATCAGAGATTGCAGTAAAGAAAGGAGCAGCTGGATTACAAATTTGTTTTAAACTGGTGGCATATCCTATTAATGATGTAGTCATCAACCTAGCATTGTTTGGCTGTAGTGATTGTCTGTCAATATAAATATGTTCAGTAGTTTGCCATTACTTTCTAAACAGTCCGGATGCACGATTGCCTGCGGAGAGATGCAAATTCTTATATTAAATACCTTAAAAATATAACTCTAAAACTCTACTGGCAATTATCTAAAAACTACAGAGCAGAGATACAAGTAATATTAGAAGCATCAAAGATATGAGAGGAACAGAGAACACCAATGGGCCTGTCCGGAGTGCAATAATGTTGCATAACCAATAGCCAATAAAACAATCATCAAACTGGGTTGTTCTACACCGAAGAACAATGACACTCAAATACAGCTGGAAAAAAAAAATACAGAGATCTCAAAAGCAGTGACTTTGTGGGACAACAGAGGCATTCTTGTCAGGAACTCGTCCAAATCTGATGCCGAAAGGCAAAACAGCATGGTGAAAGTGAATCGTGCACTTCAGAGGGATCCTTATTGTGAAAGTGAATCGTGCACTTCAGAGGGATCCTTATTGTGAAAGTGAATCGTGCACTTCAGAGGGATCCTTATTGTGAAAGTGAATCGTGCACTTCAGAGGGATCCTTATTGTGAAAGTGAATCATGCACTTCAGAGGGATCCTTATTGTGAAAGTGAATCATGCACTTCAGAGGGATCCTTATTGTGAAAGTGAATCATGCACTTCAGAGGGATCCTTATTGTGAAAGTGAATCATGCACTTCAGAGGGATCCTTATTGTGAAAGTGAATCATGCACTTCAGAGGGATCCTTATTGTGAAAGTGAATCATGCACTTCAGAGGGATCCTTATTGTGAAAGTGAATCATGCACTTCAGAGGGATCCTTATTGTGAAAGTGAATCATGCACTTCAGAGGGATCCTTATTGTGAAAGTGAATCGTGCACTTCAGAGGGATCCTTATTGTGAAAGTGAATCGTGCACTTCAGAGGGATCCTTATTGTGAAAGTGAATCGTGCACTTCAGAGGGATCCTTATTGTGAAAGTGAATCATGCACTTCAGAGGGATCCTTATTGTGAAAGTGAATCATGCACTTCAGAGGGATCCTTATTGTGAAAGTGAATCATGCACTTCAGAGGGATCCTTATTGTGAAAGTGAATCATGCACTTCAGAGGGATCCTTATTGTGAAAGTGAATCATGCACTTCAGAGGGATCCTTATTGTGAAAGTGAATCGTGCACTTCAGAGGGATCCTTATTGTGAAAGTGAATCATGCACTTCAGAGGGATCCTTATTGTGAAAGTGAATCATGCACTTCAGAGGGATCCTTATTGTGAAAGTGAATCGTGCACTTCAGAGGGATCCTTATTGTGAAAGTGAATCGTGCACTTCAGAGGGATCCTTATTGTGAAAGTGAATCATGCACTTCAGAGGGATCCTTATTACTTTCACAGTTAGACAGCTAAGAATACTGACTCACAATTCCAACTTGGAAAAATGAGAAGGTCTTCATCATCATCAGGTAGCATATCCTGAACAGGATGTAGCAGTCATCACAGACTTTCGAAACGTGTGTCAATCTTAAGCCAGCCTTCCTGCTACTGTTACTATCATGTTCAGGTGGTCTTTGATATCTTGCATTCATCTTCTTCTTGGTTTGCCTCTTGTTCATCTCCCTGGCATTATCGCCTCCATTATGGTCTTCTCTAGGCTGTCACGGCATTTGATATGGGCAAATGAAAAGGTAAAAGATGAGATTTTGACCATGTCCATTCAGCTCAAACTGATTCACAGCGCAACTTGAAATTTGTTTTCTAAATTCAACAAATCCACATCCCAAAAAAACTATCACACTAAACAATCACTTCTTTTTTTTCAGTGATGCAAACTCTCGATTTTATAAAACATGTAAACTCACATTGCGATGCAAATCGGTGTCAGATGAAAAGATATGATTTAAATTCTGTCTGCTACCTTGTAATTTTGGCAGCATGTATAAAGGAATCGCACAATGGAATTAAGACAGCTGAGAGGAGCGGAGAAGCTGCTCGGGATATGACATGATTTCCTCCGAGAAATCACAACCTGAGAATTATTTTTAAACTTGCATATTTGAAGAGTTCTCAGAGATGACGGTGATTGCTCATGACCGCACATACTTTCAATATCTGACAAGATACCACAGACAATTGTTCTTCAGATACAAACAGCCAAGATGAAATCAGAAACAATGACAACTACAGTTGGCCATGAGAGCGTTTTCAATTCTCCCAGAGCCCACATCATATGAGCATGAGAGCACTTTCAATTCTCTCAGAGCCCACATCATATGAGCATGAAAGCACTTTCAATTCTCTCAGAGCCCACATCATATGAGCATGAGAGCACTTTCAATTCTCTCAGAGCCCACATCATATGAGCATGAGAGCACTTTCAATTATCTCAGAGCCCACATCATATGAGCATGAGAGCACTTTCAATTCTCTCAGAGCCCACATCATATGAGCATGAGAGCACTTTCAATTCTCTCAGAGCCCACATCATATGAGCATGAGAGCACTTTCAATTCTCTCAGAGCCCACATCATATAAGCACAATGATGGTGAAGAAATCCCCTTAGCTGTGAACAGGTTGCTCTAAAACCCCATAGCCTTTTGACAACAGCATAGGTATTCCTCAATTGAGTAACTGAGGTGATACCCAAATGCATAAGGTTTGCTGTCTCAATGACATAGTTGTGTTAGGGAAGTTTATGGATGTATATTCAGTCCACAAAGGGAAACATTTCAGTGCGACAGTATCCCAGGATCACCACGTTCTGCCAGGAGTGCAGCTTATACATCTGGGCCAACAAATTCATCATTCTCCTATCAGATCTGTTAACCCAACCACAGTGATGGTGCACCTAGCATTCCCTGCCGTCTAGGAATCTGTTACAAAAAAGACACATTTCACTGGTCTGCATTTCTCCATCTTCCATGGGAACCATTTGACAGTAGATAAAAGTAAGAAATAGAGGCAAGACATTCAATGATGATTTTTTCACAGATTACATGTTATTAGTCCATCCCCCAACTTTCCTTAGTCGTCTCCTGTGACTTGCCTGGGAAGAAGAAGGTGGGTCTATTCTTTGCTCCCTGAACTAGAAGTCCATGACATGGTTGCCACAAGGGCTGCATTATTTGATAAGTTTATTTATTTACTGTTAATAAGGTGGAGCACCTGGCCGTGTTCTTAGAATGCGTTCTCAGACCCTTGAGGTCCCAGGTTCAATCCATGGTTGGGACAGGATTTTTTCTTTCGGAGATACAATCAAATTCCTTCCTGTACATGTCGCAGCGTCTGCTATGGCACAGCTGCCTTTATTTCCACAGCCCATAGAATACCACACTGTACTCCTTCACAAGAAAACATGCAGTAATGAAAAAAATTTTTTTTACTGTTAACAAGATGATTACGGTAGTTAACACTAAACTCACCTTGAGAATCTGTAACATCTATAAGCAGTCTCAGCAAAGGTTTCATCACTGGTTTATGAATCAACATCATCTGTTTCGACTGGCTGATCACCAGCTCAAACAGCAGTAACTCCTGCATCCGAAGTCGCTTGTGAGCTGAGATGTTAATGGTGCACCAAGCACAGAATTTCTCAAAGATTTGCAATTCCAGGATGAATGCTAACATGGGACCTAGAAACAATAAAGAAATCTTAGTAAACACCAACAGGTTCAAGGGTTTCATTAACACAAAACATGATATACACTAAAAACAAGATCACTTTAGAACAAATGGAACAATTACGATAAATTTTTTAAACATTTCATAGGATATCATATTCAGGATGTGGTCTTTGATTCAGAATATTTTTTGGCTGCAGTGATTTTCTTGGCAGTATTTATGCTCTGCAATTTGCCATTGTTTTTTAATGGTCCAGATGCACAATTTCCTGCAGTGGGTTTTAACTGGTACCTTGGTTGTCACAAACTGTTCCATGCCGCTACAGAGCTTGCATGAATATTATAAACTGAAATAAACTCTGAAACATTTTATATAATTGACACGCGCGTGTGCGTGCGTGCGTGCATGCATGCATGCATGTATGTATGTATGTATAATTATAGTAATGGAGGGAAGAGTACCTGGCAAGAGGAGAAAGGGCAGACCAAGAAGACGATGGATTAACGACATTAAAGACATTAATACATTGCTAGAAAATGCAAGCCACATCGCCCAAGACAGAGAGAGGTTCAGAGAGTTCATTGACAATACATTCCTAGAACAACATAAATTATATCCCAGATTATGTTATCAACATTGAAATATTTATGCATTATTAGTCAGTTCCATGCTTAATCTTTCTTAGTCACCTCTTATAACATACATGACAGATCTAGAAGTTAGATTTGGATCTTACCTGGCAGTCCAACATTGGCATCCTCTGCCACTAGTAGATCTATCATCTGTTCCAGGTTACTGAGAACACTCTCAACACCATCTGCTGTTGTTTGACCATTCAATGTCACTGTCTTGATGTCCTGGCATGATATGACTGTCCATGCCTTGAAAAGACAGAAAACAACTATTCTATATTTTTTTTAAATTGGTATCATATCCATTTCAGCATGCGCTTCTGGATCATTTTGACCTCTATGGTATGGGCCAAGTAACTGAACACCCAAACCTCCTAGTTTCCTCACTCGACATAATAGCAGATAAGTGTTCCTATATTTGTCCCTCTTTCAGTTCTTGCAAACACATGAGTGATGTTCTACCTCAATACTACAAGTGTTAATCTTCTTATTCTGTGTTCATTCTCAAACTCCTGCAGAACAGAAGAATGTCCGGAAACAGAATGTGTTATGTGATGGTTTACAGCTTTGCTGCGATATCAGTGGCTTTCAGTGAGATTTTAACGAGTCCTTGTAGCGCTTCTTTTCGTCATCTTCAGAAAGTATGCCCTTCTGCAACTCACCATAGAGAAGTATCCTTGGTAATCAATGTTGATGTGAAAATGACTTGCACTTGAGATTTGGATTTTGAGGAAGGGTTGTGCAAAGCATCAACCTCACTACAACTTTTTTTTCCATATGTAAACAATTATGTGCACATGTGGAAAGACAGATCAGACCTCAGGACACGTACTTCAAGAATATCCTGAATATGGGACACTGGAAGAAACATACTGACCAGAAAAACAACATTGCAGTTATAGCTCAATGGACCTCTCCTCTATATGAGCTACACAAAAACAATGTGATTTATTCCAGAAACAAAATTACAGATTGGGCACATTTCAAGCAAATAAAAACAAAAGAAGAATCATTTTACATTTGGCAAATGAGATACTATTTATAATTTCCTCTAGTGATTCATCCTCATTGAAAGCAATATTTGCTGACCAGTCAGATGACCAATGGAAAATATTTAACCCGTTAGCTATTAAATTCATTTCCCAATGACTTTCTTCCTGTGGTGAATCCTTACCTAGTCCTACCAAAATAAGAGATCTTTCATGATACTAGCCACTAGTTAGGAAAATATGCTTATTTAATTCCTGCGTTATTCTGGTGCTGTTATATGGATGTGAGGAGACCTGGAACTATCTTTATCTTCAGAAAAGAAACTATTGAGTTTTGAGAACAAATGTCTTCGTAAGACCAGTCATAACACACATTGGAGAAAATTCAAATCAAATGATAAAATCAGAGAAGAAACACATCAAAACTACATCACAGATGTTATTAGAAAATGCCATTGCTGAGACATCAACAGAATACACCACCAATCTCTTGAATGGATACCTACAGGCAAAAGAGCCAGGGGTAGACCAAAAGAAACACTCAGAAGAAAAATACTTAGAAAGAGTAAAACAAACAATATTCATAGAATTCAAAACTGCACAGAATAGCTTTAAACAGACAGAATTGGAGAGATCTAACCTCTGCCCTATGCGCTAACTTCAGCGTTAAAGGAAAATGAATGAATAAACAAATAATGCCGTGAAGAGTTGTGGGGAGCCTAAGTTTTCTATCTTTAGCCAATTCTGTTGTGTTTGTTGTTGTTGTAGTATCTCTCTGATGTTATCAATCCATCTGCGTCTAGGTCTTCCTCTTGCTCTGTAACCTGAAATTCTTTTGTTGTATGCTACAGAAGGTAAGCGATCATGTTCCATTCTCATATAGTGGCCGAACCTTTTAATCTGTTGTCTATGTATTTTATGCATGGAGTAGTTCCTATAACATTTATGATGTCTTAATTTCTTATTCCGTCTGTACTATTGACACCAACAATCTTCCTTGACACCAGAAAATATATACAGCATGGATGTGATGGTTGACACGTACTATCGCTTGGTGATTTAAGAATAAAGTAAATTTTAGAAATCTTATTCTTCTTCAGCATTCATTTTCAAACTACCGCTGGATCTCTCTTGTTGCAGGACCATTGTCCTACTAGATTTCCAGCAGGATGTAATCCAGAGAATTGAAATGCATTGTGTCACCATTTATTGTCACATAATTGCAACAATGGCCCGACACATCCACCTTCAGATGAAATTTTAGAAATGAGGGTGTTCCCCACAAAATAATTAATTAACTAGTCCACAGCAACTAAAGTTCAAAGGTTAAATCCTCAGTTATCACACATAAAAGGGTACTAATCATATACCAACTAGTTCTGGTTTAAGCTTCATACCAACACTGTGTTATCAATGTCAGACATGGACACTAAGGAACAAGAGTGAAAGCTTACTACATGTGAAATTAGATGTATAAGAAAAGCAGTAAACAGAACAAGAAGAGATCATGTGAAGAATGAAAAAATTACAAGAACTGTTGGAACAACATCTGTGGTCAAATATATTTAAAAACAGAGACTGAAATGGTTTGGCCACTTAATGAGAATGAATCCTTATTGGCCAGGTAAGAGCATAGAACATGAAAATGGAAACAGCAAGATATAGAGGAAGACCTAGAAGAAGGTGGATTGAAGTAGTTACCAACATTCTGAGAAGTCACAAAATTACTACATATCAAGCGACTAAATGTGCCATAGCCCGAAAACCGATCGTCATTCACCTTCCTTATACCAAAAGCAGAGAAAAGCTGATAGATAGAGTTATATACCTCCTTCCAGAGATTTTGAAAAATCTCAATTTTTGTTCTTGGACCTGTGTCAGAACGTAATTGGATTGCAGAACTGGGAGACTTGCGTTCACGTCCACGCTTGAACCAGCTCATTATAGTTTTAGAAATCCAAAACAGGAATTACATATTTGCTCCATGACCAAACTTCTATCCTTCCTAGACAAAAAAATATCATATAATGGTATTTAATAATATTGAAAATGCAAACTCTAATTTTATAAATGTTCAGGTACTTAAAGCATTATTTAAAAAGACCTACTTTATTTTATATACATTCTTAAAGTCATGTCTCAAACCATTGAATAATGCAAAAGTTGGATGTGTAGGTCCATTTGCGCAAAAAAAAAGGTGACAACACATTTAAATTCTCTAGACTACATCCTGCTCGAAATCTAGTAGGACTATTGTCCTGCTATAAGACTGTTTGTTTGTTTGTTTGATAACCCCAGAAATTGTGAGCAATTACCTCTTACTTCCTATGTGCAGTGAGGTGGTTTTTCTGAGCTTTCTTTCAAACCCAGGAGACTTCAGCTTAGTGCAATGCCTATTGAAGGAGCCTTCTATCAGAGGGGGGTCTATAATTGTATAGATGACATTCCCCAAAGATTCCATAAGAGAGCATCAATATAACTGCATGTCATCTACTAAGGTTTTCTGTTGCATGGGTGGTTTGTCTAGCCGGCCATTGGTGAGACCCACCAACGCAACCACATTCATCCTGTTATAAGATAGATCCGGTGGTAATAAAAAATATTATTGGATTTCCACTGAATCATTTGTTTCCTGTCTCTTCTTCTTTGTTATTGCATTTTACTAATGCTTTCTTGATGGTAGCAAGGTACAAAGCATGTCTGTGATGGCCAAGATACCAGGTTCGAATCCTGCCGCACCCAATTGTATATCCAGACAATTCAGAAAGTAATTGCAATGTACTGAACGCATTTATATTGTCTAGAAAATCACTACAGCCAAAAAATACTAGGTTGATTGTTACATCCTGTATAGGATATACTACAATTTTTCATTACACAAGAAGTACACCTCTTTAGTGGATTGCATGGTTCCATGACTGCAAGTTTGACTTGGCCTGGTACCTCTTACTTCAACACCAATTTTGAGGCAAAGTGTCGTCATGCTACCCACTCCTTCTAACACTAAATTTTATTTAAAGTCACATTTTTAAGCTCTGACAAAGGCAATCTGGCAAACGTGTGATATTTTCTTAAAACTCCTGACTCATCTATAAGTAATCTTCTTCGTTCATTTTCAAACTCCTGAAGATTAACAGAATGCAGTCCAGAGAACGGATTGTGTTGTGTCATGGTTTACAGCTTAGCTGCTATATCTGCGTCTTTTGACACGACACATCTAACTTCAGCATGGCTTAAACATCACTGGGACCCTCTATGAGATCGGACATCTCCAGATGAGATGAGCCCACTCAACCATGAAACCTCCTTGGTTGCCTCTAATGAAATGCCTGGCAGGTCACAATTTTGGTAATCTTTGATCAGCCCTGACACACTAATCTACCACTGTTTCCTATAAATCTAATGTGAACAACTTTCCTTTCTAAAAATCTAATGTTAGGCCTATTGGTTGCAGCCTTGAAATACGGATGCTTCTTCTGCATATGCTCAGACTACTGACACATCCTAGGATGAGACAGCCAACTTCAGCCTCAAATTTTCTTAGTCACCTTTTATGAAATGCGTATCAGGTCACAGTGTTGATATTTTTTGTCCCCACAGGCCCCAACAAGACACAGGCACAAATATGGATGAAAAGAATGAGTAGTGACTGCAGTCCACAGAAGTCACATACAAATCTTAAACATAGACATCTATAACCAATTCTCCAGAGAACACAGAAAACATTTTGCAGTACGGCCTAATGTTCCACACCACAATAAGAAAACTATGGCCCTCAGAAGCAGCTCTGATGGACAAGCTCCCCAGCCTTGTCTCGGGATTCGTGACCACAGTACAGTTCATTGATGAAATCCATTTCAGCATCTGACTTCGGCTGGAGAATGAAGAAGAAGACGCCTATAGAACATGGTAAGAGTATTCAATCACAAATGCTTCCATGGTGATCCAGCTTCAGAAAATGGTATCGGATTAAAACTCTGAGAATGCATAGGCAGCTTATATAAGGATAAGCATATCATCTCTAACAATCACAGAAAAATGTAAACCTAACACCATATTGGATGAAGTTAAAATGGACTATACACCATATTTTATGAAGTTAAAAGGGACTTCTAATGTGTTATGGTTTTACATAGGCCTGTTTAACTTGCCATATTGATGTTTCATGGATATATATAATTATTATAATAATATATGTACTGTGTGTGCAGTAAAAAGTGGCCAAAACGTGTAGACTACATCAAGTGGTAGCAAGCTATCATGTTACTGTTTGCATTATTTATTTGGGAAGTTTAGATTTTCTACCCACCCAGGAGATGTAGCAGGCTAGTCTAACAGCAGTAACAGTGTTTACTAACACTAACACTACAGTAATTAACTGCGTGCACCATAAGGCAAGAGTCGGGATGTTGGAGATCCGTTATCGCCAACCTTCGTTGTGCAGATAGCACTTAATGAACTAAGAAGGGTATAACTAGGCCTGTTTACATTATTAGTAAACAAATAATTTGTTCTCAAAATAATTTGAATAAGTCAGAATTATTTTATTTTATTATTGGAATAAAACGATTTACACAATCACATTGTCTTCGTCGTGAGTCTAATCTCTGTACACGCATGGCTTTAAATGTACTTTGAAACTTTGCAGACACAGAAGAACTATTTTACTTAAATAGAACTATATGGTAACGTGAACAACAACATTAGAATCTGAAAATGTTTACAAATTCCTTCAAAAGAGAAACGTATAGAAAGGAATGCTATATTATATTGCTTCTGTTTGTAACTTCCGTATTTACAAGGTCAAGGTAAGTACTTATAGTTTAAAAAAGCGAATTGAATTTTAAAAAACAAATTAAGATTAAACATTACTATGCAGACACGACGGATACAAAGGCCATTGGCAGACTTTGCAAACGATGGATTACAGAAATAAAAGAGTCAACGAAAAACAAAACTTGTATGAAGCACACACACAAATATTTCCAGAGAACTCATCTTCCTCTTACACTAGGGCTAGATGAGATTAGGCCTAAGATTGGAATTGATAGGCCTATTTGCCATCTTCGTATAGAAGGAAGATGTATGCTTCGTATTAAAGTAGACTATGCAGGTGTATTAGAACCATTGCTTTCAATAGTGAAACGACGAAAACTAGCATGGTTTGGGCATATATGCAGACATAATTCCTTGTTAAAATCAATAATGCAGGGAACTGTCGATGGGGGGGCGAAGCAGGGGAGGATAAATAAAGACACGGACAGACAACATCAAGGAATGGACAGGATAATATTTATCCTCACTCATCCGGATCCTGAGGACAGAATTCGCAGGAGGACTCTGTGTGCTGAAGTATCCAATGCGGTACCCCTTCGATCCTGAAGGATTACGGGTTTATTGATTGATTGATGAGAGGAAGAATTCAAAACAGCCAAACAAAAGTAGTAGTTATACAATTAATTCCAGATACAATCCCATAAATAGAGGAGGGGGGAGTTGGAGTACTCAATGTATTCCGTCCTTGGGAAATGGGAAATTATTAAATTTCCGCAACAAATTTCTCGTGGAAAAGAAGAGGGAATTACACTCAAAAATAGACAACGAATTTTTTTTCAGGTAAACCCATCACCCTTATTGAAGTTGTATCTACTGCAACGTGCAAATCATTCACAAATCATGGAAATTTAAATAAGTGGTCAGCTATGAGGGCCAAACACACTCCCATATTACTTCACGACAACATGTGATTTTTAATAAACAGCTGATGTCATGTAAAAACAATAGGGACTATTATTTAAAACATTTAAAACAATAGGGCCTATTATTTGGCACTTAACAATAACAATTGTTTAATACGTTCTGCGTCCAACAACCAATCAGAAGCACTGGCCCACTTCATTCTTAGAGTGAACATAGTTTTATAGCAATAAATCGGAAGTCACTGCCAGCAGAAACAATCGTTAGACAGCTTGGTATCAATTTTCAGAAATGGTACGTAGGCCTGTGTGTGGCCAATCCGCAGAAAACACAGCGCACATTGTACAGAACTACCCACTGTAATACAATATTATGCATAGGCTACCTAATATACTCGAAACATTCAATATACATATTGTTATCGTGGAATACCTTAAATGGTGTAGTAGGCAGTTAAAAAAAACAGAAAGATGAAAGTAACCATCCGGTCTTTTGTATATAATACCAGGGTGGTATTGAAAAATAGCTCTAGTTATAGAATTATAGTTATATCTGTTCCATTTATAGAATTATAGTTATATCTGTTCCATTTATAGAATTAGGGGGCCTATAGTTATGTCTGTTCCATTTATAGAATTATAGTCCTACCTGTTTCTAGCATTGGTATGTGGAATTTATCCTTTTTTATTATTTTATTTTTTTGTTAATTACTCTTTTCTTTCTTTCAAGCCCCAGGAATTGCGAACGATTAGCTCTTACTTCCTATGTGAAGTGGGGGGATTTCTAAGACCTTTCTTTCATACCTAGGAGACTTCAGCTTTCGGTTTAATGAAATGCCTAATAAAGAAGCATTCTATTTAGAGGGGGTAGGCCTGGTTGTTACGAGACGAGCTGATAGTTTTCTTGGGTTACCCATTGTTTGTCTTTCCTCCGACGAGACGCTTCACATCCAGCTATCTGTTCCTCGTGTAGGAAGACCTTTCCATTACTATTCTTTGCGTCCCTAGGTCCTAGACCTAATTTCTTTTGTATGAGCCGTTTTGGGTAGCGGCGACAGTCGAATTAGACCCAGGGTTGTAACACCTTCCTATACGAGGTGCTGCTTTACCAAACCCGTCTGGGGTCTGGGATTTGACCAGTACATTTCTCACACACTCGTCCCATCCGCTTGTGATGGCCGTCCAATCCATCACCAGGCGAGGCCTGTGTATTTTGACTCTGCACCATTGTGTACGTTACTCAAAGTATGTAGATTATGCTTATCTTGGACGAGGAGCCTCACGATCGGCCCTTGGGTACTGAACAAAATTCATTCTGTATGAGCCGTGTTGCACAACGACGACAGTTCAGTTGGGCTAGGTTGCAATGTCTAAAGACAGGGACTTGCTTCTCGTCTACGTTGCCCACAGTCCTGAACAAAGTGCTCCCCGACATTTGTTCAATGCTTCTCTTGAAATGGGCAGCTGTATTCAAAGCTTTCTTTCATACCCAGGGGTACATGTTTGAGTTGGCGTATCCAATACCCGAATCATGATTCCTACTTTCAATGGGGTCTATTGTGGTGGGACGTGTGGCTTCGGTGTTTTCTCGAGCATGAAAAGCACTTTCGCTAGTCGGTCTCATGCTGGACAATTGTGGCTTCGTTGCAACTATATTGATTCACATACATAACGCTTCCTTTTAGCTCGTGTTGAATTTTCCAGATTCAATGTGTACTCAGAGGATCACCACGTCTTAAGGGGATCTACCTATATCGGGAAATTGACTTTGGCTGCTCCAGCAATGTTTCTGCATTTTCTGTTGTACGAGACGCAATGCAGAGATGAATTTCCTGTATGCCAACAGTGCCCCATATCTCAAATAGCTTAGGGCCTTATCAAGTCTAAATACGGTACTTCCGTCGGCAGTAAGAATACCTCTATCCAGAACTGTTGTGATTTTCGTTGCTCACTAATTATATACTTTGAGTCACAGGTCAACCAAAAAAATGCACAGAAATAATCAAAATAGGCATTTTCACGTCATGTCTATATTTTGTGTGCGCATGTTTTATACACCAGAGACCTATCATGATTTTGTGCTCAAGATGTTGTGGGTTGAATTCTCTCTCGTGTCGTTTTATTTATAATGTAGATATTTTTTCCGGGATCCCTATGAATTATTACTTGAATCTACGGAGTAAGCATGACCGCGACCGTCGCAGTATAGGAGATGTGTTCGCTCAAACGTAAACTAGGTTCCGATTTCCGTGAAGTTTATTGGTTGGCCTTGACTATTTTTAGCACGCGACTCCAAGTATGTAGCGACCAATTAAAATTTCAACAATAATTACAAACGTAACAAACTGGATCCAAATTAATTCATGCCTGTTATACCTGTATTGCTAAAAGCCACGACATGGCCGATATCCATTAAAGACCTTTATAAAGATAATAAACATGACCTGAACGGCTGATTTTTTTATTATGTTCGTTCATTTCGTTGGTCGACCTTGGCTTTATTTTCTTGGCATGCGACTCCAAAAAAATAGTGACCAAAGAAATCACGACAATAATCAAAAACGCTACGAATGAAGTCTTGTTTACATTATGTACCGAGGTCTTTACTGCCGACGGTCTAGAGTACGTGCTATGTGAGTCATGGCTCAAGAGACGCTTCATATCCTAGACATTCTAGCTGAATTAATGAGACCTCATTCGTTCCTTTTCTTGATTGTTCCCGTGTTTTATGTTGGCCAATATTTATATACTTGGAATCACATGCCAAAAATAGTCACGGCTACTCTAAGTATATAAATAGTAACCAATGGAAAGCGTGACAATAATCAAAAACATACATAATGAAGCCTTATTAATTCAGCTAGGAGGTATGTACGATCCAGAGACTCGGTATGAGTTGTACAGCGGTGTACCGCTTCGTTGTGAGGGACAGAGTACATTTGGGATAATCCGAGTATAATGAAATCAATCCTCTATATCTTTTGAGCACTTTTGACACATCGTTTACTTTAATACATAGCATATTGTTAATATGTATAAAAGGGGTCGTCCAACCATATCAGTGCTAGAGCTTGACCTTCGCCTATTAAAGACATCTGTACAGTATTAATTAGAACTTGATTCGTTACATTTTTGATTGTGTCATGTGATGTATTCCTTCCAGAACGTTGTCTTCCCAATGAACTCTCTAAACCCATCTCTGCCTTGGGCGATGCAGCTTGCATTTTCCAGCGATGTATTCATGTTCTCTTTAATGTTGTCAGTCCATCGTCTTCGTGGTCTGCCTTTTCTCCTTTACTCGGGTATTCTACCCTGCATTATTTGTCTTTCTAGACAGCTGTGTCTCTTTATATGACCAAACAGGTGTAGTTTCGTTTTTGATTATTGTCTATATATTGGTTGGTCACTATTTACATACTTGAAGTTGCATGTCAAAGATAGCCAAGTCCGATCAACGAAATAAACTGAAATGATCAAAACGTGCCTTCTAGGTCATGTTTACGTTTTCTGTGGACATGTCTTCCATACTGTCGAATGTCATGACTAGGGGCTAATGATGCCATCCGTTCTCAATACACAGAATATGGAAATGTCCAATAGAATAGTCGGAACAACCAGATTAGTCTATCGGTAGTAAAGAAGTTGAGATAAAACATGCAATGACAATTTTTTTTCACAGGTGACAGGTTGTCAGTTTATTCCCCCAACCTACCTTAATCGCCTCATGCGACTGCCAAGTGAGAGGACAGTGGCCCGAATCTTTGCCCCTGAACTTGAAGTCCAGTCTCCGAGGGACAGACGGGCGAGCAGAAACGATAGCAACATAAAGCTGTCTTTCACACAAATCAGGAGTATTGATGCATATATGTATATAGTGAAGTTCCTTTTTCCACGTCTTTGAGCTGTTTTGGGGAGTATGGTACTAGCCCAGTGTTTTTCTTTAACCAGCGGCATACATAGCGATGCAAAGCAGCAGCAGAGATAGATACAAGGGGCTGATGTGGCTATTTCGTTCATTTAATTTGTGGGTAGCATATTTATTCTTCATATTCTTCTCATCTCTTTTTTACACTTCTGATATCTTGATTGATTTTTTTCTTCCCTGCAGTAAATATTCAGAAATGACTATAAAACTCGAAATAATACTCACGTGGAAAACAGGTAATGAAGTCCTACTGAATGACGACTAAAACACTACACATTATCACTAACGGATGTAAATATGGTACATACAACAAAGTAAAACACAGAATATAATCATACAAATGACAATACACAGGACAAAGTCGACGTTTCGGACCAATATGCCTTTTAGACCAATAAAGACCAATATAACTTTGTCCTGTGTATTGTCATTTGTATTATTATATTCTGTGTTTTGTTTTGTTCTACTAGCAGTACCACCTTCTATAAAACTCGAGGGCTTAGCTAGAAGGGGGGATCTGCTTATTTGAAAGATTGTAGCCCTTTGACAGAGGTAAGTTTAAACTCCTGCAGGATCTAGTCTGTAGATGGCGTGTCATGGTTTACAGCTTTGCTGTTCTATCTGCACCTTTTAGCTCGACACATCCGATTTATCATGACCTTTTTATATCACCTTAATATTCTTCTATATGTGATAATTCATTTAATCACTATCAGAGTTACTAATCTCCCAGAACTCTTGAACCTAATGATACTTGTTTGAAATGATTATCACAGATTTCGTCACCTTCATTAGCTCAAGTAAACAGTGTCACTTCCCAGTATTATCTTTTCCATATGTTTGTTTAGCCTAATCCCTTGTTAATTATAGGGTCACGTGGACTGATCGGTTTCGTCTTTAAGAAGTTAAATTATTAGACTTTTGAAGAATGAGCCAGAAGAGTCCACATGACTGTATATACGACGAGGGACTCAACATAGCAATGGGGGTTTTTTTTGCCTGCCCTAGTCTACAGTTCATCCCATTCACCATTGATTGAATGTATGAATTATCTACCTCAACTCGGGTCAATTCACAAGCATGGGTTGTTTAACCATGGCTTTCGTCGAATATACAGTCCTGCTGACACATCGATGAATTATTCTAAGGTGACCCAATTGATTTCCCCCTGACTTTCATTGGTTACTACGTGTATACTTTGCATCATATCCAATGAAAATCACAGTAAACGTTAATGCGTCACGTTAGAGTGATTTCGAATTTAGCTGACAGGACTTATAAATAAGTCAATGGTCGCGGTTTTAACTATTCAATGCTATCTTTGGCAGCTTAATAAAAACCGTTCTTGACTTGGTACATCATGGTGTCACTCTCACAACTAATGTCATCAATCAAACAGACAATATTGGATTCAATTTGATCGAAGATCCGTGAACTTATAAGTCTGCAATGTTGGAAATAGAGAGGAAACGGGGCATTTAATTAGACATTACGTCAATCAAGAACGTTTTGAGAATATTTGGCGCTACCAAAATAAGTAAATTATTAGGGACTAGATCAAGAACTGTTAACCCTTTGATGACAAAAAAAAATTGGCTATGAGAACTAAGCAGACTCTTGGGTGGCGGGAAATTCTAGATGTTCTATCACAACCGATAGGTCAAAATGTTTGACAACAATAATAAGCGTGTTGGTCCAGAGGTCCATGCTACGTTCCAGGATGGATGCGGTAATCCTTGAAAATACACGACGTCTGTGCACTGGAGACCCTTCCCCCCCCCCCCTATACGCTAAATTCCTTTCTGTGATGACAAAATTGATATTGTATTTGCACTTGCGTGCTTTTAGGAAAATCGTAAGGAATATTACAAGAGAACACCCCCCCCCCACACACACACACCAAATCTTCTCTCTCTCTCAACAAGAGTATCTACTAGCTATTACATGTTTCATACGACGCTGTAATTTCGCCCTCCTACAATCGTCACACCATATGAGCTTTCCTATATTAAGTCCCTAGATTACTTGACTGTTGTCTCCTGTCCTGATGAGGGCATCTTATCCGAAACGTCGTGTTCTCGTTGTTCTGCGTGTTTTTGTTTATAACATTGGTAACGCTTATACCTATTTTCGTTAATTTATTATCTTTCCCTTGTGTTACCCCATATTTCACATTTCCAAGGACTTCATTCGTTGCTTTTTTTTTTATTATTGTCCTGTTTTTCGTTTGCTAGTACTATCTATTATCCCTACATGCAGCTGGTTTTTTTTTTTTTTTGCAATGTTATTCTTAATTCCTGCATTATTGGTACAAACACAAAAGAAACCTACACCGCATTCTCAAACTGTTCCACCTCCTTGATTCCATTTACGATGAATATCCGTGTTGATTACAATGGAGCAAACAGGAAACAAACAAAAACACTGCCCTGATAGTTGTTTTTCACAAGAACTGTTTCCAAAACAAAGTGAAAAATTTTGTTGTGAAGACGTCCAATCCCCCCACCCCACTCTCCATTTATCAAAGGCGCATATTCCGAGAAAACTTATTTAACACATGCTCGGAATAACATCATTTTCTGTATGCGATCTTGCAATTTACATCTTCCCGTTCTTTTATAATTTAAAAATATACATTTATTGCCATATTCTTAATCAACAATTTCCTTTGATCTTGTGTGTTTTTTGAAGAACGTTGCCCTCGCTGTCATTCTATAAGTCTCTCAGGTTCTGCGCTAGTTTTCCCGTTTCTTCCAGTATCATGTTTTTTAAAAAAAAATTGATATCAAATGCCAATCTAAGACGTGGATGCCCTCTTGTTCTTCTATCTGGAACATTTCGCTTCGTGATTATTCTTGTTAACTAATTGTCTCTTCAGAAATGTCCGAAATTTCTTAGATTTTTTAATCCATCCTTCATTTTTAAAAATAAAAAATAAACCCAATGAATGACGAAGACATGCAGGCCAGCGGAAATTCCATCTGTATCCTTTTGTTACAGACAGCTTGGTTATGGGTAGTGCTCGATGTTACAGACTGCTTGGTGACGAGGAGTGCTAGATGTTACAGACTGCTTGGTGACGAGGAGTGCTATATGTTACAGAATGCATGGTGACGAGGAGTGATAGATGTTACAGACTGCTTTGTGACGAGGAGTGCTAGATGTTACAGACTGCTTGGTGACGAGGAGTGCTAGATGTTACAGACTGCTTGGTGACGAGGAGTGCTAGATGTTACAGAATGCATGGTGACGAGGAGTGATAGATGTTACAGACTGCTTGGTGACGAGGAGCGCTAGATGTTACAGACTGTTTGGTTATGGGTAGTGATAGATGTTACAGACTGCTTGGTGACGAGGAGCGCTAGATGTTACAGACTGCTTGGTGACGAGGAGTGCTAGATGTTACAGACTGCTTGGTGACGAGGAGTGCTAGATGTTACAGACTGCTTGGTGACGAGGAGTGCTAGATGTTACAGACTGCTTGGTGACGAGGAGTGCTAGATGTTACAGACTGCTTGGTGACGAGGAGTGCTAGATGTTACAGACTGCTTGGTGACGAGGAGCGCTAGATGTTACAGGCTGTTTGGTTCTGGGTAGTGATAGATGTTGCAGACTGCTTGATGACGAGGAGCGCTAGATGTTACAGACTGTTTGGTTATGGGTAGTGATAGATGTTACAGACTGCTTGGTGACGAGGAGTGCTAGATGTTACAGACTGCTTGGTGACGAGGAATGCTAAATGTTACAGACTGCTTAGTGACGAGGAGTGCTAGATGTTACAGACTGTTTGGTTATGGGTAGTGATAGATGTTACATACTGCTTGGTTATGGGTAGTGATAGATGTTACAGACTGCTTGGTGACGAGGAGTGCTAGGTTTTACAAACTTCTTGGTGACGGGGAATACTGGATGTTACAGACTGCGTGGTGACGAGGAGAGCTAGATGTTATAGACTGCTTGGTGACGGGTAGTGCTAGATGTCACAGGCTGCTTGGTGACGAAGAGCGCTAGATGTTACTGACTGCTGTATGACGGGTAGTGCTAGATGTCATAGGCTGCTCGGTGACGAAGAGCGCTAGATGTTACAGACTGCTTGGTGACGAGGGATGCCAGATGTTACAGACTGCTTGGTGACGAGGAACGCTAGATGTTACAGACTGCATGGTGACGAGGGATGCCAGATGTTACAGACTGCTTGGTGACGAGGAACGCTAGATGTTACAGACTGCTTGGTGACGAGGAGCGCTAGATGTTACAGACTGCTTGCTGACGGAGAATGCTAGATGTGGCATCACTGTTGATGGGTAAACAAATCTGATATAAGAATGATGAGATAGTTGTCCCAGAAATGCGTGGTGCTACTGGCACGTTGTTGTCCCGTGACACTGAAATGCTTCCCTTTGGGACTAATTATGCATCCATAAATCCCTACCACCCTCCACCCCAACAGTAATACAACAATGCATTTGAAGCAATATTGCATCATTCTAGGCGTCGCCTCTTACACAGACGAGAAGACGCTATGCTTTTGTCAGAAAGGCTATATTCTGTAAAGTAATACCCGCCCCATAGCTAAAGGGAATATCTCATCATGATCTTCATCATCGCCATCATCATTATCACCACCAGAGAAACCATCACCACCACCATCACCATCACCATCACCACCACCATCACCATCACCACCACCACCACACTACCATCATTAGTATCATCAACACCATCATCCTCACCATTACCATTATCACCATAAGAAAAACCAGCACCACCATCACAAGAACCAGCACCACCATCACAAGAACCAGCACCACCATCACACGAACCAGCACCACGATCACAAGAACCAGCACCACCATCACAAGAACCAGCACCACCATCACACGAACCAGCACCACGATCACAAGAACCAGCATCGCCATCACAAGAACCAGCACCACCATCACAAGAACCAGCACCAGCACCACCATCACAAGAACCAGCACCACCTTCACCAGCACCACTATCATCATCCTTATCATCATCTATCACAACATGTAATTTGCTGTAACTGAGTTATTGAATGACATAAATCACAGGGATGCCGATCAATGTACTGCAAATTGGTTTCCACAATATATCTTAGCATTCATTATAATGTTATATTCTATTACAACTAGTAAACACGAACTGTTTTCATTTATTTGACATCTATCTTATAAATGTATCGAAACTTTCACATAAAACGTATTCGATGCTTTTAAATCATGAAAAATTTAATAAACAAGAGTACATTTATCTTTTCCGATTACACAATACGCGCATGCGTTGATGACACTGTAAACCCACGGTTGCCTTTTTTTTTTTTTTTTGTGCTTTTGGTTCCAGATCTGGTGCTTTAAAAAAAACCTGATGCCAAAATTTTTGTAATAGCGCGGCCGCACTAGTTTAGTGCTGCCCAAAAAATTTGCTGGTGCGTTTTAGTGCATTTTGTCATTATTTAGTGCTTTTTAGTGCTTTTTAATTCATCAAATAATTTTTGTTAGTTTTATTCAAAAACTTTGGTTTATTTTTAAACATTTTTGTGAACACTAAAAAGTCTAACACGTAATAAATAGTAAATAGAGCCGAAATTTACAATTGCCATTGTTCATTTTCATATTCACAATCATTCAAACACCTTTGATGTGCTTACACTATTGTTTAACTTGTGTATCATAATGAACAAAAACTACCCACATCATTCCAGGGCACAGTGACTAAAAGATTCAAGATTTTTTAAATGGTTAATTAGAGTTGAACGAGATGACACGAAGTGTTATTGTACTATTGTAAATGTACAATAGCCGCGAGGATAAAAGATATTGAGAGACACGCTGAGACAACAAAACACAAAAAAGCTAAACAACCATTTCATGAACAAACACAACTTTCATTTAACACTCAGCAATGACGTGAGAGCAACAGAAGGAGGCATATTTTTGTTCGTAGCTGCACATTGTTCCCTAAGAGCAGTTGATCATTTAAATGAACTCTGTAAGGTACACTTTTGTGACAGTAAAAGGGTAGAAGACCTTAACGCTTAGAAGATAAAAGAGTAGTTCGGTTATTTCAAATGTGCTCGCACCATATTTCCAAAACACTTCATATTTGATATTGGAAACCGCGTAGATAGCTTGAAAACAGCTTGGAAACAGTTAGGCAGGCAGACAGACAGACAGTCAGACAGACAGACAAACAGACAGATAGATAGAGAGACAGATAGATAGACAGATAGATAAATAGATAGACAGACATACAGACAGTATCTTTTTTATTTGTTTCTTAATAATTAATCTCTTGTTGTTCCTAAAAAGGGGATGTGGATAAGTGTAACCCCAATCTCATCTACGGGCTTGCATATAAGCCTGTAAATAATTAGGATGCTAAACCCTACCCCCTTAGCAAAACAGAACATGATTTCTAGTACTAGGAAGTCTCCTCACCCCCCCCCCCCTACCCCTATTGATTTCTCACCAACAGAAGCCCAACAGAGGCCAACTCCTCGGCTTAAATCCAGTGAAGAGAGTCTGGAAACTAAGATTTGTGGAGCCATCCCTAACATGGACCACAGTTTTGCCCAAGCAATCCCTCGTGCTGAAATCGGAGATACAAGGACGAGATACGTACCATCAGCCATGGTATCATACAAAATGGCTAGAAAACATATCTTCACAACAACAACAACAACAAAAATCAAAAGAAGATATTTACACATGAGGAAGGGTGAATCATATTTTATTTATCGTTATAATTTTGTGTTGTATGTAAACCAATACCCCTCCCTTCCCCCTTTAAGTAAAATGTATCTATGTCCATACTTGCATCTACCTTCCATCATCGACTAAATTCTGCCAATGTATCTACACAATTTTTGGAAACAACCCGCGCCGGCCGGTATTCTTCTCTGCACATGCGCACAAATGATTCACAAAATGAACAGACTCAATATCGCCCCTGTTTCAGAGAAGGCTTCTCTCTTCTCTGTCTCCCGTCTCTCTTCCCCCTCCCCCCGCCCCTCCCCCGAATTTCGCTTCCTTTTTCTGGAAAATATCCAAATATCCTCGCACACCGGAATCGTCGAATGAACATTATAGAAGTCTCCATCAGATCGTGTTTCGTCTTTTCCTCTCTTCCATATTGATTGATGCGTCGTCTACGAAAACTGATACATTATCGTAGTGTCTGAACTGCAAAAGTAGATATATTACTGACACCAGAGTATCGACACTAATAAGCCTAGAATATAAACCTATTCTACATTGTCTGCAGACACATCTATACCAGATCGATGTAAAGTAATTTAATTCTAGGTCTAATTAGCCATACGTATATCGGTACTTAGAATGATTGTCCAATCGTAGTGAAGTAATACTAAACGACACAAAATTGATAAGGTTATACAAAAGTACAATATATCGAAGACGTTACCGAGGTGTGTTCTAGGTTTAGACGTACATACTTTTATATCAACACCATCAATTCGTGTGTCTCTTAGTTGCAGTTTCGAGGATTAAGAATGAATCAGGTGAGTAAATATATTAAATAATTAAGTTGACGTGTTTTTAGAGGGAAAGTTTGCATCTTGAAGCGCTTATTAAGTTTGCCATTCGGCCAGTAATCCTATTGCACTTGTTTGCTAGCTCTCGTTCTATTACAATTGCTGGTTAACTCACGTTCTATTACAATTGTTGGATAGCTCTCGTCCTGTTACACGTGTGCGCTAGATCACGTTTGACTGCAGTTGCTTGTTATTATTTGCTCATTTATTGAGCAAATTATTTATAATTATTCATGTGTTGAGTACATGTATAGCATAAACATGCCTGTACATAATAGATATGTGGATCCTACCATTCAAACTCCCTACACCCTAAGTAAAATAGAACCTGAAATTTAGCACTGAAAACAAGTAATAAAATTGTAATACTCCTCTCCCATCCAGTGGTTTTTAATTTTAAAATAAAATGAAGCTTTTTCCAAAAGCGAGGTCGAAAGTTTGTTTTTTTAATTTAAGAGGATCCTCTCCATTGTTAACAAAGTCATTATCTTTGTCATTACCAAGAGCACAAATCTAAGGATAAAATCACAAATCTCCATCGAATACGGATGTATCGGGCCATTAGCGCAAATACAACGGCGACACAACGCATATCCATTTTCTGGACTACATCCTGCTGGAAATCTAGTAGGACCATGGTCCTGCTATAAGAGAGATTCAGCGGGAGTTTGAGAATGAACGCTGAAGAAGAATAATCACAAATCTATGGACATGCGCGCAAATCTATGGATATGAGCACAAATCTACGGCCAAGAGCATAAATCTACGGACTGGAGCGCAAATAGGAAATTCACACTCTATTTTGTTTACTCTAATGTCTATTGTATATCCCTCAAATGAATTACGGTTGATAGTATTCACACCAGCCATCTAGAAATGCAGTGCACTAACCACGAGGCTACCGTGGCTGACAAACTAAACTATTCGTGATCTTAACTAACGATTTTCTTATTTTGTAAAATACTTTGTAACGTTGTAAAATATTTTGAAGTAAATATAAAAATATTGAGATTTTAACGGCTTCCCGGAAGAATGGATTTGCTAAACTGGAGCTTTGTGGAGATGAAGAGTTGAAAAATCATTTAAATAATGAACTAAATGTAGCATAAATGCATTAGCACATGTCTAAAACCAATAGACAGATATAACAAATGCCTAAACCAATAGTCCGATATAACAAATGCATAAACCAATAGGTGGATATAACAAATTCCTTAAATAATAGGCGGATATAACGAATGCCTAAACCAATAGGCGGATATAACAAATTCATAAACCAATAGGTGGATATAACAAATACCTAAACCAATAGGCGGATATAACAAATTCCTAAACCAATAGGTGGATATAACAAATGCCTTAAACAATATGTGGATATAACGAATGCCTAAACCAATAGGCGGATATAATAAACGACTAAACCAATAGGTGGATATAACAAATGCCTAAACCAATAGGGGGATATAACGAATGCCTAAACCAATAGGCGGATATAACAAATTCCTAAACCAATAGGTGGATATAACAAATGCCTAAACCAATAGGCGGATATAACAAATGCCTAAACCAATAGGCGGATATAACAAATGCCTAAACCAATAGGCGGATATAACAAATTCCTAAACCTATAGCTGGATATAACAAATGCCTAAACCAATAGGCGGATATAAAAAATTCTTAAACCAGTAGGCGGATATAACAAATGCCTAAACCAATAGGCGGATATAACAAATGCCTAGAATAATAGGCTGATGTAGCGAATGGAATACAGAGGCTGACACAGACAATAGACTTGCACTATATCAAGGCTCGTGCAATGGTCAGTAGCTATGTGAACACAGCGAAGATCAGGTTCTTGCAGACGTTAGCATTACCGTGCACTTAAGGAGTAGAGGGTATTATGTTGGGGTGAGTTTCATTGATTTCTGCTCAGTCACTTTTCTGGCGTTGTTTTAATATTTGTTTGGTTGTGTGATTATGTTAAAAGCAACAACATTTCACAAGATGAAGACAATCATATGTGATAAATCTTTGTCAATTGAGCTGGGAAAAAGAGTTCTTAGTAGTTACATAGAACCAATTCTGATGTATGGAAGTGAATCATGGACACTCAGCAGAGTAGTGAAAAATTATATTGAGGCAGTATATATGTGGTTTTATAGAAGAATGTTAAGAACACCATGGACAGATACATAACCTAATGAAGATATCTTGAAAGAAGGTAATTAAAAAAGAGAGCTGAATACCCGCATTAGAAAGAGACATTTCACATTGTTTTGACAAACCATGAGAAGAGGTAAGATGGAACACATTGTAACAACAGGCAAGTTGAAGATCAAAATATGTAGGGGAAGACCAAGAGAGCTGATGCTTGACAACCTAGCATTGTGGCATGGGAGAACATCGGTATTGGAACTCATTGACATCACAAGAAATAGAATGCCGTGGAAAGACATGATAACCAACGCCCACACTGCATGGACTATAAGAAGATGAAGATGGGGTGGACGAGAACAAAAAATATTTCAGATTTTTGTTAACAATAACGTAAAATCCACGTATAAAAACTTGAATTGGGTGACGAAGTATTTATATAATAACACATATTCGCTATATACAGTATAAACATTATTCATTATATAGCGTATAAACAATATTTGAATAAATATAAGAATATTCACTATATACAGTCTAAAGAATATTCGCTATATACAATATAAAGAATATTCGCTATATACAGTATAAACAATATTCGCTATATACAGTATAAACAATATTCGTTATATACAGTATAAACAATATTCGCTATATACAGTATAAACAATATTCGTTATATACAGTATAAACAATATTCGCTATATACAGTATAAACAATATTCTTGTCTATCACAATAGTAATGTATGTTTTCAAATAAATTTTCTTATAATATATCTTTATTATTCCATGATAAATTACTATACCCTCTGTTATACCGTTGCGCAGGGGCCACTTATAATATATCTTTATTATTCCATGATAAATTACTATACCCTCTGTTATACCGTTGCGCAGGGGCCACTTATAATATATCTTTCTTATTCCATGATAAATTACTATACCCTCTGTTATACCGTTGCGCAGGGGCCACTTATAATATATCTTTATTATTCCATGATAAATTACTATACCCTCTGTTATACCGTTGCGCAGGGGCCAAGAGTCAGAACTATAAGAACCATTATAGTTCCTTGTCTATTGTCTATCCCCAGGTGGAAGATGATTGATAACATCCACACTTGCCGTGAAGCGTTGGGGTGGAAGCTGTATAAAAATTACCGGTTGTCGCGGAGTAATATATGGGCGTGTTTTGACACGCTTCATTCTTATAATAAACAGAGTATAGAATCGAGGCACCGACTGGTCATTGTGTAATATATGCATGTCTTTGTCAACTGTTGTTTTGTTACATATAATGTGTTCCATTTATCTAACCTCGGAGGATGGGAGACATGCTCTCTCAAAGAAGAGGGTAGTCAAATTTAGAAAAAAGCTAAAAATCTCTGCAAACAGGAAACTATTACAATTAAGACTGTAGCCTCATTACATAAAAAAAATTGAAACAATATGTAAAGGCTGAAGAAGAAAGTAGAATTGAAGATTTCTTATTTTACTGTTATAGATTTCATCAATCGTCTGTAGCCTCATTACATAAAAAAATTGAAACAATATGTAAAGGCTGAAGAAGAAAGTAGAATTGAAGATTTCTTATTTTACTGTTATAGATTTCATCAATCGTCTGTAGCCTCATTACATAAAAAATTTGAAACAATATGTAAAGGCTGAAGAAGAAAGTAGAATTGAAGATTTCTTATTTTACTGTTATAGATTTCATCAATCGTCTGTAGCCTCATTACATAAAAAATTTGAAACAATATGTAAAGGCTGAAGAAGAAAGTAGAATTGAAGATTTCTTATTTTACTGTTATAGATTTCATCAATCGTCTGTAGCCTCATTACATAAAAAATTTGAAACAATATGTAAAGGCTGAAGAAGAAAGTAGAATTGAAGATTTCTTATTTTACTGTTATAGATTTCATCAATCGTCTGTAGCCTCATTACATAAAAAATTTGAAACAATATGTAAAGGCTGAAGAAGAAAGTAGAATTGAAGATTTCTTATTTTACTGTTATAGATTTCATCAATCGTAACGAAGACCTACGAGATTACTAACTAATTAGTAAACAGGTTTCTGTACTTGAACAACCACATTCTCAAAAAAGGCGTGGTCTAGTCAAGACTTTCAGCCTGTGTACTCAAGTCACTGAGAACAGACCAATCGAAACAAGGACTATTAGAACATCAATGAATATCCCGTACAAGTATTAAAGTATCCTCAGGAACACAAACACAGAACATGCATATTCGTACACAAGGATACTTTAATACTTTAATAATAGGAAAAGAGGATAGTAGGATAATAGGAAAAGCCAAACCAAATACCAATAAGAGCATATAATACAAGAATATCCTGGCGTAAAGCCAAAGGTAGACCAAGAAAACGGTGGATAGAAAACATTAAAATAACCCTGAACAAACATGGACTAAATGCAACCTCGGCGACACATCTGGCCTTGAAACAACAGCTTAAGATACCACCCCTACGCTTAGCGGCAAGTGTGAATGCTATCAACAGTCATTCACCTGGGGATAGACAATAGACAATATAACAGAAGATTCTTAATTTCGGTGCTTCTCTAGTCAATGTCCAGATGACCATATTTTCTTTTCAATATTAACCCTTCTCATGATTTGTCTTCTCAGGACTTTGTCTTCTCATGATTTGTCTTCTCATGACTTTGTCTTCTCAGGATTTTGTCTTCTCAGGATTTTGTCTTCTCAGGATTTTGTTTTCTCAGGATTTTGTCTTCTCAGGATTTTGTCTTCTCATGATTTTGTCTTCTCAGGATTTTGTCTTCTCAGAATTTTGTCTTCTCAGGATTTTGTCTTCTCAGGACTGTCTTCTCAGGACTTTGCCTTCTCAGAATTTTATCTTATCCGGACTATCTTTTCAAAGTATCTTTCTGTAGCATTTCATCTCAAAGGCGTTGCTCTTTTTTGTCGCTATTTTACTTATGGTTCATGTGTCACTGCCGTTTGTTGCAACCGGAAAAATAAAAGTTCTTTGCATTATCAGTTTCGTTTCTATTTTGTTATTTTCCATATGTTTTCAAACGTGTTATTTTACATTATGCCATTGCCAATCTCTTCCTTATCTCTGCCATGCAGTCTTCTACACTGTTGATACTTGCGTCTAAGTATTTGAAAAAGGGGGGGGGGGAGGGAATTAACCGACTTTATGGCTAAGTTCCTTCTTCTTCTTCAGCGTTCCTTCTCAAACTCCCGCTGATTCTCTCTTGCAGCAGGAGAATGGTCGTACTAGAATTCCAGCAGGATGTAGTCAGGAGAATGGAAATGCGCTGTGTCGCCGGGTTTTTTCCGCCAATGGACCAACACATCCGTCTTCGGCAAAGCTAAGTTCCTAATACTAAAAGTATTGTTCTTATTTGCTTAAAGGGGGTGGGTGTGGAGGTTGGACACCCACAAATCGCTACCCCATAATCTACGTGCCTGATGGTCAGAAACCTATTCCATTACAACACTTTATGAGATGCAAGCAGCTGATTGGCATGTTGATATATTTTAACCAATTCAGGCTTACAATGTCAATCATATTCAAGAGCTTGAAGAGGGGATACCGAGTCTGTATGGATAATGTTTTAAACTTTAGATGAAAGAGCTCAACGATTCAACTGTGTTTAAAAAATAATTTATTAGCGCTACCCAATTTCTTAATTCTCTAACTTTATTTTATGTATTGAACAGTCTTTCGTGTAGATTTCAAACAGCATCACTTATTTTGGCTGATTTTATTTTTTTCGTATTTTAATTGGCTGGTAACACAGAGATAACGCAAAAGGACCAATGATCCGTTGCAGCTACCAAGATAAGTGACGCTGTTTGGAATCAGCACACAGGAATATTTTTGAGATTGACTTTTTCCAGTGGTCCATTGTCTGGACTTTAAAAAAAATTCCATTTGCAGAACCATGTATGTGATGATGACATTTATTCATTGTATTTTGAGGAAGCTACGCCATCTTGTTTCTTTCTGAAAGCCCCGTCTAATGAGACTTCTGAAGGTCACTGTATGCCTACATGATGTCTCGACATTTGGAAATTATTTAGATCTGGGACTTGGGAATTCATATTTTTTATTATAGCATTATTAGTAGATAGTAATCTATCCAATATATATTGATTGTCGTATAGAGTAGATAGTAGAATAAATGAAAGTGAGTTGTTTGGTTTTTTTTGTGTGTGGTGAATTCTGCATTGCATAAGTTCATGAACTTTGACCAAACGGAAGTAGTTTAAGAACAGTGTCTATATTTTGTCAAGAAATAAATATTTGTAAATTAAAACAAATAACCGTTTTAAAATCTCAGTTTCGCCCGTGTGTTGTCGGGGCCCGAAAGGGGAGCAAAGAATAGCAACACTATTTACCTTCCACGCATGTCGTAAAAGGTTATGGGATGGAGGTGGCTGTCCCATCCCATATAGGGTCAACGACCCAAAGCCATGCTGAAGTCGGATGTGTCAGGCCGAAAGGCGCAGATATCGCAGCAATGCTGTAAACCATGACACAACGCATTCCGTTCTCTGGACTACATCCTGCTAATTTGCAGGAGTTTGAGAACGAACGCAGAAGAAGAAGAAGAAATATCAGTTTTAAAGATAATAAAAATTTGTAAAACGTACATTTATTAATTTTGCCGTAGAAGTGTCGAAGGGAGGGAAAGATTAAAACATGGACAGACAACATCAAAGAATGGACAGACAACATCAAGGAATGGACAGGACAATATTTATCCTCACTCATCAGCATCGCTGAGGATAGAATTCTCTGGAGGACTCTGTTTGCTGAAGTATCCATTGCGGTACCCCGACGACACTGAAGGGTTACGGGTTTATTAATTGATTGATATTGAGACGAACTTTAAACAAATACAATTTGCGGAAATTTGTAAAAGGTTTTTTTTTACATACGGAAGGTCTGAAAGTACTATTAGACAACAGACTAAAAGGAATGTTTTAGTTTATCCAGATAAGAGAGTTAGACTCTTTTTTTACTTGTAGAATTTGTCCACATATGTAGGTTACAGTTGTGTTTCCCTTGAGGTTTATTTTCAAAGCATTGCTCACCACTTGATCGCACACAATTGATTTATAATGTAAATGTAAAAAATATTGTACGGTCATCCCTGGCGGGATTCGAACCCGCGACCTCTGGATTAGAAGTCCAGCGCGCTATCCACTGCGCTACAGGGACTCACATTATCGGTACGTGTCATTAATTTTTTACTGTTAACACACATTGTATCGTCCGGGTGCTGCCTGCCAACATTGACCAACGAAATGTACACATGTATAACAGAAAACATTACCCACAACTCTTAACTGAATTCTGTTGGCGGCATGGACCATAAGGATTCAATTTAATTCAATTTCCCTTTGCGATGAAGTTAGTGCATAGGGCAGAGGTCAGATCTCTCCAATTCTGTCTGTTCAAAGCTATTCTGTGCAGTTCTTGAATAGTATGAATATTGTTTGTTTTACTTTCTCTAAGTATTGTTCTTCTGGGTGTTTCTTTTGGTCTACCCCTGGCACTTTATTCATATTCATACGAATAAGAAGATACAGTATAGAATACAATATAGAATACAATATAGAATACAATATAGAATACAATATAGAATACAATATAGAATACAATATAGAATACAATATAGAATACAATATTGTATAATATTTACAATTTTAATAGTGGTCCTGGGTTCATTCTCCAGTTGAGGCGGAAATGTTTTTCAGATCGCAACGGCTCCCGGGTCGACCCAGCCTTAAATGGGTACCGGATTAATCCGGGAAGTAAAGACTGCGAGGGAGAGGAGATGGCTACCGCCCTCATTTGCAGAGCCTCTGAAATGTGAGATCGCTAACATCTCACACCCCTACGGCATTAATAAATGCTATGGGTTACTTACTTTACTTTTACAATTTTAATAAAATATGTTTACTTATTACTTTATGACAAATCTACGCCTCTGCAAAAACTGAAAGAACCATCTAATTGGATGTGATAATACGAATATCATAATGAAAACTACAAGCTGTATCACACAATTGTTCAACGTTATTAAGTGTGATTACTTCCCCTCTACAGCCGATTATCTCCTCCATTTTGGAAATAATTGTCTATGAATTGATTAGATCTTTAGTAGAATAATATAATTAATGTACTGGATAATTTCTTGAATTTTATTATAAATAAGCCTGTCAACTTTACAGCGCTCCGATTCTTCTTCGTTGAGGGCTCTCTCAAACTCCTGCAGAATAGCAGCAGTCCGGAGAACGGAATGTTGAGTAGTGTGATTTACATCTTCTATGTGATATCTGCGGCTTTCACCTGACACATCCGACTTCTGCACGCCTTCTGGGTCACTTTGAGTCATGTGTTGGGACAGCGGGCTCTTATCCTAAAATATCCTTAATCGCATCTCACAACATACATGGAAAGCAAGTAGTATTGATATTATTTGACCCTCTTTCGGGCTCACGAATACAAGGACCACAGAAATCCGATGTAAAAGATGGATCACAGAAATCAAAGAAGCCACAGGAAGAAGCTTTCAAACAGCGCACAAGAAGGTCATCTCCAGAGGACTCTTCCACCGTTGACGCCGCAAGGCAAACAGGGGCCACAGCGTATAGATAGATAAATAGACTATAAGCTGTATAACTGTGGCTGTATAACCACAAAGGATGAGCCTTTAAGTCCAGTTTTCACTTTCGGCAATAGAAGACACCAACAGAATTCAGTCAAAACTTTTGGGTAATGTTTTCGGTTATATCTGTGTGAATTAAGTTGGTCGATGTTGGCAGGCAGCACCCGGCCGATACAAAGTATGTATATTAATAATGATGATGGTGCTCCTCCTTCGCAAGGGGTACAGAGGGGTCTCGCTTCGCTCGCCAGAACCGGGACTCATACTGGTTCATACCTTAATACTCCTCCCCGCGGAGTACCCCGGGCAACAGAGCAATCTGGCTAAGCTATCAAGGATCGAACGATCTCCAGCTGAGGTGGGAACCAGCTGTAGACTTGGAAACTTCCAAGAGAGAATCGACTCTTCTTATCTGCAGTACGTCCCGGGATTAAAAGCAAACTTTCGACAGCCTTTTCGTCATTTTCACCAAGGCTCAATAACTTTTCGTCAGTTCCCCGTCCGCACCCAGCGTCGTGATATAACCAAAAAGTCCTTCTTAGGACTAGGTTGAAAGCGACGTGACTAGGCATCCCGAGATGGCCTAGTCGAATCCAGAAATCAACAAACAAATCCTCCTTCGCAAGCGAAGATGAACATGGCATGGAAAACAATAAATGCTATGAACAAATAAATAATAATAATGAATTGGTAGTTGTCTAATTTGGTTTGTGAGTTCGTAGATGTCCTAGAAAGTTCTATTGCAGTGCATGAAGGAGTTCTGACGATTCAGGTTAGGAGAATTTTCGGATTTGTCGGATTTTATATTAATAGTAAAAAATTTATAACACGCGTTTAAGATGTGAGTCCCTGTAGCGCAGTGGATAGCGCGCTGGACTTCTAATCCAGAGGTCGCGGGTTCGAATCCCGCCAGGGATGAACGTAATTTTTTTGGGTTTAACAACAAATATAAACTCGGTATAACAATTTATTCCTCATTTAACAAACAAAGCGCTGCAAAGAATCAAAATTACGTTTTTTTTTACAAATTGCTATTAGTGCATCATCCGTAGTTAGTGCCGTCTCCGCAACGATGGTTGGTTGCAACGTCGTCAACACTACCTCACGATATTGCTCTCCCACTTGTATATGCCTACCTCTTGATATCCTCCTCTTGATTTCAAGTGAGGTCTTTAACAAGATTTCATGTTTATTAATATGTCCAAAATATTGTATTTGTTTGTTCTTTATTTCCTTTAATAATTCTTTCTTTGGTGTTGTTATGTTTTTCGTTCTTTGTTTTCTTCTCTTTCCATGATGCTCTCCTTATTCTGCTATATACCCACATCTCAAAGGCACCAATCCTGTCTTCTTATTGTTTTTTCATTGTCCATGTTTCTGAGCCATAATTTAATATAGAATAGATGTCGCTTTTTATAAGTGTAATTTTAGCTTGTCTTTTTTAATTTGTTTAAGATGTGAATATTTTCCTCATGTCATTGAAAGTACTTTTAACTTCTGTTTCACATCTGCCATAATTTGTGATTATGTGTCCAATATATTGATAGTGTTCTACTTGTAGTTTCTCTCCATGTATGTTTATGTTTAGCACCTGTTCTTCTGTGACTTTTCTGATTATCATGGTTTTTGTTTTTTGGATGTTTATATTTAGTCCATATTCTTTACTTGATTTATCGACTTGATCGTATTTGCAGTTCCTGTTTACTTGCTGCTAAAAGAAAAGTGTAATCTGCATATTTCAAGTTGTTTATTAGTTTCCCACTGATCTTGAGTCCTGGCATTCCTTTTATATGTTTAAAGAAATTCTTTGTGTATATATTAAATAGAATGAGTGATAAAATACATCCTTGTCGTACTCCTATATTTATTTCTATGTATGGTAGTGAACAGTGTTTTCACACTTTATTAATGCAATTTGTTCCTAATATATATTTCTAATCAGTCAGATATCTTTTACATCTATGCCTATTTCTTGAAGATATTCAATTAATTTTTCATGTTGTACTCCATCAGCGGCCTTGCGGTAGCTTATGGTGCAAATATAGATAATATTTCTATAAATTTATCTATCAATGGTCGGATACTAAGTATAGCTTCTCTGGCTCCTTTGTTTATCTTACAACCGAATTGCTCTTCACCGATTTCACTGTCTATCTTGTTTTTTTTTTTAATTCTTTCATGTATTATCTTGAGTAGTATTTAGGTTATGTTGCTCATCAAACTTATTGTTCTGTACTTGCATATTTGCTCTGAATGTAAATCTTTTTATTTCTTTCGAGAGGGGGGTATTAACCGGAGGGATGAACAAGGGGGTGTGTGAACCTGGGGAAGTGAACGAGGGCGTGTGTAATCCTGGGGGATATTTACCAAGGGAGGGGGGGGTTGCGAACCAGCTGTCTTATCTATGGGCTTGTCTACAAAATAAAATTGTACAAGTAGCTATAAAATAAGATTATACAAGTGGCTATAAGATAAGCTTGTACAAGTAGCTAGAAGATAAGGTTTTACAAGTAGCTATAAGATCAAATTAAACAAGTAGCTAGAAGATAAAATTGTACAAGTAGCTAGAAGATAAAATTGTACAAGTAGCTAGAAGATAAAATTGAACAAGTAGCTAGAAGATAAAATTAAACAAGTAGCTATAAGAACAAGTAGCTAGAAGATAAAATTGTACAAGTAGCTAGAAGATAAGGTTTTACAAGTAGCTATAAGATCAAATTAAACAAGTAGCTATAAGAACAAGTAGCTAGAAGATAAAATTGAACTAGTAGCTAGAAGATAAAATTGAACAAGTAGCTAGAAGATAAAATTAAACAAGTAGCTATAAGAACAAGTAGCTAGAAGATAAAATTGTACAAGTAGCTAGAAGATAAGGTTTTACAAGTAGCTAGAAAATAAAATTGTACAAGTAGCTAGAAGATAAGGTTTTACAAGTAGCTAGAAGATAAGGTTTTACAAGTAGCTAGAAGATAAGGTTTTACAAGTAGCTAGAAGATATGGTTTTACAAGTAGCTAGAAGATAAGGTTTTACAAGTAGCTAGAAGATAAGGTTTTACAAGTAGCTAGAAGATACGGTTTTACAAGTAGCTAGAAGATAAAATTGAACAAGTAGCTAGAAGATAAAATTGAACAAGTAGCTAGAAGATAAAATTGAACAAGTAGCTAGAAGATAAAATTGAACAAGTAGCTATAAGACAGGACACATCGTTTTGCTAATGCCTAGAACTAACTTGGTCATAAACGTCATGTTATGGCATCCTAAACGATTGAAGAGTTGGGGGTAGGGGTTAACGACAAGGTGGTTAGGGATGTGATGGGTTTAATACTTCGCCATTATCTACTCGATTCATCCTTCAAAAGTGACGCTATTTAATACTTTCCGTGACTTTGATTGGTCATTTTGTATAATTTATCTCCACTGCCAATACAAATCAAAGGGAAAATCAAATAGCACAGTTTTGAAGGATGAAACACGACAAGTCCACTGGGCTGTATACTTGACGAGAGACTCCATAGAACAAATACAATACGACGTGCGATACCTTAATATATCTATTTCTTAAAGAATTTCTCGTATGCCATGGATATTTCTTCTTATAGTCCATGCCATGTGGCGTTAGTTATCACGTCTGTCCGCAGTCTTATGAGTGATGTAAATTATTTCTTCCTATAGTAGGACCTATAAACAGAATATGTTGGAGATTGACTACAGCCCCCACCTTAGAAGTAGGAATGATATTTGATGTGATCTAGACAAGAAAAGACTAAAATGAAGATTGCTTACTTCTTAGATGTAGTGATGATATGTGCTTACTTCTTAGATGTAGTGATGATATGTGATTACTTCTTAGATGTAGGATGAAATTTGATTTGATCTAGACAAGAAAAGAATATGTTGGAGATTGCTTACTTATTAGATGTAGGGATGATATTTGATTACTTCTTAGATGTAGGGATGATATTTGATTACTTCTTAGATGTAGGATGATATTCGATTACTTCTTAGATGTAGGGATTATATTTGATTACTTCTTAGATGTAAGATGATATTTGATTACTTCTTAGATGTAGGATGCTATTTGATTACTTCTTAGATGTAGGGATGATATTTTATTACTTCTTAGATGTAGGGATGATATTTGATTACTTCTTAGATGTAGGATGATATTTGATTACTTATTAGATGTAGGATGAAATTTGATTACTTCTTAGATGTAGGGATGATATTTAATTATTCTTAGATGCAGTGATGATATTTGATTACTTCTTAGATGTAGGGATGATATTTGATTACTTCTTAGATGTAGGGATGATATTTGAATACTTCTTAGATGTAGGGATGATATTTGATTACTTCTTAGATGTAGGGATGATATTTGATTACTTCTTAGATGTAGGGATTATATTTGATTACTTCTTAGATGTAGGCTGATATTTGATTACTTCTTAGATGCAGTGATGATATTTGACTACTTCTTAGATGTAGGGATGATATTTGATTACTTCTTTGATGTAGGAATAATATTTGATTACTTCTTAGATGTAGGCTGATATTTGATTACTTCTTAGATGCAGTGATGATATTTAATTACTTCTTAGATGTAGGGGTGATATTTGATTACTTCTTTGATGTAGGGATGATATTTGATTACTTCTAAGATGTAGGGATGCTATTTGATGTGATCTGGACAACAACAGGCAATGTGAGAGATTGCTTACAGCCCCCTCCCCCATAAGATGTGGAGACTTGAAATCCTGTTTGTGAGACAGTTGTAACTGTTGCGATACTTAGTCTAGTCTGATATACACAAGAAACTGACAGTAGATCTGTTAATAATAATCTGTTGTGGAGGAGAGTCTGCTCACACTTCAGTTTGTCAACGTTTCATGTCGAAAATACACTTGATGTGACTTAGGTACAAAAATGAAAGAAAATTTTGACCAATTACAGACAAAACTTGATGCGAAGATGATAAAATAGCCAGACAGACAGACATACAAATGAGACTAATGGGCTCTATAAAAACGAAAACCTTAGTATCGTAACTAAATTACAGCAATATAGCCATCATGCGCCAGGACACGTGATTCCCATTAACCCGACTACGACGATCTGAAAATACTGTAATTGTTGGCATTTTTTCCACGCCTTCACATCGATGGAAACCGGAAGCTAATCCCCCTTGATAGGTATCCTCCTGTCGACACATTTATGATTGGGTAAAATATCTTGATAAGGCATCTAATGAAAACGCATTGAACAAGAAATTTCTCAAACTGGCGAAAGTGGGCGAATTCTTAGCGACTAGTGTAACAAACACGGGAGGAAATTAACCCTACCCCTTCCGTTCATATGCATTAACTTTTCAACTTCGCTCATAAGAGATATTTTGTCGGAGACTAATTTGAATTAGCCAATCGGAAGCGATAAAATAGGTACTAGATGTGCAACACAGGTTCTGCGCAGAATTATCAAAGTGGATATGAATATGGGTCTCAACAATATGCTAAAATTACACAGTAGCATCACATCGCTCGAACTGGAGAGCTCTGGCATCTTCCCCGTAGCCCTATGCGGCACTGAAAGAACATAGACAGACAGAAAGACAGGCAAGCAGACAGACCAACAGACAGACAGACAGGCAAGTAGGCAGGCAGACAGACAGACAGACAGACAGATAGACAGACAGACAGACAGACAGACAGACAGACAGACAGACAGACAGACAGACAGACAGACAGACAGACAGACAGACAGACAGACAGACAGATAGACAGACAGACAGACAGGCAAGTAGGCAGACAGACAGACAGACAGACAGACAGACAGACAGACAGACAGACAGACAGACAGGCAGGCAGACAGATCTAGCCATTTCCCCGAATAGTACTTGTTTTGGGATTCGGCAGTTTGGAATTAAGCTAACGTGACCCAGTCAGCGCATTCTATTTATATTGAGTGTTTCCATGGCAGATGGTTACTGACTCCGGCGCAACGCTTCCATATTGAGTGTTTCCATGGCAGATGGTTACTGACTCCGGCGCAACGCTTCCATATTGAGTGTTTCCATGGCAGATGGTTACTGACTCCGGCGCAACGCTTCCATATTGAGTGTTTCCATGGCAGATGGTTACTGACTCCGGCGCAACGCTTCCATATTGAGTGTTTCCATGGCAGATGGTTACTGACTCCGGCGCAACGCTTCCATATTGAGTGTTTCCATGGCAGATGGTTACTGACTCCGGCGCAACGCTTCCATATTGAGTGTTTCCATGGCAGATGGTTACTGACTCCGGCGCAACGCTTCCATATTGAGTGTTTCCATGGCAGATGGTTACTGACTCCGGCGCAACGCTTCCATATTGAGTGTTTCCATGGCAGATGGTTACTGACTCCGGCGCAACGCTTCCATATTGAGTGTTTCCATGGCAGATGGTTACTGACTCCGGCGCAACGCTTCCATATTGAGTGTTTCCATGGCAGATGGTTACTGACTCCGGCGCAACGCTTCCATATTGAGTGTTTCCATGGCAGATGGTTACTGACTCCGGCGCAACGCTTCCATATTAGTGATTTGTCGGGCAATAAGATGTTTACGATCTTACAGAGACATCCTATATGACAAATGTTAAGTTTCCTCTCATGTTTTGAGTAGGTAGTCCATGTTTCAGATCCGTAGTATAGTGTACTCAGCATGCATGTTTGATAGATCTGTATCTTTGTTTTCAATTTTAGCTTACGGTTTTTCCAAGCTCGTTTTGACAGTCCGGCAGAAACAAATATATATTCTTACATATTCAGTTACAAGTTCTTCCACATACATGGGTAGTATTATCAACAAGAATTCGCATGCGCAATGCCTACAGACAAACCACCAATGTAACAGAAAACCTTAATAGATGACATGCCTGTTTATTCAGGTTATCTTCTTGTGGAAGCTTCGTAGCAGGTTATCTATACAATTATGTGTTTCATGATTTGTTGTTGTTGCTGCTTTTTGTGGTTATGCTTTGTTATTTGTATATGTGTATGCACCATTTGTGGTTGGAAGGAGTCCGGGATGTGCTGCGCAGCACCTGGGATGTACTGCGCAGCACTGGTGAGGGGGAAACTGGCTGCGTTGTTTTCCTATGGTTGAAGTCCACCATAAAAGCACAGTGACTCAGGACGTGACAATCATTTTGCCTTGAACATTTAGTTACATGTCTGGAAACATGGAGAAGTTCGACATAACCAGTTGACAATTGGTGGGTAGGACTGAGCACAGTGAACCCTATCTTGGCTGTAATGGCTCGGAGTGCATAGCTAGAAACCTACCTTCCTGGTGGTGTGATAGTTATTTTATGACTCTGGCCCGGGGTGGGTCGAAAATCCACAGACTTCCCAGCACTATAATGGGTCAAAGTGCATGATCCTATGGACCGCTGAATCAGCAACCAATCATCCAGCGAACCAACCAACCACCCAAAAAAAGAATAAATAAAATAGATGAATCTGATGTGTGGTAACAGAATGATTATATCATTAAATTATTTCATCATCTAACATAAAGGAAATCTTTCCGAAGCCTCGCAATAAGATAAATACAATGTGATTCATCAGTCTGGATGATTAAACAAAATACCACACAAATAAAAAAATGAAATTAAACAGAAACGGATATCGTAATTCTTGCGCGTATAGAAGGATAAGTTTTCCCAGTTATTTTTGGAAATAGTCCACGTTAGAGTTACCGGGATTTCCCATAAGGGTGCACTAGTTGTAATTATGGCCAATGATCATCCAAGATTCTCTGGTTTTGTATGTGCAACCAGAAATATTATTGGTTACATTTGTGCCTGATCTGAAAATCTGGACACATTGAGTATTAGTGATAAATGCTGGTAATATTACATACCTTTATCTATAATTCACGTGCTTATATCACATAATGGTATTGGGTCAAAGGGCATGAGCCCAAGGACCGCTGAATCAACAACTATCTATAATTTAGTGCAATAAATAGTAGCTATGTCCATAGCAACACAAGACTTGGGGAAGGAGGACCAATATGCATGACATTGGTTAGCTTTGAGCTTAGTAACCAGCGTGTAAGTATGAAAACTAGTTCTGTCGTACGGCTGGTTTCCTATACTAGCGATATGGTTACATACGTTCACCGCTCAGTGGAAGTGGTAAAAACACTGAATGTATTCGTTACAAAAGCTAAGCTAAACACACTGAATGTATTAGTTACAAAAGCTAAGGTTAAAACACGCAATGTGTTAGTTACAAAAGCTAAGGTAAAAACACTGAAAGTTTTAGTTACAAAAGCTAAGGTGCAGTAGATACATCTTCTGTTGGAGGAGGGTTACCTAAGAAACGGTTATTCTCCCATTTTCATTGAAATTCTCTAGTTTTCCTATAGCTTTCCTATATTATTCTCTCGTTTTCATTAGATTTCAGTTGACCTTTATTTAGAACATTATTAAAAGGTGGTGGGGGTAGGGTGTGTCCACATTCTGGCTAAGTCCCTACTACTAAACGTCATGTTATGATTTTCTAAGAGTGTGGGGGGGGGGTGCTTCCAATTCTCCTCCTTCAACCGCCCCTTCCTAACTGCGTGCTTGCCTGAGCACAATGGCGATGATCTAAAAAAATTAAACCTTCCATGACTTCATTTACTAACTCACCGCTTGCTAATAGTGTCCAAATTATTTCAGTCCCAGATACATGATAATGTTGTTAAAACACTTTATCTCCGCTAAACCGCTACGATCTGAGTTTGCACTAGGTCGACGTGCCGGTAAGCCGATAAATCCCCCACTCATATTGATTTTGTAATGATATTACAACATTACAAGAAAATCCATTTCGGAATTTCAAAGAAAACGTTCGTCTGTGTTCAGTTCTTGTTGATTTCAGACTTTTTCTTCGTCTTCTTGGGCTTTAAAAAAAAAGTTATTCTGCAACACTGTGACATGTAAGAATCGAGTGTCTTCATTATAGAAGATGAAATTCCCAGAATGTCAGCGATAACCCAACATAACTTTTTTAAAATTGGAGCTGCGGCAATATGGGTTAAAATCAGAATAACAAAAATAGTTAGAATGCAATATTGGTAAATTTAAATCAATCATTCGCAACTCAAGTGGCGTAGGCGATCACGTTTTTCACAACTCCCTGACTTGTTGTTAACTTGTTGTTAAATAAGTTAAGTTGTTGGTATACCAGAACCACGAGTTCCGCTATATTTTATGGTTGTAACGCCCTGATATAACCAAATTTCACCAACGACCTCGGTTGAAAAGAGCGTACATCACCATAAGAGGTACATTTCACTTCACCAAAGTTCTCCCATGCCATGATTTCATCCCATCCAACAACTTTTCTCTTTCTCTTGGCTACTAAATGTTCAAGTTTTGCTATTCTCATCACTTGCCTTATAAATCTTTACTGTTTTTAATTATTCGCTATATATTGTCAGATTGGTGACTAGATAACCAGAACCGCGACCTCCGCTATATTTGTGATGGTTAAAGGCTCTGATATAACCGAATTGGATTAATATCTACGGCTGAAAGAGCGTTGATTTATCCCAAATTTAGTATAGAAAAATAAAAAAATATGGCATAATGTGTTCTTATTGCCGCAGATCTCCCCGAGCCTTGATTTCGAGCTTACATATTCTAAATATAGAATCCACGTGACACGGATATGTCCAGATGGATATTTAATGTCATTACCTCTAACCATGACCGATGACCGTGCTCCAGTTAAGACATGTGTACACAGAGGTGACAGAGAACCTGAAAGGCGGATTTATTTTATTATTTTGTGAGTTTCGTTGGTCAGCCTTGACTTTTTGGGGGTTTTGGCATGCAACTCGAAGTGTTAAATATTCACCAACGAAAATCACTAAAATATTTTTTTTAAATGTAACGAATGAAGTCTTGTTTACTGTCTATACAGATGTCTTTACTACCGACGATCTCGCTCCAACCCTAACCTTGTGGAAACCCTGATTGATTGTTTATGTTAACTGACCATTTATCCAGCGGTAATAAGAGCGCTTCCATTACGTCAATAATTAGCGATGGAGTGTGAACAAGTTTGACACTTTTTGACAACTGGTGGGGGGGGGGGGGGGGGGGGTTGTTCACGTAAACAAAAGTTTTAGACACCAGTTAAATGTGTTACTTTTGATTTCTAAAAATCTGCAAAAATTATGTAGTTTTTTCGCACTTTTACAGATACTATTTTTTAGTAGAGGAATTTAACGTAATTACGTAGGGTTCGTGGTGCCCCTGAGTTGTTGACAAGGGAGAAGAAGGGGGTCAGAAAGTATTTTTTAAAATACAGTTGACGTAATATTTATGGTCTTTCCATTAGCACACAAGTTTAGGAACATTCCCATTGCACAAACATTTATTTACATCCCCTGAGCACACAAATTCCAATTGCCAATTTCACATTTTAGTCAGCAACAATATAGGACACAAATTATTCGACAGAATCTATAAAAACTCATCGCGTCTCAAATTCACATGCCGCAGTGCCAGCCAAGTGGTTGAAAGCTGGTCTATAGAGATCACGCTATTGATTTTCTGCGCAGAGATCACAAAATTGCATTTTCGACTTTTTAAATCTTCGCTTAGAGAAAGTATGCCTGGTTTGTTTCCCTTGCCTGCCCGTGATGCCAGACAATCTGAGATTGTGAATCTGGTGCTCTAAATTTATGTCACGTTGTTCCCCAGCTATTTGATCTACTTCTGTCAATTCAAATATATTCTTCTTCTTTCGTTAATTTGTACGATGATCACGGGATCACGGTTTAATTGTGAATGTATTCGTATTATGATTACTGTTTAAACATTTGTAAACAGTAGCTGAATATTGACGAGAGAGACCTGTGCAACTGTGGACTTAGCCCAGAGACCGCAGAACACATTCTTCATGCCTGCCAACTCTACCAAGAAGAGAGAGAGAAAATATGGCCTAATGAGACGGCACTGCCTCCAGACTTGAGTGGTTCCATGGATGACCTGATCGAATCACACAATTCATTGAAGCTGTTGGTGCTGTATCCTGATATCTGACTGAAGAACGATGAAGAAGAAGACAAATACAAATATCAGATGACTAACAAACACAATAGCAATTATATCAGAAGACAACAGATTACGTGGTGTAAACATGCTTCCAGATTACCATCAGATATTTCCCTACAAAAAGCATTGCCATACAGACACGATGGGTACAAAGCCAGGGACAGACCATGCAAAAGATGGACTAAAGGAATAAAATAGTCAACAAAATCAAACATATATGAAGCAAACAAATGATAGTGTTATGTAGAGATCGGAAAGATAATAGCAATGGCACTAAAAAAAACATCACAGATGAACAATCTTCGCAAGGGGCAAACAGAAATACAAAGTTACAACTATTAAGAACCTATATTTTTCCAGTGACAACATATGGTTGTGATACGTGAGCAATGGCATTGCAATGGAAAATAAATTATCGGCATTCGAAATGAAATTTTGTAGTAAGGTCCTAAGAATATTATGGACAGAAAGACGAACCAACGCAGACGTCTGCACAGACCTGAACACAGAAAAAGACTGGCTTCTAAAAACTATCCCAATTTTTTTTTTTAAATAGCAAACTACCATATTTCGCAGATAAAAAAAAAACAATGGTTAGAACATAGGTTCCCAAACCTTCTTTTTTTGCGTCACCGCCCACTTTACATTACATCGATTTTGTAACGACACCCCCATTTCCCCCCACTCCTGGTAATCTGCAGGAGTCTGAGACATTCCTTTTTCCAGACTACATCCTGCTAATCTACACGAGTTTGAGAAAGAAAGCTGAAGAATATCCTTCCCTTTTAACCGTGACATTAACCGTGCCAGCTTATACTTCCCATGTATCCCCGATAGGTCATTCTCTCGAATCTGATCTCATACACTTTCATTTTGTGTTCTAGTACCTTGCTCACTCTCTCCGTACCCCTCCTTAATGAGATACATTAACAGCCCCCCCCCCTACCAAGTTTCCTTCACACAAAATCATTATCAACAAGTGTGTAAAGGTTGGAGCAGACATTTTTAAACTGTCCTTCATTCCTTTCCTCTCTTTAAAAAAAAAAAAAAAAAAAACATACCCTGTGCAACACAGATTGTGCACTTTCACATATTGTTGCAACTATGAATTATTTAGTTCTGTTTGCTTATGATTGCTTACATTAATTTTGCGTACATTATCTCTGAATGTTTACATTCTGCTTACATGCCCCATGTTTTAATTATTTTTATCCAGCCGTGTCTTCTTCTACCACATCGTCTTCTTTTACCTCCACCGTACTTTGAAAAACTATTTAATCATCTATTCGTGGTGCATGCACATGATCGCAGTTTCTTGTAACTTCTGTTTACTATATAATTGATTAACCAGAAGACATGTCGTCTAGAGAGTACACATACATTTCTTTTGGTCATCTTATTTTCTTGCTTTATTCTTGGACATCACCAAATATATATGTTTTCATCTTCGTTGAAACCTGTAGATATGTTTTTTATCTTCGTTAAAACCTGTAGATATGTTTTTTATCTTCGTTAAAACCTGTAGATATGTTTTTTTATATTCGATAAAACCTGTAGATATGTGTTTTTTAATCTTCGTTGAAACCTGTAGATATGTTTTTTTTAAATCTTTGTTGAAACCTGTAGATATGTGTTCTATCTTCGTTGAAACCTGTAGATATGTTTTAATCTTCGTTAAAACCTGTAGATTTGTGTTCTATCTTCGTTAAAACCTGTAGATATGTTTTCATCTTCGTTGAAATCTGTAGATATGTATTTATCTTCGTTAAAACCTGTAGATATGTGTTTATCTTCGTTAAAACCTGTAGATATGTTTTCATCTTCGTTGAAATCTGTAGATATGTATTTATCTTCGTTAAAACCTGTAGATATGTGTTTATCTTCGTTGAAACCTGTAGATATGTTTTCATCTTCGTTCAAACACGTAGATATTTCAACTTCGTTCAACCCCGTATATAAGGATTGGGCAGGATAGTTGAGGGGGTGGGGGGTGTTAACTCTCCCTCTTAGAAGGTTAGTACCTTTAGTACTAGCAAGTTTACAACTCTGTGTTGCTAGGGTTCGAAAGGGGAACAAAGAATAACAATACTATTTACCTGCCATGCATGTTTTAAGAAGAGACTAAAGAGGTTATGGGAAAAGTTAACTGTCCCATCCCATATAAGATCAAAGTAACCGAGAAGCCTTGCTGAAGTCAGATGTGTCAGGTCGAAAGGCGCAGATATCACAGCAACGCTGAAAACCACCACACAACACATTCCGTTCTCCGGACCGCATCTTGGTACTATACTCTGTACATTCTAAGAATGAAGTATGTCAGTTCTTATGATTGGCTGCTGGACTCAGAACGCATAAATTGAATGTTGAGTGCGCAATAATATAGTTCATTCAAACATAATACTGTTCTTAGTTAAATCAATTGTTGCTAAATTAAGCATGTCTATCACAACAGTAATGTATGTGTTAAAATAAATGTTCATATAATATATCTTTATTATTACAAGATAAACTACTATATCCGTTGTTATATCGTTGTACAGGCGCAAAGAGATCAGGGGGCAACCATTATAGTTCCTTGTCTATTGTCTATCACCGAGTGGAATCTGGTAGATAGCATCCACACTTGTTAAACGTAGGGGTAGGAGGTGTAAGTTTCTGTTGAATGCCAGATCGTGACGTCTGAATCATACTGAGTTCGTGTTTGTGGAGGGTGGTGAGATGTGTTCGATCCATCTCTTTATTAGTTTTCCCTTGGTTCAGTATCCTGATGATTGTTTGTTATAAGCTCTCAGTGGTATTTTGGAGGGGACAGGGTTGCTATGACGTAAGTTCGAAATAATTAATTATGTTATTGTTTTTAAATGTCATCAGCTGTACACAAAATCACCCATTATCGCGGAGTAATATATGGGTGTGTTTGACCCACTTCAATCTTATAATGAATAGAATATAGTGAATTCACAGCAGTACTTAGAGCACACTTACAAATGAGTTTCAAGATGAACTCACAGACAAGCTATCTGACTAATGGTATTTGTACGAAAAGAAAATGCACATAACAGTATACAAGGCATTTTCAACGTTTCAACCTTAATGTCTTTTTCAAGAAAATGAATAACAAACAGTGCACAAATAGTAAAACTAAAAAATAATGATGTCACAAAATCACTAGACGTCAGACATCGAACAACAGAGACATACAGGGTAACAATAACGTACGTATATACAAGTATTGTCATAGAGACCCTGAAAATAAATGTCTTCTATACTAGTATTTGTATTGTTTCTTACCAATACCTTGTAGTCTGATAGTCCGTGCCTACATCGCGAAACTCACCAAAACTTGTGTTCAGTGTAAGTACTAGTGTTTACAGCACTCTCACTTATTAATAAACTTTAATTGACGTCGGATGTTGTTGTTGTAACGTATACTAATCGGGATTTGTAATTAAGCCGTTCTCTTTATACTCAAGAGCTCGCGGGTTTGAATCTCGCTTGGGTCGTCTTGTTTTTATTTCGAAAAGAGCATTTTTTTTATTCCTGTGGATTATCGCTTGAAGCTACGGAGTTACGTGCTTAGTGGTACTCTCCTCTGTTCCATTAGATTTTTATATGCTTTTTTTGCATAAGAAACATTTTTATTACAGCTACATTTTACAGATACACTTTATTCCTTTTATTACAACTACAAAATCCTTCCCTGCAACTCCTTAACGGAAAACATGCAGTTTTTGACTGTTTGACAGTGGCATTATCAGCAAACGGCATGCCGCTTCGTTCAAAGGACGAGGTACACATGGAGTAACCCGAGTACAATTAATTAAATCTTCTACACCTATTCAACTAATCGGGATTAAACTATTGATCTAGTTTGTTTAGATGTAGTTATTTTCAACTAATCAGGACTAAACTATTGATTTAGTTTGTTTAGATGTATTTATTTTCAACTAATCGGGATTAAACTATTGATCTAGCTTGTTTAGATGTAGTTATTTTCAACTAATCGGGATTAAACTATTGATCTAGCTTGTTTAGATGTAGTTATTTTTAACTAATCGGGATTAAACTATTGATCTAGCTTGTTTAGATGTAGTTATTTTTAACTAATCGGGATTAAACTATTGATCTAGCTTGTTTAGATGTAGTTATTTTCAACTAATCGAGATTAAACTATTGATCTAGCTTGTTTAGATGTAGTTATTTTTAACTAATCGGGATTAAACTATTGATCTAGCTTGTTTAGATGTAGTTATTTTTAACTAATCGGGATTAAACTATTGATCTAGCTTGTTTAGATGTAGTTATTTTTAACTAATCGGGATTAAACTATTGATCTAGCTTGTTTAGATGTATTTATTTTCATGGATCAGAACAGTACTTTTAATACTGTGTAATATTGCGTTACAGCGCATCCTTTTATAACAAACTTCTCAATATAACGACACATTTTGCAAATCCACAGTTATATTTATTTTATATTCTTTATACTGAATATATCAAATTTCTATTATTACATACGTATTTCTTTGGTCCGGATCGAGTTGTTACAACGGGATTTGACTGTACTGGGATCTTAGCCAGAAGTGGGTATCAATCCACTCCAGCCCTCCCCCTCCCAATTCCACCTCAGATTTTAATCTTTTTCTGCAAAAAGGGTGTATAAAAATTTTAATGAAAAGGAGGTAACTGCAAAGAAAATAGGAGAATGACATTTTTTATTACTGCAAACAAATTCCACTCTCCTTACTGAAGTCGTATCAACTGCCCTCATGGATTCCTCAATCATCTGATGACTAACAAATACCACACCTAATTGACTCGTTTAATTTCATGCAGCTATGTTAATCTTCGAATACAAAGGTGGTATTCCATCGGTTGAAGGCAAGTGGGAAGCCACCGCTTTATCATCCCTAAAGTATCATATTTCAAGAACTGAGATGTGGTTTTCGAGAAGAAGCATGAAAATCTCATGGACAACCAAGAAAAATAGTGTAGGAGTCCAGAAGTTCTCAGAGATGACTGGAATAAAAAGACAAATTATAGCAAAAAGAAGTAAACTGTTCAGATTTTTAGTGTATGCGATGAGAAAAACAAAACTTGACATTTAGTAGCCATTGTAAAGATCAAAGGGAGAAGAGACAGAGGAGACAAAGAGAGACATTTCTAGATCGGTTGTCACTGTGGCACAAAAAAGATGTCACCAACTGAACTTATTAACAATACAAAAGACAGATTACATAGAGAGAGAACAGATCAAGTGGTTTGAACACATTATGAGAATGCATCACGAAAAGTTGGCCTTACATCATATAACCAAATGAGATCAGGGTACAAAGCCAGAGGAAGACCACGGAAAAGATGGATAGAAAACGTCAGGGACATCCTGAACAGACACAGCACAGCCGAGGCCACACATCTGGCTTTAGAACGCAAGCTCGAGCTCCAATCACCCCTACGATTAACTGCAAGAGTGGATGACAAACCACCTGGGGAAAGACAATAGACAGAGAGTTGGGGAGAAAAATGATCGCCCGCCCCTCGGTATGGCACTTAATTGAATGATTCCATCGTGTTCCATAACAAATTTGGCATTTCTTTTTCAGCAAAATTTTTTTTCTATTTTTGGTACTGCCCCCTAAAAGTGAGTGCGGTCCTCACCATCATATTCCCCTCCCCTCCCTGTGATATCAATGTATCCTTACTATCCTAGCCCCCATCTCCCTATAACTGATATATTATGTGTATACACACATATTCACTGTGGTAAAACATACAAATCTGAAAATCTCACACTTTTTTTCCTTGTTTCATTACAGGCTTACCACAAAATCGATATCCGTCGGCTGTCCAAGGGAGATAATGTTCATCTCAGTTATTAAAACCGGAAAATGTTCAAGGTCAACATAAATCCAACATGTGAGACAGACTTTCAAGTGGGGGAATGCTACGTTGAGAATGTTCTTCACCAAGATTCTTCCCGTCTGCAGTGTTGAAAAAAGATCATAAAAGTACACTATTCGAATGTTTTTGTTTGATGAGATTAGTATTCATGTACTGTTGGGAGTAGAGGTTTGCTGGAGTTGGTAGTATTATCTTAATTTTTGTGGATAACTGCTGAAAAAAAAGGCTGCAACGATTTCAATGAGCTATTGTGATCAGGAAAAGGATAGATGCGGCATTCATGAATTTCATGAAAAACAGGCCAGTTTTGAATTGCTGGCCGCGGCAGATTCAGACTATCTGGCTTCTTCCGATATTAACTTTATATTACATAGCAGTTGTAATTTTAGTATATCTAACGCCAGCATGTTTTATACGTAACTTTACCAGGGGCTGGCGAAATATTAGGTCTACAATGAATATCTCAGCCGGAATCACAAGCAGACACTACAAACACGCACTGTCTGTGATGGCCCTACTGGGTCTTATGTTCGCCGCAAGTTTCTTACAAAATTTTATATCATGCTCTGATTTTAGCGTCATAGAACGTTACGGAATTCTAATGAGCATAGCTTTTTATGCCTTACAATCAACAGTATTAATCCCTCTTCCATTTCTTCTGTTCAATTTTTTCGGGGTAGTTTTTCTCAATGTTTTTGCACATTCTCCACAATTTCAAAGATCTCCTCTTCTTGGACCATTTTTGTGCTTCCGGGTTGTTACTAGAGGAATGTTTCCGGATTTAGTTAGAAGCAATGTGCGGTACAATTTGAAAGTTTGTGAAATGGTTGGTCTTCACAATTACATCTTCGAGGTGGTCACTGATATACCTATTGGTCAACATGGAAGTAATCAGATTCGTGAAATCGTGGTACCAACGCAATATATGGCGCCAAATGGTGCACTATTTAAAGCAAGAGCATTGCAATATGCTTTGGAACCTGAAGTCAATATATTGAGCCCTGGAGATTGGATTGTCCATCTTGATGAGGAGACTCTGTTAACAGAAGAAGCTGTTATAGGAATAGTGAATTTTACTGGGTCTGCCGAGTATTCGTTCGGACAAGGAGTAATCACTTACGGAAAAGGCCGGATCATCAATTGGATTACAACTCTGGCCGATTCTATTCGGGTAGGAATCGATTATGGATGTCTCCGGTTTAGTCTTGGAGTTCTTCACAAACCTATTTTCAGTTGGAAGGGATCGTTCATTGTTGCATGTGCTGAAGCTGAAATGAAGATTTCCTTTGATCACGGACCAGAATCTTCTTATGCCGAAGACTGCTTTTTCGCGTGCGTTGCATTCAGCAAAGGCTACAAATTCGGTTTTGTTGAAGGAGAAATGCTGGAAAACAGCACATTCACTCTCGGCGATTTTATTCAGCAGCGCAGGAGATGGATGCACGGTATTCTATTAACCGCACTTAGCAAGAAAATTCCTTTCCGATACAAAACTGGCCCTGTTTTAATGAGTTTCTCTGGCTTTGCCATGCCGTTAAACTTGCTGCAGTTACCTCTTGGTATCTTCTGGCCCATGCCTATGTTACCACTTTTCTCCATAATATACAGTTTCGTTATAGGAGTTATATTGTATTTATTTATATTAGGCACACTACAGACTTTTTGCATCAAGAAATATGGATTCTTCAAATGCTGCTTTCTAATCTTGGCAACCATTATCTGCGGACTTGTCGCTTGCGTGCTAGAGAATATATCATCAATTCTTGTCTTCTGGATCCCAAAAGCATCCATAAATACATTCTACGTGGTCAACAAAGAAGTCAAGAGCGGTTATATTAAAATTATATGAGAGTTAAACTATAATACTTCATCAGAATCAGTTGTAGTGTAGACGATCTCTCTGTTTTACTAACATCTATTCCCAGTTTCGTTTAGATCGTTGTTAACTCCTTATCATGCCACGATGTTAACCGATATTTTCTAACACTATCATGTTTGATCTTTCTTGCCCTCAATCTTGCCCGTTGTAAGTATCTTTCCAAGAGCTTCTTGTCTGATAAGGTGACAAAAAATATAGTATTTTTTTCATATTAAGTACTACAACCATCGGTAGTTTTTACAGCTGCCCATGATAATCTCATCATTATTCTATGTCCTGTTATCTTCTTCTGTGTTAGCACAATCGATGTTACCTAGTCATAGGCGCCGTATTTTATGTTATTATAGGCGCCATATCCTGCGTTATTATAGGCGCCCTATGTTATGTTCTCATATGCTTATTGTATTGTTACTACAGGTTCTGTGTTATGTTATTTAAAAAGCCCTAAGCCATATTTGTATAGGCCGAAGCCGTATGTGCTAGTATAGGCGCACTATGTTATATTACTATAGGCGCCGTATTTTATATTAGTATAGGCATCTTATGTTATATTAGTGAAGGCGCAACATGTTATTCTATTATAGAACCCTTGTTGTGTTGTTATGATTGATCCCCGTGTTCTTATACAAAAACCCGAATCTATGTTTTTATAATATGCACTTACTGCGCAAAACTGAAATCCAACAAGTAAATCCAGGAACAGAGTAATAAAGTTTTGTTAATCACTAGAGACGCAAACAAATCGAGATTTCGACCAAAAGACCTTTATCAAGGCAAAAATTAAACACAACAGAAAACGACAGGCAAGAACTAAATATCTCATATAGACAAGTAAAATGAATGAGATTGAACAGGAATTTACTTGACCATGTGAGATCTATAGTTCTTACCTGTCGTTTTCTGTTGTGTTTGTTTAATTTGTGTCTTGATAACGGCCATTTTCTTCGAAATGTCGATTTATGCTTTAATAAGTTCTCCCTTGTTAAATTAATTACTGTATAGTCCCCCCCCCCCGCCCGCCCATGTTTTAATCTAAATCTCCTACTATCTCCGTAGTCGTAACCTTCGATAACAGTTACCATGTTGTTCCGACAGGCCGACGTTGTGCTTGAACTAGTTACGGGCACGACATGGGTGGGCGGAACAACAAAGAAACCTGTCGCACGGGCCAGAGTTGTGCCCTGATGTCGACGTCTGTTTCGGCGGCATTGGTCTCGAAACACCATCGAGTCGAATGGCTGCTGGAACAGAGGGCGGAACACTTATGGGAATGCCACACGTGTTGTGAGGCCAGTTTCTATTCAAGAATCTCCTATTATGTTCAAATAAATCCCCTATGATATATAAATATAATGATGATGTTAATATAAGCCCCCTATGACATGTTAGTGTAGGCTTCCTATGCGATGTTACTAACAGATAATCTAATAAAGCCATGTTTGCTTGTTAGTGCGAATCTACAACTTTCCAGGGCTCATGGAAACTGCTTTACTGTTGTGAATTGACCATAAAGATATTGAAATAAAACTTTGTGGTACAAAATAATACATGTCTCTTGTCACAAGTAGGATACACACTGGAACTAGTTCTGTGTCAAGCTATGTCTTATTACAGTATTAGTCATGTTTAGTGGTTGGACGTGCTCAACTGTTGTCTATGCTTGAAGAAGTGACACTGTGACCTGTCATCAGGGCCGTGGATATGTTCTGCCAAGGTGGGTGGGGTCGGATGTATAGGGCTAAAAGAAGCAGATATTGCAGCCAAGCTGGAAACTATGACACATTCAGTTGTACAGACTACATCTTTTTAATCTTCAGGAGTTTGAGAAGAAACACAGAAAAAAAGTGGTGGGAATTGTATGAAAGTGCTGATTATTTGGTATAAGTGATACTGTAGTAAAACTGTGTAACCAATGAGGTATTTATGCAGAGCACAAGGGAGTGATCTTGACTGCTCACGATCTTGACTTCTCAGACTAACAGGCACAGAAAAGATTGGCGCATGTTTTTTTTAATACTTTTTAGTGATGTTATATTTCAGGTAATGTCTACCTACACTCTTTTACATCTAAGTGAACTGTTGTTGAGAGATCCCACACAAGAAACAGCTTACATTTAATGTCATCTTCCACAAGAATTTGCTTATATTCTACAAAGACTCTATAGAAAGCTGTTGCAGTATTTCGAGTGAGAACGAGACACTGCAGACTAAAAGCACATTTACACCAGACCAGCATCAGTGACACTGCAGCCTGCAGAGCAACAACTGATATCGATACACATACTACAAAGCTGGCCAAGCTTCACTGTTCACAGAATAATAATCTGGCCCGCAAGAGTATCTCTCCATAAGAAATTGTATAAAATATGGATGTATAAAAGAAATTGATTGCAGAAGAAGAAACAGCTATCTATACTCCATCTTCTAAGATAAATATTTACCTAAATATCTATATACATTTCAAATGTATAATTTAGTTGTAGAGTTTTGCACAAGCTTGACCTGACTGGTATTACAGATTTAGAACTGTGCAGCTGCTGCAGAGAAATTAGACAACCTACTGCTAGCAGTAATGTGCTAAGGGAAATAATAATAAAACCTATCAGGGTCATAGTGGCGTCACATTGAGGCATTTAATGCAGAAATATCTCCACACATCCGGGCGAGTTTAGAAACTTCAATGAATGCATAAACCCGTCAGAGTAGTAGGGGTACCACTTCAGCACATCAGTGATTCTGAGTCCTCCAGCGATTTCTATCTTCAACGATGCAGATGAGTTAGGAAAAATCTTGACCTGTCCATTTCTTAATGTTGTCTGTCCATTTCTTGATGCAGTCTGTCCATTCCTTGATGTTGTCTGCCCATGTCTTTATTTGCCCTCCTCTGCTTTTCCCTTGACTGATACATGTGCTTTTTGATCGAACACTTCTGACTTCAATTCCTACGCCTTTAAAAGACTACTCTATGTTATCCCTAATGTTCTGGATCACCGCAATGTTATTCGAAAAGGCCTTGACAGCTCTGGTTTATCACCCCTGAGGCCAGTGGCCAGCTATAGTAACCGACCACTACATCCCATAATGATCATTTTAATTCAACTTGATCATACAATATTTTATCAAACATTCTAAACTAGATTCATTCGGATCCTGTCGGGACGAAATTTATTGGGTTGCTTAACCTGATATGTTTCACATTGCCAATTTGCTTGCCACCCCGGCTCACCGCATGGGAACAAAAGCAAGTATGACATAATAATTTCATAATTTATGAAATAATACATGCGAATGTCGTGGTAAAAGGGTGGTTAACGATCTTCGTTGCCGAAAACCATTGATGTTGGTTCATTATATGTTGATAAGATTGACGATCGTGCTTTACAATATCATTTATATACAACAATGGCATCTGTTTTGAGTCATGCAAGTGAAAATTTCATCTCGATACCAATCATTTTGGATGTCGCACAGAATTCCGTGATGTAAATGTGCTATTTATAGAGCATTTTGGAGAGAATGACAGAACACTGCTCCTATTTTATAGATAATGAATACAAAAATGAGCAAATAATTTTATTCAGTACGTGTATTTATTCCACAAATTGTTGAACAGCAGAAGAAATAAATTAATACAGAAACACATTTCCAAACAAGGTTTAACACATTATCGGTACCAAACAAGGTTTAACACATTATTGGTACCAAACAAGGTTTAACACATCATAGATACCCAATAATGTTTAACACATTATTAGTACTCAACAAAGTTTAACATATTACCCAACAAGGTTTAACACATCATAGATACCCAATAATGTTTAACACATTATTAGTACTCAACAAAGTTTAACATATTACCCAACAAGGTTTAACACATTATTGGTACCAAACAAGGTTTAACACATCATAGATACCCAATAATGTTTAACACATTATTAGTACTCAACAAAGTTTAACATATTACCCAACAAGGTTTAACACATTATTGGTACCAAACAAGGTTTAACACATCATAGATACCCAATAATGTTTAACACATTATTAGTACTCAACAAAGTTTAACATATTACCCAACAAGGTTTAACACATTATCGGTACCAAACAAGGTTTAACACATTATTGGTACCAAACAAGGTTTAACACATCATAGATACCCAATAATGTTTAACACATTATTAGTACTCAACAAAGTTTAACATATTACCCAACAAGGTTTAACACATCATAGATACCCAATAATGTTTAACACATTATTAGTACTCAACAAAGTTTAACATATTACCCAACAAGGTTTAACACATTATTAGTACTCAACAAAGTTTAACATATTACCCAACAAGGTTTAACACATTATTAGTACTCAACAAAGTTTAACATATTACCCAACAAGGTTTAACACATTATTAGTACTCAACAAAGTTTAACATATTACCCAACAAGGTTTAACACATTATTAGTACTCAACAAAGTTTAACATATTACCCAACAAGGTTTAACACATTATTAGTACTCAACAAAGTTTAACATATTACCCAACAAGGTTTAACACATTATTAGTACTCAACAAAGTTTAACATATTACCCAACAAGGTTTAACATATTACCCAACAAGGTTTAACATATTACTCAACAAGGTTTAACATATTACCCAACAAGGTTTAACATATTACCCAACAAGGTTCAGCAGATCATCTTCATAATAATGCAACAATACATAAGTAAACAATTTAGTAAAATAATCATTTGCAATATAGAATATTAACTCTAATGTCTACCACTGAAGTCAAATGTGTCTGATCAATGACACACACAAAAGTGGTGATATAACACATCTTTATATCCTGCTGGAAATCTAGCAAACCAATGTCCAGCTACAAGAGAGGGTGAGAATGAACACTGAAAAATAAAACTGAATGTCTATAAACTACTAGGTAAAATCAAGTTTTTCCATGCAGCTACTGAGAGCAACTTCACTTAGCATCTATGTCTATTTATTGACAGCCACTTCACGTAGCATCTATGTCTATTTATTGAGAGCCACTTCACGTAGCATCTATGTTTATTTATTGAGAGCCACTTCACGAAGCATCTATGTCTATTTATTGGCAGCGGCTGAAAGGGGAGTTAACAATAACATCTAACAACACTGACCTGTCATGCATTTTGTACGAGATGACTTTCTCTTTCATCAGCGATCAATTGTTAAACATCCAGTCCGATATTGGTCATGTATAGTGCAGTTTGTTCTCTGTCATTTTGATTCCCTGCCTGTTTTGCAGAGAAGCTCCTGTGCATCAGATTGTCCTCCTGTGCATCAGATTGTCCTCCTGTGCATCAGATTGTCCTTCTGTGAACAGCAAAACTAACAAGAGATGACTAAAGAGGTTTGGAGATGGGAGTGAATCTCATATCCGCGTTGGTCGGTTGTGCCGGATCAAAAGATGCAAATATTGCAGTCTAGCTGTAAACTATGCCACATTTAGTTCGCCGGACTATATCCTACTAACTAGCAGGAGTTTAAGAATCAACACAGAAGAAGCTGATAGCTAACACTGATGATACACAATTGTGGAGATCTATGATCGCACATACCAACTAGCATGGCACATGATGATATTGATCACTGCTGTAAACATTTGGATATATGATATTGCTCTCCCGTGTCACAAAAAATAGGGGAAGCAGTGTCGCAAAAAATAGGGGAAGTAGTGGGGCAAAGAATAGAGGAAGTCATGTGCTGCGAAGAATAGGGGGAAGTCTTCTTTCCAAGAATTTTGTAGGTGGCGACAAAGGAAAGTTGGGGGATAGACTAACGGCCTGTCACATGTGAAACAATCGTCATTAGCACTGGATGTCTTATCTCTATTACTTTTGTTTCTGTCAAATGGTCCCTATGGCAAAAATTTTCACAATATGGTGGAGGGTGGAAGAAAACGAGGTGGACAGAACAAGACATTGCTGAATAGTATCAAGGACTAGACAGGGTGTGAAGTTTTTGAAATATCATGAAAGGTAGAGGATAGAGATGTGTGGAGATTGTTCTGCACCAAATTTCTCAATATAAATTTGGTTTCACCCTTATGTGTTATGGGTTTATTATAATTATTGGCATCCTTGTCAACAAGAATTAGAAGGGAGAAAACACAGTAAACAAAAATGTTACACTGAAGAAATATCCTGAATTAATTCACAAACTTTTGAAGTTACGCTGGTTAGCATGATGTAATCCAGAATGTGTTGTGCCATAGTTTACAGCTTGGCTGTGATAAACCACAGTGCAACACATTCCATTTTCCAGACTATTCTAGTTTTAAATGTATAAAGGATTGACATCATTATACTTGGGTTGCCCCATAAGTACTCTGGCATTTTCAACGAAGTGGCACACCGACACTTCTGATAATATCACTATAGTAGGTAATTCTGTAAAAAGTAGGTCCCACGCCAGCAACCTGCAGTCGGGAATGAAGATAACTCTTTATGTACTACGCCACTGCAACTATCACGTGGGGTGGTCAGTTCACTTCATTCCCGTGTTTACCTTCCCTAACTCATATACCAGGTACCCACTTAAAGCTTAGTCGACTGGAGGAATGGTCATGTAAGACGAGAAACACTGCCAAAATTTTGTTTGCCTAGATGTAATTTCAAACCTGACATGACCAGGTGATAGTCAACAAGCTCACTATCAGCTAGGCAACCATGGTCTTCAAGCGATACTCTCCACTTTTATCTGAAGAGAATTGGCTTTGTAAACAAGATGAGCAGGATTGAAACCCACAATCTCTTTAGCACAAAGAAAACAGCCCAACCACTATGCCAGAGAGATCCTAAAGAAATATTATCGTAAACATGATATTTGATACCCCAGACTTCTGTATAACCTACTTATCACTGAAACTTCAGAAAAAATGTAGGTTTGAAAATCTTCTGTGTATTAAAATAGGGCACAAAATAATCTGATCCGATGTAAAGAAAAGTATAAACAACTGCCAGAGGATATCCGACAAGGTGGAGAGTGCCGCAGTAACTGCCAGAGGATATCCGACAAGGTGGAGAGTGCAGCAGTTATTATTACTTTAGATGCAATTTTTATTTTCAAATTCCATTCTTTTAGTGAGAAATAAACTATTATAGGGGGGAATTTTACGTTTTCTGAAAATGCGATAGCAACCGAACATCTGGCTCCTTCAAAGTTGCCTGTATCTTCTTGCGAAACTTTTCTCTTAAGCGACTAAACTCCATGATGTCTTTTGGTTTTTCACTCTGCCAGAACTGTGTAAACTCATAAAGCAAGTAACCTATTGGAGAGATAGACAATAACTTTGTAACACAATAAAATTAAATCCCTCTATTACACAATAACTTTGTAACACAATACAGTTTAATCCCTCTATTACACAAGATGGGAATGAAGATACACAAGATACCTTCCGGCATCTCATTTCCATATTTCCGTTGGATACATTTGTTTGTTGCGATAATATTTCCATTCGTCGTCTTTTGATGTTTTGTTTGTGTCTTGATAAAGACCTTTTGGTTGAAACGTTGAATATGATTTGTGTATTGTAATTTGTATGATTTCTTGTGTGCGTATCATTACCTACTAGTTTTAGTTATAGTCTGTCGTGTCTCATTGAAGCGATATATAAACCTGTGTTTTACGTAAGTCTAATTGTTGCTACGTTTCACACAGTTACCTTGTATTGATTATCATGAAATATTGGAGATTTCGAAGGTAATATTGTATGATATACAGAAATTACTGCAAATCTAGGCCTAGCATTATGACAAGTAGTACTTTGCACTTGAAATAACCTGGGACTCTTAAATTCATTCAGTAAGTGAAAACAGTCTTTACGGCACATAGAAAGTTTCAAGGCTCTCTCGCATTAGATCAATTTTATACAGATTTTTAAAGATGGCGATGTCAATGTATACAATTTTGCATGCACCCTGGGTAAAGGTGGGTAAATACACTCTAGATTGCTGGTCAGCAAAGTGTTAATAAGATCATTTGGTGACATTTTTCTTGCCTCAGGGACAACTCACAGAAATTTCTCTATGTCTTCCTCAGTCTCTTCTCCCCTTGATCTTTCCCGTGGTTACTAAATGTCATCTCAAAACATGCTGCTTTAGAGATGGTACAGTGGTGGTTTCCGACTTGCCTTCTACCCGTTTGTTTATGGATTACTCCACTTGCCTTTAACCCTCAACATTGTCTAGTCTAAACAGCAGTAGCAGTTTGAATATAGAATATAATGAATTCTCATTTATCCTGCAATCACAGTGGATAATAAACACAACGGTCGCTATCCTTCAAAACCAGCGTGTCACATGCACAGCCTAGGTCATAGCATGGTTCACATCTGCAAATCATACATTAATAAAAGTTAACTCGCAATTGTCGATATAACACCACAATGTTACCAATCATCATCATCATGTGACATTCTTTCCAGAGCATGGTGTTCTATTGGATTCTCAGAACCATCCGTGATTTTGGCACTTTTTTAAACATCTATTATGGATATTATGGATACAACCAAAAAATGTTTGAAACTCAAAACTCACAGTAAACTTGGTGAAAGTCTTGCAGGTCTGGTTCCTGCTTATCCAAGCCATAAAAATGTGACCTCAACCTTCTCTTGAAGAGCAGGCTGTACCCCATTTCTGTAATATTTATTCCAACAATTGCAAAGGAGAACCTGTGGGTGTATTTGATAAACCAATAACTGAGCACTTTTGATAAAGCACATTAAATCAATAAAGATATTTGATAAATCAATAACTGAGCACTTTTGATAAAGCACATTAAATCAATGAAAATATCTTATAAATAATTGTGAACCTACGGATATTTTACATAAATCAATCTAAATTTAGCCACCTCTCACTTAACACTATAATCAAATTTTGCATTCGCAGAATTACTGTTATACACCCTTGAGACACTTACACCTACGAGGATCGTCTAAACTGTTGATACTTTAGAGATACTGCAACGGTAGTGATAGGATAGTATAAACTGTTATCGTAAAAAACTAGTGTTACAGAAACAGACAAAACACTAAACATCTATGATGATCAAATCTAGTTTCCCACAAGCATAAAAATGGATATCAGATGACGAATGAAAAATAGGAAGACAAGCAGAGACTTTTCACAGAATAACCAAAGAGAGTATGACTATGGGTCTCTATAATATACATGAATTACACACAGTAGCATCACATCGAGCTCTGGTTTTTGTTCTATGCACAATATTCGGCGCTGAAGGAACATACATAAATAGTGACAGTATTACTAAGAATGGTTTATTCGGGATGGTACATCATTCCAAAATGGCGCCAGAATCTCTTGATGTCATTTATGAGTCTTATTCTTGAATAATATGAAATTCTGGAAGGTGACTTTTTTTTAATTACATATAACAAGTAATGTAAATCCATGCCTAACATTATAATAGTAGGCTTTCACTCTTGAAATACCTTTGGGGGATTTCAAATACATTCAGAAAATGTAAACATTCATTATGACACAGATAATGTCAAAGCTCTATGTCATAAGTTCGATTTTATACAGATTTTTAAAGACTGTTCCGTCTATGTTTCACAAATTTGCAAACACCCTTAGTAATGGGAGACAATCATAATGGAATAATACCGTTAGCAGTGAGCACGCAGCCCTCAACAGTCCATCGCTTTGACAAAAGCATAGGTTCATCTCAGTTGAGTAATCGAGATGACACTCAAATGCATACAGTGAGCTGTTTCAAAGGCATGATTTCATTAAGGGAGTGTATGGATGCATATTAAGTCACTGAAAGGAGGCACTCCAGGATCATCACATCCTGCTGAGAGCAGCATATACCTCAGGGCCAACTAGTTCATCGTTCTTCCATCAGATCTGTTGACAAATGTACAGTAATGGCACAGCTAGTATTTCCCGTTGCCTAGGAGTCTACCACAAAAGGGCAAAGATCCAATGTTTGCTGGCCTATGTCTCTCTGTTATCCAAGGGGACCATTTGACAGAAGACATAAGTAAGAAATCGAGGAAAAACATGCAGTAACAATGACTTTTTCACAGCTGACAAGTTGTCAGCCCATCTCCCAACTTTCCTCATACAACATGCCTGAAAAGAAGACAGTGGCCTTATTCTTTGCACCCTGAACTAAAAGTCCAGAACCCCCAACTTGTCACGCTGGCAAGTAATTGGAGATCACACAGGCAAGTAATGGGAGATATGTATATTCTGGATTGCTGGCCAGTACAGTGTTAAATTGATCCAGGACAAAAATTACAGTGGAATCCACAATATTGCATTCTGTTATAACAAATTTTCCGACCTAACCACACTTTTTAAATCCCCAATCATATTTATCCTTTATTGTGTTTATATTGAATTTATGCTATTACATACATAAATCGTTAGTCCTGACAAAGTTGTTATAATGGGATTCCACTGTGTTAGCACAAACCAACTGTAAAAGTTGCTGCCATGATTGACAATTTAGCATGTGGTCAGACCTAATCCGTATAATTTTTTTATACAAATATAAAACACTTACCCAAACTGTGGATGAAGCGATTGACTGAGAACTTGTCTTGCTTCAGCGGGGTAGGTCACTGCAAAATATCTGTTAGACCATTTATAATGTCACAATAAATCTATGAAAAAGTTAAATGTAATTATATAATCCGAAAATATAAACCTAACAATTACGAAATCATCAGTATCTGTGGTGAGTTATTCTTTCAATTTCACCTTGCCCAAACTAGTCAAAAGTAAAGTAAACCCATAGCATTTAACTGCTGTAGGGATGTGAGATGTTAGCGGTCTCACATTTCAGTGGCTCTGCTAAATGAAGGAGGTAGCCATCTCTTCTACATCGCAGTCTTAAATTCTCAGACAGAGCCAGGCTGGGTTGACTTGGGAGCTGTTGCAGTCTTGAAAAACATTTCCGCTTCAACTCGTGAATGAACCCATGCCCACTCATATGCAAAGCCAGAGCACTAATGACTATGCTACGCAGCTCCATAAACTATTCCAAGGTAAAAATAATCTGGCTATTGCTGCGTTATTGGTCGTATTAGTGAACATATGCGTGGGACCTAAAATTTTCGCTACAGATATTGAGCAATGTCCAATAGAGAACATATTTTGATGATTATTATTTAAAAAAAACAAAAAACTTTCATTACTGCGTGTTTTCCTGTTAAGGGGTACAGGGAGACTTTTTGACTGTGGAAACAAAGGCCGTTTTGCCATAGCTGTTGCCACGACAAGTACAGGAAGAATTTATTTCACCTCTGAAAGACAAAAATCCTTATCCCGACCATGAATTGAACCCTGGGTTCTAGCCATATGGCTACATGCACCACCATGATTATTATTACTATATAAAATCAGCTTTTTCCCTACTTCATCAGTCAAAGTCAGACGCTGATATAGATTTCCTCAGTGAACTGCTACACGGCACAAGGAAGACCAAGAACTAGATGGGTGGAGACAATCAAAGAAACCTTAAAGACACACGAGCTCACCATAGCTAATGCAAATCAAATGGCCAGATAGACAACTTTCCTTAATGACGCTTAACAGCACAAGTGGAAATGACAATAGACAGAAAGAGGATGAGCATACCAATAAATATTATTTGACAAAGAAAAAGGCACAGAATAATGAATGCAGAAAGTTTCAAAATAAGGCAACAAATAATGATATAGAAAAAAACGAACATCATAAGACTATCAAAAGCAAGAGAGTACTGAAGGGTACTAATCATCAAAGTTTGTTTGAGACTATACACTTGAAGAAGTCATGATTCTAATAAAGTGTAAATACTTTAATATAACAATGATGTAAACTGAAAGCAAAATCATGCTTGGGAATACTACATACATAAGTTGTTCCAGACCAAGTAATCCCATGCCTCTGAAATCTGTGCTTGGATCTTGGCCCTGAAAGCCTAACTCTGTCCAGTGTTGTCCTACCTGTCTAGGCAGTGGTATATCATTATATGAGCCCCACAGCTGTAATGAGAAGAAAAACATACATCAAATAAAACCAGCAAACAGAATTATAGACATTGATACTTTGGCAAGATCCCAAAATAAGGGTCTACTTTTTAAATGACATACAGGATAAACATGGAGGAAAATGTGTGTTCTTCTTGTTATCATGATTACTTCCCTTGACTTCACTTATCCTGAGAGGACAAGAAATGGAGGAAAGTTGTTTTGGTGGGTCTCTCAGACATATTTGTATCTTTATCGGTCGTAGGTAAACTCAACAAACTGGTAGTCAGTGATGTCATAAAATTACAAAATTTTGGACCTGCGCATATTTTATAAAAAGTGTGAAGGTAGACCCTTAATGTGAGATTGTACCGATACTTTTCTTTAGGAAATATATTTGGGATGGGGTTCTCAGCAGCTTAGCAGTTAACTCGCATTGTGTTCATGAGTTTAACTCAGAGCTGTGATGTCTTATGCAGGTGCATTTTTTCAAGAAGATCACCGGGAATAAATGTGAAATTATGGAATTACAAGCTATAGGGGTATTATTGGCAGGCGTCATGATGTCCTGTTGAATACATATGGGGAAACTCGAGTAAAATTAAGTCAATTCTCTACTCCTTTTGAACTTTGACAATATAAAAGTGATTGCAGTGATCAAATATCAAACTGAATCATTTCCCCCCATCTTCTCTATTCTGGAAAAAGAAATGTTGGGAGAAAATCCTATTCAGAATGTAGTAATTTTATAGGCAATAATTTACATTCAATAGTTTGCCATTGATATCTTAAAGCACCAGATGCAGAATTACTTGCTACAGAAATTGAATCTGGGGTTCCAGCTCAGGTACTTATGTACCACAGAGTCGGACAGAATACAAATGATGTAATTTAAAATGTATTAAATTGAATAGCTAACTTGTGATTTGATTGAGATAAAACCTACATAGCAAAACTCACTGAAAACAGAATATAAAACAAAGTGTCCTCAAGGAACCATAGCACATATTCCAACATCTGCTGGAGGTGAACAAGCCTAATATAGATGTCTTTCATAGAATTATACATATTGAACAAGTATCTGATAACCATGATAATCAACAAAGTCACAGAAGAACAGGCACTAAACATAAACATACACGGAGAGAAACTACAACAAGTAGAACACTATCAATATCTTGAACACTTAATCACAAATGACGGCAGATGTGAAACAGAAGTTAAAAGGAGAATAGGGATGGCTGAAAGTATTTTCAATGATATAAGGAGAATAATAACATCTAAACAAATTACAAACAAGTTAAAAATGAGAATTATAAAATGCTACATCTATTCTATATTAATGTATGGCTCAGAAACAAGGACGCTAAACATACAATTAGAAGACAGAATTTATGCCTTTGAGATGTGGATATATAGAAGAATAGAGAGAACTTCGTGGAAAGAGAAGGAAACAATGAGGTTCTAACAACACTTAATATGAAGAAAGAATTATTAAGGGAAAGTCAAGAAAATAAAATATTTTGGACACATTAAAAGACATGACACCTTGTTGAAGACCTTACTTGAGGGTAAAGTCAAATGGAAGCGAGCAAGAGGTAGGCAGAGATACAAGTGGGAGAGTAACATCACAAGATGGACAGGTTATAGTCTAGCAGAGTGCACCAACAAAACAAGAGACATGGGATGTTAGAGGTCTGTTGCAGTCAACCTTCTTGCGGAGACGGCACTTGATGATGATAAACAATACCATAAATCTGTTTATATTCAGTACTTCCTCTTCTCTGTATACATTTACATGACAATCTTAATAACCTCACAGAAAGCAGGCAACAAAATAAAGCTGTTGATGTCACCAATTTGTCCGGCACTGATCATATGAGCTTCTACTGTTCATCACACTCTGGGCACTTCTGCAGAAGTTGTTCAGCTATCATATTGTTAGTGCGACAGGCAATTTCCATAGAGGTTTCAATTCTTATTGTGATACTTTAGTCTGCTATTAGTTGGAGCACAATGTGGCAGATGGTTCATTACATTTATCTGTGCTGTTATTTGCCACATGATTCGCGGTCATCTTCTGTCTTTTGCGGTTTGGGTAACTTTTAAAATCCACTACTTGTCGGTATAGGTAAGATGTGCACCATCCAGTGCCTCTCAGTACAGGTAGGATGTGCATCTTCCGGTGCCTGTCCGTACAGGTAAGATGTGCATCTTACAGTGACTGTCAGTACAGATAAGATGTGCATCTTCCAGTGCCTGTCAGTCAAGGTAAGATGTGCATCTTACAGTGCCTGTCAGTACAGGTAAGATGTACACCTTCCAATGCCTGTCGGTGCAGGTAAAAAAGAATAAAAATTCCAGGGCAGTAGATAAGTATTTAAATTTTCAGTAAGGGAGGGGAGTTTACCTGAATGGTATAAAAAGAGAATTCCCACATTATTGTGGGGGTTCAATGACCTTTTTTTTTAATGAGGAAGCCATGGTTTGCTAACTTTTTGTCTTGCTTTCTAGTGCTGAATGTTATGTTCTGACTTCCTGAATGGTGGGAGTTTGAACCCCATCTACAGGCTAGAAAGGCACATATCCCAGTGGTTGAGATAAATAGTAAGCAAGCTATAACAGTTTCTTTCAACGAACGACTAAAAAATATACCTGAATCAATTTGGCTTCATGTGAAGGGTTCTCTCTGGAAAATTTCTCCTTTCTCATGTGTTCAGCATCTGCCAAAATTTTATTGTAGGCTCTGATCCTCAATAAGCAATCATTAAAGGTTGTCTCAAATCTGAAAAAAAAAGTTTTTGTTTGGAATGAGTTCAACCGTTTGTAAAAGATAAAGAGATGTTCTTTAAGATACAGTGGAGGGTGAAAGAAGACAAGGTAGCCAGAAGAAGGCATGACTACATAATATTAAGGACAGCGTGTGCAATTTCCAAACTCATCACAGTGGCAGAGGATAGAGTTGCATGGAGATCTTTCTGCACCAAATATCTCAATGTGACACCAATACGACCACGACCAGTTATCGGTTTTTATTATTATTATTATTCTTTCATTTCCGTTGTAATTGTCCAACTCTCAAATACAAAATAATAGGTATTATAGAAGAACATGAGAAAACCCGAGAAAAATTAAGTCACTCCTTTACATCTTGAATCTCTTTTGAGAGAAAAATGTTATTATTATTAAAAGTTAGGAATGCAGGTTACCATCAGCTCACAAGTGGACAAGTACATACCTGGTATATGCTCTGATCCCTGTCTCAATAAATCTATTAGTGTGTGGTGGCTGACAGTTCCAGTTTCACTCACTGAAAGAAGCGAGTCATTTTAAATTAGCCCTTCAAGTCAGTAAAAAGGCGCGAGGTGGTCGGAATTGGCCGTTTGACCATATTTTGTCAATTCCTACAAAAGCCCATAGCAGAACAAAAACACAAAATTGTACAAACTATGTATCTGAAGAACAAAAACGTGCTTACTTTGTGTGAACTTCAGGGATAATATTTTTTATCGCTGAGATTCGTTTTGTTAATTCCGAAACATTGAAGTCGATACTTGTTAAACATCTTTTCACGTCTGAACTTTTTGAATGTCTTAAAGAGTTCTCTGCAAAACATAACAAATAAATATAATTTAAAAAATATCAATCAATCAAGTGCCATGTTGAATAGTGTTATATGGTGCAGGCAATCATGTTTCTCTTGTACTGTTAATATGTTCAGTTCATGACATTTTCATGTGACAAAGTGACAACCCACCCAGCAACTTCTCTCTTTATCTTGCTTTGTCTCTCCTCCCCATGATCTTTTAGGTGGTTACTAAATATTCAAGTTATACTTCTCTCGTAATGTGCACTACGAAATCTTGATTGTCTGCTTCTAATTTTTGCTATAATTTGTCACTTTACTCCAACATCTCTGAGGACTTCTACATACGTTTTCTTGGCTGTCTATGGAATATTCATCATTCTTCTTAGAAACCACATATCTGTTGCCTCTAGCTTACTTTAAACTTACTTTTTTACTGTCCAAGATTGAAAGATCACTAGAAGTTCAGAAAGATATATACGTTTGCTTTATTGATTACACCAAAGCATAGGACAAGGTAAAACACGACCAGATTATCAAAATGCTAGAAGATATTAATATGGACAGTAAATATCTTAGAATTGTGCGCAATATATACTGGCAACAAGAAGAAGAGGTAAATACGAAGTTAAGTACACAGGTTACTGAAGATAACAAACTATCAGTAGATAGTAGAACAAATTTATTAGATCTTCCAATATTTTGGTTATTTATAATCAACAAGAAGCAGCCATGAAAGTGGATAATATAACTGGGAAGTATACACAAATAAAACAAGGTGTACGCCAGGGATGTGTATTGTCACCAGATTTATTTTCTCTTTACAGCAAGAATATCTTGAGATCAATTAAGAATATGCCAGACATTAAAATAGGAGGACACAATATCAATAATCTATGATATGCAGATGATACTGTGTTGATAGCAGAAAGCCAAGAACATGTCCAAGATCTGTTAAACAGGACGGTGATAGAAAGTGAACAAAAAGGTCTTAGTTTAAACATAAAAAAGACAAGAGACAATGATAATATCAGGAAATAGTTCCCCACCAAATAGTAAAATAGTATTAAATGAGAAAAACTTAAAGCAGGTGAATAGTTTCAAATATTTAGGAACATTAATAACTTCAGATGGTAAATGTAAGACTGAAATTATAAGCAGAATAGGACAAGTAAAAGCAACATTTCATAAAATGAAAAATATCCTGTGCAACAAGTCCATATTGATGGATACTAGAAAACGTGTCCTCAAATGCTACATTGAACCAGTGCTACTCTATGGAAGTGAAGCATGCACAATAAATAAGACATCACAAAAATCATTGGAGGCAGCTGAAATGTGGTTTATTCGAAGAATATTACGCATTCCTTGGACAGCAAAGATTACTAATGAAGAATGTCTTAGAAGGATGGATGTGAAAAGATGCATTATTGATAATATAAGAAAAAAGAAAGTCAACATTTATTGGGCACATAATGAGAAGAGGAGGAATTGTAATATAGTGACAACAGGAAAGATAGAAGGAAAAAGATCAAGGGGAAGACCCAGCGAAAAGATATTGGACAGTTTGACTAAATGGCTTTGATTGACGACACCAACAGAGATGATGACATATATGAGAGATCGATGTACATGGAGAAATATGATCACCAATGCCATTCGGCACTGCACTTGATGATGATTCTTGGATAGTGTATGTCCATGATAGTAGGCCCCCGATTCAAGAACACAATCTGTAGACATGTCCACTCTGGTAATCTGAGGACTAAAACCTGACCCCCATGAGACAGAACTGAAAGTGAAGCCACGGGGCTACAATGAGGATCTTCTGCTGATGACTGAATTAATCGAGGAAACACACCAGTGTAGATTGCTGAGAACAGGAAACTGTATCGCAAAACAAGTATAAATAACCAAATTGTCAGGCAGTTCGACAAAGTTGAGAGTGCCTCAGTAACAAAAATGATAGATTATCCAGTAATATTACTACATTAATTTAGTATTGATCTGTCCACAGAAGAAGAAGTGGTCTTGTGTGAATTCCTATTTAGATAATAATTATTACTAGATTGTTACCGCACATATGTTGCCTGGGCCTGAAAGGGAAGCAAAGAATAGCAACACAGTTTACCTTCCACACATGTCATAAAAGGTGACTAAGGAGGTTATGGTTTGGAGTTGGCTGTCCCATCCCATATAGGGTCAGTGACCCAAAGCCATGCTGAAGTTGGATGTGTCAGACCGAAAGGCACAGATATCGCAGCAATGCTGTAAACCATGACACAACGCATTTCGTTCTCCGGACTACATCCTGCTAATCTGCAGGAGTTTGAGAACAAACACAGAAAAAGAAGAAGACTAGATTGTTACCTACCTATTATACCATCAGCATAGACAAACTATGTATGATCAGAATATGTATATTTCCAGTGGCAACATATGGTTGTGACGCATGGATATTAAATAAAAAAAGTAGCAAAGAAAATCGCTGCATTTGAAATAAGATGCTACAGAAGAATTGTATGTATACCATGGACAGCTAAAAAGACAAATCAATAAGTGTTAAGATCAATAACGTCAAAGAGGGCTGGCTCCATAACAATATCATAACAAGCAAGCTGAATTTTTGGTTGTGATATAAAGAGACATAACAGCATCGAATGATTAGTAACTATTAATGGAGTTAACGGCAACAGGAGAAGAGGGCACCCAAGACAAAGTGATATATCGGAAAACATGTCTCTTACTGTGGCAGGTCAACTTGTCCAGAGACACAGAGTGTTCAGAGAATCCACAAAAAAAGACCATGTTCTGGAAAGAATATGTCACATGATGATGATGACGTACCTATTTTTTCAACTCGTTCAACCTGACTGTTTTCTTCATAGGTAATCCTAAGCAATTCACATTTGCCTGTAACTTGACGAAAGATCCACTTGAACATTGGTCTAACAAGGAGGAGATAGAGTTTTGTCCACCATCCAAGAGCCCAAACGGAAAGCACTGCAAAATATAGAAACAAAACAATATAGACACAAAGAATATAGAAACAAAATAATATAGACACAAAGAATATAGAAACAAAATAATATAGACACAAAGAATATAGAAACAAAATAATATAGACACAAAGAATATAGAAACAAAATAATATAGACACAAAGAATATAGAAACAAAATAATATAGACACAAAGAATATAGAAACAAAACAATATAGACACAAAGAATATAGAAACAAAATAATATAGACACAAAGAATATAGAAACAAAATAATATAGACACAAAGAATATAGAAACAAAATAATATAGACACAAAGAATATAGAAACAAAACAATATAGACACAAAGAATATAGAAACAAAACAATATAGACACAAAGAATATAGAAACAAAATAATATAGACACAAAGAATATAGAAACAAAATAATATAGAAACAAAATAATATAGACACAAAGAATATAGAAACAAAATAATATAGACAAAGAATATAGAAACAAAATAATATAGACACAAAGAATATAGAAACAAAATAATATAGACACAAAGAATATAGAAACAAAATAATATAGACACAAAGAATATAGAAACAAAACAATATAGAAACAAAACAATATAGACACAAAGAATATAGAAACAAAACAATATGAAAGCAATATAGAAACAAGACAATGTAAAGAAAAGCAATATAGATACACACAAAATATAAAGAAAAACAATATAAAACAAAGCAATAAAAAAATAAAATAAATGAAAGTAATATAGAAACAAAACAATATAAAAATAAAGCAATATAAAACAAAGAAAAATGCACACATAATTCAACACCCTTATGGTTGGTTGGTGATCCAGAGAGCCATGAGAGTATGCCTTTTGACTCAATACTTCTGTAATATGTGCATGTGTTTGTAAACTATTGCTTTATTCTATATATGTTTATGCTTATTAAAATGTATTTCAATATTGAAAATTAATTTATGTCCTTTGACTCAATGCTACTGTGATATATGTATGTGTTTGTAATCTATTTTTGCTTTGCTCCATACAGACTTATGTCCTTTGATTCAATACTATATTCATTCAGATTCAATGTGTTCAGGAGCCATCGCTTTCAATAGTGAAATGACGAAAACTAGCATGGTTCGGACATGTATGCAGGCACGATTCCTTGTCAAAAACAATACTGCCTGGAACTGTCGAGGGTAGAAGAAGCAGAGGAGGGCAAATAAAGGCATGGACAGACAACATCAAGGAATGGACAGGGCAAGATATTTCCACACTCATCTGCATCGCTGAGGATAGAGTTCGCTGGAGGACTCTGTGTGCTGAGGCATCCAATGTGGTACCACTACGACCCTGAAGGGTTACGGGATATTGATTGATTATATAACCTACTAGAGATGATACCTTCTTAAACTTTGACTAGTTCATCTATAGTACTGTGAACTTGCATCTGGGAATTACAATATTTAAGATAATTAATCTGTTTGGTACAAGTACATGTTTGTAGCATTCCTCAAACATCAGCATTATGTATAGTTGATCAAGAACCACTTTTGGCTGTGGTGAAATGGCGTAATCATGATTTTCATACACTTCTCAGAATGGCCGAGGATAGAGGTGTTCAGAGGGTTTTGTTGTGCTGATGTCTTCAGTGTGGTATCCCTACGACCCTGACGGCTGTTATATGTCTTATTATTATTATTATGTATCCTCAAAAAAGAAACATGAAAAGATTAAACTACAAAAATAATGTCTTAGGAGTTAGTAATGCCATCTTATTATGGTCCATTGTATGTGGTGTCATGTTTTTCCAAGGCCACAGTCATCTATTTCATGTAGTACTGTCAATCATTTTCCAATACTGATGTTCTTCCATGCCACAATGTTAGGAGTTCAAACATATTCTCTCTTGGTCTTCCCCCATCTTGTTCTTTAACTTGCCTGTTGTTACACATTGAATTAAAATATCAATTAACAAAATGTGTTCCATCTTTCCTTTTCTCATCATCAAGTTCTGTCTCCGCAATGAAGGTTGGCTACAACATACCTCCAACATTTCCTGTCTCTTGTTTTGGTGGTGCACTCGGCTATACTGTAACTTGTTCATCTTGTAATGTTACTCTCCCACTTGTATCTCTGCCTACCTCTTACTCGCTTCTCTTTGACTTTACCTTCAAGTAAGGTCTACAACAAGGTGTCATGTCTTTGAATGTGTCCAAAATATTTGATTTGCCTGATCTTTATATCTCTTAGTAATTCTTTCTTCATATTAAGTGTTTTTAGCACCTCTTTATTTGTTTTCTTCTCTTTCCATGATGTTCTCCATATTCTTATATATACCCACACCTCAAAGGTATCAATTCTGTCTTCTAATTATTTATTTAGGGTCCATGTTTCTGATCCATACAATAATATAGAATAGATGTAGCATTTTATAATTCTCATTTTTAACTTGTTTGTAATTTGTTTAGATGTTACTATTTTCTCATGTCCTTGAAGGTACTTTTAGTCATTCCTATTCTTCTTTTAACTTCTGTTTCACATCTGCCATTGTGACTGTGTGTCCAAGATATTAATGTTTTACTTGTAGTTTCTCTCCATGTATGTTTATCTCTTGTGTCTTTGTTGATTATCATGGTTTCTGTTTTTTTGGATATTTATATCCAGTCCATATTCTTTACTTGAATTAATGACTTGATCTATTAGTATTTGTAGTTCATGTTCACTTTCTGCTAAAAGAATAGTGTCATCTGCATATCTCAGGTTATTTATTATTTTCCCATTGATCTTGAGTCCTGGCATTTCTTCTATATTTTTAAAGATATTCTCTGGGTATTAAATAGGCTTGGTGATAAAATACAGCCTACTCTTACCCCTCTCCTTTTCTCAAGATGTGTCAAAAAATGTGGACTGTTTCTTTCCTGATGCAGGTAAGCAGCTATATTTTTTAATTAACTTCTTTCAAGATATCTTCATTGTTGTTATGTTCCTCCAGGGCCATAGGCGGCGCATAGGGCAGAAACCATAGCTTTCCATTTCTGTCTTTGTGTTGCCAGGTCTTTCAATTGTTGCGTGTTGTTTAGGTTCATTGACATGCCTTCTCTATTAATGGTTCTTCGTAGAGTTTCTCTAGGTCTCCCTCTTCTTCTTACTCCAGGTGGCACCCAATATAGTGATTGCTGGGGAATTCTTAGGCTGTTCATTCTGAGAACATGGCCGATGTAAGTCCAACGCCTTTGTCTAATGAAGGAAGATATATAGGTTTGTTTGCTTTCCTCTCTTATAGTAGTGTTAGATTTAAAGTCACTCCACTTAACGTTCAGAATGGTACGTAGGCATTTGTTTTCAAAGGAGTCGAGTCTTTTATCTGTGGCTTTTGTGGCTTTCCAACTTTCGCACCCATATGATATCTTCATTAGGGCCTACTTTTTATTTGTCTATGGTATTATTATATATTATTCTATGAAACCAACATCTCTGCTGCCTCAATAGAATACATTTGTTCACTAGGGCCTACTATTATTATTTTGCTGATTGTCCAAGAAGATTATCTTATCAGTATAGAGTCTTAATCTAATCTTCTCTCACCTCAAGTGACAAACTCAAAGATATATATTACAATAATTACATGTTAAAAGACCATACAATAATTGAGTAATGCTATGATAATAATGTTACTATGGTGCATTAGTGTAGTACAAGGAGACTACTTGTGTGGTGTAGGTACATTGATACAAAAACAACAACAATGACAACAAAAATGTAAACAAAGCAGAGCGGTTCTGAGAACCAGAGAGAATGGAATCATCCATTTTTAGCTATGATAAAAAATGCCTCTTGTCTGTGTCAGCACGCTCCTAGAAAATTATGAACCATACATATTAAAGTACGACATTCTAGCATCATGTACTAAAGGATATCCTGATTTCTATGTTAGGCCTATATAAAGTATCCATCAACACATATTACGTACTTATCTTGTCTATCAATATATCCACGCGAGACAAAACCAGCAGGAGAAGCGGAAGTGCAGCTCCAATGAATGGAATCAACCAAGTTGTCAAGAGAACAACCAATCAAACAGGACATCGTCTTTTCCTTCATGAAGCTATTTTCTACTACGTTTATTAGTTTCGCAAAATGTCAGCGCGATGGAGTTTCTCATAATTGGACGCTGGTTTTTAATCACGTTACTCCAGGACGTTAGTTGTTACGTTTCAGATAATAATTTGTATGTTTAAGGACACATTTTTTGTTAATATGATTGGAATGGCAATTTAATAATTGTATTCAGTATGACCTTACAGCATGGGAAGATGGCGCGACTGGATATTTATTCGACCAACAGAGCTTTAGACATTGTTCAGCTATTCCTTGCTGTGCAAACAATTCATTTATACACAGCATATGTGGCTGCAGTGGAAAGCCACAATCAAGGTATACATCAGTATATTTCATGTCATGATTTTGGTATTTTTGCCTCAGAGTATGTTTAGTATAAATCGACGGTTAGTCATTTTATTCCCGTCTAAGAACTTGTCTTGTATTTTTTATCTGTGTCACAGTTGCAGTGTGTGTTATGTGTACTGTTATTACTAATAATTCCTATTACTTTTTTATTACTGTCGATTACTAATTCAAGCAACTACTTAAATGAATAATATAGATATTTGGACACAATTTTTAAGAATAGGCTACCATTAGGCCTGCTACAGAAGATATATCTTGATTGAACATTTTAATTATTTTATTTTTATTATTAATCTTTATTTTATTATTTAGAAATCTGGTTTTAATTAATTACACACTGAAACTCTTTCCTGGAAAGTTTACCCTGCCACTGAGTCCTTTTTTGGGGGAACATTTTCAGAATGTTTGGTGTATTTTGAAAATGCAATAACTTGTTATTATTAGTGTCATGATGTTAAAATAATCATAATGTTTGCATAATCACAATCCATAATGATTTTACATTAAGTATACATATTGACGACCATTGTAGCCCACCTATGGATTCTAAAGGGAATGTTTTCTTGATTTTGACGGGTTTTTTGTTCCATCATCTTATTTCAAAGTGGTTTTGATGGTGGAAATGTCGTTTTCCCACCAGAGGTCATGTTAAGTGCTGATTCCAGGAAAATTTACATTGGCATCTTTATACATTCGTTTTAAAGAGTCACATCATGACTCACAATTATGCGAGAGCAGATGCCAAAGAAAAACAAAATTGTTGAAAATTTTCACACTTTTGCGCAGGTATCATGTCCTCAAATGCTACATTGAACCAGTGCTACTCTATGGAAGTGAAGCATGGACAATAAATAAGACATCACAAAAATCATTGGAGACAGCAGAAAAGTGGTTTATTCGAGGAATGTGTACAGCAAAGATTACTAACGAGGAATGTCTTAGGATGGACGTGAAAAGATGTATTATTGATAATATAAGAAAAAGACAGTCAACATTTATTGGGCGCATAATGAGAACAGGAGACATTGAGAATATGGTGACAACAGGAAAGATAGAAGGGAAAAGATCAAAGGGAAGACCCAGAGAAAAGATATTGGACAGTTTGACTAAATGGCTTCGATTAACGACACCAGCAGAGGTGATGCAATAATATATGAGAGATCGATGTACATTGAGAAGTATGATCTCCAATGCCATTCAGCACAGCACTTGATTATTATGATGAACGGGGTGAAGGTTAATATTAGGCATAGAGCCTATACTTAAACTTATTAACCTATACCAACCAAGTCTAGGGAAATATTTGTCAACATCCATCTTGATCCTGAAAAATAGTTATGAATTTGTTCCTAATTTGGCACCAAAATAATTTACAGATGAAACATATAGGAAAGTATAAACTGAACTTATGACCACAAAATATACTTTTATATACACAAAATATACTTTTATATACACAAAATAGGAAGTAAGAGCAAGTTGCTCGAAATTCTTGGGAATAGCAAACTATTAAGTGGGGTGGCCAGTTCTCTTTCGTGTTGTCTTTATCTGCCCTAACTCATGTGTCAGGTACTCATTTAGAGCCTACAGCTAAGTTGACAGGAGTGGTCATGTCAAGTGAGAAATCACAATCCGGATATTTTTGTCCTGGCATGGTTTCGAACCTGGCACACTGTAACTCGGTGATAGCAAGCAGGCTCACTATCAACTAGGATACCACGCCTAGCCCTAGTCTAGACATCTCTGTTTCATAACGTGTTGAAAAAAATAGTCTCTTTCAGATATTAACTCCCATGTGACTCTTTCAGATATTAACTCCCATTTTGCATTTGACTCTTTCAGATCCAATCAGATATTAACTCCCATCTTGCATTTGACTCTTTAGCATCTCCTCATTAGTTTCTATAGCTGATCATGGCTCCGAGCATTCTTCTTTTGAAGAACATCTCTGTTGCCTACAAATTTTTGCTATCCATTTATTTTACAAGACTCAATTCCATATGTTAGAATCTGTGTTCTTTGAAGAACTCTCTGCCTTACCTCTAATGGCAGACATATTACACAGTATACTCATGTTTAGGAATGCTGCCATATTTTGAGTTAATCTCTGTCAAGCTTATTCCATCTGATCTTATCTTTGTTCCTAAATACTTGAATTGGTGGAAATGTTTGAGTATTGAGTCAACCTCTGATCTTATACACTGTAGTATTTTGTTTCTTACAACCATCACTTCTGACTTTTTGGTTAAGAAAAGACATTTATCTTTGCTTTTCTGATACTACTGTGCTGATTAGTTCTTATAGATCTTTCTCACTTTTGTGCAATCAGAACAGTGTTATCTGCATATCTCAACTTATTTATCTTTTGTCCACCCACTGATATTCCTGGGATATTATTTTTGTTGTTGTGAAGACATATTTTCTAGTCGGATTTGTGATGTCATAGTTGCTGGTGCTCCTCTCTGCTTTGTATCTCCAACTTCACCTTTTTTTGCTTTGGCAGGACTGTGTTCTGTGCAATGTAGGGGAAGGCCCGATCACCTCTGTTGGCTGGACTGAGCCCTATCTCCTCTTCAAGAAGTTGGCCTTGATGGGGAAATATAATAAATTGCTTGCAATATGTTTTCACTGAACGTGATCAAGTCTGGTGGCTAATCTGTATTTTATTATGATCATTTATATTTAACTTCAATTGGTTCACTAAACATTTAAAATATTTGCCTGATTTTCTTCTTCATTGTATGATTAGAAAATATATTTTTTGTCTGTAAACGTGGCCACCTAGTATATTTTAGTATTACCAATGAGAAGCTTGGTGTTTGATAGCTCTCAGCACACAGTGAAGATTATCATTATGCATGCTGCTGGTTCCATTGGCATTCTGGTTACAGACACTATTAAAACAACTTGAGTCGTGTATTTAACAAGGTGGAATAGTCAAACAAGCGAGTAAAGAAAACACCAAACATCAATACGTTTTTCTTCATCAATAAGAAGAAAATGATGGAACTTCCATATACTTAGAATGAAGGAAAACAGACTACCACTACAAGCATTAAAATGGGTACCAGGTGGCAAAAGAAAAAGAGAAACACCTTTGCAGGGCAACCATCAATTAGGGTGTATGACTCAACAACATACAAGAATTGCAGAGTAGCATCACATCGCTTGAACTTGCGAGCTCTACTTTCTGCTGTATGCTTTTTTATTCGGTGCTTGAGGGACACAGATAAATAGAATACTGCAGTCATATTCTTAGAGTTACACAAATTTGTCTGTAATTGTCAAGCCTATAAAGCACAAAAATTACAGTTCAGAGATCAAGGACGGCAGAATACAATTAAATTCTATTAAAACATCTTGGTCCGGACCAAAACACTATGCATATTATGATAGCTAAAATAGCTATATACAGTATAAACAATCAAGAGTAAATATAATTGGAGATTTTGAAGTGTTGTTAAATAGGAAAATTTGTTATAAAAGAATGCTCTAAAGAGGGCTTCCACTGTACATTCTTGGTTAATAACAGAGACACAAATCATCATCTTGATGAATTAGCACAATCTTGAGCAAGTGAATATTTTCAAATATCTCAAATCCTGCATATGTTGTGATGGAAAATCCAAAACAGAATGAAAGATAATGGCAGAGATGGTCATAGCTGCTATGTCAAGGCTCAAATTTTAATGTCTTTTGAAAAATGAACATTTTCTGTGATCAGTCACTGTACATTCAACCCGATGTTGGTCATGTATCTTCTCCAGCCTCAAGAATTTCAATCGATTAGCTCTTACTTTCTATGTGCAGTGAGGAGGTTTCGCCGAGCTTTATTTCATACCCAGGAGGCTTCAACTTAATGCAATACTTATTGAAGGAGCCTTCTACTCAGAAGGGGTATATGTCATGAGAAGCACTGATAGTTTGCCTGGATCTAATTTCTTCTGTATGAGCCGTGTTGGGTAACGGCAACAATCGAATTAGACTCAGGATTGATAACCTTCCTAGATGAGTTACTGCTTTGCCAAACACGTCAGGGGTCTGGGATTTGACATGTGCATTTCTCACGCACTCGTGTTGTCTGTTTGAGATGGCCGTCCATTCCATCACCAGGTGCGGTCTGTGTATTTTGACTCTTCGCCATTGCATATATTATCCTGAGTCGTAGGTAAAATATGAATCTTGGACGAGGAGCTTCGCAGTGGGACCTTGGTTACTGAATCCAATTCTCTCTGTATGAGCCATGTTGGGCAATAGCTGACACTAATTCAGCAAAGTCTGCATCCATAAAAATAATGTGCTTTTGGCCAAGCTGTCTGGACATGTATGTTCTTCACTATAGAATATGGACTCATAAACTATTTGATTCTGTTCTGTCTATCGGTTAACCTCCCATGTTTATGTTTTATGTATGTTTGTTGCCTACAGCATCAATGACTGTGCTAGATTAATTGTTTTTGTTTCTAGTGGTGCTTACATACCTGTACAATTTGTGTGTTCTTCTGTTTGTGTTTCTACTACATCCTAGTTCCTTTGTGACAATAGAATATACATTCCGATAACATGGTCAAGTTTGCATCTTTTTTAATATACTGATTCATATTGGCTGAGTTAAGGAAATGCGACTCATATTACAAGGCTAATTGGCATCAGCTGGATGGACAAGATCAAATCTTGTTTACATAAGTTAGCTATGGTATGAAGTGTACTATTTTTAAGGATAAGTTGTGATAATGTTACGAGAAAATTAATCTAATAAAAAATATAATATAATGTTGCCCGGTGTCTTTGGGAGCCGAAAAGGGGGGGGGGTAAAGAATAGCAATACTGTTTACTACATCCATGCATGTCATAAGATGTGACTAATTAGGTTGTGAGGTGGAGTTGACTGTCCCATCCCATATATGGTCAAAGTGACCCAGAAGCCATGCTGAATTCACGTATCAGGCCCAAATTTGCAGTGCAGCAGCTAGGCTGTAATCCATGACACATTCTATTCTCTGAAACTATGTTCTGCTAATCTGTAGGAACGTGACAGCAAACGCAGAAATTTTTGACTATGTTATGGTCTTCCTTTTCTATTGAGATTCATTTTTTTAAATTTCAGCATTCATTCAGACAGATAAACATCTGACATATATTGTAGGAGATAGCTATATTAACTCTGGTGTACAGTTAGAGGTAAGGAGTGTCTTGTATTTACATGTTGTTGTTTGTCTAACACATGATGTTGTTGATCATTTGTTACATCCACTTGTGAAATTCAGTTAGACGTATGCCCTTGATTATTAGTTCATATGTAGCTAATAAAGGGGGTGTTTCTAGTTCTGTTGGACGTGTTTTCTCCCCTCTTGACCAAATAAGATATGTTTATCGGCGATCTAACAATTTGACATAAAATATCCAGTGTTTATGTAACAGGTTCATAGCTAATGGTGTGAAAGCTGGAAATAAACTACATCTTTAGAAAACAAACTAAATGTCTCAGGAAAATCACAAACTGGAAAGACTTTTAAGTCAACCGAGACACTAAGTGAAGAGACAAAACAATAATACATTATAGACATTATTAGAAAATGGGGTTGGCATAAATCGGTCACGCACTCAGAATGAATGAAGACAGAATACCACGCCAAGTCTTTACAGCCATTCATCGAGTGGCAAGAGAAAAAGGGGAATACCAAAAACAACACTGAAAAGAACTATCAAAAAGGAAATCACAACAGCTGGTATGAAATTGAAGGATCTGGAACAACTGGCTGTTGATCGACAAGCATGGAGAGCTATGACATCGACCCTATGTGCCAGGCTTGGCACAAGAGAAAAATGATGATGATATAGCTAATAAGTCTTATTCTGGCTGCAATTGTCTGTGGTCTGTGATGATTACTATAGATTGTTTTTGGTCTACCTGATGACTTTCTAGCTACCTCCGCTGTTCAGCTGCTGAACTTCTCTTTTCACAAAAAGCTTCATTGTTTTTGACTGTAAAGCGCCATGTAGATCTATTTTGTGCAAGTTAGATACTGTATCATTTACATAGATTCATGTTCAAACATCATTGCCGTTCTATTAGTCTTGAGAGATGTGAGTATGGGAACTTGATAAGAGTTTCTTCAGTTTATTTTTGCCCACCGCATTTAAGGCATCTGGTTCCTCCAATTTTAAAATATGCTTATAGTAGGAGGAGGAGTAAGATAGCCTAGTTGATAGCTTAAATCAACGTATAAGTTGGTTTTATGTTCTGTATAATGGTTGCGCTTTATCTGTAGCATTTATTCAAAAGCATGTAATCTCTTCATTTCTGCTGTAATTTTCCAACTGTCACATCCATACAAAAGAATAGGTATTATTAGAGATTATATATGTTTATTTTCACTGCTGTACTTATTCTGCTCTTTCATATGATATTTAATCTGGACATTGCAGGTAAGACTATTTCATGTCTAGTCTGTGGTCATGCTTCCATCGCTACTCATATAAGAACCTAAGTATTTCAAGGTATCAACTTCGTCTAGTTTCCGTCTATTCACCTAGATTTTAACAGAAGTCGTGTCATCTCTGTTTACATTTATGTTTCTTTTCTCAATGATAATTTTCATACCATAAGTTTTGCAATTTTTTTCAAGTTTAGAAGTAAGTTCTTTGTCTTTCTCACCACCAGCCATAAGATCAATGTCATCTGCAAACCGCAAGTTGCAAAACGGTCAGCCACCAATTGAAATTGTGTTTTTTTAATGGTAATACAAATTACGGCAATGGAGATTATCACAGATTTAAAATGTAGCTGCAGTGCTGTTTAGACTGAAGTGATTTGCCCATGGCCAATGCTCTCATTGATTCCCTGTTAAAGACATTACTTGAAGGTTTAGTCCAGGGTAGGCAGAAATACAAGTGGGAAGGAAACAGCATGAGCGTGACAGGATATAATCTAGCAGAATGCACCACCGAAGCAGGGGATGTTGGAGGTCCGTTGCAGAGACAACACCTGATAATGATTAATTTCTGAACTGCTCATGGTTGGTTTCTTTACAGCTTGCTTGGATCCAAAGCCTCCATGAGTGACTTTAGTGTGAAAACATATATAGTTATTATACACTACTACCATGTTTTGTTTTGTGTGTGAATCTATTATAACATGGATCTGTGATTGAATATAGTAGTTAACATGAAGTAACTATCAAATATACCAGCAGTAGTTGTGAATCTCTGGCTAAAAGTGGTACTTTCCTGTTAAGCAGGCATACACATTTGTGTTTTTATATAACAAAATCATACTTTTTAGAAAGCCCCTGCTAACAACATCACATGTCAATATGATGTCATATTTCATTCACAAAACAATGTTGTGTACAGATGTTGCTGCCATAAATATTATGAACATTTTTTAGAGCGGAACATGGTTTTCTAAAGGCTAGAGGAATATAATGAAGATATATTATAAATAATAACATAGTAATGGGTTGGGTGTATTTCTGTTGTTAATTTTTTTTCCTTTTGGTTACGATATATTTTATTTCATGTTACAATCTGTTTCATTATATGTATGTACTTGCTTAACAGGAAGTACCCTTTTGTACTAAATATCTTAGTACAGTTCAGTATAACCTGAAATGTTTTGGCATTTCTGAGGTTCTGACATATATGCATGACTTTTATTCCTATAGATAAAACCTGGTTCAAGTTTTCCAGATTTAGGGTAAGTTGATCTTTGTGTACAGTCATAAAAGTTGGAGATGGTTTTGTGCGGCTGATGTAACTAATATTAGTTGTATTGAAGTTAATGTATAATAATGAGTGGATGGCATAACTAATGATATATCTGACTGTTTTAAACACGGTCCTGGAAGAGGCAGGTCAACTCGCCCAGAACCGTGAGGTGTTCAGAAGGTCTATAAAGAAGACTACATTCTGGAAAGAATGTCACACGATGATGATGGTATAACTAATATTAATTGTATTGAAGTTGTGTATAATCATCATCAAGTGCCTTCTCCATACCGAAGGTTAACTGCATGAATCTCCAACATCCTGTCTCTTGCTTTAGTATTACACTCTGTTATACATGGGGCTTCCGCCAAAATGGCCGACTAGAACGAATGTGTTCTCTTTACGGTGCTCGATTAACGGTTGTTCCTTCCCGAAAGTAATGGCAACCTACGGGAATATTGTGCCTAGAAATTTCCAATGGATTAACAGAAAGATACTTAGAATATCGTGGAAGGATAAAATCAGAAACTCAGATATTATAAACACACTGAATATTCCAGAGTGTTGGTTACTAAACACAATAACAAAAAGAAAACTACGCCTGTTTGGTCATATAAAGAGACATAACTGTTTAGAAAGACAAATAATGGAGGGAAGAGTACCTGGAAAGAGGAGAAGGGGCAGACCAAGAAGACGATGGACTGACGACATTAAAGATAACATGAATACATCGCTAGAAAATGCAAGCCACATCGCCCAAGACAGAGAGAGGTTCAGAGAGTTCATTGGGAAGACAACGTTCTGGAAGGAATACGTCACATGACATACTGTAACCTGTTCATCTTGCGTTGTTGCTCTCCCACATGTATCTCTACCTACCTCTTGCTTGTCTTCCCTTGGCTCTACCCTCAAGTAAGGTCTTCAACAAGTTGTCATGTCTATTAATATGTCCAAAATACTTTATTTGTTTGACATTTATTTCCTTTAATATGAAGTGTTGTTAGAACCTCTTTGTTTGTTTTCTACATATGAAGTGTTGTTAGAACCTCTTTGTTCGTTTTCTACATATGAAGTGTTAGAACCTCTTTGTTCGTTTTCTACATATGAAGTGTTGTTAGAACCTCTTTGTTCGTTTTCTACATATGAAGTGTTAGAACCTCTTTGTTCATTTTCTACATATGAAGTGCTAGAACCTCTTTGTTCATTTTCTACATATGAAGTGTTGTTAGAACCTCTGTTCGTTTTCTACATATGAAGTGTTAGAACCTCTTTGTTCGTTTTCTACATATGAAGTGTTGTTAGAACCTCTTTGTTCGTTTTCTACATATGAAGTGTTAGAACCTCTTTGTTCGTTTTCTACATATGAAGTGTTGTTAGAACCTCTTTGTTCGTTTTCTACATATGAAGTGTTAGAACCTCTTTGTTCATTTTCTACATATGAAGTGTTAGAACCTCTTTGTTCATTTTCTACATATGAAGTGTTGTTAGAACCTCTGTGTTTGTTTTCTTCTCTTTCTATGAAATTCTCCATATTTTATACATCCACAAAGGCATAAATTCTGTCTACTTGTTGTTTGTTCACTGTCCATGTTTCTGAACCATACATTAACTACTAGTAGACCACTATATATCCATATTGTCCCAGATTCACTGTTAATATAGAATAGATAAGCATGTTATATTTGTTTTTCAATATTTTTCTCATGTCCTTTTATAAAAGTACTTTAGCCATTCCTATTCTCTTTCACATCTACCATCATGTGACCAAGATATTGGTGATGGTCGACTTTGTATAATATCTCTCCATGTATTTTGAAGCGTAACACCTGTTCTTCTGTGACGTTGCTGATTATCATGGTTTTTGTTTTTTGGATGTTTATATTCTTTACTTGATTTATCAACTTGATCTATTAGACTTTGTAGTTCCTGTTCTCTTTTTGCTAGGACAGTGTCATCTGTATATCACAGATTATATAATAATCATTTGTTAATATAACTATTGTATTGAAGTTTATGTGTAATAAGGAGTTGATGATATTAGTTGTATTGATGTTGTTGTATAATAAGTGAGAGGATGATATAACAATTAGTTGTATTGATGTTATTGTATAATAAGTGAGAGGATGATATAACTATTAGTTGTATTGATTTTGTTGTATAATAAGTGAGAGGATGATATAACTATTAGTTGTATTGATGTTATTGTATAATAAGTGAGAGGATGATATAACTATTAGTTGTATTGATTTTGTTGTATAATAAGTGAGAGGATGATATAACTATTAGTTGTATTGATGTTATTGTATAATAAGTGAGAGGATGATATAACTATTAGTTGTATTGATCTTATTGTATAATAAGTGAGAGGATGATATAACTATTAGTTGTATTGATGTTATTGTATAATAAATGAGAGGTGGTTGTATAAGAAATATGTGTGTTCCATAATACCATTTTAAGTTAAAAATGTATAATTTATGATCGTTCAAGGTATAGATAACTTTTTGTGTGTGTCTAGAATATTCGCTTATTCATAGGGTTCTGAGGATTTGTATGCATTTGAAAATGATGTGATGATGATTAATATCTGGAGAATTAGTAGATGTCATTAATAATATTGTTCATAATGAGAAGAGCTAATAACATGCAGATTTAAAAAAAAAAGATAACTAGAGGATAATAACGGTAACATCTGGTGTTCAAAAAGAGTAAGTGAAGTGAACATAACCAGACACAAATTTAACTTATGTGGAGCTTTTTTGTGTGTCAGGGGCCATTTATAAATGTATATCATTCATGGGCCATTTGTACCCACTTTGTGACTCATGAAGCGCGTTCGTAGTCTTGTCTATCTAGACAGTTATGTAGATGACCGTGACCCTCGGAAGATATAAGAAATAAAATATTTTGGTTACTGCGAATTCAAGCCTTCTAAAATGACTAATTTGATTATTCCCTCGATTTTCATTGACCATTACTCAAAAGTATAATCGTGGCGACCAATGATAATCGTGGGAATAGTCAGAAGGCGTCGTTAAGAAGACCTGGTTTCCCAATAGCCAGTAGGTCTTATAATGTAGATGGCCATGGACCAGCACGCTGAAAAAAAAATTTCGTTAAATAAGCGTGGCTATCGACTATAATGTCCTACGAACTGAATCAAAACGCGCCTTCACATGATGATTTCGATTATTTCTGTGCATTTCATTGGTCACTATGTATTACCTTGTGTCGCTTGCCAACGCCGTCCAACATAATGCTCGGAAATAATAGCAAACATGACATAATGAAGGCTTAGTTTGATTCTTCTGCTCGTAGGCCTTAAAAGTCGATAGCCACGCGGAAAAAAAATTCCTTAGTGTTTACTATTAAGATAATCACTGCATTGTTTGTTGACAACTGATTTCTTTTGTGAAACCATAGCCCAGTGTTTCTTAACGTTGGACCCAAGCCCCACAGGGAGGGGCAATTTGAACAAGTTGAAATTTACTTCATTTAGGGAATAATTCAATGTTTTAAAATATATATATATATATATAAAATGTGTATGTTACATTTAGGGGTGATGGGGCATCAGTATTTGAGAAAGACTTAGGTGGGGCATGGTAAAAAAAATAATTTGGGAAACACTGCCGTGGCGTTTATATCTCGATCTAGTTATCTGATTCATATCACGTCTGCCGTTAGTTTCGTATTTCTGGTATTATCTCAGGCTCATTCAGATCGAAACATGACAAGTGAAATATGCAAACTACTATTTGATATTAAACTGAAGCCTGGTTGTTTCCGGTGCAGTTGTTTTTTTCTTCTTAAAATTTCTTTACGAAACAATGCCTTTATACTTCCTTCTTCCACGCCCTGACATCTAAATAGTATGTTTTTCTCAAGTAGTACACACTACAATCAACAAGATATGCTGATTGTTGAGGTATACACGCGTGTGTAAATGTGTGTTTCTGACATAATCGTATCCTGTTTCTGTTCAAGGTCGTGTAATTGAAACTCAAGATCACCCATTCTAAACAACGCGGGGGTACCTGCCCCTCTGGGGCGATGACTGGGTGGGGAGGGGGAGAAAATTGGACATTAGGGGGTTGTGCGATGAAATTAGATTGGGTTTGAACAATACTGACAATTTATCAATATTATACAAGTTTTGACACAGTTTATTGTTGAAAATACACAGTTCGCAAAATATCACAATTGTTCAAATAAATCGATAAAAACGGAAGTCCAAGTATGTAGTGCCAGGCTTAGTTGCTCGTTCTTCAGTAAACAATATTATAGACAGACGGATGTTTAGTGATAAAATCTAAAAGCCTCTATTACAAAATAGCAGACTCAGTCAAATAAAAGAAATGTAGACTACACAGTACTGTATATTTAAGACATGGATTCATACCATCACTAGCAAGCTTGCAGCAGCTGTCAATGTGTCTAATATGTGAAAAAGTATTTTCAAATGAATCAATGAAAGCAAGCAGATTAATTGAATATTTGAAAGCTGCATATCCTGACAAAGCAGAACATAGTATATCTTACTTTTAAAAACACTACGTGACAGTTTGCACAAACAGTCATGGATGTTGCCAAATCTGCACACCAAAACATGAATGGTTTGCGTGCATCATACAATATTCTACTGTTGATTGGAAAGCCGCACACAATTGGTGAAGAGCTCGTTCTCAATGCAGTCAGTGAAGTTCTGAACACTGTTTTGCACCGGCAACCACAGGCTGTAATTAGGAAAATTCCACTCAGTAGTTCAGTGCAACGACATATAGATGAAATGGCTGAGAATGTGGAAGATACACTGTGCAGCATATTTAGAACAACAGAATTTACATTGTAGACGGGTGAGTCAACTTTACCAGGAAATGAATCTTTGCTTTCTGCATATGTGCTCTTTATTAAAGATGAAAGCTCAAGAGATGTTATTTGCAAAGCTACTAGAAACAAATACTATAAGAGAATCTATGTTTCGTCTTGTACAACAGTTTTTCTACGGAAAAGAAATTTCGCACAAGAATATGTGTTTGTGCAACTGATAGGGGAACCGGTAATGACAGATCGCTGTCGCGAATGTTTTGCATACTTGTAAATAAGTTCCAAATATTTTCGTTATTCATTGGCAACACTGTGTGTAAAAAATATCAGCGTTCGCCTGAACAAATCACTAAACACGGTCATTAATACAATCAATAAGATTAATAATAATGCTTTTAACGACAGATTATTCGGACAGCTGTGTATGAAAATTATGCAGATTTTGGATGTCTGTTGCTACATACTGAAGTTCGTTGGCTGTAAACTGGCACCTGCTTGAGACGTTTCATGACCATTTTGATACTGTTGTGTTTTTGTTTTACATATTAATGAAAGCCTCTTTCCCTCAGTACTGAACTAAAAGAGATTAGGTCTGGCTTACCTTTTTATCAGATTTATTTACAAATTCAATGATATTAATATGTAATTACAAGTTGATGAGGGCAATCTTAATACGACAAAGTCCGTCATCTGTATGTTTGTTTCAGAGTCAACTCTTTTCAAACGCAATATATGTCGTCGTGAATTATATCAGTTTCCGAGGCTGTCGCAATTAGAACAAAAAATACCGAAACGGGATACCAGATGATAGTCTGCAGATTTACTGTGGCCAGTTAGGTATGCTGCATACAGATATGTCAGAGGGATTTAACGCTGTGCTTTCAATGGAAATCCCCGACTGGGTGATAAATCCATTTACGGAAACTGAGGAACTTGACCATCATGCATTGGATAAAGAATTGCTGGAATTTTATTTAAAAAAAAAAGACATTGAGCGTAAGCCCAAGTTTAAGAAATCGTACCAAGATTTTTGGTGACAAAAGATTATCGATCGCTATACAAAACTTTGGAGAATCTAAAATATTTGCTAATTGCATTACCCATATCATATTTGATGGAGCGTGGGTTTAGTGCGATCGTCAGACTACTTTCACAAAAAAATAAACTGCATGTTGCTAAACGTGGTTATTTAAAATTGTTGCTAAATGATTTTCAACCAGATATTGATAAACTGATTTCACTTCATCAAGTTCATCCAGGATACACTGAGTATTTCCTGAGCAACTTGAGTACAGCATGACAATTTTATATTGTAAACATGAGAATAATCAATGAAGTTGAGTATTAACTAAACTGTTACTTTAATATCATCATCATCATCACGAGGCACAATCTTTAATAAATGCGCAATTAATTCCTGCTAATCGAATTTGTTAAATGTTTTACCTACTATTGTGATAGGGGTGGGATTAAGGGAGTAGATGGCGGCAGCACATAATTTATGGCTCAAGGGGTCGATTGACCCAAAATGGTTGAGAAACACTGCTCTAGATGTTAGTTTAGTAACTCATAAAAAATGTTCTGTTGCCGTGACACCATCGCGTGAAAATTCCCAAGTACTGAGAAAATGTTATGTTGCTGTGACACCATCGCGTGAAAGGTCCCAAGCACTGAGAAAATGCTCAAAGATAGCCACTTCTTTTTGCTTAATGATGGCCCGCAGGATGCAAAATCCATACACACTATTCACGAATATGTTTTATATCGCGGGGCTCCAAACCCGCGGTTCACGACCCAAATAGGGTAACCAGCCGAAACAGTAAACTAAAGATATATAAATTCTATAATAATTTTCCTTGTTCTTCTTCATCTTCATCGTTCTTCAGTCAGATATCAGGTCACAGCGCCAATAGCTTCAGTCAGATATCAGGTTACAGCGCCAATAGCTTCAGTCAGATATCAGGTTACAGCACCAATAGCTTCAGTCAGATATCAGGTTACAGCACCAATAGCTTCAGTCAGATATCAGGTTACAGCACCAATAGCTTCAGTCAGATATCAGGTTACAGCACCAATAGCTTCAGTCAGATATCAGGTTACAGCACCAATAGCTTCAGTCAGATATCAGGTCACAGCACCAATAGCTTCAGTCAGATATCAGGTCACAGCACCAATAGCTTCAGTCAGATATCAGGTTACAGCACCAATAGCTTCAGTCAGATATCAGGTCACAGCGCCAATAGCTTCAGTCAGATATCAGGTCACAGCGCCAATAGCTTCAGTCAGATATCAGGTCACAGCGCCAATAGCTTCAATGAATTGTGTGATTCCTTCAGGTCATCCATGGAACCCCTCAAGTCTGGAAGTAGTGCCGTCTCAGCAGGCCATATTTTCTTCCTTTCTTCTTGGTAGAGTTGACAGACATGAAGAATGTGTTCTGCATTCTCTGGGCTCAGTCCACAGTTGCACAGGTCTGTCTCGCCAATCTTAAGCTTTCGGAACATGTGACTTCTCAGTCTGTTGTGGCCAGTTCATAGTCTGAAGATGATGATTTTTTCATTGCGTGACATTTGATGTTAGGAGTCATTTAGTTTTTCAGTTGGGTGCATCTGCTTATACTTTTTTTATATTCTGCTTTTAACATGGTCTTACATTCGTAGTACGTATAATCACTTCCTTGTTAATGTCAATATTTTAGAGTTGTTTTTGTGGAGTTTTAAAGATTCTTAATTCGCGAACCGGAACGGCGCATAGATTAAATGTTGAGAATGATATTAGCGAAAAATCAACCGTGAATTTTAATGATTGTTAACACAAGTTACAATTTTGTTTAATCACAACAAAAATACCGATGTTAAAATTTGGTTTGAATTATGTTATATTGAAGTATTGTTTCCATTGTCTTATTTTACTTATTAAAAAAGTGTTTTTTTTAAAAATGTATCTGGTTGGTGGGCCACTTTTCTTTTATGAAAGGGGTCGCGATTCGGAGGAACAAACAACTATCTTATGTACAATTTAAACAAGTTCCCACAGGGGTAAACGGTCATCAAGCTTGTCATTGGTTCTGAAAACGGAATGATCTACTCTTTATTTATTCCTCCTATTTCTCTTTTTAAGTTTACGTTTGAATGTTTATAGAGAATTCAATCACTTCTATTTACAAGTGTATTCCGCCTGTTCTAACCATCTGGCATTACGCGATTAGTAGGTTGAGAACCTCTGGTTGAGAGTGTACTGCCATGAATGTACCACAAAAGTGTTATCTGATGTAAAAGCGAAACTATTACTCTTGTCTTATAAGTAGATCTGACATGAAAACGAAACTACTACTCTTTTCTTGTGAGTAGATCTGACATGAAAACGAAACTACTACTCTGTCTTGTGGGTAGATTTGTACAATAAGTGTCAAATCATTTGTTTTCTTTCACTTCACATACGATATCTATGGCCTCAACATCTTCGTAGTTTATATCTACCCGTTGTTTGCATGTAGTTATTATCGTCAGTTGAGAGAGACAGTGTACATATGGGGAAAGCTGACTGCAACGAAGTCAGTCATCTCTTGTAAACACCCGAGCTGTTTAGGTTATCTAATGCGTGAAGCTGAAAATGGCTTTCAGTGTCAGATACTTGTTAAGTTATTTTATACACGCATTCATTGCGTTAAAATAGTGTTCGCCTTTTCCCCTCTCTGCGTATTTACACGCCATTCTCTGCTATAGATAAATTACGTCCATTTATTATGTGCATAACCAGAACTACTGCTGCTCTGTTGGACTGTGACGTTATAGCCCTAAATTCTTTATATGTGCCCGGTTGCCAGTTCTTCTCCTTTTAACAACATTTTTAACTGTTTAGAAAGACAAATAATGGAGGGAAGAGTACCTGGGAGGAGGAGAAGGGGAAGACCATGGACTGACATTAAAGATAACATGAATACATCGCTAGAAAATGCAAGCCACATCGCCCAAGACAGAGAGAGGTTCAGAGAGTTCATTGTGAAGACAACGTTCTGGAAGGAATACGTCACATGACACAGTATGAATAAGTTGGGGGGGGGGGTATCTCAATGTATTGGACATTTCACTTATAGATGAGATAGTTAGGTATATCATTATATTGTTTTCTAACGCGGTTGGGGAGTTTGATGTGATTTTATATTGAAGAGTTGTGGGCGTTGCATCATTTGTTACCTCTTTGCTTTTAGATTTCTTCTTCTTTGTTAGTTCTCAAATCTTTGTGAAACAACATTTAGAGAACCCAGATTTGTATCTCAAGCTAGGGGAGACCAGATGAACTCAATCCCTGGCCATGCTTCTAGCTGATAACTTTTATGTTGTACTCCTGCTATGAACATGTTTCACATTGGTTGTGGTGAAAAGCAATTCCGCATGACGTGACAGTTCTCTCGAAGAGACCAGAGTCAGGCGAACATCCCTGCATAATTGGAGAGTCCCCGTGGGTGAAGGAGAAGGTGTGTCTAACTGGCTGCCATCCTTGTGACTGACCCAGAACTGGGTTGCTTTAGACACCTCTAACAGGAAAGGATGCTTGGCAAGGAAACTGTACCTCATGACTTTACTCTATATGCTGCCGGAAAATAGATAACCATAAAGGTCCTAGATTGATCCCTTCTAAGTAGAAGGGCTTCTTCTCAAAGCTCTCCATACCAACAAGAGTCGGATACTTTTGATATGAAATAAAACTCGGGAGAAACTATTCAAATGCACATATGAAGTAAGAACAAACACTCGCAATGGGGGGGGGGGGCGCTGCTCGAAACAACTTGTACAGAAACCAACGTAACGGCGCAATTTAGGAACCCTCGAATAATTCATATGATACAATAAATATCTCTAAGATCATTAAGGAACGTATACGCTTGAACATCCGTATAATATATAGTATACACATTACGCGACAAGTCAAATAGCGTCACTTATGATCCCCGAAGACTCCACGTGACTGGTATTGTCGATGGACTATGTTTGCGTGACGCAATAGCCGGACATTGTACATTTAAATAACAGTACCAATGCTAAGTTGAATCAGCCAAGATAAGTGGCGCTGTTTAGGGGAATTCGCTAAACACCAATCTGTAGAAGGACTTGATATCTACACATAAAATCTAGCACATTCAATCCTTGTTCCAAATATAGTTTAGAAACTTAATTCATTCAGTGAAATAAACTAGTTTGTGTGTTTCGAACTTTTGAAATGGAATTCGATAAAGCGACAGGGTATAAAAGTACATTGATAAGAAACATGAGAAGTGTAAATCAAATATATTAAAATTAATTGTCGGGAACAAATTGAAAGTGAATTACTTCAACTACATCGACGTTTCTCAAACTTTTTACAAGAAGCGCTCCCTTACGTTTATAATTGCATAGACCGGCGAACCTTCCAATAAGACATGTTCCATCGCTGAAATGTCACACCTAAAAAAAATAATGACTATATCAGTGTTTGTTAAAAATCTGACAAAATAATGTAGTGTCACAAGAAAGATGTGATTGCCACTAGGGACTGTCACCTTCACTATTAGTTCTTTTTTTTCCAGTGTTCATTCTAAATATCCACCGGTTCTCTCTTGTAGCAAGACAATAGTCTTAGTAGATTTCTAGCAGGATGTAGTTGTGTCGCTGTTTTATTTACTCCAGTGCACCGACACATTCATCGTCTCTGGAAGTTCATATAATTCCGTTGTTTTTCTGAATAAAGTTTCCCCTTTCCGCACCATTGGAAACGTATTGGGGAATACGATGATATGCCCATATTTTTTCTTTGATGAACGGCATACGTATGGATAATGTGGTCAGCATTACGCCCAGACCCTTTACTTTCACAGAAGATGTGTTCTGTAAAGAGATATAATAAATTGATCATAAAAAGGCAATTAAGGAAAGTCGACCACCCAAAGGATAATTACCACTATCTCGACAGAGCAGAGCAGGTTATTATCTTCCGCCTCAGAACAGGACACAACAGATTAAACAGCCACTTAAATAGACTAAGATTGGTCCCATCACCACTGTATCCTTGTCGGCAGGCAGCACATACCACTGAACATATCTTGCAAGACTACAGTACACTAAACCAGTTAAGGGAAGAATACTTGCCCACAGAAAAATGTATGGGAGCACTGAGGAGCTTTCAAATACAGCAGTATTTATTAAGAAAGCAGGACTTGTTGTGTAGACATGTCAAACAAGAAGAAGAAGAAGATTGGGAAGAATTACAGCAATAAAGTATATACATAATATTCTTCAATGTACGTTGAATATCAGAGCTAAACAAGACGAATGGCATACGCATAGATACATTCCCTTTGTGAAATCACTTTCAGGGACTCCAACATTGAACGTTACGCTGGGGAGACCAGATGAACGTCATCGCTGATCATAGTTCTGGTTGGTTGGGGGTGGGTATAAAAAAGATCATTCGTACGTTTTCATGTATCAGATCTCGTTTCGAATAGAAATTTGATCTTTTTGTGACAAATTTGATCTTTTTGTGACAAATCCCTACAAAAAAGGGAAGGGGGCTTTAAAATATTTTGGAATTATCTAGATATTGTCAAGAAAACTACGGTAGTACTACAATGGATATGAGTTCTTGGCGGACATCCTGGTAACGACAGAGCAGACAAAATGGCAAAAACTGAAGAGATTCTCCCTCAGACCTGAGTACGTGAAGTAAAGTATCTGCTAGAACAATCTATGTGACTTCAGTGGAGAAAACCAAACATTAACTATATCCTTGAGCGAGATAACATTAACACATTGAACAGAAATGAACCAGTCACGATATTTGCGGCATTTGAGGTCTGCAGCATAACTATATTTTAAAAGGGGTTCACGACACAGGCCTTCTAACTGAATTAATTTGGACCTCGTTCGTTACGTTTTTTTAAATTATTGTTTGGATTTTGATTGATAGCTATTTACATACATGGAGTCGCATGCCAAAAATAGCCAAGGCCATCCGATAGAAATCATGCAAATCGGAAACTAGTTCATGTTTACGTTTTAGTTGACAGGTCTCCTATACAGCGAATAGGTCACGCTTTGGGTTATAAAAAGTCTAGTTAGGCTTAGAAATGGTAACCATGTATAATTATAGTCTGCCAACGTTTGCATGAGGGGCATGAAAACTACAAACAGAAAATGATTTGAAGGCGATCCGGAAGATTAGATTTAACGTAAGGGGGTTAGGTGCTGTTCATCATTAGCATCAATTGCTGTCTCTGCAACAGACCTCCAACTTGTCTCTTGTCTTGGTGGTACACTCTGCTAGACTAATCTGTTCACCTCGTGATGTTACGCTCCTACTTGTATCTCTGCCTACATTTTGATCGCCTCCCTTCGACTTTACTCTCAAGTAAGGCCTTCAACAAGTTGTCATGTCTTTTAATGTTTGGCCCACAAAATTGTATCTTCTTGTTCTTTATTTTCTGTTATAATTCTTTTATTCGTATCGACGTGTTAGAACATCTTTCTTGGTTTTCTTCTCTTTCCATGTTTTTCCTATTCTTCTATATCAATCAATAAACCCGTAACCCTTCAGCGTCGTAGGGGTACCACATTGGATGCCTCAGCAGAGTCATCCAGCGAATTCTACCCTCAGCGATGTGGGTGAGTGTGGAAATATCTTGCCCTGTCCATTCCTTGATGTTGTCTGTCCATGCCTTTATTTGCCCTCCTCTGCTTCTTTCACCCTCGACAGTTCCCTGCTGTATTGTTTTTGACAAGGAATCGTGCCTGCATACATGTCCGAACCATGCTAGTTCTTCTATATATCCACATCTCAAAGCGTGTCTTATACATTAATTTCTTCTTCTTCAGCGTTCATTCTCAAACTCCCACCCACTAGATCTCTCTTGTAGCAGGACAATGGTCCATCTAGATTTCCAGCAGGATGTAGTCCAGAAAATGCAAATGCGTTGTGTCACCGTTTTATTTGCGACAATGGCCCGACACATCCGTCTTTGGCGGTATACATCAATATAATTGTTTGAATTATAAACATTTTATAATTATGTAAAACAGATCATGTGATATTGTCGTCCTTTTTTGGATTTATATTAAATGAATTCTGTGTAGATGTCTTATACAGGAGACGGTCACAATGTGACTGTACAGGTGACAATGTTTTCAGTGTTTCCCAGACAATGACAGGATCATTCATGACAAACAAGTTGTGGGTTGTTTATGGGGAAGCATGATGTTGATAGCTGCACAGCTGAAACATAATCTTTAACTAGAAGTTACAAATCACGAACTTCTAAATATGAATCGTGAGATTTTGTCTGAAGACAATACACAATTTCAGCCAGGTTCATTGCCTTCGTAACTGCTTTCAGAATCCGACCAATCCGCGTTTCTTAGAAGTAAGATCAACGAACGGGCTGATCACTTTTTGGGTGTCCCTCTATCCCATGAACCTGGTTCCTAATCGAACAGGTTGAACGGGTGTGGTGGACTGACTTCCTTAAACGTTGTCTTTCTCATAAGTACTCATAATCTTCACTAATTCATAAATTTCCTTGAGTGCACTTAACCCCGTAGTTCAGGGATATCTGAGAGAATGAGGCAACATTTACGTTAAGAGGAAAGTGTTTATTCATAAGAATATAATCTGCTATATTTAGTGTGTTAGGTTACAGTAGGAAGAACCAATGTGTAGCGATTTTAACAACATTCATTTTCCTTTTGCGCTGAAGTTAGCGCATACGGCAGATCTCTCCAATTCTGTCTGTTGAAAGCTATTCTGTGCAGTTCTTGAATAGTATGAATATTGTTTGTTTTACTTTCTCTAAGTATTGTTCTTCTGTGTGTTTCTTTTGGTCTACCCCTGGCTATTTTTCTTGTAGGTGTCCATTCAAGAAATTGGTGGTGTATTCTGTTGGTGTCTGTGCGTAGGACTTGCCCGATGTAGGACCAAATGCGTTTTCTGATAACATCTGTAGATCGTACATCCCCAGTAACCTATTTTAAATGGATCTTTTGCATTTAGTAGTTTTAGTTGGTTTTGACTTGGTGTTGTAGACGTGTTTAACATTATAAGGAATTTCTTTCTTTTTTAACAACATCCTAAGTGTATAATTTTCAAGTTAATGTGATCACCAAAGACAACATTCAGAAGTTATTAAGAATATGGACCGATCGATCGAGACACATAGATCTGCAACACAATAATCGCACACATCTATACATTTATCACGGACCACACATCTAACCATCCACGCCCTAATAGACATTTGTACTGCAAGTACCATTATGCTTTCTGGCGTAATTTTGCTTACTCGACGCAAAATTGTATTGTCAATATATGTTATCCATGTTTACAAGAAGACCTATCGGCCCTTGTATAACTAATACGGATATTATGTTAAATGTTTGTTGTTACTGAGGATATTTCAATACCTGTACGGGATGTTTGTTGTTGTTGTAATTGTCCTAACAAACATTAAAAAAACGTAACAAATGGAAGCCTACTTAATTCTGTTGGGAGGTCTTCTATACCGCCATCGGTCTAGCTTAAGCACTGTATTCTGCTGCAAACCCCAATGATGTATAAAAAGCTGATATTTTTTTTTAAACATTATAATAGAGCATGCTTATCGCAGGTGGGGGGGGGGGGGCGACAAATAAGATTGGAATTGAGATTGATTTCCTCGCTCATGTAAAAGACATCATCATCATCAGTGCCGTCTCCGCAACGAAGGTTGGCTGCAACGTATCTCCAACATCTCTTGTCTTGGTGGTGCGCTCTGCTAGACTGTAACCTGTCCATCGTGTAATATTATTCTCCCACTTGTATCTCTGCCTACCTCTTGCTCGCTTCCCTTTGACTTTACCCTCAAGTAAAGGTCTTCAATAGGGTGTCATGTCTTTTAATGTGTCCAAAATATTTTATTTGCCTGATCTTTATTTCTCTTAGTAGTTCTTTCTTCATATTAAGTGTTTTTAGCACCTCTTTATTTGTTTTCTTCTCTTTCCATGATGTTCTCCCTATTCTTCTATATACCCACATCTCAAAGGCATCAATTTTGTCTTCTAATTGTTTATTTAGTGTCCATTAAAAGACATACGGTGGGAATAAACTTGTAATAAAAGGGGATAATTATACACAAGACTTTATTATAACATTCTCGCAAGTGTAGTGAAACATCATTATCAATGTCACAAACCGTGGCCGATGGACATTATAGGAGACCTGTCAACTAAAACGTAAATATTAACTAGTTTCCGATTTGCGTGCAACCTATGTGCTGGTCTTGGCTATTTTTGGCATACCACTTCAAGTATATAGCTACCAATCAAAAGCTCAACAATAATTTTTTTTAAAAACGTAACAGAGTCCAAATTAATTCAGATGGAAGGTCTGTAGTAACTCGATAGCTACACACGAACTCAGACATGTTGTGGAAACACTGATATGTAGTGTGTAGAGAAACATGGACATTTGGTAGATATAAGAAACACTGCATATCGTGTATTCAGATAAAGATACGCTTGGAGTTGGGGAAATGCTGAGATTTTGACATTGTGGAAAAACACTGATCTTTTGGTATAATGTGGAAACACCGATACTTGGTATGTTGAGGAAACACTGACATATTAATATACCGTGGAAACACTTATATTTTAGTACGTTTTGGAAGCAATGATATTTTGTGAAAACACTGACATTTTGATATGTTTGGAACACACTGACATTCTGGTATGTTTTAGAAACACTGAAATAATGATGCCAAACAGACACAATCAGAGAAACACTGGCGTGATATGTTGATCGTGCCTACACAGATAGCTAGCTATCTGTGCGTGAACTGATAATGTCAGCACATATCAAGACCTCCAGTTAATTGATTTACTAGGTAATCTCTTCATTCATATCAGCTGTTATGATTGAGATCTCATTCACCGGCTGAAAGACATATCAATTAGCTGTAACAAGTAGTCATGCAATCCGTATCTGTGTAACGAGAGGATCGTAGATACTTCAGTCGGGAGTGTTCCCTTGAAAAACCAATCTTTCAGATTTCCTAGAATTTTCTATGTTTATTTTTAAATAATCCTTTCTTTATGGTTGATGTCTATGCTTGCTCTTTAAAAAAAAAACATACCCCTTTATGCCTTGCAGCATCAAGGGTAGGAGAGTTATCTGGAGACGACCTTTTTTGTGTGCTTCCTATAGTTGGTTCCATAATTCGTGTAACACACTTGAGCTCAATTGATGTATAGCAACCATATTTCGCAGTTAGTCTTATACACAATACGACCTCAGGAATTCATATTTTACAAATTGATAGGTAAATTGGAAAATGCACAAAACGTTTTTGTGTGCCTATATTGAATTACATAAGTAGCAACAAAATGGCACTCATTGTATATTTCACAGTAATACAAAAAATGTGGGTGCAAAGGCGTATCCCAACTACCCCGGTACATATAATAACAAGATATGTGATATAGTTATCAAACTTCCAGAGTATGTACAACTGTTTTTATATTTGATGATCAAATAGTCTTATGTTTTATCTTCACATTTTCTCGGTACTAAATATCTTCACATTTTCTCCAGTACTCAATATCTTCACATTTTCTCCAGTACTAAATATCTTCACATTTTCTCCAGTACTCAATATCTTCACATTTTCTCCAGTACTCAATATCTTCACATTTTCTCGGTACTAAATATCTATTTGTGCGAGGACGTCGCGTGTTATGTTTGTTACATCACAAAGTTTAAAAGTCGTACTTAGTGCGGTACAGTTAACCTTTGCAGCCCGCACATGTTCAATGAGATTGAGATGTGAATGGTAAGGTGGTAGCTGAAGATTGAGATGTGAATGGTAAGGTGGTAGCCGAAGATTGAGATGTGAATGGTAAGGTGGTAGCCGAAGATTGAGATGTGAATGGTAAGGTGGTAGCTGAAGATTGAGATGTGAATGGTAAGGTGGTAGCCGAAGATTGAGATGTGAATGGTAAGGTGGTAGCTAAAGAGAAGTATGACCAGGCTCAGCGATGATTTTGTCAATTACAAAAGTCTTCGTCTTCTTTATCTGTCTCATACGTTCTAACAGCTCTGGTTTAAATTTATTGCTGCAAAAAGGTACATTTTCTTTTGCAAGCCATGTAATTATTTCTTGTTTTGTGCTTGATTTAGTGGGAATTTGGTCATTTTACGCTATTATATTACGCTATGATAGGAAGCATTGTTCATAACAGTACATGACAGCATATCCATCGCTGGTAGAAGTTAGTTCACTAACTAATTCCTGAAATAATTCCATTCATTTCGGTGTGGTAGTCTCTACCATCTGTAGATAATGTTTAGAGAATAAGTTCTGACACGACCATTTTCATTACTGCATGCATAACCTATTACTATGCGTTTACTTTTGCTGCTTGGAATTTCCCTTTTATTAGTTCCGTCAAGTGATTACCATTTTTTTATTAAATGTATAATGGGCGTTTACCCACGTATCAACCAGATCTACTATGTCATAGCCTTCCGTTACACTCACGTATCTGCCTCAGATATTTGCATCATGCAGCTATGAGTTGCGTTTTCTCACATAATATATTCTTGCGTGTGATTTCCGAAAAGGGAAATCGCTGCCCCTAGCAGTCCTCCATAATGTGGTTTTAGAAATATTAATATCACAATCACTGCCTAGACAAACTTTCAGTTTAAGTAGTGTACATAATTTGCTCGAAACATTTTAAGCATCTCACATACAATAACATCTTTGTCGAAATCGTTTGTTTTTCCTTTTCCGACCTTGCTGTCGTTCATGTTTTATATAATTCCAGTCCCTGCTTTATTCAACGGTTAAAATACATTTTGTTTAAACCGAGAGTATGCTGTGTTCTCATTTTTAGGAATTTATATGTCTTAATATAAACGGCCACTTCTCTGCAAACGTAAATGTACAATTGTGTAATCACATTTTGCATAGTAGTGAATTTATATGTATAAATTGACTAAATCGAGGAAGATACCTTAATAAAAAATACGTCGAATATTCGAAACGCATTTGAGTAAACTGGAGTTTAGATATTATTTTAAGATTAAATAATTAAATCATCCAACAAAAAAGTACAACACATAAATGTTTCTTCTATAGGCGTACTCCAGTATTTCCTTGCTTCTCATTGGTGACAATTTTGACAACACATCACAATGACCAATGAAAATCACGAAGATATTCATGACAAATAAATTCACGATGTCCCTAAATAAATCTATAAATAAACAACGAACGACGACACATTCCCACTTATGCAAATCGCGGTTTCCGTACCATAGTAGGTCTACTTGATATCAACATTAAAGTTCATCCTCAAGAGAGAAAGATCCGTCACCGATTACGTCTTCTTCTTTTTATCGTGCATTTAATTTGCCAGTATATTTATACTTTGCGTCACATCCAATGAACAGTTAGAAGAAAAAAAACCAACAAATAAGGCTTATTTCCCATTATCAACAGGGACTGTCGACAGACTCGGCTGTACTGTAAAAATGGCACATTATATACCTTCACAAATGTATATGTGTGTGTATATATATATATATATATATTCTTCTGCGTTCGTTCTCAAACTCCTGCAGAATTAGCAGGATGTAGTCCGGAGAATGGAATGCGTTGTGTCATGGTTTACAGCATTGCTGTGATATCTGCGCCTTTCGGCCTGACATATCCGACTTCAGCGTGCCTTTGGGTCACTGACCCTACATGAGATGGGGCAGACAACTCCATCCCATAACCTTAGCTGCCCTTCTAGGCATTAACCTCCTTAGGCATTCTTAGTTGCCTATATATATATTATATATATATAATATATATATATTATATATATATATATATATATATATATATATATATATATATATATATATATATATATATATATATATATATAGATATATATATATATATATATATATATATATATGGTTTAATCTAGTTACATTTTTAAGGGCTAAAAGTGGTTTCATAGGGTCGTGGAGAATTTCAAGTTGAATCTAAATATCCTTTTCGATCTAGCAACTAGTTGAAGAGAAAAATAATTCAATTCTAACTAACATGAATTATGGAACGAACTGTAAATGTTATGTTCTAGTTTTGTGGGCGTGGTAACATTTTACCCGTTCCTCCACCAACACAATTATATACTGTTTGTGCTGAGGTAAGGAAAACCATTGTTGACAATTAATTCATGTTTCACCAGAGTCTGTATTGTGTCTGAACGTGTTTATTGCTTTATTTAAACGAGGTGCTAATGACATGTGGTCAAGATCGGTGAGAAGTCAGCGTGAACTGTAGCGATGCAGTTTGTCATGTTGCAACATAGGTGGAAACGATATACACCCCCCCCTCCCAACATCTACTTTTTCTGTCCTGCAAGATAAAGCTCGAGCTATCTTCCCCCTACCAGCTCAGATAAATCTAGTGACACTATAACATTGTGGTCCGAAACGACGAAATATGTATGTAATAATAGAAATTCGCTATATACATGACATACACAAAGAATATATATTGCAGCTACGGATCATTGTATTTTTACAAAAATAGAGTCCTTTTATAGAGCATCATTTTATAACAATACTTATTTAAACAATGTTTCTAAACCCCCAGTTATGTTTATTAGTTATTGAGTACTATATTGAGCGGATTTCTGTTTATTACATACATATTTCGTCGGTCCGGATCAAGTTGTTATAACAGGATTTTACTGTATTGTTGTGTATTACTCGCAGCTGGCTTAAATCGCAAATAACCTGTAATTACCACCTATACTATGTGTTTGTGTGTTGACAATGTTTTCTTCTGCGTTTATTCTCAAACGTCTACAGGCTAGCGGAAGAACAATAAAGATTGTAACATCAAATATTACTGCGTGCATGAGCTTTTCATATCTTTCTGTCGTTCATGATTTATATAATTACAGTCCTGTTTTATCCAGTTTTTTAATGACATTTTATTTAAACCGAGAGCATGCTGTGTCCTTTTTTAAAGGATATTGTATGTCGTAATATAAACGGGCCCTTCTAGCTTCTCTGCAAAAGTAACTATAATTGTGTAGTCACTTTTTACATAGCAGTGAATTTACACCTCAAATTCATATTATAATAAAACACTTAACTATATACATTTGCTAAATCGAACAAGATACCCCAAAAGTTAAACTGTGGAATATGAGATACGCCTTTGAGTAAACTGAAGTTTAGTTTTTATTTTAAGATTAAACAATTACGTTATCCAACACAAAATAAATAGAAACTGACATCCTGATAATTATTTTATAGACATACCTTAGTATTTCCGTGATTTTTATTGTTGACAATCTTGACAACACATCATCAACCGGGACTGTCGACAGTCTCGGCTTTACTGTAAAAAATGGCACATAATGTACATTCACAAAATCTTTATAAATTTATAATTTATAAAGAAAATGTTTTAATCTAGTTACATTTTGCTGTGAAACATGGACTCTAAGTAAAACAGCGGCAAAGAGGATCAACGCCTTCGAGCTGAAATGCTACAGGAAGATACTTAGAATATCATGGAAGGATAAAATCAGAAACTCAGATATTATAAACACACTGAATATTCCAGAGTGTTGGTTACTAAACACAATAACAAAAAGAAAACTACGCCTGTTTGGTCATATAAAGAGACATAACTGTTTAGAAAGACAAATAATGGAGGGAAGAGTACCTGGGAAGAGGAGAAGGGGCAGACCAAGAAGACGATGGACTGACGACATTAAGATAACATGAATACATCGCTAGAAAATGCAAGCCACATCGCCCAAGACAGAGAGAGGTTCAGAGAGTTCATTGGGAAGACAACGTTCCGGAAGGAATACGTCACATGACACACATTTTTACGGGCCAAAAAATGGTTTCATAGGGTCGTGGAGAATTTCAAGTTGCATCTAAAAGATCTTTTCGATCTAACAAGTAGATTTGGAGAAAAATAATTCCGAGTAACATGAATTATGGAACGAACTGTAAAGTAGGTTGTTTTATTTCACCACCCTCAGAAACGTTAAGGAGACAATGATATATCGTAAGGGGATTTCGGAGGTTTTGGGATGTGGTTGTTTGTCGCATGTCATATAGGGATAAAAGTGACCTATAAACCAAGCTTAAGTCGGATGTTTCAGGACAAAAGGCGTAGATATCGTGGCTAAGCTGTAAACCATGATACATAACTCATTCCGTTCTTCCTGCTAACGGGTAACGTTCATGTAGTACAGGTATTAATAAGGACAACACCCCGCCGAAGACGGATGTGTCGGGTCATTGGCGCAAATAAAACGGCGACACAACGCATTTCCATTTTCTGGACTACATCCTGCTGGAAATCTAGCAGGACCATGATCCAGCTAGATCCAGTTGGAGTTTGAGAATGAACGCAGAAGAAGAAGATAAGGACAACACAAAACATTGTTCTCCTCACTCCCCTCACTCCTGAAATTCTCTACCACATGGCCCACTATGAGAAACATTGATTTACAACTGTCAGTAAAACGTAACAAATGACACATAGATATACTTCACCAATCTCTTTGTGAGACTTATGGATACTCAGAAGAACGTATTTGGGTGTTTTGACCAGTTCCCAATCTAAATATGATAGTCGGTTTCTTTCTTCCAAGTCTGTAGACAGCATCGTCTCGTTGGTTCCATGGTGAAGTTGAATTCCATGTGAATGGCGCTTTTTATGATAGAATTAATTTCAAGCGCAGTAAAATCTATGTTACCAATGAAGTTGAAATTACCTATAGATATCATACAGTCAATAATACCGATCACTATGGAAACATGCCCTGGGGGTGATACAAAATAACTGCATATCCCATAAATGTAGAACTGCTATAATGATCACAAACTCCATTAACTTAATCTTGCATTTTCCGCTATCCATGTGGCATCAGTGCTAAAATAATGACAATTTGGTCTCTTGACATTATCACGAAAACAGAATTAGACCAAGAAAAGCCAGACTCTTGGGTATAAAAATATTTATGTCAACAGATGTTTCTCCCCCCCCCCCCCCCCCCACCTAAAAAATTTCATCGCAATAGCGAAAAAAAAGAACAAATTGGTTTCTTCAAAATACCGAGGAAAATCTTCAAAGTGAACAATTTAATTGGTAATTTATTTTAAAAAAAATTGTGCCTGATCATTGGTTTTCTGCGTATACTTTGTTTCGTTAAAAAAAAGGAAAATTTTACTTCAAATTTTATCAACCCTCCATACCACGTGTTAAACTTTTTCAGACGACCCCCCCCCCCCCGCTTTTAATTGTTGACATAATGTATGGTCAAACGCAATACTTAAATGACTTAAAAATGACTAACCGCTGGGAATAATTTACAGTAAATCAATTTGTTTTTATCACGAGATAAACTGTCACATAGCAACGATGTTATCAATATTCATGTAGTCATGACGTGTTACGGAACCAACCAATGGCAACTCAACATGTAGACCTGACTGGAGTTGGTACCAGAGGCAATAATGTTGATATTTATGTTTGATTGTGGAATGTTGTCAATTTGGACAGATGACGTGGCAGTACGTTCCATTGTGTCACGCTTATGATAATATCCTCATGACAACGGTTGATTTGATAATCGTGACTGCTGTTTTGTCATTTCCGCTATTAAACAGGTTGTGGCGTTTGCCCTGGGAATGTTATACTATACCAGCTACGTAAGTTGTTACGACCAGATACCAACGTAATAAACGTTTGATCTGTCCATTGATCTGTCCTGCTACAAGAGTGATCCAGTGAGAATTTGAGAATGAACTCTGAATACATCATCTTGAAATGTTTCAAGTATTTCCGAAAAAACATCCGTAAAAAGGAAAATCACTGTTATACTTGATACACGCACACATGGCCTTAGATATTTGGTCAAAGTGGTTTGTAGGATTTTTAAAAAAAGACACTGTAATATAGGTTTAAAAGATACTGTCATCAAACGTGTGCATCGACAATATAACGGATATAGGCTAAATTAAAAATCGTCCATATAAAGTAACGTTTTTGAACTCCCTCCCTTTACGACCGAAGACGGATGTGTCGGGCCATTGATGCAAATAACACAGCGGCACAACGCATTCTCTGGACTACATCCTGCTGGAAGTCTAGTAGGGCCATCGTCCTGCTACGAGGGAGATCCAGTGGGAGTTTGAGAATGAACGCTGAAGAAGAATTTCCCCGTGAGTTTCATTGGTTGTCGTCGGCACAAATTATACACGACATTACCAATGAAATTCACGGGAAAAGGGAAAAGCGTCACTTTAGTAAGACGATAACCTATGAGACAGCCCGATTAACGATATTAACGAAAGGCACTCTTAAGTCCAGATAACGATGAAAAGATATGCTAACTTTACACAAACCGGTTTTAAATTTACAATTGATAATTCTTCCTGTTTATCAATGCATTGCAACTGTGGAATGACTGCTTTCTAATTCACTCTCAGCGTGTGTTATAATTAATTGCCTAGTACATTTCTCGATAAATAATCTTGCCTATAAAGCAAGCGATTAAAATAGTCACTTGAAAATACTGCTGCATGTAAACGTTGTAATATGCTACTATTGTAACTTCATTTACAGTAAGCTAATGTGGTAGAGTTCCCTTGAAACTTATTGGAGATATGGTGTTTTGTGGGTATTTTTTTTATTTACTAACCGCGTACTAGCGGTTGATGTGATCAACAACACACCCGCCTCATTTACTTTTCCATAAGACTTGATACGCATGTGGTTGTGTTTGTGGGTCTCACCAATGGCCCACTAGACATATCACACATGCAACAGGAAACCTTAGTGGATGACATGCTGTTATACTGAGGTTATCTTAGAGAAGCTTCATGGCACGTCATCTATACAATTATGCTTTTATTTTGTTGTTGAAATGTGTTTCATGTTTACCTGAATATGTATGTGGTTGTGGGGGGGGGGGGCAGAGATGTTCTGTGCAGCACTGGGGAGGAGGAAACTGACAGCACTGATTTTTCCTGTCTGAGACCCATCATAGAGGAACAGTGACTCAGGACGTGACAATCCTTTTGACTTGAACATTTGGTTGCATCTGGAGCAATAGAGCAGTTCGGCATAACCAGTAGTCAATACAGTGTCTAGGAGCAGTGCATAGGTTGAAACCTACCTTCCTGGAGGTGTGATAGTTATTCTCTGGCTCTGTCCCGAAAATCCAGACTTCCTAGTAATATAATGCCATTTAATGGCATTAGGTCAAAGGGCATACGCCCATGGACCGCTGGATCAGCAACCAACCAACCATAGGATTTGGTGTTAGGGGAGGTAAAGACAGCAAGGAAGGAAACTGGTCATCCCACATAATAGTTGCTGCGACTTAGTACATGAAGAGTTATTTTCATTCACGACCGGAGGTTGCTGCCGTGCGACCTGTCTTTACCTTTACCTCTTATAAAATAGTAAGTGTGTGTGTGGTACGCTGCTTTAAACCGCGGACGATTGTCCAATTTGGTTATATCAGTTTTTATTGTGTATTGTCCACAGGTGGTTTGTTATCCACTCTTGCCGTTAAGCGTAGAGGTGATTGGAGCTCAAGCTTGCGTTCTAAAGCCAGATGTGTGGCCTCGGCTGTACTGTGACCGTGTCTGTTCAGGATGTCCCTGAAGTTTTCTATCTCTGACGTTTTCTATCTATCTTTTCTGTGGTCTTCCTCTGGCTTTGCACATTAGCTAGCACAAAATATTGAAAGTTATAGTTCTGGTAATCCAGCCACCACAATCTCCGTTTCAGTAGCTTAATCGCTCTATTATTTGTGTTCTGCGTGTGCTTATATAATATTTATGTTAAAGGCTCAGTATATGACAGGAAGTAATTCCTCTAACTGTGAGCTGGTAGCTCTCGACAGCCTATAACCTTTCTGACAAAATGACATTTTCTTCTCAGTTGTACAACTGAAGTGACACACATACGCATATAACATCTCAAAGGCATGGATGTGTAGTGGTGTTTCTGGATGTATGTTAAGTCCATGCATGGAGGTATTCCAGCAGCTCAGGATTGCCACCTCCTGCCTGAGTACATCATACACTTCTAGACCATCATCTCATCATTCTTCTGTCATATTTGTTGATCCATACACAGTGATGCATATCTAGCATTCCCCATCACCCAGGAGTCTGCCACCACACAAAAAAGTCAAAGGTGCAATGTCCGCTACCCTGCATATCTAGCATTCCCCATCACCCAGGAGTCTGCCACCACACAAAAAAGTGAAAGGTGCAATGTCCGCTGCCCTGCATATCTAGCATTCCCCATCACCCAGGAGTCTGCCACCACACAAAAAAGTGAAAGGTGCAATGTCCGCTGCCCTGCATATCTTCGTCATCCAGGGGCATTATTTAATAGAAAACAAGTCAGAAAGTGAGACAAGTGGTAACAATAATGAAAGTTGCACATGTGACATATTGTCAGCCTATCCCCCAACTTTCCTTAGTTTTTTTAAGACTCGCATGGGAAGAAGGCACTGGCCCTGTTCTTTGCACATTGAATTAGAATCCCAGCCCCCGATAGCTACACTGGATGATATTTGGAACAACTGACTGATATAGCAGGGAACCTGGTATTGTCATTATTCTATGCACTGATATTTGTAGCGTTTAGTCGCGATAAATGGTGCTCATATGCCCACAAAGATCGTTCATACATGATTGATTCTAGCAAAATATCAGTCTAGGACATCGTCACTGCGGAACATCAGACTGAAACAGAATCTATAATTCCAAAGTGATATAGTCACAAAAGGAATAACTAATTTAATAATAATATTAATAATAATCAGATGCCGTCTCCGCAACAAAGATTGGCTGGAACAGACCTCCAATATCGTCTGTCTTTTTGACTCTGCTAGACTGTAACTAGGTGTCGCAATACCGGATCCTTTTACCAAAACCGTTATTTTCGATATTTAGAGAAGCTTTCGTCGAGATTAGAGATGGCGATTTATCGGTGAAATAAAACACACATTTCGATGTTTAATAAGCTTTTAACAATAACACAAATGTCTAACATCATACTTCAATCAAACGAACAAAAATAATATTAATAACTTTTTAATTTACATAGTTATTTAAATTATGTCACAATAGACTAAACATCCATATGTATATACAATTTAAAATTGTTATAACAGCAAAGTGTATTTGTGGGCAAGCCAACCAGACTTCAGAACATATCCTTTAAGAATGTGCAAATTATGACACATTAATGTGCACATTAGTCCGGCCCTGTGACGATGTGGTATAGAGCGCGTCTGTCTCGGACAAGGTACCGAGTTCGATCTCCGCAACATGCATTTGTGCATCCGGACCGTTCAGAAAGCAATGACAAACTACTGAACGTATTTATATTGCCTAGAAAATCACCACAGCCAACAAATGCTGGGTTGATAGCTGAGTCCCGTAAAGGATATGCTACCAACATTTTTTAACGCTGCACATGCTGGCCTTCTTGCCGATAAATGTTAAACTTTATGGTACAAAACAAGCAATGGAAAACACTGTATAATTTATACAAGAAACAACACTGCAGATATAGACATTATTAGCGAACGAAAGAATAAGAAATTATTCCTAATATACACGGGGTACTTACAGACTCGTCAATCACAAAGTCTAGTGGCCAGACAAAGAATCAATTTGCATCTGCTTTCTTCACAGTCCACTCAATGCCAGCAGCTCGTCGAATTTCGGATCAACGGTCAGGAATCGAATGCACAACTATGGTCTCTGGGCTAGAATACCATACAGAGGCCCTGTTCTTACAGACTGGCATAGCCAGAACCGACTGCAATGGGCGAACCAGCTTCGTCAATGGACCGTTGGGAATGACTGGAGAAAGGTTGGGGTTTAGTGATGAATAATTTTTGTGTGCCCCAGCGACACGATAAATGGAGAAGAGTCCGAAAGCGCTACGCACAAAGCAGCGTTGATGAGGCTCCTCCACATGGTGGTGGAGTGTACTGATATAGGGGTGGTCAATTTCATGGGACGAAGTGACCTGGTGCAAACTGAATGACTACTGAATTCCGAACGATATTTGCTGAAATTGTTCGTCCTCGAGTTCTTCAAATGTTGGCTGCAGGAGGGTCGTTTTTCGGCAAGATAATGGACAACTTCATGTGGCACAATTCACCACCCAGTTCCTCGCTGACAACAACGTCTTGACCATTCCGTGGCCAGCCATGCCATAAGGCATGAACCTCATAGAAAATTTATGTGATGTACTCGCCAGCGAGACGTGGCTCTAGCTAATCACCGACAGTTGTCTATTGCACTGCGGAAAGAGTGGGCAGCCATGCCGCAACAACAGATCCATAGGCTAATCTGATCCATGTCACAGAGATGTCGTTCTCTGATAGGGACAAGAGGAGGCCAATACACTTTACTGAAACGAAGGCCTCAGTCTCAAAGAATAGAAGTCCAAAACAAATTTAATGAACATCCTTTCATTGTTAAAGTCTGAAAGGTTCTTCATGCAAAGTTTGAAACATTAATTCCGTAAAATAAAAGTTTGTACTCTTGTCTATTTGTCTTTCCCCGGGTAGAAACTGGTTGATAGCGTCCATACTTGCCGTTAAGCGTAAGGGGTGAAAGCTGTACGTTTCTTTTCAGGCTAGATGTTATGCCCGAGTCGTACTGAGTCTTTGTTTGTGAAGGCTCGTCGTGATGTTATCTATCCATCTCTTTCTCGGTCTTCCCATTGCTCGTTTGTTTTAAGCTCTCAATGGTATTTGGCTTGGGTCCATTCTCACTAGGTGACCAAACAACTTTATCTCCTGATGTTCTATATATTCGATACAAAGCATTATTCATACTCTTCTTCTGATATATTATTCTGTCAAAATTTTGGTACACGTTAAAAATTTGGTGTCCATTATATTGGCACTGCGTTTTTGTTTTTTTGGGGGTGAGGGGGGGTTAACAGTAAAGCTTAAGATCGTAACGTGGTAGAAAGTCACCAGTAGAGCTGATACACGGTGCTGCAGATAAAATGTTGTGGATATCAATGATAGCATACGCCAACCGACACGGTGCATGATGATGATTATATGAGATAGAGTTGGAATGCTTCTGTTACTGATCATGAGTGTAATTGTATATAGATGGTGGCTTTTTTATATATAAATCATATTTGTGGTTGTTGAATAGCAAGGAAAGACATGTATTATCTTTTTCGCGTAGGAGTCAGGACATTTCTAACTCGGTCATGTTTTCGTTACCGTGAAGGCGTGGAAGTATCGTATGTGCATTATCGTATGCTGATGTTTTTATTCTCTGTCTATTGTCTTTCCCCAGGTGGTTTGTGATCCACTCTGCCGTTAAGCGTAGAGGTGATTGGAGCTCGAGCTTTCGTTCTAAAGCCAAATGTGTGGCCTCGGCTGTGCTATGTCCGTGTCTGTTCAGGATGTCCATGACGTTTTCTATCCTTCTTTTCCGTGTGTATTCCTCTGGCCTTGTACCCTGATCTCATTTGGTTATATGCTTGTACGGGCAACTTTTCGTGATGCATTCTCATAATGTGGTCAAACCACTTGATTTGCTGCGTTTTATGTATTCTGTGTACGGTGTTATACCTTTTCTTTTCTTTGATGTCTTCATTTCGTAATCTACCAAGCCTGGTGACCCCTGCAGCTTTCCTCAAGCATTTCATCTCACATGTCACTATCTTTCTGTAATGTGAAGATGAGAGAGAATAGGTTTGGCACTGGTAACACCGTGTTGGTAGAAATATACTGTATGTGATGTATTCTCTCCAGAACGTTGTCTTACCAATGAACTCCCTGAACCCTTCTCTGTCTTGAGCGATGCGGCTTGTATTTTCCAACGATGTATTCATGTTATCTTTAATGTCGTCAGTCCATCATCTTCTTAGTCTGACCTTTCTCCTCCCAGGTGCTCTGCCCTCCATTATTTGTCTTCCTAAACAGTTTTCTCTTTATATAACCAAACAGGTGTAGTTTTCTTTTTGCTGTTGTGGTTAGTAACGAACACTCTGGAATCTACAATCCGTTTATGATATCTGAGTTTCTCTTTTATTTTCCTTCCATCATATTCTAAGTATCTTTCTGTAGCATTTCATCTCAAAGGTGTTAATCTTCTCTGCCGCTGTTTTACTTATGGTCCATGTTTATACTACAGCTATCTTATTGTAGATTGGAGCCACTGAAGTGGAGGGGAGATGGAAGACACAAGATACATCATTCGCTCACTGAAATATTGCGATGAATAATTAATTAGACACAGTAGAAATTACACAGCTCTAAAATTTGCGGATCGAAATGCTGAGGGACACTGTGCTGACGCATTCAATGTGGTTACCATACGATCCTGACGGGGTAAGGGTTTATAGATGTAGATGACCTGTTTGGTCATATAAAGAGGACACATCTGTTTAGAAAGACAAAAAATGGAGGGAAAAGTACCTGGGTAGAGGAGATAGGGCAGACCAAGAAGACCATGGACTGACGACATTAAAGATAACATGAATACATCGTTGGTAAATGCAAGCCGCATCGTCCAAGACAGAGATGGGTTAAGAGTTCATTGGGAAAAAAAAGCGTTCTGGAAAGAATACTTCACATGCCAAGATATAGATAGCTCTGTGGTTAGTGCAAGGGCTTCCCAGTTAGCTGATCCTACAACTTTTAGACCAGCTTCCTGTGTTGACCACGCCGAAGAGAAATGGATACCAGATGGTCTTGGATTAAGTTATAGTAATTCTACTCTAGAAAACACCGGAAGAAGATGGGCAACTTGCACAGAACCGAGAGGCTTACAGTGTGTCAGTGAGAACAACGTCCTGTTCAAGACACGTCACACACAGAGAGAGAAAGAGAGAGTGAGAGTTCTACAACTGTATGATGGAACAGTAGTATTCGTAAAAGCTACACAAAATGCTGATTCACAATCTAGTCATTATAGGTGAACCAGATATCACTAAAAGAAATGAATATAAGGTCATTCCACGTGTGTGATCTTTCCTTCACCACCCTACCCCGCCCACCACCCCGTTATGATTGTATGAAGATCGGTTTGGGAGACAACTGCACTTTATGAAACGTTATGGGTGTCCCTGAATTCTTGGCAGTTGCTGACAAAAATGGGGGGGGGGGATAAAGTTTTTAAAAAAGGCAAACAATTTTTGAGATAATTGAAGGACAGCCCCAATACACTTCATGTTTCATTGATCATGTTTCTTCACAACTGAGAAGAATGGACACCTTGTTGTATATAATCTAGATTCAGTGGGTCGCGACCCCTATTGAAGGTTGAACGATCCTTTCACTAGGGTCGCATAAGACCACCGGAAAACACATATTTTATGAAGTAGCAGCGGAAATAATTTTATGGGTGGGGGTCATCACAACATGAGAAACTGTATTAAAGGGTCGCGGCACTAGGAAGGTTAAGAACCACTGATATAGATTATGTGACACTGCTTATTTTTTTGGGGATAATCTAATATCCGAAGACGGATGTGTTGGGCCATTGGCGCAAATAAAACGGCAACATATAGCATTTCCATTCTCTGGACTACATTCAACTGGAAATTTTGTAGAACCATTGTCCTGTAACAAGAGAAATCCAGCGGGAGTTTGAGAATGAACGTTGAAGACGAAGAAGAACCTAATATATAAATATGTAAAAAGTAATGGTGACTAAATATAAATAAGCAAACTGTCAGAGTAGGACATCTGACAAGGTGGAGTGTACCGCAGTAACAAACTGTCAGAGTAGGACATCTGACAAGGGGGAGTGTACCGCAGTAACAAACTGTCAGAGTAGGACATCTGACAAGGTGGAGTGTACCGCAGTAACAAACTGTCAGAGTATGACACAAAACACAGAAGTGATAATACTTTGGTGACTTAAGTTAGTCTTGTATTACTCCTGTTTCCGTGTGAAACCGTAATGTTTTGACATCGTTTGTTTGGTTAAACAAATTAGTACCTCTTTGGTGAAGTACGCATCTTTCACCCGCGAATGTAGTCTGGTTTAATTATTTCGTAGCTTTTAACCATCACAATTAGTGGACTCCGCAGTTCTAGTAATCCAATCACCACAATAATTTTACCATCATGTTTGTTAGTACAATGTAGGATTGAACGTTTCCATTAGAAGGCATGCCTATTCATCCCAGAATAGAAATCATTTGGGTTATATTATGAAGTTGGGGACTTAAGTTTAAAGTTTGTTTTTATCAATATTTTTGTTGTTTATATGCCCTCTGGGTTCTGGTTTGGAACGCTTACCCCCCTGATGTGATATTCATTTGATTATTTCCCTTTTCAATGTTTGCCAATTGATATTTATCAATTAATTTTAACTATAAATTTAACTATTAATTTTTTTAGAGTTAGGCTAAGGCTTAGGGTTAGGAGAGGTTTTGTTTTACATAACTATAATTAGCCGTAAAAAATGTATGTTAAAATGAATAAATGATAAACATAAACTGACAAACATTGCCAAGGGAAATAATCACATCGAGGGTACGCGTTCCAAACAAGAACCATGCCCATATGATATAGCTTTGCATACACCCTAAAGCAATAAAGTGTAAACATTTTTGCCACCACATCTGCTCTTTGATGTGATGTTGGATTTAATATAACATGATTTTATAAATGTGAAACTGTGATTATAATAGCACTTATTTGTGGATTTTCTGCCGCAGTTTTTATTGCTATCATATTATCTAGCAATTCCGCCCGTGCGTTGCCAGGGCCCGAAAGGGGAGCAAAGAATAGCAACACTGTTTACCTTCTCGCATGTCGTAAAAGGCGACTAAGGAGGTTATGGGATGGAGGTGGCTGTCCCATCCCATATAGGGTCAGTGACCCAAAGCCATGTAGAAGCCCGATGTGTCAGGCCGAAAGGCGCAGATGTCGCAGCAGTGCTGTAAACCATGACACAACGCATTCCGTTCTCCGGACTACATCCTGCTAATCTGCAGGAGTTTGAGAACGAACGCAGAAGAAGAAGATCTAGCAATTCCACTGTTAAAATGGATAAGTTTTCAGTTAATGTATAGATTTTTTAAATTTTCAAATCTGGAATATAAATTCCAGCTTCACTGCCCCATTGTCTCCCTTCGACCTTTCCTTTGACCCTTAAAATGTGTACGCCATTGAAGTACTTGCTATGTATATTAGAAATATCAATTTTTGTTATATTTTTCCCCACTGAAATAATGTTATATGGTTTGTTGTTGTTTATAATTGTTTTAATAATTTGTATTTATTTATTTTCAAATTCCTTTTAGGTTCCAACCTGTTGGTTCATATAACTAAACTAGTTTGTGTTTAATTTTAGTCTCTGCATTGTTAGTAAATGTTGTGCTGGGCGACTGATGTCTTTATTAATTTTGGCCTAGTAATTTCATCTAATTTTTTCCTTATTAATTCTAATAAAAGAATCCAAAATCAACCCCATGTGCTTCAAATGACGTACTTATTTATGCAAAATTAATAGAATTAAATCTATAAATAATATTGGAGTTTGAAGTAGATTCGTACACTTAACATGTGTGGTCTAATTTTCTTATATGTGGTTTACGTACATTTATCGTTGTTACATTTCATGCTCCCCAACCTGTACCTTCAATGTATATACATGCGATTTTTATCTGATAATGTGATAGATATAACTATTGTCTATATGTTTTGTCTACTTAGGATTTCTTTTTACATTATTTTAATGAATGTTGTATATTCTTGTTGAACTTGTATTATTAGTCTTATCTTTTGTGTTTGTGCTTTTATTAAATATCTTCTTATTTCTTTGTTTGCATTCATTTGAAATCCCCTTTTTTCAACCATTCAGATATATTTTTCAGTTGGTTCTGGGTGCGCATGTTTCAGTAATGTATATTTGTACCCGTTCTCCATATGGTGGAGTTATAAGGAAATCGAAACTTTGATCAAACTCTATGTATGATTGTGTCATTTATCATTATAACGAAGATTGTTGGAGACATTGTTTTATCACCAAGCCTATTTAATATCTACACAGAGAATATCTTTAAAAATATAGAAGAAATACCAGGACTCAAGATCAATGGGGAAATAATAAACAACATTAGATATGCAGATGACACTGTTCTTTTGGCAGAAAGTGAACATGAACTACACAGACTAATAGATCAAGTCAATAAATCAAGTAATGAATATGGACTTTAATGGATATAAATATTTAAAAAAACCAAAAACCATGATAATCAGCAAAGACACAGAAGAACAAGAGCTAAACATAAACATACAGGTAGAGAAACTACAACAAGTAAAACATTATCAATATCTTGGACACTAGTCACAAATGATGGCAGATGTGAAACAGAAGTTAAAAGGAGAATAGGAATGGCTAAAAGTACCTTCAATGACATGATAAAATTATTAATATCTAAACAAATTACAAACAAGTTAAAAATGAGAATTATAAAATGCTACATCTATTCCATATTAATGTATGGCTCAGAAACATGGACACTAAATAAACAATTAGAAGACAAAATTGATGCCTTTGAGATATGGGTATATAGAAGAATAGGAGAAAATCATGGAAAGAGAAGAAAACAAATAAAGAGGTGCTAAAGACACTTAATATGAAGAAAGAACTACTAAGAGAAATAAAGATCAGGCAAATAAAATATTTTGGACACATTAAAAGACATGACATCTTATTGAAGACCTTACTTGAGGGTAAAGTCAAAGGGAAGCGAGCAGGAGGTAGGCAGAGATACAAGTGGGAGAGTAACATCACAAGATGGACAGGTTACAGTCTAGCAGAGTGCACCACCAAGACAAGAGACAGGAGATGTTGGAGATACGTTGCAGCGAACCGTCGTTGCGGAGACGGCACTTGATGATGATGATGATGATGATGTTGGAGATATAACTAGAATTCTGCATTTGGAATACCATTGATTTCTGTTCAAAGATTTCTGACACGCTGTCATTTATTTTGACCGGAAGAAAAATCTCTCTCTTTCTCTCTCTTTCTCTGTGTGTGTGTGAGAGAGAGAGAGAGAGACGAGTAGTGTGTTAGATACAAGCTGTCAAACAAGTATGTGACCCGATGCAAAGTATGTATCAAAATGACTTCCAGTTAATCGTCACAACCAGGTACTTCGTATGTTTACAACTTTACAAAGAGTTTTAGCTCCCCTTGTCATTTGTATAATATAATGAAATAATATACACTCCCTTGTAGTGGCGGGCCGTGCTTACTGTTAGGAATACGTTTGGAAGTAATACATTTCATATACTTTTGTGATAATTGTTTAAATAAAATCATGTCATGTGATGCTAAGTTGAGGAGTAAAGTTACTAAAAATAGTGAATTGTATGGTAATAGATGCACTAAAAAAGAAGATAGCGGCCGAATGATATTGATGTTCAGATATCTGATTCTACTACTACTATTTTGCTTAAGTTAAATATGAACATAAACACTGATCTTGCTAAAAGAATACGTGCCACGCCCACTCGGTCAGAAATAAAATTCAACAATTGTATGATTGAATGAATGACAGCAGTGATTCTGGACATGACTCTGCGATACATTATTAATTAAGTGGAAACAACACTGATTACAATAGCTTCAAATGTGTTTTTGAATGCAATCCATATGTTGATAATCATCTTATCCAGAAGATTGAATGTGTAGGACATGTTCAAAAAAGGAAGGGTACAAGACTTCGAAAAATACATACATCAATGAGAGGCACTAAATTAGAAGATGGTAGACCAATAGGTGAGAAAGGAAGGCTATAACTGATGTACAAATTAATACCCCCCAATGCTCTATGGAAATACAATTAGAGCCAATAAACATGATATTGTTCGGATGAGAAAATCGGGTGTGTGCAATAATTTTTTTCAGAAATCCTCTACCGATACGAACCCAGGACACAATTTCTGTAAGAAACAACAAACGCACAAAGGTCTTGTGCATTTATGTCTGTTGATTTTAATTCATTCATAAATGTTCTTCTGATAGTTGTTTTTGTTCTTGTTTGTTTTCTTTACCCGTATGGTGTCCACATGAAGACCATGAATATGGGGGGGGGGGGCTACAGGCCAAAAAAAATTGAGATCCACTGCCACAGAGAATTGATTACAAACGCAACATACGAAATGTTAGGGCTATGTTGAAGCGAACGAACTACAAACAATATTGACTAAACTATGTGATATTATGAAAATACAATTCTGAATGCATTGTGTGATGTTTGTAGCTTACTGAACTGCTGTTGCAAAGTGTAATCTCTTCGATACTTATTTATCAATACGTGTACATTTCTTATCATTAGTTCACATGGCTCCTTCAACATCGTCACGGATCGTAGATTTTATGTGTTATAGCACACAGCAATAAAGTCGCATGGAGAGACGGAAAACTGCCTACTACATAAAATGTGCGTTCTACGTCATCATCGCCATGTATCGTAGATTACATTTCCTATAGCGCAACAATAATATTATCGTCAGGACAGACGAAACGGCGACTACTGATACAAACTTCGCCGTACTCAAATTTCCTCACGTGTACCCCCCATCACTCTCTACAGATCAGCATGCTGGTTACTGAGAGTATCGATCAGAGTTTTGACTCCGTAGCTCAATCGATAATCCCAATATAATTTGTTTTTAATCCGCTTGTACGTCGCGGCACGATTGTGAACTATCGAGCTCACCTGTTGTTGCTGAAAGATGTGTATCCTTATGTTAAGTGAGTAAACTTGGTAAGTGTCGGTGTTGTTAGATACTGTTTGCGCTTTCCTGAACTGTTACATGGTTGATGTCAACAAAATTGTCGTAAATCTTTCTGTCGAGGACACCCCCGAATGTTTTGGCGGCAGTGATTGCGCAGCTCACGGAATGAGGGATTAATATAATTTTTAATTAAGATGTTAAATCATTGTTATTAAATGGCGGAGAAACGCCTTCTTCTTCTTCATTTCCCAGTAGCGCCCGTGTGATGCCGGAGCCCGAAATTGGAGCAAAGAATAGCAACACTGTTTACCTTCTACGCATGTCATAAAATGCGACTAAAGAGGTTATGGGATGGAGTTGGCTGTCCCATCCCATATATGGTCAGTGACCCAAAGCCATGCTGAAATCGGATGTGTTATGTTGAAAGGCGCAGCTATCACCGCAATGCTGCAAACCATGACACAACGCATTTCGTTCTCCGGACTACATCCTGCTAATCTGCAGGAGTTTGAGAACGATCGCAGAAGAAGAATAATAATTTCTCAGTAGAAGTGAGACGCTGATATGGATTCTATCAATGAACTGTATTGTGGTAATCAGTTTTTCCGTGATTGCATTTTCGGATGTCTATAGGTTTCTTTTTGTGGTGTTGTACGGTGTACATTTCTGTAAAATATGTTCTGTTTTACGGAGATTATCCATAGAAGTATATAACGTTGTCATCAATTCCATATTTTCAGTACATTTTTTTTGCACGAGAAAAACCAATAACATTATTTTAGGTTAACCATAAAATTGTGTTTTAATGAGTGATAAACCTTCACCGAAGACGGATGTGCCGGACCATACGCGCAAATAAAACGGAGATACAATTCTCTGCCGCGGTCCGGCTGCAAGGGAGATCCAGCTAGCAGATCCATTTGAGAACGACAGCTGAAGCAGAAGACGAATGATAAACCCTTATAAAATACTGAGGTGTGGAAATTTGAACAAGAAATAGCGCTGGGGATGAATATAACGTGCATGACGAGGGCCAGTATCATTTGACTGTATTCAATGTTTCGGATGTATTAAATGTAAAAAAATATTAGTTATCAAAATTATAATTGTGCTTGATGTCGTTTGAACCGGGAAATGTGACGTCACGACATCCATTAATTTCTATAATTTCATTGGTGTTACACGGAAATCCGTGACGTCAGGTACTTACAAATGTAAACTTATAAATGTTTTATGTGCTATTTATAATCGTACTTACGTATTACAGAGGTTTATATAATCGTTTCAATCAGACACGACAGACTATATCTAAAACTAGTGAGAAATGATGTGCACACAAGAAAACATACAATATACAAATCATATTCAACGTTTCAGCCAAAAGGTCTTTATCAAGATACACACAAAACATCAAAAGACGACGAATGGAAAAACGATTGTTGTTACGGTTCACGCAGTTAATTTGTATTGATTGTGTTATTTATAGCACAGTGAAGACTTAAACATTAGTTTTACCCATAATTGTGTATGCCTTTGTATTGAAGCAGAGGTCAACCCTGAGATCTTTTTCCAGACTAATTCTGCATTTAGTAGATGCATCATATTCTGGCATCTTCCATTGTTATAGTCTATCCCAACGATCTGAATATTGTAAATGACATTCTGCATAAACGTATACAAAAGACTTCGCATAAGCTGACAGGAAGGTGATCTAATACTACTGTTCCCATGATAATTGTGTTAAAGGGCTGAGAGATATGGGTAAAAATTAGGTTTCGTCCACCGTTGTGCTATAAATCATATCGATTCGCGCCTTAGACGAGAATTCTTAGAGAATTAATTATTAATTCTAAACACTGATTCTAACCCTTCTCCCCCTCTCTTAATAAAATCTATAAACTAATTCTAATCCTTTTAACCCCCATTTATCAAAGTCTATAATTTAATGCAACTTATCTAACACTGCAAAGGTTACAACTGTGGGCGTAACATTAGATGCGCCGAGATATGGAAGAATCCCAGATGTGGACAGGTTTCTTAGAATGTGAACTGACGATTATTGGCTTGTGTACTAAGATTAAGCATGTGTGAGAGACAGTTTCTAGAAAACTTGGTCATTAATTATTTCACTTAAGATAACGAATACAGTGATATGATTTGAAGTTTGAACATAACAGCGTTTGCTTTCATGGCTTTCTTGTCTTTGTTCTCAGGTTACAAGATGACAATTTTTACTCAAATAATATTCGGTTGGATCCACCCACGCTGGATTTTCAGGATCAGTGAGTACATTCTGTTTGTCCTATTGTTTGTATGTGTACATTATGTTTGTCCTATTGTTTGTATGTGTACATTCTGTTTGTCCTGTTGTTTGTATGTGTACATTCTGTTTGTCCTATTGTTTGCATGTGTACATTATGTTTGTCCTATTGTTTGTATGTGTACATTCTGTTTGTCCTATTGTTTGTATGTGTACATTCTGTTTGTCCTATTGTTTGTATGTGTACATTCTGTTTGTCCTATTGTTTGTATGTGTACATTCTGTTTGTCCTATTGTTTGTATGTGTGAGAGCATCTGTTTGTATGTGTGAGTATATCTGTTTGTATGTGTGAGTGTATCTGAGTATATCTATATGTGTGAGTATAATCAGTTTATTGTTCTTATGTGTGAGTACTATATTTAAGAAACTAAATGTATTCATTCATACTAACATGCTATTAATGTTGGGTCATATTAAATGTCAATGTCGAATATGAAATTAGATACAAGAATAACTTTAAATACATAGAATTAACAGTTTAATACTTTAAATACATAGAATTAACAGTTTAATACTTTAAATACATAGAATTAACAGTTTAATACTTTAAATACATAGAATTAACAGTTTAATACTTTAAATACATAGAATTAACAGTTTAATACTTTAAATACATAGAATTAACAGTTTATTACTTTAAATACATAGAATTAACAGTTTAATACTTTAAATACATAGAATTAACAGTTTATTACTTTAAATACATAGAATTAACAGTTTATTACTTTAAATACATAGAATTAACAGTTTATTACTTTAAATACATAGAATTAACAGTTTATTACTTTAAATACATAGAATTAACAGTTTATTACTTTAAATACATAGAATTAACAGTTTATTACTTTAAATACATAGAATTAACAGTTTATTACTTTAAATACATAGAATTAACAGTTCAATGCAGTTTCTCATGGAACTCATATGGGCTGTCAAAAATTAAAGGACCTTTCTACCTTATAATATCAAAAGATAGATCACACACCCCCTGAAAAAAAAAGAACACAACCAATTTTAAAAAGAAAAAGTACAAAAGGAATTTTTTTTTTGTTTTTAGATTTTATGCAACAAATTTCAATTTCAAGCTCATTAAAAAAAAATTTAACCCATACTAGCCTGCAACGAGAGAACACAGTATGATAATGGTTACAAGAGGCAGACAAGAAACAATAAAGAAGATGCCATTGTGGAAATATGTCACATTATAAATAAAAATAAGAAAGAATTCTCTTTCGAGTGCAATTTTAATATCCACCATGTACACGTCGTATCGACTTACAGCACGCATTGACCTTTCTTACCATATCATATACAATTTCCTATGCTGGCATTATCATAAAACATGAAGTAACTCAAAAGTAAGTCAAAAAATTAACTTTTGGTGGAAGAATATTCTATATTGTTCTATTGTTTATTGTCGTTCTTGTTAATGATGGTTGATAGTATCCACACTTGCCGTTACACGTAGGAGTGGGAGCCTCAGTTGTTATTTCATGGCCAGATGTGTCGCCTTGGCTGCGTTGAATCCACGTTTGTTTAAGGTTATCTTGATGATTTCTATCCTCTGTTTTCTTGTTCTCACCTTTTGCTATGTATCCGGATATTATTTTGTTATATTCTCTTATTGGTATATGGTTTGTGTTCATTCTCATACGGTGACTGAAATATTTTATCATGTATAGTTGCTTCAACGGGAACAAATGCTGAGAGAGAGAGAGAGGTAATGTTGACTTGTGTTTCTCTTTTAAACTAAGCGCCTATGATATCTATAAGACTTTTCCGAGTAGATTTAAAATATGCATTTATATCAGGCACGAGTAAAGACGTGTTGTCATGTGACGGTATTCCTTCCAGAACGTTGTCTTCCCAATGAACTCTCTGAACCTCTCTCTGTCTTGGGCGATGTGGCTTGCATTTTCTAGCGATGTATTCATGTTATCTTTAATGTCGTCAGTCCATCGTCTTCTTGGTCTGCCCTTTCTCATCTACCCTCCATTATTTGTCTTTCTAAACAGTTGTGTCTCTTTATATGACCAAACAGGCGTAGTTTTCTTTTTGTTATTGTGTTTAGTAACCAACACTCTGGAATCTTCAATGTGTTTATAATATCTGAGTTTCTCATATTTTCCTTCCATGATATTCTAAGTATCTTTCTGTAGCATTTCAGCTCGAAGGCGTTGATCTTCTTTGCCGCTGTTTTACTTAGGGTCTAACGACGTGTACAGAATGTAAATATGACATGAATCGCTTATCTTTAAAAATTATTTCCGTGGTAAACTATTGGTCGGCCATGGTTATTTTTGGTATGCAACTCCAAGAATATAAATAGTGACCGACAAATCACAACAATAATCAAAAAAACGTAATTAATGAAATTCTAATTAATTATGTACATATGTCTTCTACTGGCGAAAGATACGGTTTGTAACGTACGCTTTGTATAGTGTAACATGACGTACAGAATATCAGTTTAGTTTTGAAACGTGTGTTTCCATCTCCGTTCCAGGTCAATGATTTAGTTTCCAATGTGAAATGATATAGCTGTTGATACCACTATCATTGGACACATGTTTACAATTTTCTTCACATATGTTTTCCTAGCAACGGAGATTCATCATCATCACGTGCCGTCTCCGCAGCGAATGTGTTGGCTGCAACAGATCTCCAACACCCCCTGTCTCTTGTTTTTGTGGTGCACTCTGCTAGACTGTAGTATGTCCATTTTGTGAAGTTACTCTCCCACTTGTATCTCTAGGCTCTGTCAACCTATTGCTCGCTTCCCTTTGACTTTACCATCAAGTATGGTATTCAATAAGGTGTCATGTCTTTTATGTTTTTTAACGGAGATTACTATGACGTGAAGTCAGATGGGGGTTGGCCGCTGCATCAAATAAACTGATACAAATGAAAAGCATGTGACTTGTTGCAACACAATAGCAAAAAACGTAAAAACCTGCTGATTTCCAGTGACAATATATGGATGATAATCGTGGATAGTCAACAAATTGAGAAAGAAAATTGCAACATTTCTTCTTCTTCTTCTGCGTTCGTTCAGATTCTGCAGATTATCAGGATGTAGTCTGGAGAACGGAATGCGTTGTGCCATGGTTTACAGCATTGCTGCGATAACTTGCGCCTTTCGGCATGACACATCCGACTTCAGCATGGCTTTGGGTCACTGACCCTATATGGGAGGGGACAGCCAACTCCAACCTCCTTAGTCGCCTTTTACGACATGCGTGGAAGGTAAACAGTGTTGCTATTCATTGCTCCCCTTTCGGGCTCCGGCAACACACGGGCTTTTCAAACATTTAAAACAAAATGTTATTGAAGAACCCTCAGAATTATATGGACAAAAATGATTACTGATGGGGATATTCCCAGAGATTGAACGTACAAGAAAACAAGCTAAACAATAAGGTTCTCTTGAAAATTACACAATTTTGTCCATATCATGCGAAAGGACCATACTGGAGGGGATGATGGCTCGATAACAACAAAGCGGTAGAATACAAAAATAGTGTATATATCTCAAAGACCACATGTACATGACACACACAAAGACGCCGGCACATTAGTTCAAGATCCGCCTGAGTATTGCCAGGGTCTGAGAGGGGAGCAGAGAATACCAACAGTTTACCTTGCATGTATGTCGTAAGATACGACTAAGGAGGTTATGGGGGTGGAATTGGCTGCCCCATTCCATATAGGATTAAAGTGATATATGAGTTCTGCAAAAGTCGCATTTGTCAGGCTGAAAGATGCCGATATCGCAACATAACTGTAAACTATGACACAGCACATCATTTTCTACATCCTGTTAATTTACAGGAATTTGAGAACGAACATAGAAAAACACGCAAGATTGACAGGTGTTTCGATGGGATGTAATGACTGTCTCATGTGATATCCTAGGTATGCTACATGATGATGATGACCCTTTTCATTTACTAAGTGCAGGGATCATTTTATATAAGAATGGAATCTGCTGTGTCAGCGATCCTAATTGAAGAGTTTGTCGTGAGGTATGCGGCAAAGTTTAGTTTTTTTTTTAAATTTGCCCTTGAAGTTCTAAAGTTACGGTAGTCAAAGTAGTTGTTGCCGAACCTTGCAACCGTGCTCCGGAGCCATTGCATAGAGTCCATTCTAAATCGGTTTTGTGGGCCCGTAAAAATAACGTGGCATGCCCCCACCACCAAACACCCCCCTTCCCTTCCTCCCCGTTTGTTAATAGGCGGGTGACCCACGTTCTGTTTTTTTAAAAAAACAACTTACTGTACGTTTTTCTGTTTAAGGAGTACATGAAGAACAATTATAAGCCCCCACAACGTGTACATGAAGGGGTTTTATTTTAGTACCTCCGAAAGATAGTCATGTCCTAACTGGTTTGAAATCGAGACTTCACAATTCAAGACCGGCATTCTAGTCATTCGACTAGGCGCTTCACTAACACTTTTAAATAACTGCCGGTTTGTCATGACAGTCCCTGCGGCGTGTAAAAGTATACATTTTTAATTACACATGTGAATGAGAGGTATGTTAAAAAATACAGTCCTATGCACTCTCTGACTGACATGGAAACATTGCGGTAACGAACAAAGCTATGGGGGCAGTTAAACATTGACAACCATTGTTCCCGATAGCCGCATGTGAGAGTCTGTGTTTTGCCGGGGCCCGAATTAAAGGGGGAGAGAAAACAGCAACATTGTCACATGCAATGCATGTCTAAGAGAGGACTAAGGAGATTTGCTGATGTAGTTGGCTGTCCTAAAGATACACTCGACAACGGAATCACAACAAGCTTTTCTACGTCATGTTTTCAATTAGGTTCATGTATTCCGTTGGTTGTGACCAACAAACAGCATGCCAATAATCACAATAATCATTATGAAGGTTTTCTGTGATTCTATTTGTTGGTCTATTGTCATTTTGGCCATATCAAACATCAAGACGGCCCTTAAAAAAAACCATAAAGAGGGGATGATGCCAGGGAGACGAACAAAAGATAGACTAAGAAGAAAATGGACTCAAAACATCAAAGACCACCTTAACATGACAGTAACAGAAGCAGGAAGACTGGCTCAAGATGGACAGAAGTTTCTAAAGGCTGCGATGACTGCTACATCCTGTTTAGCATATGCTACCTGATGATGGTGTTCTATTGTCGAAGATCACCACCCTACCCACATGTCAAAGTAGCCAAAACAGTCTTCAATGGTGAATGCGACTTTAGGGGATGTGACAGAGTTCTAATGACACAGGTGCCCTTTGTAACATTTACCACGTTTGCAGCTGATGCATCCAAAATGATTAGGAACGTCAGGCTTGAGATGACTCCGGATGAATATATCCCTGAGGTTCTTGTCACATCCGTAAGCAATGGGAGGGTGGGGGGTCTTTTTGCAGATCTTGGGGTCAGACTGAATAAGGGAAAAGTGTCGGAATAGGACATGCCAGACAGCAGAGCTTTGAAGGTGGAGCGTGAGAATAAGTTTAACCGTGTTCGTGTAGGAATACCTCAGAGTGTACTTGGTGGTATCCTGAAGAGAGAGGCTAAATCTTATCTATCTATACATTGTGGCTCTTTTGTACCTACGGTGTAGAAGAGTACTCTGGAGATGACCTCCCTGTGTGCTGTTTGTAAGCTTGTTTCCATAGCCTCTTTGATGAGGGAGAGGCTGAACACTTGTAGCAGGACAAATCTGAGGACTCTGTCAGGGTATAAGCGACAGAGAAAGAAATACATCATCACATGGGCTTTCTGGAGAAATTCGTCCTGTCCCACTACACAGACGCTGCAGGCGGAGAAGTTGAAAGAGTGGTAGGGAATTGCGACAGGCAGAGTGATAAGAGGAGGTGTAGAAGAGAACACTTCGCTCATGAGTCGTTTTATATTGTGCCGATTTGCTAAGACAGGCGGGTTGGATAGTGATGGATATGTCCATGAAGTTCTCATAGGATGTATAGATCTCGGATGTCAACTTGGCTGGATGGAAGTTGTGTAAAGTGTGACAGATAAGCCTCAGACACGTCATTGATGTCATCGTTCCTATCATCCATCTACCTATGGAACACCAATGGGAAGGGAACACCATAGGATTCCCATACCTGGTGCTTAAGGTGACATTCGCATACCTCTGTGTCTACCTCTACTCTCATCCATCTTGTGGAGTTTGTGCTCACTCTCAACTCCTTGGGTTTGGTGGACAAATTCTTTGACCAAATCATTGTTATCATCATGGGCATCAAGATAGGATCCAGCTATGCCTGCTTGTTTATGGGTCACATAGAGCACCAGGTATGGGAATCCCAGGTCAGTTGTATGGATTATATTCTTTTTACTTCATTACCATGTTTGTCCTGTTTCATTGATATTTGGGTATGTTTTGTCTATTTTGTTTGTCTTGTTTAACTTCTGACATTCTAGTTTTAATGATTCTGGTCTATATCCGTATTTAACGATGTGAAATTGAACGTTAATAGTGCTGTTCTTACGGTATTTTTCTTTTTGTGATAAAGGCCTTTTGGTCGAAACGTCGATTTGTATGTGTTATTATGCATGTTTCCAGTGATTAGCAGAACTTCATTACACTGTTCCAAGTTTTCCTGTGTCATGTCAGAAAGTGCCGACATTGCAGCAGTGTAAAACTATAACACAGCACATTCTGTTCTCTGGAGTACATCCCGGTAACAAGCAGGGGTATGAGAACAATCAATAAACAAGAAACGTGTGAGAATATGTACAAGATCTATCTAATGCTCTATTGATTAATTGCGTGCCAGGTCTAGCAGTCATTATAACTGGACAGTAATGAAAATTGCTTTGTCCCTTGTGATTACCTGGTCTGATGATTTCTGGAGACAGTGGGACATTGTTTTCTACGCATCTCAATTCAACTTTGTGCAATCATGTCTCCTGTTTGCTTTGTCTATCACATTATGTCTTATATTGTTCTTCTATGACTCCTGTGTTTATCCATTTTTTAAATATATCTTACTTTTAATATATCTAAAATATTTAATTTATTTGATTTATATTTCATTGAATTTTGTTTTTTTTCATATTCAGTGTTGTCAGAACCTCTTTGGTTTCTTCTCTTTCCATGAAATTCTCCATATTCTTCCATACATCCAAATCTTAAGGAGGAGAATCCAAAGAACCAAAATTAGATCATGAGCAGAATACACCCAGAAACAAGAAATAAAATGGTTTGAACACTTTATGAGAATGTACCATAACCATCTACCGACAAGAACATATAAAATGAGAAGATCTGGATACAAGGCCACAGGAAGACCTGGTAGATGGATAGATAATATTAATACAACACTGAACAAATATGGATTCAACACAGCCAAGGCAACACATCTGACTTTTGATAGGCGACTAAAACTCTCACTCACCACTCCTACACATAGTCAATTGTGGATATTCTATCATCCACATGGGGATAGACAATTGTTTAGTTGCCTCTGCCCCCTCCCCTTGTCAACAACTCAAAACTTTTTCAGGACACAAACCCCCACCTCCCCAATTGTTGATGTAATTTATTGACAGACACATCCACACAAAAAAAGAATGGAGTGGGGCTATCATTAAATCCATAACATGACCCCTTTCAGGTTGGAAGTTTATCAACATTAACCATAACATCTACAACATAAAGTCTGCTGGATAATGGAAAATCAAGCCATCATAATGACTCATTTGACAGCTATTCCTGGGATTTTCATGCTGGTCATTTCTTTGTCATATTTTTCCAAAAATATGGCAGTAAACTGTTAAGACTATCTGGCAACCCTGCTTATGTATGTTTGTGTGTGCGTGTGTGTGTGTATGGCTATGTCTATATAACCCCTCTCTTGTCTTCTTTCTCCTTCTACCTATATATCTCTGTCTGTCTCTATCTCTCGACATATGTCTCTCATTCTATCACTATTTCTATCTCAATATATATATCTCTCTCTCTCTGTCTATTTCTCTCTTTCTCTTCCCTCATCTGTTTTTTCTCCAGTACATGTATTTTATTGCTTCATATATTTACACTTTTTTGTTTATAACACAGAAGCTTAGCATGGCATTGCCTGGGTGAGAATAACTCACAAAAAAAGAAAATAGAATAGACAAATTTCAGAATACAATTGAGAGAAACATTTCAGCTCTTGCAAATGAAATCAAACCACCCAAAAAATATACATATTTAATTAATAGGCCTAACAGAAAACATTATCCCGTAACTAAAGTCAGCCTAAATAAATGGATTAAAAAATAAAAAATAATGCCGGCGTCCGAATCTGATACTCTCTCTATGCATACTCTAATCCGGCTCCATATCGAAAGAATTAAAATTTCCTACTTATGAACATTGTGTAATTTCTGTGCAAATTGATCACCTTTAATCAACAAATGTTTACATTCGTTAGACCATAGATCAGAGTTAAAAAATTAACCCAATCATATCAATGTTGAGCTTTGCAGGAACACAGAATAGTTTTTAAGATTTTCTGTGAGCTCCACGGCCTGGCAAATGTGCCAAACTACAAAAGTTGCTAAATATAGTCCATCTACGTGCTAAATTTGCGATACCTATGCGTTACAGGAAAACATAGAACTACGAATTTCTTCCGTTATAATATATATATATATATATATATATATACACACATTCACACACACACAGACATATATGAAATATGCACTCACTCCACACACATAAAAGAGAGAGAGAGAGAGAGATATTGACAAATCATATTTTATTCAACAGGCCAGTGGGGATGCCACGAATGGAAAAAGTCATTGTACAAAATAATGACCTTAAACATAGCCTGCATCTTTTATCCATATCAGGCAGTACTGTACATTTTCATTGCTCATTTTTTCAAGACAAAGTAAGTATCATTGTCTGATATCAAGGTTAATAGTGTATCGATTTCTGTCAGTAATATGTCTAGAGTGCAGTAATGTCATTTGATCACGTGTCAAGAGTGCAGTAATGTCATTGGATTACATATGATGGTATCCATTGTCTTTTCCCATGTGAATGATGGTTGATAGTATCCACACTTGCCATTAAGTGTAGGTATGGGAGCCTCAGTTGTTTTTCCAAGGCTAGATATGTTACCTTGGTTGCACCAAGTCCATGTTTGTTCAATGTTATCTTGATGTTTTTTATATCTACCATTTCCTTGTATGCTCTGTCCTAATGTGGAAGATAATAACCTGCTCAGCTCTGTCAAGTTAGTGACAGTTGTCTTTTAGGTGGTTCACTTTCCTGATAACTGTGATGCGAGTCCTCTTTTTCTGGTAGGTGATTTATTTGTCTTTGTGTTCCTGTGTTGCTCCATCTTTTGCTAGCATATCTACCTTCTCATTTCCTAGTATGTCACTGTGGGATAGTATCCTCTGTAGTACTACTCTTCTTTGGATGCTTACTTCTTATATTGCTTTCTCCAGGTCTGGCAGTTTATCGCTGTCAAGGGCTTATAAAACAGACATTGCAGCAGTAAGAAACACCATCAGTTGAGATCGGTGTTTCATCTTTGAAAGATATTCTGAAGGATGAAAAGGTTTTTGTGATAAGCTGCTTCTGATTGTAGACAATAGCAAATCTAGATATATTTGAATTGATTGGGGAATCAATGCTCACTACAATTTGAGAATAAAATGACAATCTTGTTCATTTATATGACAAATATAAAATGACAATCTTGTTCATTTATATGACAAATATAAAATGACAATCTTGTTCATTTATATGACAAATATAAAATGACAATCTTGTTCATTTATATGAGAAATATAAAATGACAATCATGTTCATTTATATGACAAATATAAAATGACAATCTTGTTCATTTATATGACAAATATAAAATGACAATCTTGTTCATTTATATGACAAATATAAAATGACAATCTTTTTCATTTATATGACAAATATAAAATGACAATCTTGTTCATTTATATGACAAATATAAAATGACAATCTTGTTCATTTATATGACAAATATAAAATGACAATCTTGTTCATTTATATGAGAAATATAAAATGACAATCATGTTCATTTATATGACAAATATAAAATGACAATCTTGTTCATTTATATGACAAATATAAAATGACAATCTTGTTCATTTATATGACAAATATAAAATGACAATCTTTTTCATTTATATGACAAATATAAAATGACAATCTTGTTCATTTATATGACAAATATAAAATGACAATCTTTTTCATTTATATGACAAATATAAAATGACAATCTTGTTCATTTATATGACAAATATAAAATGACAATCTTGTTCATTTATATGACAAATATAAAATGACAATCTTGAGTCAATCCTCACAGCAATAGGAGTAAAGAATGACAAGCTTGGGTCAATGATCACCACAATATGAGAAAAAAATGACAGTGCAACGTGGGTCAATGCCCATTACAATGGGAGAAAGGAATAATAATCAGTTTATAGAGAAATAATTCCAAGTAGCCAAAGGATGACATACTAGGTCAAGCTGACAGTAGAAAGAATTGACTTGTCAATGTTTCAATCAATTTACAGACTAGAGACAACCGTACCACAATGAATTAACAACACCACAGCCCATTTAGATGGAGATTCGAACTGTCTGCTTTTATGTACTCTTGTTTCTCATAAACAAGGTCATACCTCTAACTAAATTTCATAAAGTGGATACAACAAATGGTCATTATTACTTGTGATAGAGGAATAATAACACATCTGTTTGACATAGACAAAGTCTTGACTGTAACTGACTTTCATAAATTGTATGTGACATGGTCATCATCACTTGTGGTGGATGAACAATAACACATCTGTTTCTATGTGTAATCTGGATTTACGTATAATTGATATGATATTTATATAAATATGTTTTTTGTATTATTGCAGATTGTCCCACCTGGGGGTAATACCAGTTTTGATGTGGTATTTCTGGCTCGCCAGGTGGGAAATGTTGAAAACACATTATTCATCCATACATCTATAGGGTCTATCCGATACCAGGTCAGTGAAGTTGATGTCTGTTAACCTAAATAAGGTACATCTAGATTATAAAGTCTCACTAGATGTCGCATTTTGGAAAAATTATTTTCTGACTTTGTACAGTGGAATCCCATTATAACAACAGTGGAATCTCATTATAACAACAGTAGAATCCCATTATAACATATGGAATCTCATTATAACAACCGTGGAATCTCATTATAACAATGGTGGAATCTCATTATAACAACAGTGGAACCTCATTATAACAGTGGAACCTCATTATAACAATGGTGGAACCTCATTATAACAACTTGGTCCAGACCAACGTAATGTGTGTAATAGCAAATTGATGTTTAATAGAAATTGCTATTTACAGTACAGAATAAATATAATTTGGGATTTAGAAGTGTTAAATAGCAAAATATGTTATAAAAGGCTATGTTATAGAGGGATTCCACTGTATGTATATCTTTTAGATTTAGCTCTTATAGAGATACAGAGTAGTATTGTACATCAGCACACTTAAGACTCCAACATCATCATCATAATTATCGAAGAATCAGTGGAAATGCAATCTCCATTTATTATCAATCTTATTGATTTTCAAAAGACATTTGACTGTCTGCACCGACCAGCACTCTGGAAAACGATAAAAGATGGAGTTAAACAAAAGAGATTTCTACCAGAATTGTATTGGCATCAAGTGTGTTCACCCATCTAACAAACATTAGGAAATCAAAAACAATAAGTAAATATATCAAGCTGCGACTGTTCAACTCCAATGTAATATTGTATTAATGTACGGTTGTGAAAGTTGGAAGATAACAAAAGCACTGGAGAAGAAATCCAATTCATTTGAAAATAAATGTCTTAGAAAACTATTAAATATGGGTTGAAAAGAATTCAAGTCAAACATGAAAGTAAGAGAAGACACCACACAGAAATATGTTTCTACAACAATAAGAAGAAAACGATTGGCTTTTATCGGACATTTTACTTAGAATGAATGAAAACAGACTGCCACTACAAACATTAAAATGGTTGCCAAATGACAAAAGAAAAAGAGGAAGACCAAAAGAGACTCTTCTCAGAAAAACTATCAAAGAAGGTATAACTATGTGTCACAACAACATTCAAGAACTACACACACAGTAGCATCACATTGGTCGAACTGGAGAACTCTGATTTGTGCCCTATGCACCACCGTATTCAGCGCTGAAGGAACATATTGTCATTATCCTGGTGTTGACACGTCTTTATCAAGTTCGGTACCGTCATAACCTACAGTATCCCCATCTGGTACCTCCACACCATCACCTACAGTATTGTTCACACCCGATAAGGTCTATCTGTATAAATGAATATATCACCATGCACATCTTTATATACATTTATTTTCATCATAGCTTGCCTGTAATAATCTTGTGAATTTTTTGCCAATTCATCCACCTTTTCCATTTTCACATATCCATGATCTCTTCATCATGATTTGCTCCTGCCATGTCTCTCTTGAACCTATGCCTTCTGTTACTACTCTTTCTAAACCACTGTGATGTTTAGTGTGGTAGAAATTTTTTCGCTGCCTAATCATAATATATTTGTCGTTGAACCATCCTTCGTTAAAAAAATCCACCCTGTATACATGGCGGTTGCTATTGCAAACCAGCCTTTATTTTACTGCCATTAAGGAGTCTCTCTGTACTCTTTTATCGGAAATCCAATTTCTTGACTGGATTACCAGAATCGTGACCTCCACAATATATTGATGGTTAAGTCTTAGTAGGCCAGGAACAAAACCAGATAATAGGGGAAAAAACCACAAATAGTTGTCGTCACTTGGTCCACTGTGAGTTAAGCTCTGATATAACCAATTTGGACTATACCTGCTGTTGAAGAGGGTACCTCACCATAAAAGGTACATTCTACATAACCAAAAACAGGAAAATACGCAGTAACAAATGTGTTTTTGTTTATTTAACCAATCTTAAATTGTACTTCCGGTTATGTTGCGGCATGATGGTTTGTTATCCTTGTTTACCGAAAAGAAAGTAAAGTTCAGTGTTTCAGTGCTTTCTAAATGTAATATTTGATTTCTTTTCTGATTCGGATAGAACACAGTTTAAACATTCAGATACTCAAAAACAACATTGTGACTGGTCTAGCAAACTGACAGTGTAGAAATAAAATGCTCTTAGTAAACAAGAAAAGTTCTCCGAAGACAAGAATCAATTTCAAACGTAAGCATATACAGAAAGGCCATCTCGAGAGAACTCTTCTACCCCTGATGCTTCAAAGCATAAAGGGGTATAGAGCGAAAAGAAAGAGGAAAAGAACCCAATGTTTAAGTCTTATATGTCTTCTGCATTCATTCTCAAACTCCTGCAGATTAGCAGGATGTGGTCTGGAGAACGGAATGCTTTGTGTCATGTTTACAGCTGAACTGTGATATCTGCATCTTTTAGCCTGACACATTCAACTTCAGCATGGTTTCTTGGCCTCTTTGACCATATATGGGATGGGTCAGCCAACTCCACTCCCAATTCCTCCTGTTAATTCATTGAAGGTAAACTTGGGGAGGTCTTATATATAATGTATATTTTTTGTTTATCCAAAAACATTAAAAAAGATTTCTGCTATACCTATTTTTAGATTCCACAACTGACCTCCATATGTTGCTATGAAAGATGCAAGTCTATGAGACATGTAGTCACACACACATTGTGTCAGAAAGTGCAGTACTCGAAATTTAACAAAAGCACTTGGGGTAAAGAGTGCAGACCTAAAAGAAAAAGTTTTCAAATATATTTAACTGTAGTATTTAACTGTATCATTGTTAGTCTCATTTAGATTGTTTGGAATAATCTCGTTAAAATCATTGTTTGGTTTATTTACATCTTTGTACAATTAACATCTTGCTGTTTATGTAACTCAGGTTTATGGGATTGGTGTCCCAAATCCTTATAGGTTGCGACCCTACTTAGGGGCTCGGGTGCCCATCAATAGCAGCTTTACACCTGTTATACAGATGCATAATCCATTCAGTACCAGACTACAGGTGGGTCTATTTGATAGTTTGTATCAAATTTTGTAAATACCATATTATCATCACAGGTGATACACTTTCCGACCTAACGGCTCATGCATTGTTGACTATCTGTAAAATATGATGTAACGTATTCTGTTCTCCTGACTACAACCTGCTGATATGGCAAAGATATTGCATGCGCATTTCATCCTAGCACATCCAACTTGTGGCTTCTGAATCACTTTGACCTTACATGGCACAGGATAGACAACTACACCCCAAAAACCTCCTTAGTTACCTCTTACAACATGCATGACAGCTAACAGATTCCTACTCTTTGCTCCCTATTTGACACTAATAACACACAACGAAAACAAGAGCTAAATGTGATACATCAAAAATAAAATTTCTTTTTGAAATGCATGTACACATTCTCATTAGCTCATGTCTATGTTCCTTCAGCAATGAATATAGGAGCCGTATTAGCGCAGTGGTTAACGCACTGGCTTCGCATATGAGTGGTCCTGGGTTCATTCCCCAGTAGAGGTGGAAATGTTTTTCAGATCGCAACAGCTCCCAGGTCGACCCAGCCTTAAATGGGTACCGGATTAATCCGGGAAGTAAAGACTGCGAGGGAGAGGAGATGGCTACCGCCCTCATTTGCAGAGCCTGTGAAATGTGAGATTGTTAACACCTCACACCCCTACCTAACACCTCACACCCCTACGGCATTAATAAATGCTATGGGTTACTTTACTGTTTTTTTTTACTTATGATGCATAGGACAGTAACCAGTACACTCCAGTTTGAGAGATGTGATACTTCTGTGTGTAATTCTTGAATGGACACATAATACTTTCTTTGATGGTTGTTCTAAAAAAAGAGTGTAATGATTTACTTCTTTTTCTCTTGCAATCTGGTACCCATTTTAATTCTTGTAGTGGCAGTCTTTTTTCCATTCAGTTTAAGTACTTGTCCTATATCCTTTGTTTTCATTCTATTGTTGAAGAAACATAGTGTTGTTGGTGTCTCTGCCCTTGCTTGTTTCTCTTGAATTCTTTCCAGCCTATAGTTTATAACTTCTTTTCTTCTTCTTCTTTCGTTCACTTGAAACATGTCTATATCTGTAATTCTGTCTCCTTAATAAAACTCACTGTCTTTTGTAGTTCATACAGTGTCCCATAGAGCTTTGATTCCAGTGGTGTTTCCTCTGGCCTGTGTGTCTGCCTCAGCATTTCATGCTCAGAACACTCTTGAAGTATATGTTTCGCACTCTGCTACCTGTCCGCATGTACACATGACCAGGTTGCCAATCTTGAACTATGTATACATGTGACTGCGGAGTCGGTTGTGTCCTGTTCTGAGGTGTAGAGTTATAACTTGTTCTGATCTGTTCATAATGTGATGGTCATCTTGTGTTGGTGTTTGTGGCTTTCTTGTTCATAACTTATGATTTATTTGGTTAATGTGCATATATATATTCAAGTGACATATTCTTTTCAGAACGCCTTCATCATGGATACTCTGGATGCCTCTCTGTCCTAGGCTTGCATTGGTCAGAGAAATGCTCATACATTCTTCGATGTCACTGGTCCATCATCTTTCTAGTCTTCTTCTCCCACCTGACACTGCCCTCCAGAATCAGCCTTCTGATACCAGTGTCGCTTTAAATGTCCAAAATACTGCAGCTTCCTTTTTATGATGGTATTTAGAATCCACCCTTCATTTAATTTCAGTAATTTCAACTTTCTCCTTTTTCTCTGTCCATGATATTCGTAGCATCTTTCTGTAACACTTCATTTTAAATGAATTTATTCCTATTGGATAGTGTTGGATATACCATGTGCATATATTTGTATTATTGTTTGTTTTTCCCAGTTAGAAATGTGCAATTAAATATAAGTTCACATGTATGGACTATGATGTACTCAATGTGATTACAGTTCATGTGCTCAACGAACGAGAAGAGACACGTGTGCATTTGGTGGCCTGGCTAACCGCTCACATCACTGATTTCTGACTAAGGAGATTGACATGAATTTGGTCAACAGATTTTTACCAATTTTTACATCTCCACACACATCCTTTATCAAATTTTTATCAGATAAAAAAAAAACAACACTACATTATTTTTTTCATATTTTTAGAAACAAATTTCAAATTCAAACAATTTCATTGGTGTATTACAAAAAAAGTATTGTTGATGTCAACTTTTGTCACACGTGCACCCCCATTTCCCCTTGACAACAACTGTCAAACCTTTTCTGACCTCCTCCCCTTTATTGTTGGTGTAAACATTTGTCATTTTTGGACAGCCCCTAAATGGGTACGGGTTGAAATGGAAGCCTATACATTCTGTGATGTAAAACTTGTGTGGGATGAACAGATGTGAATGCAGTAGACTCAATATCGACTGTGATGTAAAACTTGTGTGGCGTCAACAGATGTGAATGTAGTAGTCTCGATATTGGCATCGTTGTATAACTAAAGCCCGTATTAAAGTGATCAATGAAAACGATCTGTACATGTTAATTTATGTTCTCTCTGAATAATTGCTGTTTAAATTTGCATCATTAATCCCTATTTGAATCCCAGGAGAACGCAAATCAGCAGCATGGTAATCTTCTTACTGGCTAGCTTGAGTGATAACATTTGTATGCTTTGACATTGGAGGTAGATAGATATCCATGGAAAGGAGAAGCGAAGTTGAAGGAAACAGAATGGGGCAAATGAAGAAATTCTAGGGAAAATTTAATGGAAAATTGAATTGAAAAGAGAGATATTCAAAGAGAAAAACAAATTAACTTTTTTTAAAAATCCATTAACAGACATTTATTTTGAAGACAATACGGAATGAAATGTTATTAAGAAGAATTGCTTGATATTGTCATTATTGAGGAAGAAGATGGTTTCTGTAATTATTGAGGAAGAAGATAGGTAATTTATTCACATAGACCACCAAAAACATGCAATCTCTTCAAGATGATTGTGTATTTTGGGTGATTTATTTCACATAGACCACCAAAAACATGCAATCACTGCATGGCACTTGCACTGTCATAACCATCTGTCAAATCCTCTCTCATGTGTGTTTATATATATAAATATATAAATGTTCAAGAATGGACTTAATTTGTACTCTTCTTTCCCCATATGTACTCATCCTGACTCAACAGTGCAGCTGCCTGGCTGATGTCCATTTCATGACCCAATACGCAAATATAAATGTACATTGGTTGTATAGATTTTGGTAAAATGCTTCTTTCAACCAGAAATGAATTGAACATAATTTGTAGTGGCTTCCCCCTTGCAGGTACTGGAGATGTTTGCAAGTGAGGGAGATCTACATTTAGAATTACCGTCAGGAGAACGGGAATCTTCACAAGATATATGGGTATGAATATTATTGTTTACATAACTCCTTCACAAGATATATGGGTATGAATATTATTGTTTACCTAACTCCGTTTCAGAGATCTAGTATGAACTCCTTTTTTTTCTCTCTCTCTCTTACAGGCTAGCAGGACCTTTAGAAAGCGGAATTAATTGTCATAGTTTAACCCTTGACTGTGATATCTGCTCCTTTCAATCTGACACATCCGATTTCAGAATTATTTTTGGGTCACTTTGGCACTATAGATGGGATATCCGTCTCCACCTCCCAAACCTTCTCAGTTTCCTCTTGCATTTTGCATAACAGATCACAGTGTTGCTATTATCTGCTCACCTTTCGGGCCTGACAACACACAGCCGAAAAATATTAACATTCACAATACTAAAAATGAAATAGGAAACTACTAATAATAGACATCTATCACAGGTGATGATAAGTCTCAGAGGTATTGTTGCATCTCTGATGTGTGCAGAGATGACTGAATTGAAAGTGATTTATGTTCGTTCTGTTACTGCGGCACCCTCCACTTTGTCGGACACCCTCCAACCATTTGGTTATTTATATTTGACTGAATTGAATAAGTCTAATTTCGGCATAGTATCCACTGTTATATTTAGGACATGTATAGGTAGAGTTGAACATATTGTTTGCTTTTCTGTTATTTTGTGTAAAATATTTTCTCAGTGTCTGTGCGGTGTGATACTTCTATAGATGTAATAGTTAATTCTTTTCTGTTATTTTGTGTAAAATATTTTCTCAGTGTCTGTGCGGTGTGATACTTCTATAGATGTAATAGTTAATTCTTTTCTGTTTGCTTCTCAATATCTATCACAATTGTCTGATTTGTTTAACTGTTTGTGTGTCTGCATTGTCTTTGCTATATTCGACTACTGGTAATCTAAAATGACCAGTGTCATGCTACAAGAAAAATACAATGGGAGTTTGAGAATGAATGTGAAAAAAGCTTTGGTCATATGCTCCATGTGTATGTTGTTGTTGTTGTTGATATCCAGATGTTGCTGAGTAGTGTTAATCTTGGCAGCACAATGTCAATTTTTGTAAAGTGTAAGTCTTGTGAAGTTGGATCCATACAGTAAGTTAGTGACAATTAACGCTGTCTGTAAGCGTCTTTCCTAGCAATTTAAAGGTAAGAGCAGTCCAGATTCCAACAAGGGGCAGTCCAGAGAATGGAAATGCACTGCATCACCATTTTATTTGCGCGAATTGAACGACATATCTGTCTTCTGTGAAATAGGTATATTTATTACTGCACTATCTTGCTGTTGATTGAGTAAAATATACTGTAACACGACGAATTAATGATCACAAAAGATGTTGTAAACATCCACCACGGACATTAAGATGTCTGGACACTCCTTCTTATATTTTTGAAGACATTATCAAGTGTAAACAGTGTTATTGCTGAATATGGGCGGTGATTTTTTCTTACTGCTAAATTAGTGTATGAGGATTGTCTTCATAAATGATTATCATCATCATCATGCACACATCCAGTTTCACAGAAAGTACATTTTTAATATCATACAGTATTACATTGAGGATTTTCATTGAGAAATTCTGTGTAATTACTGCTGTAATGAAATGGTCTTGCGGCCTGTTATTTCCCCTTCCCGTATGGTGCTCTTTAGAGTTGCTTTAGGATTTCCTCATTTTATTTTACTCTCAGGTGTCCACATAAGGGCTTGTTTGTTTATTCTGTTTTCATCTAGTCTTAAAATGTTACCTAGGTATTTCTATCTGCGTTTTCTTATGATGTTTGAAACATATTCTCGGTGTGTTTTGTTTCTTAAATCACTATTTATGATGAAATCTCTCCATTTTATGTTCATCAGTTTCTGGAGACATTTGTTTTTGAAACTGTTTTATTTTTGGTCAGTTGCTTGAGTTCATTTCCAGCTTTCACTTTCATACATTTTACTGAGACAATACAGGAGTTGAATAGCTTTAGCTTGGTGCTTCTTCTTAGTTCTTTTGATTTCCAGATATTAATATAACCGTATAGTGAGTTGTAATTCTGTAAAATATTTACATTATTTTGTTACATTATTTAAAACATGTGCTTCCTTGTTAGGAGATAAAACCTTTTGAAACAAAAGCCGTGATGAGGGCAAGTTTTGTGGGAAGAGTGGAGAGCAATCATTCAGCATTTATCCGCATCAAGACAAACAAAGAAAATGAACATACCAACTCACCTGGGTTGCTTATTCTTCCAGTTGAGATTGAAGTGTCGTCAGGTAAGAGCCTGTCAAAAGTTGAATGTGTGATATTGTTTAATAGTTATCTGACAAGTCCATGTATATAATTTCATGCTACATATGTTCTTAATTAAGTAATCTTTTATCATTTAATCTGTCGAGTAATCTAATTGCAGTGATCTTTTATCATTTAATCTGTCGAGTAATCTAATTGCAGTGATCTTTTATCATTTAATCTGTGGAGTAATCTGAATTAAATTATCTTTTATCATTTAATCTGTGGAGTAATCTGAATTAAATTATCTTTTATCATTTAATCTGTGGAGTAATCTGAATTAAATTATCTTTTATCATTTAATCTGTGGAGTAATCTGAATTAAATTATCTTTTTCCAATTTTTGTGTGAATTCATTTTTTAAAAACATATTTCTGTGTTCTCAATTACCTGATCTTTTACACAGTTCTGTGTTATAAATTAAGTCATCTTTTACCTAGTTCTATGTTCTCAATAAAGTGATCCGTTACCTATCTCTCACAACCACATGAGATGTTCTTGAGATGAGTATTGTGAGGCCATCTCTTTGCATTTACAATTTCATCTGGTTATTCCTGGTTTGTTTGTGTTTCCTGATTAAGGTCCCTATTGGACAGTAAAGTAGAAAAAGAAAAGTCTTTCTTCCTGTTTTTGTGTATGTTTTCAGCAACATTAGTTTTACTATTTATTAGTTATGTTAGTTACCATTGACAATAATACATCTTCTTCTTCTGTGTTCGTTCTCAAACTCCTGCAGATCAGCAGGATGTAGTACGGAGAACGGAATGTGTTGTGTCATGGTTTACAGCATTGCTGCGATATCTGCGCCTTTCTGCCTGACACATCTGACTTCAGCATGGCTTTGGGTCACTGACCCTATATGGGCTGTTGCTCTCTTCGCTTTGTCTGATATCTTCTGATAGCCTGGTTATCTATACTTGCAGTAATACAACTCTGTTTCATGTGAGAGAGTATATGTGATTTCACACATTTAAAAAAAAATTTCTTTAAAAATGTATGTGCAGACCCTGGAATTTACTCCCCTGTGGAGCTGCTGGATTTTGGCATATTGCGGACATTGGATGAGCCAAAAACTATATGTCTGAAGTTAATTAATACAGGACCAAAAGCTGTTCACATTACGGTAAGTTTGCTATTTGCTGCCTCATTCTTCTTCTTTGGTGATCGAGCAGGTGCTCTATAAAAATAGAATAGATAACACCTGCACAGAGGGTACTGTGATCGCAACCCAAATCCTGTTGCACCAATTAGTGCCTGCCTGTGTGATTATTTCCCTTGCCTATGTTTATCAGTTTATGTTTATCATTTATTAATTTAAATATAATTATATTTAGGGTTAGGATTGGTTATGTAAAACATAAGTAACTCCTAATCATAAAAAATGAATATTTAAATGAATAATTGATTATTTATTGATATAATATTCAGATCAATTAACCACAAAATACGTAGGTAGACACAAATGGGAAACAAGAACAAAAATGGGTGTCGGACCACGATCATAGTACCCACATAAGTAATATAATCAGTTTCTTGTAGAACACCTTTATAAAAATAAAATATGTAATACCTGTAGAAAATAAGTTAATGAAATTACAAATAACAGTTGAAGAAAATTTGTTTCTTGTAATAGCAGTGGTAGTTACACTTTCTAATTTCTGGTTTTGTTTATGCGCAGAGTGTGAATGTTTCTCCTCCTAATGTTGCTGTGAGTGTTGATTTCCGTCCATTCAAACTACAGTCGGATGGCAGCAGAACAATCACAGTAGCACACATTACATTCAGTGGTAAGTCGTATGTCTTTTGTTTTGCTGTTTTTATATATATTGTCTTATCTCATCTTTGCAGGATGCATTGCAGGATTGAATAACAATCGGTTTTCAGACTATCACAAGTTTAGTCATTTGATGTGCAGTAATATTGTGAAATCTCAAAATGTTGATCACTCCTTCAATATCCTTGGTCTTCCTCTGTATCATGGTGTTTCTATTTTCATGTTGTATGCTCTTAAATGCACAGACCAAAAACAGCTAGGAATCAAATGGGTAAACAAGACCCTGGAAGATCTAACCTTCGCAGATGATATTGCTCTCCTGAGTTCAACACACGAAGATCTCCAAGAAAAAACAGAAAGACTCAAATTTCTTGCATAACAGATAGGCCTTCAAATAAACACACATAAAACAAAAATCATGAACTTTACTGGCCTGACAGAATCAATTAAACTAGATGATAATATACTAGACAACATTTCAAATTTCGTATATTTCGGACGCAAATGGCAGATGGGGATACCAAATCAAAAATCAAGACTCGAATCGCTCTCGCCTCCAATGCATTTAATAAACTCTCAAACATCTGGAGATCGAAGATCGCAAGTAAACACATCAAACTGCGACTATTCCATGCAAGTGTGATTCCATTTTTGACATACAGATGTGAAAGTTGGAAATCTACCACAATAATGGATAATAAGTTAGTTGCCTTCGAGAATAGATGCCTCAGAAAAATCACAAATACTAATTGGAAAGACTTTAAATCAAATGACATACTACGAGAGGAGACAAAACAAGAATATGTGACGAACATCATCAGAAAGTGCCGCTGGACATACATCGGCCACATACTTAAAATGAAGGAAGACAGAATTCCGCGACAAGCCTTCATGTGGACACCAGACAGGAAAAGAAAACGGGGAAGACCAAAAAAAATGCCCAGAAGAACATTTATGAATTAATTAAAATCAACAGGCATAAATGCACAGACGTGCAATCCCTAGCAACTGACCGACAGGCATAGAGAACTATGACATCCGCCCTATGTGTCAAACTTGGCAAAGAGGAACTGACTGACTATTGCTCTTGCTGCTGACCAATAAGGGTTCATTCTCATTAGGTGGCCGAACCATATCAGTCCAAGCTTTTCAATATATTTGACCACAGACGTTATTCCAGAAATTCTTGTAATCTCTTCATTTCTCACACGATCTCCTTGTGTTATGTCTGCTGCTTTTCTTAGACATCTCATTTCACATGTAGTATGCTTTTCTTAGTGTCCATGTCTATTATTAATAACACAATGTTGGTATGAAAATTGAATTAATATTCACTTTTTTGTTTCCATTGGGATAGATTTGTGTTTCAAAATTGGTGCAAGTTCATAATTTACATAGTTAACTTTTTTTGAATTCTTGTCTCTAGCTCTGTGTCCATTCTTCTTTTGTCTGTACAAATTCTCCCAAGATTTTTCAACTCCTGCACTTGTTTCAGTAATTGATAATTGATCTTTATTTTGATGTTTCTTGTTTTATGAACGTAAAATTGTATAAAATAATGCTTATAATGGGCCCAATATTCTTCTTCCGCGGTCAGTAACTATAAATTCAGTCCAAAATTGGTGATGTATAGATCAGTTTGTTTTCAGATACTGTCAAGTAACTTTTTTTATATGTAACTATATGAAACTTTCCCGGCACGAATCGGACTCATCGGACATCTATGAACTCACAAACCTAATTAAACCTAAAAAATGTTTTCTTTTAATACTTGTTCATCACATTTATTGTTTTTCATGCTATGCTCATCTTCGCTTGTGAAGGAGGAACATCATCATGTAACTTGGATATTCCTGCATTATATGTTACGGTGTCTGTATTGAATCTTCTTAGATGCAGGCCACTGATTCGCTGATGCTGATTTAGTGTAAATGTTGTTTAGAAGGCAGTTCTCCGTTATCAGTTGCAATGTTGTTACTTGTTCAATTTCTTGATATCCAAAATATTTATTTTCATTTCCTTTCATCATCCTTATTCTCATACACAGTGCTTTCAGAATCTCTTTGCTTGTTTTCTTCTCTTTCCGTGTAGGCCTCCCTTTTTTTTATATATATATATCCACATCTCAAAAGCATCAATTTATTATTCTCATATTTAGTTTGTGATTTGTTTTGATGTTAATAGTTTCTTTATGTCACTGCAAATACTTTTAGCAATTCCTATTCTCTTTTTAATGCTGCCATAAAAAGATCAATTATATCAAACATTAAAGGCAGACAGTCTAGGTTCCTAGGGTATGTGCTGAGAACACAGCTTGAACACTTAATAACCACTGGAAAGATCAAGGGGAAAAGAGAGGGGCGAGAAAGAGAGAAGTTGCTAGATGGACTAGTATTATGGTAGAAGCTCACCAACCGAGCTTATTGACAACACAAGAGACAGAGAGTCATAGAGAAACATGATCACCTACGCCATTTGGCATGACGATTGTTTCATTGATTGATTGATTCTGTTTTTAACTTGAATTTCACATCTGCCATCATTTGTGATTATATGTTCAATTATGGAAACAGTTGCTGGTCTATTTGTTACAGTACAGCTTCGTGTATTTTTAATGTTTCGTGTCTGTTCCCCTTTGATTTTGTTATCATGGTTTATGTTTTCTGGATGTTAATATCTAGTCCATAATCTCTGATGCATGTACTTAATAGGTTCCCAAAGTGGGTGATACAGTGGGAGTTGAAGCCTTCTTTGGGAGGGGTGGGCGGCAATAGTAGGTTCAGAAGCGATTAATAATATATATTCAAAATTAATTATTTCTTGATTTTGCTATATATTTTATGGTGTTTGAATTATTACAAAACAATTCTTACTGATGTAATGAAATCTCTTAATATATATTCCGAATGTTCATATTTAAACCATTGCTTGTGCATATTGTTATTCGAGCATGCACTTTACAATCCTTACATATGGGCTATCTATCATCAAAATCAGTATAGCAATAATTGCAACTGCGTTCAATATAAAGCACATATTGACCACTACATTTTCAATAATTTAACAGCATAAACAGTAATGTATCATTAGTTGATATTTACATGGAAAATATTAAATGATTTCAACTTGAAAAACTGTTATGGGATGGGGAGAAGCATTATGACATTTATGTCTTACACAGCGGGTGGTGACCCAAAAAAAGTTTGGGAACCTATGGAGATTATTCGTTGTAGCTCCTGCTGGCTTTCATCCAAGAGGATTGTCTCACCTGTACAGGTTAGCAAAGAAGAGAAGACACGGAACAGTATAGCATCACAATGCATTAATCTTACGGGTTCTATATATGACTATTGTCCCCGATCTCATTACGTAACTAGACCCGGTAGGCGTCTCCATTCACCCTAGTTGCTATGCCCCGATTCATCAGTACGGAATCATGCAAAGTTTAGTACATATGGCGTAGAATTCCCACCACACGAAGCCAGGAATATGTCACAGGAAAAATTGTGTAATTTTAATGCAGAGCTCTAAAGGTTAATGTTGTTTGTTTGCTATCCCTAGGAATTGCAAGAACGTGCTCATACTTCCTATAGTACTTATGTAGAACTCAAGTTTTGTCAGAGTTTTACAATGACTACAGTTTTACAGTAGCTTTAACTTTTATTGATTGTCTTACTTTCTGTGTAGAGTGTGGGGATTTCTCTGAGCTTTCTTTCATACCGAAGAGACTTCAGCTTTCTGCTTAGTGCAATGTCTATTGAAGAAGCCTTCTACTCTGACAGGTATATGTGACGGGATCAGCTGATAATTTGCCTGTATCACCAACAATGCTTTTCCCCTATGACAAGGCTCTTTGTAGCCTGTTCCTCATATAGGAAGACCATTCCATTACCACTCTTCTTGTCCCCAGGTCCCAGTCCTAATTTAATCCATTAATATACTTTATAATGTTTGTTTTATATTTTCAAGGAAACCTTGAACTGTTTGTATAGTGGTGTTCCTGACTGTTTGATTTGTTTCCTGCAGCTGTTAAGGCTTTAGAGTCCAAGCAGTTCTCTGGGAGGATTGTAGTAAAAACAAAATCTAACAATCAGAGATTGGTCATTCCATACCAGGCCAATGTACTACATGGGTAAGTTCAGCAGAGACATTCAGACACAACAATATGCATATAGATGTTGACAGATTCATGCACACGAAACACTTGGAACATGGTAGTAAAGTTTTACTAATAACTGGTAACACACGTGTGATGTGTACGTGGACAGTGCCTTTTCGTACTGTGTTATGTTATGTTCTTGATAAAGGCCTTTTGATCGAAACGTCAATTTGTGTGTGTTTTCATGTGTTATCTGTAATTAGCAAAACTTCATAACTTGTTCAAGTTTCATTTGTTAGATTGCAGTTTTGCTGTGGGTTATTACTAGTTGAGAAGTATGTTGCCTAGTTTAGAGTGAGCTTATTTGCTATAACCGGGTTACAGCTTGTCAGGTTCAAAACCACATCCTGACAAAAAAAATCTGGATCGTGATTTCTCGACTGAATCTACCACTTCTCCATTCGACCCAGCTGTAAATAGGTACCTGCAACATGAAATGGAGACGGTAAACACAGCAAGGAAAGGAGTTGGCCATTCCACCTAATAGTTGCTGCAGCTTGGCACATGAAGAGTTATCTTCATTCCCAATGGCAGGTTGCTGCCATGGGACCTAACTTCTATTACAGAATCATATACAGACTTTATTCTAATGCACCAATATTCTCATTAAGTTGTGCAACCTTGTCAAAAGTGCCTTGCATTGAATGTGACATTTCTCACATAAAGCCTAAACTACTGACTTAATATAAAACAGAAATTCTTCAGATACCTCATGAAAAATGATGTGTATATATTGTTTTATAGTTGCATAAATTGCAGTAGGATTCGCACGCAGGTAATGATGTTCTAGTAGATGTTGGCAGACACATACACTGTCATGATGGCTAAGATAGTTTAGAGAAACATGGATAGCATCCTATTTATTTCCAGAGAAAATAGATAAGTAGCCATTCTTTATGGTAAGCTCAATCAAGTGTCACCAGATCTGGCATAGCAGTTGCCTATTTTTATATGTGTATTTTGTACCTTTATATGGGAATAACAGATCTAGTCTGAGAGTACCTTAGTATGAAGAAAGCAGGTCTAGTCTGAGAGTACCTTAGTATGGGCATAGCATTTCTAGCTTGAGAATATCTTAGTATGGGCAAAGCAGATCTAGTCCAAGTAATTATGGGCAATGTAGGTCTAGTTTGTGATTATCTATCTTATTATGTACAAAGCAGATCTAGTCTAGGTATGGGAATAGCAGGTCTAGTCTGAAAATATCTTAGGATGGGTAAAGCAGATCTAGTCTAGGTATGGCAAAACAAATCTAGTCTGAAAATATCTTAGGATGGGCAAAGCAGATCTAGCCTGAGAGTATCTTAATATGGGCAAAGCAGATATAATCTGAGAGCACACAGAAGATCAAGATGCAGAATATAGGCAAAACAGAAATACTCTCACATGGACTTGCAGCAACCTCTCATGGCTCACTGGGTTTCTGTAGTCACTGTGATAGTGATTCAGATTGAAAGGGATCGGTATAAAGGGCGAGCATTGTTGATTAGCAGGTTGTGATGTATATGTGGTCTATCGATATGTCTATGAACATCTACTGTTCAGTGGAATTGGTAAATCACTGGATATATCAGATACAACTTTGAAGTCGAATGTGTCAGGCCTTTGACACAATGAATCTCCTTTCTCTACACTACATTTTGCTGGAATTCTGGTAGGTCCATTGTCCTGCTACAAGAGAGATCTAACAATAGCGCAAGAACAACGGCTTAAAAAACACTTGGCTCAATAGTGAGAACTAGGTTAGTAGCCATATGTTTAGAAGTATGATGTGAAGTCTTGTAAACAAAATTGTTACAGGTTACTAATTTGTATTGTTACTTGTTGATTTTATTTATTGGTACTTGTCCTCAATGCAGCAGATGTTCTTGTTATCTCCCTTTCCCATTTTGGACACATAGAGCGATAACATAAGAGCTGCTGTTTTGAGTACAGATATGACTATTTTTACTTGACTTCCTGTTTTTGTCCAGATTTTGTTCATCCTACAAATTTTCTACTCTTAATTTTTGGGTCAGAATTATTGATTTAAATCCTTTTTTTCCCCAGATCTCTGGTATATAATGTGAATGCAACACATTTTTTTAGTGCCAAAGCCCTGTGGAATGTAACGAGACCAATGATATTCACCAACACTTTCAACTTTTCTGTGGTCATATATAATGTTAGTTTACCACCAGACATCTTGCCATTTTTTACAGTAAGTACACAATTTATCTTGTTATGTGAATGCTATAATCCCTTCTATCTATTATTCTGTTGTTTGTCATGTCTCTGTTTTTTCTGTAAGCCGTCCTAGTATTGAATGGTGATCAGTTTTCTGTAAGTTGTCCTAGTATTGAATGGTGATCAGTTTTCTGTAAGTTGTCCTAGTATTGAATGGTGATCAGTTTTCTGTAAGCCGTCCTAGTATTGAATGGTGATCAGTTTTCTGTAAGCCGTCCTAGTATTGAATGGTGATCAGTTTTCTGTAAGTTGTCCTAGTATTGAATGGTGATCAGTTTTCTGTAAGTTGTCCTAGTATTGAATGGTGATCAGTTTTCTGTAAGTTGTCCTAGTATTGAATGGTGATCAGTTTTCTGTAAGTTGTCCTAGTATTGAATGGTGATCAGTTTTCTGTAAGTTGTCCTAGTATTGAATGGTGATCAGTTTTCTGTAAGTTGACCTAGTATTGAATGGTGATCAGTTTTCTGTAAGTTGTCCTAGTATTGAATGGTGATTAGTTTTCTGTAAGTTGTCCTAGTATTGAATGGTGATCAGTTTTCTGTAAGCCGTCCTAGTATTGAATGGTGATCAGTTTTCTGTAAGCCGTCCTAGTATTGAATGGTGATCAGTTTTCTGTAAGTTGTCCTAGTATTGAATGGTGATCAGTTTTCTCTAAGTTGTCCTAGTATTGAATGGTGATCAGTTTTCTGTAAGTTGTCCTAGTATTGAATGGTGATCAGTTTTCTCTCAGTTGTCCTAGTATTGAATGGTGATCAGTTTTCTGTAAGCCGTCCTAGTATTGAATGGTGATCAGTTTTCTGTAAGTTGTCCTAGTATTGAATGGTGATCAGTTTTCTCTAAGTTGTCCTAGTATTGAATGGTGATCAGTTTTCTCTAAGTTGTCCTAGTATTGAATGGTGATCAGTTTTCTGTAAGTTGTCCTAGTATTGAATGGTGATCAGTTTTCGGGTCATGGCACGTTTGGTTGCTTGATATGTATGATATTGTGAATAACAGAATATTAACTCCTTCAATCCACCTTCTTGATCTTGCCCTGCCTCTTGCTGTTTCCATTCTTATGTTGTATGTGTTAACCCTTGTTTTTTTCAGTTTAATACATGAGAAGGCAGACATATTGTGAGATTAGATAAGAAATGTGTTTAAATTAGGGAGCCATGGGAACAATATGAATGCAACAGAGCACTTTTGTATCTGCTAACATGTGATTTAAGAATTCATGTATGTAAATTAGAGCTTCTTGGAAAGAATTCACATATGTAAATTTGAAACTTCATGGAAAGATAATAAAACAAAGAGGTTGCTGACAATAGTTTATGAAAATATAAATGTTGCTGTAAGATAAATAGCTGTAAGTTTCTGCTGTGAACCAATTCTCATAGAAAATAAGTATTTCTCTAGGATAGTTGAAAGTCCAGCATTGAAGGACGTCACTATAACATTTCTCCTTCTAAGGCCAGATAAATGTAACATCTTAATTTCAATTTTTAGTAACAGCTACCTCCTTCTGTGGCTCATACTCATACTTGGTTGGTAGGTTGCTGATCCAATGGTACATGGGCTCATGCTCTTTGACCCAATGCTCATACTTAGTTTATATGTATCTAGAAGCCTGTGCATTAACTCAGTTACCAAGAGAATGGTTTTTTGTGTTTAATCAGTCTAGATTCTTTGGCCAGTGCGTCGTCCCAGGTGAGCTGACTGGTAATTGTCAACTATGATGGACAAACACTTCAAAGCCAAGTCAATTTAATTTCCATCGATATTTATTTTGGAGATACATGTTTACTGTAGTTTATGAGTTCATAACTGTGTCAGCTATGAATAATTTATCCAACATGAAGAGAGCAAAAGCAAGGCAGACCTAATTGTTGTTTTTATTTTTCTGCAATTTTTTTCAACAGATTGTAAACTTCACAAATCCTGTGGTGATACAGTCTCAGCAGAGCCTGGCGGCATTCTTGCTGAAGTTTCACCCTAACCAAACACAGATTCATTTCACCACAGTGCTGACACTCAGTACAAATGCTTCCACATTTGCCATTCCTATTACAGTTTATAATGGCCTCATGAAAGTAAGCTTGCCTTTTTTTTTAGCCAGTCTGAAATTATTTTTGTTATTATTACCACCTTGTAATGAGACAGAACACTGAAGGAATGAAAATGTCACATTGTGAAAGTCTGTTATCACAATATAATGTGACACAGAACAACTGAAGAAAATGTAAATGTCACATTGTGAAAGTCTATTTAACGGGAAACAGAACAACTGAATAAAAAGTAGATTTCACATCGGGAAATACGTTTATTGCAGAAAATGTAGATTTCACATCATCTAAGTCTGCCATGACCACTATATCATCATGTTCACTTATAGATTTCACATCAACTGAATCTGCCATGATCACTATATAATTAATGTTTACTTAACTTTCCTGTCAGATGAATTCTACATGTGTATTGCTATTACAGGTTATTCATCATCGGCCTGAAAAATTTGAAGGACAGCTAGATTTTGGGACACTGGGTGTCGGAGAGAGTAGAAGTATGATATTCACTATTCGAAATGATAATCCTGTTGATGTAAGTATTATACTTCATGTAATAGTCTTGTCAATTATTCTGTTGTAAGTTTAACATTTCACGTAATAGTCTGTCAATTATTCTGTTGTAAGTTTAATACTTCACGTAATAGTCTGTCAATTATTCTGTTGTAAGTTTAATACTTCACGTAATAGTCTGTCAATTATTCTGTTGTAAGTTTAACACTTCACGTTATAGTCTGTCAATTATACTAGTTTTAAACATAGTAGTCCAAGTATTCTGTTGTAAGTAGGTAAACTTGGTAAGTCAATTTTCACAAGGATGTACATAACTTGCACACGAAATACGTCTATGTCGTAATGATTTGAGCAGACAAACGAATAATGGTAGACACAGTAACAATAAGGTGTTTGCATGGATCAGCATAATGCAGGACCAATTGAAATTCAAGAAAGTATCCTCATGTTGGGGCCTCTGAGAATATGATGCAAACTAAATGACCTGAGTGGGCATGTCCTTGCAACATGGGATAAGAATGTCAATGTTGGTGGAAATTTTGTAGAGATATTGAAGGAACAATGTCAGTATAAAATTATAGTGTTTTCATAGTTGAACCAGTTTTAATATATAATTAAATACGGCCACTACTACATATTAATGTGTAGTAGTGGCAGAAAGTAAAGAGAAAGGCCTCTTCTTAAATATGAAGAAGACAGAAGTAATGGTTATTTCATAGAAACAAAATACCACAGCTTGTAAGATCAAAGCGAATGACATTGTATTAAAACAGGTCCTTGGGTCAAAGGGCCTGAGCCCATGGACCGCTGGATCAGCAACCAACCAAAACAGGTCCACAAATCAAGTATTTAGTTGTATTGATAACATCAGATGTAAGAAGTTCAGCAGAAATAAAAAGCAGAATGGGGTAGGCAAAAACAGCACTCAGAAAATGAAAAATATATTGTGTAATATGACCTGGTCATTAGAGGTGAGGAAGAAAGCACTGCAATGCTATATAGCTCCTATATTAACATATGGATGTGAGTCTTGTACAATGAACAAAGTGGAAGCAGCAGAGGTGAGGTTCTATAGAAGAATGCTAAGAATACCATGGACTGTCAGGAAAACTATTGTGAAGGTGATGAAAGAATCAAATGCGTGTTGGAGCTTAATCAATAATATAAGAAAAGGACCATCTTCATTTTTTTGGCCACGTTATGAGACAAGGAGGTTTAGAGAATATAGCTACAACAAACTACAACAGATAGAGAATGACAATGTGAGAAAATATTACACAGTTTAACAACCTGGCATGGCAGGGAAACAACAATGATCCTGATACATAGTACTGAAGACAGATAGCTGTGGAGCGCCATGATCGCCTACACCATCCTGCATGGCACCTGATGATGATGATCATTTTAGTTATTTTCCGTGTATGTGTAACTTATTTATTGACTTCACCTCAATATTTTAAAAAAGTACATGGGTGGGGCTTATAATTAGTAATATCTGGTACTCATTTCATCAAATGGGAAAAGCACCAAGGAAATCCAACATAGGTGCAAAATAGCATACCAGATCTTTGGGCAGATGTCTCCTATTTTCAAAACATAGATGTGAACATAAACACCAAAACTGCACTATATAAAACGATCATCATACCATCACTATGTTACCAATGTCAAATATGGACACTAACGACATAAGAAAACTTGTTACAACTGAAATATTTATCTACATAGAATTACTACATAGAATTGTTTCGGAGTAACAGTAAGAGACAGAATCAGAAATGAAAACATGAAACAATGCCAATCCTGGATTACATCAGAAGACAACAGATTAAGTGATTTGCACATGGTTCCAGACTGCCATCTGAAAGTGCCCCACACATAGCATTTCTTTGCAGATGAATACAAAGCCAGAGGCAAACCATGCAAAAGATGGATTACATAAATAAAAGAGTCAATAAAAACAAGCATATATGAAGCACACGCAAAGGCAGTCTCCAGAGAAATCTTCTACCCCTGACGATGCAAGACTTAAAGTGGTATAAAGTAAAAAGGAAAGAAAGAAAGAATATCTGGTATTTTACCATAGAAAATAACCATGTAAAGTTTGCGATTTATTTGACTCGAAATGTAACCATTATTGATCAATGAATGATGATAGTGGTTTTTTTCCCATGTTGTTTCTACAGATAGTAGTGGCTCGCTTTGAGACCAACATGTCATGGGCATCAGTAGAAATTTTAGGGATAGAGAAGGGTAACGGAACTACCCTGACTTGCAAACATAATCAATCAGAGATTAATACAGACCCTGTGAGTTTGTCCACACTTTATTTCTATGTTTATATGATATTTTGTGCCATTTCCTCTTGTTCAGTTCTTCATTGTTGCCTGTAATAATCAATCTGGCTACTTGGTTTTTGTGCACTGGTAGACTTTGTTTACCAGTTTATATTGTTAATTTATCTGTCACCATTATGAGGATATGTACCAAGTCTTTGTTACTGCAGAACATTGCAGAATGGTCACAGGAGCTGCTGTTAAAGTGTTCTGTTGCTGATACTTGTTGTGTTGTTAGGGCCTTAAAGGGGAGCAAATAATAGCAACAATGTTTACCTTCCATCCATGTCTAAGGAGGTTATGGGGTGGAGTTGACCCTCCCATCCCCCATAGGGTCAAAATGACCCAAACGCCATGCTGAAGTCAGATGTGTCAGGCCAAAAGGGCGCATACACCGCAGCAAATATGTAAACCACGCTACAACACATTCCGGTGTCCGGACTACATCCTGATAATCTCCAGGGGTTTGAGAACCAACACAGAAGAAGAAGCAGAGGGGGATAAAATGTAATTTTTGTATGAAGTGATGTGGAGCTTGCACAAGAAGAGAGCCTCACTATATGTCCTAGTCATCTTCTTCATATTTGATTGTTGCAATTATAATTGGTCAGCTTGTTATTAATGGATATTGTTATTATAATTGTTTCAGTTTTTAGTAATATTGGTTACTGCAAATAATGATTAATCATCATTTGACATCATTCATCTAATCAAATCATTTTTGGCATCATTCATTTAATTAAATCATCATTTGATGTGATTCATCTAATCATGGTTTAATCTCCTGTACATCTGATAGCATTTCTATTGGGACAAAAAAATGATGAAGTAGTTAAACCAGAAGTATATAATATGCTCTGGTAATGCAAAATGATGTAAAAAGGTTACTAAAACACTTACCTAGCCTATTAATAAAAAATATATTAAAGAAAAAAAACATACAATAAAACTAAACAGGACAATTCTCAACGTATCGGCTCAAATTGAACCTTTTTCAAGAGACAAACAACAGAAAACGACAAAATAAAAAAATAAATAACAAGCGTGATGAAGTGATATAATAAAAAAACCTATGCTAAGTGAAAATGAGAAACAAAAACAAGTAGACAACGAAAACCATGTAAAGTAGCGGCTGGAAGACAAATATAAATAACCAAATGGCCAGAGGGTGTCCGACAAAGTGGATGGTGCCGCAGTAACCTAATGAACAAATAGTAATGCAAAATGATGTAAAAAGGTTACTAAAACACTTACCTAGCCTATTAATAAAAAATATATTAAAGAAAAAAAAACATACAATAAAACTAAACAGGACAATTCTCAACGTATCGGCTCAAATTGAACCTTTTTCAAGAGACAAACAACAGAAAACGACAAAATAAAAAAATAAATAACAAGCGTGATGAAGTGATATAATAAAAAAACCTATGCTAAGTGAAAATGAGAAACAAAAACAAGTAGACAACGAAAACCATGTAAAGTAGCGGCTGGAAGACAAATATAAATAACCAAATGGCCAGAGGGTGTCCGACAAAGTGGATGGTGCCGCAGTAACCTAATGAACAAATAGTAATGCAAAATGATGTAAAAAGGTTACTAAAACACTTACCTAGCCTATTAATAAAAAATATATTAAAGAAAAAAAACATACAATAAAACTAAACAGGACAATTCTCAACGTATCGGCTCAAATTGAACCTTTTTCAAGAGACAAACAACAGAAAACGACAAAATAAAAAAATAAATAACAAGCGTGATGAAGTGATATAATAAAAAAACCTATGCTAAGTGAAAATGAGAAACAAAAACAAGTAGACAACGAAAACCATGTAAAGTAGCGGCTGGAAGACAAATATAAATAACCAAATGGCCAGAGGGTGTCCGACAAAGTGGATGGTGCCGCAGTAACCTAATGAACAAATAGTAATGCAAAATGATGTAAAAAGGTTACTAAAACACTTACCTAGCCTATTAATAAAAAATATATTAAAGAAAAAAAACATACAATAAAACTAAACAGGACAATTCTCAACGTATCGGCTCAAATTGAACCTTTTTCAAGAGACAAACAACAGAAAACGACAAAATAAAAAAATAAATAACAAGCGTGATGAAGTGATATAATAAAAAAACCTATGCTAAGTGAAAATGAGAAACAAAAACAAGTAGACAACGAAAACCATGTAAAGTAGCGGCTGGAAGACAAATATAAATAACCAAATGGCCAGAGGGTGTCCGACAAAGTGGATGGTGCCGCAGTAACCTAATGAACAAATAGTAATGCAAAATGATGTAAAAAGGTTACTAAAACACTTACCTAGCCTATTAATAAAAAATATATTAAAGAAAAAAAACATACAATAAAACTAAACAGGACAATTCTCAACGTATCGGCTCAAATTGAACCTTTTTCAAGAGACAAACAACAGAAAACGACAAAATAAAAAAATAAATAACAAGCGTGATGAAGTGATATAATAAAAAAACCTATGCTAAGTGAAAATGAGAAACAAAAACAAGTAGACAACGAAAACCATGTAAAGTAGCGGCTGGAAGACAAATATAAATAACCAAATGGCCAGAGGGTGTCCGACAAAGTGGATGGTGCCGCAGTAACCTAATGAACAAATAGTAATGCAAAATGATGTAAAAAGGTTACTAAAACACTTACCTAGCCTATTAATAAAAAATATATTAAAGAAAAAAAACATACAATAAAACTAAACAGGACAATTCTCAACGTATCGGCTCAAATTGAACCTTTTTCAAGAGACAAACAACAGAAAACGACAAAATAAAAAAATAAATAACAAGCGTGATGAAGTGATATAATAAAAAAACCTATGCTAAGTGAAAATGAGAAACAAAAACAAGTAGACAACGAAAACCATGTAAAGTAGCGGCTGGAAGACAAATATAAATAACCAAATGGCCAGAGGGTGTCCGACAAAGTGGATGGTGCCGCAGTAACCTAATGAACAAATAGTAATGCAAAATGATGTAAAAAGGTTACTAAAACACTTACCTAGCCTATTAATAAAAAATATATTAAAGAAAAAAAACATACAATAAAACTAAACAGGACAATTCTCAACGTATCGGCTCAAATTGAACCTTTTTCAAGAGACAAACAACAGAAAACGACAAAATAAAAAAATAAATAACAAGCGTGATGAAGTGATATAATAAAAAAAACCTATGCTAAGTGAAAATGAGAAACAAAAACAAGTAGACAACGAAAACCATGTAAAGTAGCGGCTGGAAGACAAATATAAATAACCAAATGGCCAGAGGGTGTCCGACAAAGTGGATGGTGCCGCAGTAACCTAATGAACAAATAGTAATGCAAAATGATGTAAAAAGGTTACTAAAACACTTACCTAGCCTATTAATAAAAAATATATTAAAGAAAAAAAACATACAATAAAACTAAACAGGACAATTCTCAACGTATCGGCTCAAATTGAACCTTTTTCAAGAGACAAACAACAGAAAACGACAAAATAAAAAAATAAATAACAAGCGTGATGAAGTGATATAATAAAAAAACCTATGCTAAGTGAAAATGAGAAACAAAAACAAGTAGACAACGAAAACCATGTAAAGTAGCGGCTGGGAGACAAATATAAATAACCAAATGGCCAGAGGGTGTCCGACAAAGTGGATAGTGCCGCAGTAACCTAATGAACAAATAGTAATGCAAAATGATGTAAAAAGGTTACTAAAACACTTACCTAGCCTATTAATAAAAAATATATTAAAGAAAAAAAACATACAATAAAACTAAACAGGACAATTCTCAACGTATCGGCTCAAATTGAACCTTTTTCAAGAGACAAACAACAGAAAACGACAAAATAAAAAAATAAATAACAAGCGTGATGAAGTGATATAATAAAAAAACCTATGCTAAGTGAAAATGAGAAACAAAAACAAGTAGACAACGAAAACCATGTAAAGTAGCGGCTGGAAGACAAATATAAATAACCAAATGGCCAGAGGGTGTCCGACAAAGTGGATGGTGCCGCAGTAACCTAATGAACAAATAGTAATGCAAAATGATGTAAAAAGGTTACTAAAACACTTACCTAGCCTATTAATAAAAAATATATTAAAGAAAAAAAACATACAATAAAACTAAACAGGACAATTCTCAACGTATCGGCTCAAATTGAACCTTTTTCAAGAGACAAACAACAGAAAACGACAAAATAAAAAAATAAATAACAAGCGTGATGAAGTGATATAATAAAAAAACCTATGCTAAGTGAAAATGAGAAACAAAAACAAATAGACAACGAAAACCATGTAAAGTAGCGGCTGGAAGACAAATATAAATAACCAAATGGCCAGAGGGTGTCCGACAAAGTGGATGGTGCCGCAGTAACCTAATGAACAAATAGTAATGCAAAATGATGTAAAAAGGTTACTAAAACACTTACCTAGCCTATTAATAAAAAATATATTAAAGAAAAAAAACATACAATAAAACTAAACAGGACAATTCTCAACGTATCGGCTCAAATTGAACCTTTTTCAAGAGACAAACAACAGAAAACGACAAAATAAAAAAATAAATAACAAGCGTGATGAAGTGATATAATAAAAAAACCTATGCTAAGTGAAAATGAGAAACAAAAACAAGTAGACAACGAAAACCATGTAAAGTAGCGGCTGGAAGACAAATATAAATAACCAAATGGCCAGAGGGTGTCCGACAAAGTGGATGGTGCCGCAGTAACCTAATGAACAAATAGTAATGCAAAATGATGTAAAAAGGTTACTAAAACACTTACCTAGCCTATTAATAAAAAATATATTAAAGAAAAAAAACATACAATAAAACTAAACAGGACAATTCTCAACGTATCGGCTCAAATTGAACCTTTTTCAAGAGACAAACAACAGAAAACGACAAAATAAAAAAATAAATAACAAGCGTGATGAAGTGATATAATAAAAAAACCTATGCTAAGTGAAAATGAGAAACAAAAACAAGTAGACAACGAAAACCATGTAAAGTAGCGGCTGGAAGACAAATATAAATAACCAAATGGCCAGAGGGTGTCCGACAAAGTGGATGGTGCCGCAGTAACCTAATGAACAAATAGTAATGCAAAATGATGTAAAAAGGTTACTAAAACACTTACCTAGCCTATTAATAAAAAATATATTAAAGAAAAAAAACATACAATAAAACTAAACAGGACAATTCTCAACGTATCGGCTCAAATTGAACCTTTTTCAAGAGACAAACAACAGAAAACGACAAAATAAAAAAATAAATAACAAGCGTGATGAAGTGATATAATAAAAAAACCTATGCTAAGTGAAAATGAGAAACAAAAACAAGTAGACAACGAAAACCATGTAAAGTAGCGGCTGAGAAACACTTTGTCGGACACCCTCTGGCCATTTGGTTATTTATATTTGTCTTCCAGCCGCTACTTTACATGGTTTTCGTTGTCTACTTGTTTTTGTTTCTCATTTTCACTTAGCATAGGTTTTTTTATTATATCACTTCATCACGCTTGTTATTTATTTTTTTATTTTGTCGTTTTCTGTTGTTTGTCTCTTGAAAAAGGTTCAATTTGAGCCGATACGTTGAGAATTGTCCTGTTTAGTTTTATTGTATGTTTTTTTTCTTTAATATATTTTTTATTAATAGGCTAGGTAAGTGTTTTAGTAACCTTTTTACATCATTTTGCATTACTATTTGTTCATTAGGTTACTGCGGCACCATCCACTTTGTCGGACACCCTCTGGCCATTTGGTTATTTATATTTGTCTTCCAGCCGCTACTTTACATGGTTTTCGTTGTCTACTTGTTTTTGTTTCTCATTTTCACTTAGCATAGGTTTTTTTATTATATCACTTCATCACGCTTGTTATTTATTTTTTTATTTTTTTATTTTTTTATTTTGTCGTTTTCTGTTGTTTGTCTCTTGAAAAAGGTTCAATTTGAGCCGATACGTTGAGAATTGTCCTGTTTAGTTTTATTGTATGTTTTTTTTCTTTAATATATTTTTTATTAATAGGCTAGGTAAGTGTTTTAGTAACCTTTTTACATCATTTTGCATTACTATTTGTTCATTAGGTTACTGCGGCACCATCCACTTTGTCGGACACCCTCTGGCCATTTGGTTATTTATATTTGTCTTCCAGCCGCTACTTTACATGGTTTTCGTTGTCTACTTGTTTTTGTTTCTCATTTTCACTTAGCATAGGTTTTTTTATTATATCACTTCATCACGCTTGTTATTTATTTTATTATTTTTTTATTTTGTCGTTTTCTGTTGTTTGTCTCTTGAAAAAGGTTCAATTTGAGCCGATACGTTGAGAATTGTCCTGTTTAGTTTTATTGTATGTTTTTTTTCTTTAATATATTTTTTATTAATAGGCTAGGTAAGTGTTTTAGTAACCTTTTTACATCATTTTGCATTACTATTTGTTCATTAGGTTACTGCGGCACCATCCACTTTGTCGGACACCCTCTGGCCATTTGGTTATTTATAATATGCTCTGGGCAGGATGTGACAATACTGTGATATGCTCCAGACAGAATGTGACAATACTGTGATATGCTGAACTGAAATACTTCTTTTTTGGGAACAATAATAGGTCTATAAACCCCTATCACAATCGTGCCTTAAGGACAACAAATCTTAATTTCAGGAAGAATATGGGCTGTCAAGGGCTACTTGCTCACAACTGAAGGGATTACAAATGGGTTGCATTCGAGAACAATAATTTGAAGCATTCAAGAGGTTGAAGTTGAAATGTGTCGTTTTCGTGCCTGGTCGTGTAGATGTTCAAGTCCACAAAAGAGTGGATTGGCTTGCTTGCTTTGCTACTGTATCTGGTGGTAGAACAATGGATTGTGCTAACATTTTGAAATCTTCACAAGAAGTAAAACCCACAAATGAAATTATTTTGGGTGATATCTTATTCAATGTCTAGAATAAACAAACTGGGTTTAAAATGTGGTGTTGCCAGCAATGACCAATACGTGGACTTGGAAGAATGTGCATCAACCAACAAAGAACTGGAGCTGTTATTCATTGTGTTATAGTATATACACTCAAGTGGAGAACAAGATCACCTATTGATGTGTTCAGAGTGCAATGATGATGATCCGACAACTAATTAGCTATGGGGAATTATTTATCATCATCAGATTTTGAAGTTTAGCGATGATGCTGTTCACATCTCATGTTCAACCAAGTATAACGATGATGCTGTTCACATATCTCATGTTCAACCAAGTATAACAATGATACTGTTCACATATCTCATGTTCAACCTGTTCTTTCTCAATTGTTTTTCAGTTATATATAAAGCCTTATCACTATGCAGTGTTTAATGTAAGCATTGTTGCCCCCGAGGAAGAAGGGGCATATGTAGCAGACATTTGGATGTTCACACAGTTTCAAGACCTGTTTATACCTATTATTTTCCGTACTGCCAAAGGCAGTCTACATGCCATTCCAGACAAGTTTGTCTTCGATAAAGTATACCCAGTGAGTCATTTACCATTATTTAATATGCCCTGGATTGAATGACTTGGAGGAAGAAGGGCCTATCCCACATTTTCATTCAAATTAGTATTTTTACAAAATAAGGTAGCTGGTACCATCTATTTTGTATCAAAGTGTATCAAGTAGTCTAATATGTTAAGAACATAATCCCAAAATGGGAAGTTCATTAAAAACCTTTGGTTTCTCTCCAAAGTTTACAAATGTGGGATATCTCCTTCTTCCACTAAGTCCCTCGATTGCATCTTCAATCTTTTATATGTACTATAATGAGTCTTGAGTGTTGCCTCAGTTATTCAAATAAACAAGAATTGTACATTACTCAGAATGGCTATGCTATGTCAGGAGCTATGTGCCCATAGCTAAAAGGGTTATATTATCATAATATTTGATATTTGACAGTTTGTATTATCTTAGATCACTTGACACGACCACTACTCCAGTCGACTCAGCTGTAAATGAGTACCTGACGCATGAGTTAGAGGGAAGGTAAAAAAAACAGCAAGGAAGGGAACTGGCCACCCCACCTAATAGTTGCTGCGGCTTAGTACATGAAGAGATATCTTCATCCCCGACGGCAGATGCCATGGGACCTACCTTTACCTTTATTATCTTAGTTCAGCTGTACGGTTGAATGGTACAGAGTGCGTCTTGGACGACAAAGTACCAGCCTTAAATCCTGTCGCTTTCAACTGTGTATCTAGACCTAAGAACACAATGGTAAACTACTCTTTGAACACAACAGACCTAAGAACACAGTGGTAAACTACTCTTTGCCTAGAGAATCACTCTAGCCAAAAAGTGCAGAGTTTATCGCTACATCCTGAGTAGGATATGCTACCAAATATTTGTATTGTCTTAAAAAAAGAATATTTACCGCAGGCTTGACACCATGTTGGGAAAACAGCTGCAGGCCCTGATCATTGGTTGTTCTCCTATTCCATGAATTTGTAATGCCTGGTGCTCGTGTATTGACCAATCCTGAAAGAGGAGTAAAGAATAGCAACACTGTGTCATATCATGCATGTTGTTAAGAGGCAACAAAGGGTTTTTAGGATGGAGCTGGCAATCTCACGCCGTAGATAGTCAGGGTGAAGCCAAGCTGTAAACCAAGGCAGAAAACCATTTCATTCTCTGGACTCCATCCTGCTTGTTCAACAGTAAGAGTATGAGAACATATGCAGAAAAAAAAGACGAAAGAAAAAACTGAATTATTAAACAAAATAATTTTAAATATGTTTGAAACAGTAAAAAGACAGAGAGGTAATGACGTATTCCACAATCCTCTGGGAAAAGGTGGTAAAATAAATCTGGGAAAATAAAGACGAATGAGATGAATCTGAAGACACCAAACCCAACATTGAGCATGCAGTTTATCACACAAAATTATAGATATAACGCCATGTTTCTCTTAACTCTATGTCCACTGAGCCGCTAATATCTACATTTTGGGGACCCACTATGCCGAGAAGCCGCTCAAATCTACATTTTAATATGAATTTACTATCGTGTTCGGCATAGCAGGAAAACCGTACGGAGACAAAGAGTTAACGTATCTATTGTTATTTCCACTTGTGCTGGTAAGAGTCGTGGGGGTGCATTGGCCATGGTCAACCCGTGTCTCTTTACAGTTTCTTTGATTGTATCCACCCATCTAGTTCTTGGTCTTCCTCATACCTTGTAGCAGAAACTTCTGCTGTTGTAAGCACAAGTTGATGAGTTGATTCCATTCCCATTACATCACCAAACCATCTGGTTTGGATCTTTCGATGTAGTCTTGAGATAGTCGTTATCCTTTCCTGATATCTTTATTTCTCTGTCATGCTCTTCTCAGGACATTTATAGCTTTCCTTAAACATCTCATTTCACATACTGTGATCTTTTTCAGTAGTGTTTTTTTTATCAAGGTCCATATTTGACTCTGGTAACACAGAGTTCGTATAAAAATTATGTTTATCAATTGTCGTTTTGTAACCATGCAGACTTATGGGTGTTAAAGTATTGACAACAGCTGGTAAGTCACAGCATTCTCTTGCATACACCCTAGTAACATCACAAGGAAAATGTCCTTTGCTTTCTCATATATTGAATTAATATGATGCCATATTGTATTTAAAATGGTTTGAAGATATACGTATTCCTTTGCCATAGTCTTGTGCAGTGTTTATTAAGTTACTAATTTTCTTGATTTCATTAAAAATCATGATAACTAATTTGTATGATAATCTTGCAGGGTCGAGTGCCATACAAAGTTCTTCAGATACATAGTACATTTGACGATTACATGGAGGTCACAATGGTCTCCTTTCAACCATCAGATGCACGCTTTTATTTTACTCCACAAAATAGTAATACTGTACTCTTACAGCCTCACAAGCATAGCATTGTGAGTAGTGTCCCCTGATTGAGATTATTTAACCATTGTCAATAGAATAGATCATGTGAGAGTTACTAAAAAGGTTTTTTGGCTTGGCTTGTGTCACAGTAAGAGGTTTATAGGTCTGGTCTTTTGTGCAGTTTTGTGTATAGATTGTAGGTTGTTCTTTTGTGTATAGATTGTAGGTTGTTCTTTTGTGTATAGATTGTAGGTTGTTCATGTAGTACTAATAATTATAATAGTAAAACCCATAACCAGTCAGGGATGTAGGGGTGTCACATTGAGACATTTGTTGCAGGAAGATGTCCTAACATTTCTATCCTCTACCATCCTGATGAGTTTGGAAGCTTCACACCCTGTCCAGTCTTTAATATTATCCAGCCAGGTCTTCTTCTTGCCATCATATTTTTTGCCATCTTGTCTTCTTACACCCTCCACTGTACCTTTAGGAACATCCTTTGTCATCAAGGAATGTCTCATTAGATGCCTGTACCATGTTTGCAATTCCCAGATAAACTGTTTTTTTTCTCTTGTTATTTCTAAAACTCTCACTCGATTTCTCTCATAGCGGGACAATGGTCCTACCTGATTTCCAGCAGGATGTAGTCCAGAGAATGGAAATATGATGTGTCACCATTTTAGTTGCAATAATGGCCTAACAAATCAGACTTTATCACTGATTATCTTTAAGACAAAATGTGGCTGCATGGTGCATCCATGAGCTGGGAAGTCTTACCGAAGGAAAATTTCCTTTTACTGTCGTGCAATTTTAATTAGTAGTTTTCTGAACTGACGACTGGGCACCCCAGTAGGAGTTCTGTTTTTTCAGCACATGGTAAAGAGTATGTACGCTGCTAGTTCCTGCAGCTCATTAATTATATACTTCCTCATCATACTTTTAATTGTATTTGTGTTCCATCTCCCCAAGTAATTCAAATTCCTTCAGTCTCATAATAATAATCTAGTTCACCACAGTGTCCTCATCTAAAAGAAGCATAAATTGAATATTGATGTGCTTTTGATGCCAGTCTGTCAGCTCTCTCAATCTATCTGTCTATTGTCTTCTCTTTGCTTTTACTGTAAGGTGCAGCAGATTGAATGACGATCGGTTTTCAGGCTATGGCATGTGTGGTCACTTGATGATATGCAGTAATATTGTAACATCTCAGAATGTTGGTAGCTCCTTCAATCCACCTTCTTGGTCTTCCTCTGTATCTTGCTGTTTCCATTTTCATTTTGTATGATCTTGACTCTGGCCTGTGAGAGCTCATTCTCATTAAGTGACAGAATAATTTCAGTTTTTTAATTACTTAAAAACTCAAGGCTGATCGTACAGAACGTTCACATGTCCTGAAAATTGTGAAACCCTAATAAACTGTATCCACTCATGCCGCAGCCATCTATTCTGAGTCTTGCTAATTATAAATTGAGTCTGACTTACCTGCCCTGACTGCTACTGTTTCAGAGGCTCATTTTGTGGCCACCATAGCTGCTTATTACATATAACATTTTAGCAAAGATTTATGTATAAGTGCTGAAATTTATCTCACACTTTTTAAAGATATATTAGTGTTATATTTTTATGATTTTTTTCAATATGGATAACAATAATAGATGAAGTGTCTAGCTTATTTTGATAGGTTAAAGGGAAATAATACAGTAACTCAGCTCAGCATTTTTGTGTATACGTTTGTTTCTACTGCTAGCCATCTTATTTTTTCAAGTTTTTATTCTCTCAACAGGTAGGCAAGATTTTTTTTGACGCTAGAAAAGTTTGCAAGGATGACTGTTATGTTGGGTTGCCCAGTTTCTCTCCAGGTGAGGTCAATATTCTGCTTTATTTGTTTTCTCATTTGAGATTGGGAATATTGTTTTTATAACTCTTTAAAGTAAAGGTAGAGTTAATAGCAATATGAATTATGTACCAGCATCATAGAACAACTTAGTTTGCCTAAGTGCTCAGCTGTCTAGACAGTGGTTGGCCAGTATGAAACCTGACTAGTGTCGCCTATCGCACTTTCTCAGTAGCGATTGCGCCATTCCTTGACCTTCCCAGAGCATTATGTAAAACTTGGAATAGGTTAATGAAGTTTTGACTGATCGCTGGAAACACACATTATAACACACACAAATTGACATTTTAACAGAAAGGGCTTTTGGTCAAAACATTGATTTACGTGTGTTTCCAGTGATTAACAAAACTTCATTACCCTGTTCCAAGCTTTACCTGTTGGATTTCAGTTTTACTGCAGTAAATAGGTTGCTTGATTGCTGATCCAGTGGTCCATAGGCTCATGCCCTTTGACCTAATGCCATTAAAATAGCATTATATTGCTTGGAAGTCTGCTATTTCGGCACCCTGAGCCAGAGAATAACTATCACACTGCCAGGAAGGTAGGTTTAAACCTATGCACTGCTCCGAGCCACTGCAGCCAAGATATGGTTCACTGTGCCCATTGCCCACCACCAATTGACTACTGGTTATGCTGAACTTCTCTATTGCTCCAGGCATGCAACCTAATCTTCAAGTCAAAAGGATTCTCATGTCCTGAGTCACTGCCTCTAGAGATGGACCTCAGCCATAGGAAAAAAACAGTACTGCCAGTTTCTTCCTCCCCAGTGCTGCGCTGCGCAGTGCATCTCTGGCTCCCTACCAAGCACAGAATCAGTATGAATTTTGTTACTGAAGTATGAAACTGAAGATATGAATGATGATATAATCCCTTTAGATGTGAGCTGGTAGCTATTAACAGCCCATAGTCTTTCTAACAAAAGCACCAAGTTCTTCTCCGTTGTGTAACTGAGACAACACCTAGATTCATAATGTCTCACGGTATGGACGTGTAAGAGGGATTTTTGGGTGCATGTTTACTCCCTGAAAGGAGGCATTCCAGTGTACCAGTATCATAGGATTACCATGTCCTACCACAGCCACACATTTAGGCCATCTATCTCATCATTCTTCTGTCAGATTTTATGGCATATCTAGTATTCCTGTCACCTAAAAATGAGCCACAAAATGACAAAGGTGCAATGTTCACTGTCTTGCAACTCTTCATATTCCATTTTTTGATAGAAGACAAAAAATGGAGATAAGATGTAACTGATGATTTTTATCGACAGATGACACCTTGTCAGCCCATCCACCAACATTCCTTAGTATCTTCTATGACATGCTTGGAAAGAAGACAGTGTCTATATTCTTTACCCGCTGAAGTAGTTCATGCCGGTTGCTACATGCTCAAGGACACTGATAAAAAATTGTTTTCAAATCAATTTTGTTTTAGTTTACTGTCTTAGTCTGCGACTCAATTTAGGGACCCATGAGTTCATTTAATGTGTTGTGAATTGTTTTCTTTTCTGAATTCTTTGCTTTAGCCGGTCACCAGTGGCTGCTGGGAATGTCTCTGGATAAAGATGTCGCAGACACTGACCAATATCTCTTCACCAAATTGCAGCAGAAGTGGAGCAGGCTAGAGAATTTACAACAAAACATGTGAGTTGTCTGCAACTAATGTGCATTTTTGTTTCTGGTAATACCATCAGAGATTCTTCAATGCATAAAATATCTTTGGGTATGTTGATAATAAGCAAAAATAGACAGAATGATAAAGAGCCTTACATTCACTGGTCCTTGTATTTTGGTGAAACAGGTTCTAGTTATTTTAGTTGTCAATATTTTTATGATTTTGTATTTTTGATAGTTATTTATTGCTTGAAAAAGGTCCCAGTTGACTGCAACGTGGTAAATTGTCCTTGTTCTATGTTTTATTGTTAGCTGTTTATTTTTATAACACTAACATATGGGTGCAAGTCTTGGACAATAAACAAACTGGAAAGTGGGAAATTAGAGGCAACAGAGATGTGGTTCTATAGAAGAATGCTGAGAATGTCATGGACTGCCAGAAAAAACTTATGTGGAGGTGTTGAAAGAGTCAAATGCGAAACGGACCTTAACCAATAATATAAGAAAAAGACAATCTTCATTTTTTGGCCACGTCGTGAGACAAGGAGGTTTGGAGAACATAGTCACAATATGCAAGATTGAAGGCAACAGAGACAGAGGTCAACATGTGAGAAAATATTAGACAGTTTGACATCCTGGTATGGCAGGGAAACAACAACGAGCTTGATAGATAATAATGGAGACAGAGCTGTGGCGAGCCATGATCGTTACGGCAGCCAGCATGGCACCTGATGATGATGAGTTATTTTTACTATTGATAGTTAAGTATTTTTTAGTAGCCTTATTATTTTATTTAGTACTTCCTTCTATGCTACAGGAAGATACTTAGAATATCATGGAAGGATAAAATCAGAAACTCAGATATTATAAACACACTGAATATTCCAGAGTGTTGGTTACTAAACACAATAACAAAAAGAAAACTACGCCTGTTTGGTCATATAAAGAGACATAACTGTTTAGAAAGACAAATAATGGAGGGAAGAGTACCTGGGAAGAGGAGAAGGGGCAGACCAAGAAGACGATGGACTGGCGACATTAAAGATAATATGAATACATCGCTAGAAAATGCAAGCTACATCGCCAAGACATCAGAGAGTTCATTGGGAAGACAACGTTCTGGAAGGAATACGTCACATGACACTTCCTTCTTAGACTGATACAGAGGTAGGATCTTATCACAAATGCTAAGAGAAGAATTCATATAGAATACGTTTGGTTAAGTACTTGGGTGAGTTCTAAAGATCTGTGATTACCTACACTAGGCATCATGATATATGAAGCAGAATAATTGCATCAATATTCCAGAATTGTGTATAGTGAAGTGTTATATTAATAACTGACTGACACTTTATTAATTTAGCAACCAACTATTTCAGGTAGCAACTGACTGACACTAAGCTAGCAATTAACTGACACTTTCAGCTAGTAAATGACAGACATTGTCATCTATTACCTACCTGATTACGGAACACTTTCAGCTAACATCCAATTACTAATATGCTATTTCGTTGATTCCATCAAGCTGATCCTGTCTTCATATTCCTTACAGGGCCAATGTCACCATTCAGCTGGATACAAATCAAGTTTGGGGTTTCCTATTTTCTGCTCAAGCTCATCTTCACTGGCCTACATTGGTCAAAAAATCCAAGATCAAATATCCCCTCACCCAGATAGGAAATTTGTCTGTGAGTAGTTGTTTGTGAATTAAGACCGTAGCTAATACATAAGACGGTGGATTTCGATGCTAGATTTCAGACATGTGGATGTGTTTAAATTGAGGGCCAATCTTGGAAAGAGGGGCAGCTCAAAACGTTGATGATCACAGAATATTAAGGACATTTTAAACACGATATTTGAAGTACAGCTTGTACAAGAACTGAAAATGTAGTAGATCGGCAGCAAGAGCAAGGTTCTGCAAAGGATATCTCACGTAGAAGATCATGTCTTTTCTTCTTCAGCGATCATTCTCAAACTCCCGCTGGATTTCTCTTGTAACAGGGCAATGTTCCTACAAAATTTCTTGTTGAATGTAGTCCAGAGAATGGAAATGTGTTGTGTTGCCGTTTTATTTGTGCCTAATGGCACAACACATCCATCTTTGGTAACATATCTTTTCAAGTTCTAGTATTATAGATGATTTAGTAACATTAATTCAATAATGTACAATTAATGTACATTAATTCCATTTATTTCTGGAAGCCTTACATTAATTCCTTATATTCCAGAGGGCTTTACATTTATTCCTGAGAGCCATACATTAATCCACACTTTCATACTGTTAATTGAAGTAGCCATCATTTGAAAATTCTTTAGGGTTCATCATTCAATCAGGCTGGAACTGAATTATATGATGCAGTACATCACTCAGTCAGGTTGGGACTGGATTCTATGTTGTAGTACATCACTCAGTCAGGTTGGGACTTGATTCTATGATGTAGTACATCACTCAGACAGGTTGGAACTCTGGATTCTATGATGCAGTACATCATTCAGTCAGGTTGGGACTCTGGATTCTATGATCTAGGCTGCTGTCTGTTTTAGTTTCCACTGAAGATTTTCTCTTCGAAGTTGCATTTGAAACAAAATGCAAAATTTTATATTGTCTGTGAGTTACTTTAAAAAATAGTGTTTTCATTCAGTTTTTGGTTTATGATATTAATCATTTAGTTGACACTTTTAAATTTTAATGTCCAATTTGTATATTTTTATACAAATATAAATAAATATATATAAACAAATATATTTTATGCAAATATACTTGTGTATATTTGCGAGAAAATCACTACAGCCAAAATAAAAAGCTTGGTTGCATTCTCAATAGAATATGCTACTAATTGTTGTATATTGCGAGGTAAATTTTAATCAACGATTTCCCCACAATTTAGTATAACACAATTTGTTCTGAAAGTTATTTCTCTCATCTCTATGTGGAACGTTTTTGGAATCAAATAAATTCAATATCTTTAGCAATTCTAGCAAGTCATGCTAAAATCTAGTGTCAGTTCAAAAGATGCAGATATCACATCATCCAAGCTATAAACCATGATGTAATATGTTCTATTCTCTGGATTTCATCCTTCTAACCAACATTAAAAAACTTGTTACAACAAAAATGACTTGTCTACGTAGAATTCTAGGAGTAACAATAAGATACAGAATCAGAAATGAAAACATCAGAAGACTAACTAACACAATGCCAATCCTGGATTTCATCAGAAGACAACAGATTAAGTGGTTGTCACACGCTTCCAGACTACCATCAGATAGTGCCCCTCAAAAAGCATTATTTTACAGACACGATGTATACAAAGCCAGGGGCAGAGCATACACAAGATGGATCACAAATAAAAGAATCTACAAAAATAAACATATAAAGCACACAAAAATGCCATCTCCAAAAAACTCTTCTGCCCCTGGTGCTGCAAGGGATAAGGCGAAAGGAATAAAGAATAACAAACATGAGTTTAGAAGGAACACAGAAGAGAAAACAAAAAAAATCGGACAAACACGCTGATTGTTATTTTGAAGTGGTAGTATTCTACTTTTCTGTCAGGGGTCTCCCGGGCATAGTGGTCAAGCCGTTCACTTTGTGCTCAAGATGTCATAGGTTTGAATCCTGCTTGCATCATCTTGTTTATAAAGTGGATTTTTCACAGATCCCTGAGGATTACTGCTTGAAGCAACAGAGCTATGAGTGGTACTCTCAGCAGGTGGCATGCTACTTCGTTGAGAGGACTGAGTACATATGGGGTAACATGAATACAATGAAGTCAATCCTCTACTCCTTTTCAATCTTGCAACCAACATTTCTTTCAAATTGTGATACTTGACATAAAATCTTGATGTGTCTACTTTCAGGTATCAGACTTTATAGTGGAGAACTCTGGTGATGAACCTGTGCTTATTCAAGTTCTTCCACTTTCCCTTTACCCAAACCCTCATACAATACTAGATCTCATGAGTCACAGGTCAGTCCAATACACAAGTTAATCATAGATTTGTAATACACAAACTAATGATAGATTATATTTCCAATACACAAACTAATGATAGATTTCCAATACACAAACTAATGATAGATTAGATTTCCAATACACAAACTAATGATAGATTTCCATTAAACAAACTAATGATATATTTTCATTATACAAGTTAATGATAGATTTACAATACACAAACTAATGATAGATTTGATTTCCAATACACAAACTAATGATAGATTTTATTTCCAATACACAAACTAATGATAGATTTGATTTCCAATACACAAACTAATGATAGATTTGTTTTCCAATACACAAACTAATGATAGATTTGATTTCCAATACACAAACTAATGATATATTTGATTTCCAATACACAAACTAATGATAGATTTGATTTCCAATACACAAACTAATGATAGATTTGATTTCCAATACACAAACTAATGATAGATTTCCATTAAACAAACTAATGATATATTTTCATTACAGAAGTTAATGACAGATTTCTATTACACAAGTTAATGACAGATTTCTATCACACAAGTTAATGACAGATTTCTATCACACAAGTTAATGACAGATTTCTATCACACAAGTTAATGACAGATTTATATCACACAAGTTAATGACAGATTTCTATTACACAAGTTAATGACAGATTTCTATTACACAAGTTAATGACATATTTCTATCACACAAGTTAATGACATATTTCTATCACACAAGTTAATGACAGATTTCTATCACACAAGTTAATGACAGATTTCTATTACACAAGTTAATGACAGATTTCTATCATACAAGTTAATGACAGATTTCTATCACACAAGTTAATGACAGTTGTTAATTACACAAGGTAGTATCTGGTTATCATTCATTATCTTCCAGCATGTAGTCTAATCAGTTTTGTTATATTATCATAGACATTTACTGTTTGTGCGTTATATTTTTTGTTTTTGATAAATGTTTTGTGGTCAAAATGTTAATTTGGGTTTTCTTGTGTGATTCGAGTGTTTATCTAATTTCCTGGACAAATCTCTGAATAATTGCTTCTAATTTGAACAATGTATTGTGCTTATTTTTCTCATGGGAAATGAAACTTTATGTCTGTTTTTTGTTAATTTTAATTGAAAGTGTTAATGTTTAATATGATTTTATGTAAATTGTTGACAGCCTTTTGCAAGACTTGACTGACTATGTGGAAAGTGATGACACAAATACATTTATACTTTATGACCTAGAACCAGTAGGAGTAAGTACTGCCTTTCATTGTTATAAGTCAGAGCGGATAATTATATGTTGTGATCAACAGTTGTTTTCTGTTTGTTATGTACAGATGATGAGATCTGTTGATGGTGATAAGATTAATGACATTGTTTAGAAAAGTGGATACTTGTCCTCAAAACAGACTTTTGTTTAGTTATCTCCCCTTTATGTGTAGATTTATTTTAGTATAGATATTTTTTGGTGAATAATTAAATTTCTTGTTTGCTATATTCATCTAATGCAATTCTAAACCTTGAACGGGATGCAAATGGTCATGTATTGTTCTTGTGCTGACCTAATGTTAGCCAGGTAATCAAGATTCTAGAAGCACCTTCTTGTGGTGCAGCCGTGGAAACATGCTGTTTCGAAGCAGTCTTGCTTTGCTTCATGAATCGTGTTTGTGCAGTGTATATTGAGAATGAAGGAGATATGTTTGCTTATAACAAACAAGAACCTCGAATGGCATCTCTCAGTGCGAAAAACTAAAATGATGTCACAGCAGAGTCTGGCCTAAACTACCTGGTTATCATGTTCCAAATTCACAGGCCCAACTCTGCTACAGGATGTTTTATTAACTGGAACCATGATCAGAGACAAGAAAATATTCAGTACCCAAGGGCACAGGGACAATGCGTCTAAATCACGTGAGACAAGTTCACTGGCAGCGGAACATTTCCTGCGAGACAGATGTTGTCAACCAAAGTCTAAATCCCTGCTTACTGCATCCTCGGAGATTGCCACCCAAGGACATGTTTTGGCCTGTAAAGCCAAAGGGCACAGTGGGGGATAAAATATCATGATGTAAAGTCAATATACACTCTAGGGAGGCTCAGTTGAATTAATAGCATACTGAAAAATAATGTGCTGAGCTGGAAGGCACATAATAACACAGCTTCGCTGCGAAGTCAGCAGCACAATGTACTTCAAACTCCCTGAATGAAGTCACATGTACTTTCATGCTGGTTATCAGAGAGCCAAGCAGAAGCCAAATAAACCTTAAACAATGAATGCACATCCGTATTTCTTTAAGGAAATATACTCCAGATACAATTGGCATCCATTGTCAAATTCTATACAAGTAAGAGGAGATAACTAAATAAAAGTGTAATAAGCTCTGCTTTGAGGACAAGTATTAAGAACAGATCAGTACAGATTGTTATTTTTGGTAAAGTTATAAGATTATAAATATTTGTTTCATCAGTCATAAATGAGCATAAAGTGTGAAACAAGTTTCCCTGAACTGTTTTCACTGTTCTACCAAATTGCAATCACTAACTGCCAATCACTACAATCTTCATCATAGAAATTCATTCTATTTCTTAAAATATTTGACACCATTTGCTAACTATACTCTCAATCCTCACATCTAATTCAGAAACATAGCTGTTTCTTATGAATTTGGGTAGTACTGCTTATTTCTTTTGCCTCGCTAACCAAACAAAAAACTTCAGGAACCAAATTTGTGGTGAAAGATTATTTCAGGACTCATTGTAAATCACTTTCACTCAGCATGAATTGAGATTCCATGATCGCAGAAGAAGAAGAATTGAGAATCCTACAGAGAAACAAAACAACTGCTAATTAACTCGTCTTTGAGGTTTTATCAGCTAACCAACATAGTGGGTGGTCTAGGTTGCTATTTTAGGGGTTATCGGCAATAAAGAGTTAATGAACCCCATACAGATAACTCTGCATGTATAATTCTTCCATCAGACACGTCTGTTGGTGGTAATGTCAAAACATAACTTGAGAAATGTGCCTCTTGTGGGGATTACTTACATTTACTGACATACACATTGTAGAAATAAGTCAAAACAGAAAGCCAAAAAAATGTGTTCTCTAATGGTTTCTAGGATATTTACAAATCAGGGACGTGAAATAAGTGATATGTTAGTCAAAACTGATTCTAGGATATTCACAAATCAGGGAAGTGAAATAAGTGATATGTTAGTCAAAACTGATTCTAGGATATTCACAAATCAGGGACGTGAAATAAGTGATATGTTAGTCAGGGACGTGAAATAAGTGATATGTTAGTCAGGGACGTGAAATAAGTGATATGTTAGTCAGGGACGTGAAATAAGTGATATGTTAGTCAGGGACGTGAAATAAGTGATATGTTAGTCAGGGATGTGAAATAAGTGATATGTTAGTCAGGGACGTGAAATAAGTGATATGTTAGTCAAAACTGATTCTAGGATATTCACAAATCAGGGACGTGAAATAAGTGATATGTTAGTCAGGGACGTGAAATAAGTGATATGTTAGTCAGGGACGTGAAATAAGTGATATGTTAGTCAGGGACGTGAAATAAGTGATATGTTAGTCAGGGATGTGAAATAAGTGATATGTTAGTCAGGGACGTGAAATAAGTGATATGTTAGTCAGGGACGTGAAATAAGTGATATGTTAGTCAAAACTGGAAGTCACTGTGAGAATAGCAGATAGAACATTCTGTGTCATTTCCAGAAACAAAGTCTACTATCAAAAGCTCCATAAACATGAAATAGAAATCAACCTCACCATGCAGAAAAATAAAAAAAAAAGGATGATGCCATCCACAAGCTTGGAAGAAAGGAAGAAACATCATTTTTTAGATTTAAAACAAGCCACAACAGCCTCAATAACATATGTATAGAAGGTTTGCTGTTGACGACACTTAAATACCCATCTGCAGAAAACAAAAAATATTTAACAGAACTGCCAATTATACAATGCCACAAAAAAGAACTCTATGGCCACCTGAAAAAATCTATAATGAACAAGCTCTACTACCATGTCCTCAGGGCTGTTGGTCAGTACATTTCATTGAAGAAATCTATATCAGCACCTGAGTCTGACAGAAGAATGAAGAAATAGAAGTAAATACATGTTACATAAAATTATTACTAAAAATCAAAAGATCCTCATGGACAGAGAAAAAGAACATATAAATTACTGAAAGTAGTTTTGAAATTACTGAAACTAAATGAAGTGTGGCTCCTAAATACAATCATTAAAAGGAAGCTACAGTATTTTGGACACCTAAAGAGATATAATGGTATCGAAAGGCTGATTCTAGAGGGCAGAGTGTCGGGAAAGAGAAGAGGAAGGCCAAGAAGACGATTTACCAATGACAATAAAGATTGTATGTACATACCTCTGGCCATTGCAGGCCTTCTTGTCTAGAACAGAGAGGCATTCAGAGTATCCACAATGAAGACAATGTTCTGAAAAGAATATGTAACTTGATATAATAATCAGCGCATGCAGTTGCGTCTGTGGATTTCACCAATGGCTCATTAGATAAACCACCCATGCAACAAAAAACCTTAGTAGATGACATGCCTTTATTTTGAGGTTATCTTCTTATAGAAGCTTCATGACACGTCATCTATACAATCCCGTAGTCGTAACCTTCGATAACAGTTACCATGTTGTTCCGACAGGCCGACGTTGTGCTTGAACTAGTTACGGGCATAGCGTGGGTGGACGGAAAAACAAAGAAACCTGTTGCAAGGGCCAGAGTTGTGCCCTGATGACGACATCAGCATTCATTTCAGCGGCATTTGACTCGAAACGCCATCGAGTCGGATGGCTGCTGGAACAGTGGGCAGAGCACTTATGGGAATGCCCCACATGCTGTGAGGCCAGTTTCTAACCAAAAAGAGAATGATATAATAATCAAAAGAAAATGACATTAATTACACTAAAACGTAATTAGTTGACTTAGATAATAGACAGAAACAGATGATGTCTTTTTATCATTGAAACAGTACGATAATAGAAAAAGCACACAGTAATACTTAAAATTGTCAGATCTTCTTGTGCTGTCTGGTAATTTTATATTTACTGAGAGCATTCACTGATTACATCTTAATTTTCACTTTGTTTTTCAGCAAAAAAGTGGCAGTGCATCTGTAACAAATGTAGCACAGCATCGAAAGACTGTAGAAAGCACTCTTGGTGTATTACCTCACAAACAGACGATAGTTGCATTACTGCAGCCTGGCAGCAAAATTAAGATCAAAGTTGGCTTTCAGCCAAAAGATGACCTGGCCAGATCTTCTCTTATAGTTATCAGGTAACTCATTTCAATCTGTTTTTTTCTCTGCTTTTGCTGTAAGGCGTCGCAGGACTGACTGATGATCAGTTTGTGGGCGTTGGCACATTTGGTCGCTTGGTGTGCAGTAATCATGTGACGTCTAAGAACTTTGGTAACTCCATCAATCCTTATTCTTCTTAATCTTCTTCTACCTCTTGTTGTTTCCATTCTTGTGTTATATGCTATTACCATTGATCAGTATGGATTAATTCTCATCCAGTGGAAAAATCATTTCATTCTTCAAACCAGTTTTAATGTACAGCGATAAAGGGTAATATAGATTGGTGAAACTTGGAATCTAGTAATAACTGCAGCAAAACTGAAATCCAACATGTGAAACTAGAAGATAAGAGTGATGAAGTTCTGTTAATCACTGGATACACACGTGATAACACATGACAATTGATGTTCTGACCAAAAGGCTTCACATAAGTCTGTTTATCCAAGGAGCACAATATAATGGCAGTCACCTGAACAACATCGACATCCTGATTTTCTGCTCTGTTGAAGTGGTCAGCTAAAAGGAGTCTTGGTGGTTGATGTACAAAGTTGACAGAATCAATGTCCGAGCCCCTTTCCCATCTCCCCTATTTACGGTATGGTGCACTATTTACAAATTATGTCATGGATGGCGTTAAGAACACACATGTAAAACGCTCTTGAATGGTGAAAGTGACTATAGGTGCCCCTTTCTATCTTGTGTGTTATATTGTGCTCTTAATAAAGACCTTTTAGTTGAAATGTACAGATGCAAGGTCAGTGCTTCAAGCTCTCCAGTCTGGAAAACTAACGGACTTGGAAAAACTACTTAGCGAATTGTCTTACCAGTATAGGGTAACCATGCAGTGGATACCCTCTCACTGTGGAATACCAGGAAATGAAAAAGCAGACCAACTGGCTAAGGAAGGTGCTGCCGAAGACCAACCAGACATACCAATCATCTACCATCAGAAAAAACAGATGATCAAGTCAATAAGAAAGCCACAAACACCAACACAAGATTACTATCACATTATGAACAGAACAGGACACAACCGACTCCGCAGTCACATGTATACAAAGTTCAAGATTGGCAACACGGCCATGTGTACATGTGGACAGGCAGCACAGAGTGCCAAACATATACTTCAAGAGTGTTCTGAGCATGAAACGCTGAGGCAGACATATTGGCCAGAGGAAACAACACTGGAATCAAAGCTCTATGGGCCACTGTATGAACTACAAAAGACAGTGAGTTTTATTAAGGAGACAGAATTACAGATATAGACATGTTTCAAGTGAACGGAAGAAGAAGAAGTTGAAATGTCAATTTTATGAGTTATCTCTGATTCCAGTGATTAGCAAAACCATTTACCGTTTCCAAGCTGTACTTATTGGATTATAGTTTTTCTGCAATTGTTACTTATCAATAATCTGTATATATTATCATGACCACGTGTTGCCAAGGCCCAAAAAGAGAGCAAAGAATAACAGTACTGAAAGCAGCCATGCATGTCATAAGAAGGGACTGAGAAGGTGAAGTAGGCTTTCCTATCCCATAGGACTAATCCAAAATCCATGTAGAAGTTTGGATGCTTCAAGACAAAAGGCACAACTATTCTAGCCAAACTATAAACTTTACTGCAACCCATTCCATTCTCTGGGGTTATATCCTGCTACTTAGCGAGAGTTTAAGAACCAGTGTATATAAAGAAGATTGCATTATTTACCAGTTAAAAAAATATTACTTTCCCACATAATTTTACTGTTCATCTTATTTCAGAAATAACTTGACAATTATTGATGCTGTTGTAGTTCAAGGTCAGGGTCGTAAAGGTGAGATGAGGTTTAATAATAAAAAGCCAGGCTCATATTCAGCCTTGACCTTTGAGATGACAGAAAAGCATCTAAAAAACTGTGATAGTAAGTATATTTTTTTTTACAAAAAACTTCGATTGCATCACCTTTGACCTAGAATTTATAGGGAGGTCATTTAGTACATATGCAAGTTCACATCCTACCAAAAATACTCCTCTGAATGGCATGCGATCTCAGAGTGGCCAAAAGAAGCGTTACAAGAACTTGTTAAAGTTCTCAGTGAAGGCCTTTGACATAAGCTATAACACATGGGGAAATGCTGCACGAAACAGCTACAATAAAGCTCTGCAATAAAATAAAAGAGGCAGAACATTGTGTGGGAAAAAAAGGATAAATGCCGCATCTCAGTAGCGGGAACTAGCTAGAAAGTTATGGGTAGATCAAACACTATGGAACATGATCATCCCATGCCCAAAACTGTCCAAGGAACTTTAGAGCTACAATATCAGCCACCTACTAACTCATAGACATGATTATTCTTCTAATTCTAAATGAATTTCATACGGTAGATTATACTATTTTAATGTTGTGTGTTTTCATTTGTTGTCAGTTGAGAAAAAATCTCAACTTTACATTTGACATTAGCAGTAATATTTTAGCAGTAATATTTTAGCAGTAATATTTTAGCAGTAATATTTGAGGGAAATCTCTTTTGGTCTCCAGTAATTACAAGCAATCAAGCTTTTGTTTCCTATGTGCAATTGTGGAGGGTGGGGGTCTCCTGAGATTTCTTTCATACCCATACGACTCCACTAGAACAAATAGAAAGTTATGTTACATATCATGAATGTAAGACTATAATAAAAGCAATATTTTAAAAAAAAGTAGAAGCAGATCCAACCAACTGCATAGTCAATGTCATACAAAGTTCAGACCGTTATCTTCAGACTACAAATTGGCCACAACAGACTGAGAAGTCAAATGTTCAGAAAACTCAAAATTGGTGAGACAGACCTGTGCACCGACTGAACCCGGAGACTGCACAATACATTCTTCATGCATGTCAACTCTACCAAGAAGAGACAGAGTCGATGACCTGAAGCAAATTACAGTTCATTGAATATATTGATGCTGTAACCTGATATCTGAAGAACAATAAAGAAGAATGCCCAGAAGACTGCAAGCAGTATAAAATGTATAGAGAAGTCTTTTACTCAGGATATGTCTATATTTATTTAGAAAACTATATGTATTTAGAAGACTATATGTATCTAGAAGACTATATGTATTTAGAAGACTGTGTTTCATCATATATTTGCAATACAGAAATCCAATCACATGAAAGCTTGCAACCATTTAGTGGTACAATGTTAACCACTTCATCCATATAGCTTCAATTTGATTTTAGGAAAATAATTTTGTGGATAAATAATTGAATTATAATTTTTATAATAAATAATACAAGTATAGGTTTTATGATAATAATTGAACTATATTTTTTTAGTTTCTTCTCAAACTCCCAACATATCTCTCTTTTAGAAGGATAGTGATTCTACCACATTTCCAGGAACACATAGTTAACAGAAATGTGTTGTGATGCCATTTCATTATGCCAATGTCCAGATACATCTGACTTCAGCAGTGTGTCACATTTGTACAAAAAGCTACCTGGCATCCAAGTAAAAACCATTTAGAAGCTGAAACAAGCATTCAGCAATGATGCCTTAAACATGAAAAAATTGGAGTACCACTGTCTTAAAAGACAAAGGAGAAAGTCATAGTTCTTCTTCAGAGTTCATTCTCAAACTCCCGTTGGATCTCTCTTGTAACAAGACAATGATCCTACTAGATTTCCCGCAGGTTGCAGTCCAAAGAGTGTAAATGCATTTGTGTTACCATTTTATTTGCACCAATGAACCGACACATCCGCCTTCATCGGTATGGCAATAGTTCACGGGTTTGACATGTAAAAAAAGACACAACACGGCTGCTGGAACGGAGAGCACTTACGGGAGTGCACAGTGTGATATAATAGTTTCTAATCAAGAAGAAAAACACACAATGGTACAAGTAGGCCTGTGATTTCTTGTACATACTGTGGAACTGTGGAAGACTCTTTGAGGCTTATATTGATCCTGTTAGTCACAGCCATCATCATCACCTAGATCATAGAATATATTTCTTATAGCACACCAATAATAGAATCATCTGACAAGACAGAAAGCTGTTACTACATTTCAGCTGATTAATGTATAATTCTGCAATGTCTGTCTAAATAGTGTCTTGTCTGCCTCGTCTCACTTCTAATTTTGATGTTTCAATATTTGTCTAGCAACAGAAAAGAAACTCAACAAAAATGTGATGCCTAACTTTACTGTACGGCGACCGTTTACCCTGAGAAACTCTGGAGAGTTGCCTTTCTACATCCATGGTTTCAGTATCAATGAGCTTCCCTGTGAAGGATACGGATTCAAAGTTCTGGACTGTTCTGGATTTGAGTTACCCCCAAATTCAAGTCGCAAAATTAATATCGCGTATGTAATTTTTTCTTCAAAATTAATATAGTGTATGAAATTTTTGCTTCAATCTAGTTAATTTTTAAGCAAACATTACGTTATGTTCACTTTAAAGATACATTGTTTTTTTTAAATTATAGAGTGTAATTTTTGCTTTAGCATTAGTATAACGTCTGTAAAATGAATATAGCGTATATAATTTTAGCTTCAAAATTAATATTGATCTTTGTAATATTTTGCTTTAAAATTATTGTAACTTAGGTAATTTTTGCTTCAAAATAAATAATAGTATATGTAATTTTTGCATTAATATTTATATAGCATAGATTTATTAATTTTTTTAAATTAATAATAAGACAGCGTAACATGTTTTTCCAGAACCTATGGGTTTTTCCGGTAGTAATAATTTTGAGGACTCTATCAGGGGCAACAATCATGTCTGTCACACAACGAAGTTTGATAGGTCAAGGATGATTCAATTTCTGGCACTCTGCCTGCTATTGTCATTAATATCATACTTTTATAAAAAGTTTAATCTGAAAATTATGTTACATTCTTATGTACTTTATCTTGTCAAGCTTCTTTATTTTTTCATTATAATTTTTTTAAAGTTTAATCTGAAAATTATGTTACGTTTTTATGTACTTTTTCTTGTCAAGCTACTTTGTTTTTTCATTAGAATTTATGATAGTTGCTAAAAATGTGATTTTTGGTAAAATAGCACACGTTTATTGGGGCAAGATGGCACATTCAAAATGAATGAAGAAAATGCTGATGACTGGAGAAAGTTGCAGATGACGATCTAAAGCCGTGATGATGCATGGTACAAAGTGAACAAAAAAGTTGTCCTCGATCTCTTCCTGTTTTAACTATGTTCTCCAAATCTATATATATATATATTCATGCTAAACCAATTTGCTGGAGCCTGCGACAACTTTGGCTTCACTGTCACCACAAAGAAAACAGAGGTCATATTTCAACCGACATCAAACATCCCACATTTACATCCCCATATAAAAATCAATAGAAGGTGGTACTGCTAGTAGAACATAATAGAAAATAATACTCACGTGGAAGACAGGTAATGAAGTCCTACTGAATGACGACTAAAACACTACACACTATCATTATATTCTGTGTTTTGTTTTGTTGTACGTACCATATTTACATCCGTTAGTGATAGTGTGTAGTGTTTTAGTCGTCATTCAGTACGACTTCATTACCCGTCTTCCACGTGAGTATTATTTTCATATAAAAATCAAAGAACTTGAAACAGTTAATAGTTTTACCTACTAGGCAGACTATTTCACAAGCTGTAAACATTGAGACTGAGGTAAACAACACAATAGCACAAGCTAGTGCCAAATGTGGAAGACTGCACAAAAATGTATGGAACAGAAGGGGAATAATGACTACAACCAAACTCATAGATTACCAGGCAGTAGTAATATCATCACTTCTTTATGCCCTTGAAACATGGACATTACTGATTCACTTCAGCATAGTCAGGCTCAAACAGAAAGATTGGATAGAATCCAGAATGAGGCAATGCAAATTATTTTGGGTTGTACGAGAGATTTGTCGTCATGGGCCATGCGATACTTACTTGATTGCCCAACTACAGAGCAAAGAATACAAATGTACAGGGCGCGGGACAACCAACAAATCACTGCTGATAAAGAGCACCCTCTACACCCTGAAATTATCAAAGTGAAAAGTAGTCGACTTTAAGAGAGGAAAGTCATGGATGGGGCATGCATAGGACGTTATACAGAGCGTGTACAGATTGGAGGATGTGCTACCTGGTGCCAAATGGAGTCTGGCGCCCTCAGATTGTCCAACAGCCTTCGAAGTAATAATAACACTCAATAGAGAGTGTAGGGAGTGGCGTCCAACAGCGGTTGAGTTGGAGGTGCTCGATCTGATTGGCATGAATTCATGATTGGCATGAATTCAAGGGAAGGTGATATGATTATATATACAGATGGAGTGCTCTGGGCCTTCACGGCTCAAAGGTAGGAGGAGACCATCAGAGAGGAAAGTGGTGCATTCGCTCAGACAACAAGCAGCATGAATGTAGAGTCTGACAGTAACCAAAGCTTTGAAATGGGAGTGCTCACAGACTGCAAGCATGCCTGTGTACTCAGTGACTCCATGAGCATAATTGTGAAAATTCGGGAGCCACGTTTGGGAACAGTGGCTGGATGCAGTTAAGAATTCCTGTCTGCGTAAAGTGACTTTTATTTTTGTGACAGGACATGAGGGAGCCTGAGGTGATGAGAGAGCAGATAGGTTGGTCGCCCACACTACTACTATGGCTATTGGTGAAGCGATGGATCGGGCAGACATTTTGATTGTCCTACGGGAAAACGCACGAACAAATGGCTATACTAGTGACGATGGCTCTTGTTCCATGACGAATGATGGCCAACCAAAGACGCACTGGGACCGCCAGTCAACGTGTAATGGCGACTACACTCAAGGAGAGATCTGAGCACATATGGACTTGTCCGGAGTGCAATGACGATCATCCAATGACTAATTTCGACATAGACACAAATTAATGTAAATAACCAAAATAGTATTAATTAATAGTAAATATATTAATATTTATAATATTAATATAAATAGTCAATATGTTAATAGGAAATAACACAAATTAATGGGATAGTCTTGCACACGACAAGAGTGTTGCAGCAGCTGCAGAGAAACTCAGTCATGATGCTGGTGCTGCGCAGCAAAAAACACGCTACAGGAAAGGCCAAAGCTGCTCAATGTCCCACATACTCTCGCACATGATCAGAGTATGGTAAATTCCAGGCATGCATAGGACTTAATAGTCATAGCCGAGCAACCGCAGACATCATCATCTTTATCATCATTAAACTCAGTTGGGCTGAATGGTCATTGTTGATTACAACAAACGAACAATGTGTATGTAAATGGTTTTTATTTGATGTAAAATTATTGCTAGCACAACAATGCTTAACTACAGCTTACATACAGTAATGATTTTCTAGCAAATTGTTTGATATAACAATGGTTGTTATTTGACATAAATTATTGCTAGTCATACAAACAACCATGTTTAGTTCTAGGTTATAGTGATGGTTCTTGTAACAACTTTTATTTTTACAGTGGAATCTTGTTATAAAAACTTGGTCTGGACCAACAATAAATGTATGTAATAACTGAAATTCGTTATATACAATATAAACAATAAAAGTAAATATAACTGGGGATTTTGAAAAATGTTGTTATATAGGGAAATATGTTTTAAAAGAATGCGCTATAGATGGATTCTCACCTGTACTATACTTAGACTAATGCTTTTGTTGAATTTCTGAACAGGTTTACTCCAGACTTTACAATGTCCCAAATTCAGCGGATGTTAACAATTCATACCAGTCTTGGACCTCCGGCCACCAAAGCAAACTATTCACTACAGGCTATGGTACCTTATGACCTTCTATCCCAGTGTTCTGCAGCTCTTCCTCGACCAAACTGGGAATCTCTGCTATATTACATTATTGTATGCTTAATGGCCATCATTATTGTGTGTATCATGGGCCTAGCTTATGTCGAATCGGACAGAGTGCTGGCAGACTATATTCGCAAGAGATTGAAAGCCTGCAATGGTACTCTAACATTTGACAAAGGGAAAGTTTTTGATTTGAAAAGTGTAGGAGGAATAGTCACAAACTCAATACAGAATAATACAGCAAACTCATCAAGTGCACACATAGGAAAGAACTCAGTTTCAAACTCTGTTAGCTTATTAACAAATAGTAGGTCATTAACAAATGGCCATATTGATACAGAAAAAGATAGAAGTAGCATAAACCAGCTTCACAATCATGCAAGCAATATTTTAAACCCACATGCAACATCTTCAGGGAAGACAAATACCCCCAACGGCAGCAGAAACTCTGGGCATAATTTTGTCAGCAGGCTTATGAAAATGGTGAGGTCTGTCTCATTATTGAAATATTTAAACTCACCAAAGAAGACTTTGACAGGGCAACAGGAGAAACCTCCAACTAAAGACTCATGTACTTCACCTCCTAGTCCAGTACAAAAACCTACTGCAACTGTCTCAGCTTTGAGACAAGAGCCAAACGTGACAAGTCCAGTTTCATCTACACTTCAAGAAAATGTGATTCTCTCAGAGAAATCTATACCAGTTAACAATTTTTCTTCTCGTGGCCGCAAAGGCAGACTGAATAATCGACGTCAGATCATTGTAGATGCTTCGGGTGACACAAACTCTGACCAGACTTTTAAAAAAATTAAAGAAAGTAAGGATCCGTCTCCTGTTGATTTGAACTCTGTCAAACGGAGCACAACAGCCATGATTGATGACTTTGACGAAACCCCAATTATAAAATATAACTCGGCTATGGATCAACTGGATGATCTTGATGACATGGATGTTAAACTGGATATGTTCAGTTCGAAATTAGGTATGTTATATTTCGTGTGTGGTTCCCATTAAGTTTATCTGCCGTTTTTCTTCCTGGTATTGTTAAGTCAAAACATCATATATCATTGTGTACAGTTGTTAGCATGCCTTGTTTTTTATTTGTAATACTGGATCTATTTCCATTCATACTTCTATTTGCCCTGTGTTCCCGCAGCTGGCATATTTCCAACATGTTGGGTTATCTCTGACACTAATGATGTTTCTCACTAAACTATGTAGATCTCTTTTCTTTGGTGTGCTCAGTTTTGTTTGGAGGTGGCTGTAGATGTCAGCCCTTCATGTCGACGTACACCATTTTGTATGCTTCGAAGCATGTATGGAAATTGTGACACAATAAAAGTCTTAGTAAATAAAGTTCTAGAAAGCCACTTGAGGGCAGCAATTTCATTCTGTGGTTGTGTCAACCTTGATGTGGTTGTCCTGTATGTTCCACTTCAACAATGACACACATTAACAATAAAACCCCAGCCAAATTTCTCACACCGAGGCACAGGCTCATCTATTCTTAATGTCTTTTCAGCCTGTGCCATCTATGACATGCCTCACTTGATTCTTGTTGCATTTAGATCATGAATATTCAAGTGTGGTCTGTGTTTTTGGTCCACCGTGGTACGCATGTATAATTTAGCTTGGCAAGGGCACGGCGGAAATGTAGTGATAGTGACGCCCAGTATATGTCTCATTTTCACAATAGGAGTATTCCTAGTGCAGCCCAGGATTTTATTCATTCCCTCACTCTGCACACATTTTAGATGTTCACATTGTAAATCTGAAAGTGTTTGGATTCCTAATCCATAGTCAACCACAAACATAACTAACTGATAGAGGAGAAGGGTTAGCAGATGTTGCTCAAGGCGAGAAGCTACCATAGAAGCTACTAGACCTCATCTACATCATTGTATTTGTTTCTTAAATTGGAGATTAAAACTTCTTACCAGGACATGATTCTTTCAACATAAGACATGAGTCTATGTTTGTTATATAAATAACCAAATGTCAGAGGGTGTCCGACAAAGTGAATGGTGCCGCAGTAACCTAATGAACAAATAGTCAAGCAAAATGAATTAAACAGGTTACTAAAACACTTACCTTGCCTATTAATAAAAAATCTATTTAAAAAAGTATATATAAAAATACATACAATAAAACTAAACAGGACAATTCTCCACGTATCGGCTCAAATTGAACCTTTTTCAAGAGACAAACAACAGAAAACAACAAAATAAAAACAAAATAGATGACTAGATTTCATCAAGCCCCGTCTCCATGATGGAGACGGGGCTTGATGAAATCTAGTCATCTATTTGCAAAAAATCGTAAGAAAGGCATCATTGTGTAAGATGATGTGCTATGACACTTCCAAAAGAAAACCTCAATATACAGTCATGTCATCTATTAAGGTTTTCTATTGCATGGGTGGTTTGTCTAGTAGATCATTGTTGAGACCCACAGGCATTCTTTTTAGCAGGCCTAGACTTGAGATTGTCTAGATTTAGCAACACTTGCTCTCACATTACAAACATACAAAAATATTAATTAGCTGCTCTTATTTGTTTTTGCTAGGAAAACATCGTGCAGGCAAACATGGCAAGTCCAAGAACAAGAATGACATCAACAAAGACAATCTGCTTTGTCAGGACAGCTCTCTAGCTGATGATGGGGATGATGTCTCATCCACCACTACAGAGTCATCAGGTGGAGATGTTGATGATAAGGTAACTCTCTATGACAAGATTTTCCAGTGGCCTACTATCGACTCATTGAGCTCACTAAAGTTACATACGATTATAAATAAGTATAGACTATCGTAGGATATCCGACAAGGTGGAGAGTGCCACAGTAACAAAACCAAGCAGCGATAAATACTATGTTGATATTATTCTTTTTCAGCGTTCATTCTCAAATTCCCGCTTGATCTCTCTTATAGCAGGACAATGGCCCTGCTAGATTTCCAGTAAGATGTAGTCCAGACAATAGAAATGCGTTGTGTCACCGTTTTATTTGCACCAATGGCCCAACACATCCATCTTTGGCAGGATATAATATATATATATATATATATATATATATATATATATATATATATATATATATATATATATATATATATATATATATATAGCAGAATATATATATAATATGTTGAATATAATATTAGTACTAGATAATCTAACTACTAAATAAACATATAAATTTCATATAAACCGATTTATTAAAATCTGTGGAAAAGAGAAATAACAAAATGTCTTTGTTTTTTGTGTTATTTCTTTTACATTGGTTTTAATATTTGGTAGTTGGATTATCTCGAAACAATATATTAACCCTTTCAACCCTATGAGATTTCCCAGTTGTCAATCCCTGATTCCTAAGACAAGGGGCACAACTCCTCCAAAATATGGATATGATGATGATAACATTGCATTTTCTTTCAAACTTTTCATTATATCACACTCAGACTTGGCAGATCAACATAAAAATAAATAGTCTTGCATAAACCTATATCAAAGATAATTTAATACATATATGTTTTAAATAATAAACTGTCAAACTCGACATAATGTGGGGAAAATTATTTTTTTTACCTTTGGGGTGTTGAGTAGAGGAGTCATATTGAGATGAAAATATTGAGATATATTCTCAAATCCCCTTTTTCCCAAACAGGGTGAGATGCCCAAAACGTTGAACCTGTCATCTGTACTCCAGTATATGCCATACTCAAACAGAATACACAGGTCCATCATAATATAAATTTAAAAAATGATTGCAGATGTTCAGCACATGTCTTCTTTCCTTGTTTGTTCTTTGCGTGCGTTATATTACATACAAATTTGTCCGATCGGCTGCAAATTGATAAACTCATCTTTGACAATGATGCTAAAGTATTCATAACGTGTGGCAATCTCATCAAGATTATGTACAGACCCAACGTTTTGTACAAAACTCTCAACTTCTACTGAAAAAACTACATCACTACGGCAAATTTGTGATATCACAATTAGTGCCACGAATGTCCATCTCTTTGTCTGAAACATTAGGCCTATCTAACAAGAACATCACTGTCACTTTCCACGTTATATTTGATACACAAATTACCTACATCATGCATATTTCCATCATAACTACGGCTGTCATCATCAGTGAATAATATCTTCCATTTCCAGATTAGGTGTAATAATTCAATATTTTAAAAAAATCGTAAAAAATGTGTCTTATTTCCGATCGCTGCAATGAAACATAAATCAGAAAGCTAGACCATGTATCTACGCAATGGTCATGGTTTTTAATAGTCCCGGCGCAAACTAGAAATGTAATATCGATCGCAATGAAACAAGTAACAAAAATTGAGTGGCAGCAAAACAAAAATCAGTTAAAACTCTGCTAATTTAAAAAAAATTGTAATAAATCAATTTTATGTCCAATTGCTCCGATTAAAACATAAAATAGAAGCTAAACCATGGATCTACGCAATGGTCATGGTTTCTAAAAGACCCGGCACACTTAAAAAATGTCATATCAATCGCAACGACACAAGTAGTAAAAAAAACCGATGCGCGGGCGCTCTAGGTGTCAGCAAGTTGAAGTAGCGCACAGGCGCTCTAAGGGGCATTCGGTTAAGATAGCATTACTCATATACAATTGCCTATTCATTTAGGGAAAATCAACTTTGTTAGGTGTAAGAAATCATTACAGTTTTATTGTAGAGCCTGGTATATTCTACTGTTGTCTTATCTTAGGTGCTTTTTTATCTTTCCTGTAGAATTCTCTCAACCAAGACAACACATCAGACATTACTACAACATCTATTGGAAATAACTCAACAAGCAACAGGAGGTGGAAGACAAGAGGCAGCAACAAGCACTTTGAACGCCTTGTTGTAGCAACACACGGAGGTGAACTGCTTGAGGATGATTCCAACTTTGAAGTAACTTCCAAGTCCAAGGCCCACCGCAAGATAAGAGTCAACAAAGAGACTTTTGGAGGGGACATAATGATTCCAAGGTATTTCTCTTTTTATAATTATTATCTAAAACACTGATTGTTGAATATGTAGAGTTAACGATTTAACATAACACATCTTTGTTCACCATGTAGATTTATTGATTGGACATAACACATCTTTGTTCACCATGTAGATTTATTGATTGGACATAACACATCTTTGTTCACCATGTAGATTTATTGATTGGACATATCACTTCTTTGTTTACTCTCAAACTCACCGACATGGATCATAGATTATATTTCTTACAACACAACAATAATACTATCATCTGGATAGACGGAAATCTGCCTACTAATTCATATAAAACATAGTTTTTGTTTTGATGATTATGCTTGAAAGTAATGTCATAATAACTGATTTTTTTTTTTCCATTTGTATCCACAACTAATTGCAGCACAATAGAATTGCCTTATTGTCTTCCGAAAGAGAAAGAAAAGACGGACAATGATGCATCCAAACGAGCAAAAAAAGCAAAGAAGAACCAAAAAGGGAAAGGTGACTTGGATGAAAAACGTTTATCATTGTTTTTTTTTATTGTTGTTGCTATGTTGTGCAGAATGACTTGTTCTAGAATATGTTTGTTGGTGAGTTATTGCATGACTGTACATTAATCCCTCTTAACATTGTGTTTGTATGTGTGCTCAGTAAATTGTACTAGTTCAATTATCATGTTATAATGTTGTGTTTGGACAATGAGTCGACTCACAGATTAAAGTTACTTTCTTTTTAAAATTAAAACCTTCATGTCTTATGTAGTAACTATTCACAGTTAATAGTTTAGTCAATATTTGTAATAAACATTCATGTAATTATTTATAATTCTCAGTAATAGTTTAGTAAATATTTTGGTATGGGATCCTAAAATAAAACTAGTCTTTGAAAATTTGTCTATAAAGGTATCTATAGAATAAGTCGTTGGTAAAGTGCAGAAAATTAATATTTTTCTGTGATTTTATTTTGTGTAGAATGCTGATTGTAGAATGTAAAGCACTGGTTTTATTAATATAAAGAACTGTATTTAATACATTAAGGAACTAAACACAACTAATAAACATAACACTGTCAGTAGAAATAATACACAAAAATACATTTACACAGTTGAGGAATTAAACAAAAACAAATTATAACACAGTAAACAGAGTCACAAATGATCAAATTCTTTACAACTAGTATCAGAACTGTTCCCAATTTAATGTGTTTGACATTTCTGTTTACGTTGGTATCCATGATGTTGAATGAATGACTTACTACTACCTGGGAAGAGGAGAAAGGGCAGACCAAGAAGACGATGGACTGACGACATTAAAGATTACATGAATGCATCACTAGAAAATGCAAGCCACATCGCCCAAGACAGAGAGGGGTTCAGAGAGTTCATTTTGAAAACAACGTTCTGGAAGGAATATGTCACATGACACATCAGAACTGACACAGAAAATAATCATGTAGACATATTAGGAGTACATACAATTTTGTATGTGTATTGACGCAACTAAGCACGACTCAGCACTGTACACTACATCAACCTGTGTATACACATTTTCAGTGGGGTTTTAGTTTAGGATCACATACCGGTATTTTTAATCATTTTTAATTCTTAGTAATTTAGTCCGCTGAAGACTGATGTGTCGGGTCATCGGCACAAATAAAACTGATACAACAGGTTTCCATTTTTTGGACTATGTCCTGCTGGAAATCTAGTAGGATCATTGTCCTACTACAAAGAGAGATCCAGCGGGAGTTTGAGAATGAACATTGAAGAAGTAATTTAGTCAATATTCTGAACTCTTTGCTTCCCAGGAGGTTGTGTATTAAAAACCAGAGGATGATCTTTTGTGAATATATTTAAATGTTTGCAAACTGTTAGGTTTCATATGAAGTATATACCTCCAAAGATGTGCCGGGCCATTGGTATATTTACATTCTCTGGAAGTCTCAAACCATTGTCCTGCTACAAGAGATATCTTTGGGGGTTTGAGAATGAAGGCTTGAAGAAGAAGAATATAGAATATTATTATATATTAATGACAAGAGGGAAATCTGTAGAATAATTATCCAACACAATTTTATGCTTACAGTAAACATACTTCTATCCTAATGGAAACCAAAAGGCAAATCATAAACTCAATCTTCATACCAATGTGTTGTTATCATTGTCAGACGTTTACACTAAAGAACAAGAGAGAATGCTTACTATGTGAGAAATGAAATGTCTAAGAAAAGCAGCAAACAGACCATGAAGAAAGAGATCATGTGAGGAATGAAGAGAATACAAGAACTGTTTGAATAATGTATGTGATTAAATTTATTGAAAAACAGACTGAAATGGTTCGGCCACTTAATGAGAATGAACCCTATTGGCCATCGTCAAGAGCATACAACATTAAAATGGAAACCAGACAATACAAAGACCAAGAAGAAGGTTGATTGAAGCAGTTACCAATGTTCTGCAATGTTAACAATATTACTACATCAAACGACCAAACGTGCCATAGCCCGAAAACCGATTGTCATTCAATCCTTCGATTTAACAAATCCTTCGATTCAACTTAACAGCACTAGCAGAGAAACTACAGTCGATGGATAGACACTTCAAGTATCATTAATATTAGCATAAATTCAAGAATTTGCACACGTGCTAGCAGAAATCAAACTTAGAATAAGATACACTAACATTCAACGCAATTTTTATCAGAAAATTCTTTGGGAGTTGCTAAAATAATACCTGATTTCAAAACTTTCATACACAGGTTTCAGTAGCATAATCTCTTGACATGGTACACTTGTTTCAGTAGCATAATCTCTTGACATGGTACACTTGTTTCAGTAGCATAATCTCTTGACATGGTACACTTGTTTCAGTAGCATAATTTGTTGACATGGTACACTTGTTTCAGTAGCATAATCTCTTGACATGGTACACTTGTTTCAGTAGCATAATCTCTTGACATGGTACACTTGTTTCAGTAGCATAATCTCTTGACATGGTACACTTGTTTCAGTAGCATAATCTCTTGACATGGTACACTTGTTTCAGTAGCATAATCTCTTGACATGGTACACTTGTTTCAGTAGCATAATCTCTTGACATGGTACACTTGTTTCAGTAGCATAATCTCTTGACATGGTACACTTGTTTCAGTAGCATAATCTCTTGACATGGTACACTTGTTTCAGTAGCATAATCTCTTGACATGGTACACTTGTTTCAGTAGCATAATCTCTTGACATGGTACACTTGTTTCAGTAGCATAATCTCTTGACATGGTACACTTGTTTCAGTAGCATAATCTCTTGACATGGTACACTTGTTTCAGTAGCATAATCTCTTGACATGGTACACTTGTTTCAGTAGCATAATCTCTTGACATGGTACACTTGTTTCAGTAGCATAATCTCTTGACATTGAACAGACGCTGTTAACATTTTTCCCTAGTGTTTTTGTTTGCATAAAGTACAAATTGTAGAATGCAAATTATTCAAGGAATGAATTTAATTTTTTTTAAACCATCAACCTAACACTAACATCTTTCTTTCATGTAGACAGTTTGCAATAGTTTGTAAGAATTCATGATGATGGAATGATTAGAATTAGCAGATTTGTTTACAATTTGCAGCAGAACAAAAAAATAATGATGTATAAAAATTATAATTACTCACATTTTTTTCTAAGCATGAAACCCCCAACTTACTCTTTGTGAACCAGTGTAAACACATTTTCAAAGTCTTGTGTTATTTTAGGAACATATACCAAAAATGTTTGCGTTAGAAACTAGTTAAAAATTAAAAAATGTCCGCTGAAAAGACCAGCGTTAAAATTTAAGCGTTAGAAACTAATTAAAAATGAAACACATCTATGTTAAAAATAACTAGCGGGAACCAACCTTTACATGTCTTTCTGCTTCATATTCTTTTTTCGTCAGTTTTCATTCTCAAACTCTCGCTGGATCTCTCTTGCAGCAGGACAGTTGTCCTACTAGATTTCCAGCCGTATGTAGTCCAGATAATGGAAATGCATAGTGTTGTCATTTTATTTGCGACAATGGCCCAACACATCTGCCTTCAGCAGTACCATCATACAAATTGTGACATGTTGAATTTATGCAAGAACAATTTAGATTTTTAAACCAGTTTTTTAAATTTAAAACATCAAATTTTTGTGTGTGCAATATTCTGACATTTATTATTACTGTGTTGTTGTTTTTTCTCTTATGTTCTTGTGCTAGGTTTGTCCCACACATATATCCACTCAACAATTGAAGGAGCTGAACTCTCCTCTGATAATGGCAGGGAGTCACCTCCCCCTATTTGGGATCAGCCGTGTATGTCAGAAAATGACCTAAATCCTGGTTAGCAGCATTGACTATTTACTTGATTTCATTACGTTTTTCCTGTTAATTCCATATGACCGTTTTTGTTTGAGAACTCTCCTTAATCTCTATTTTTTATTGCAATGAGGGTTTTTATGCTCTGATTAAAGGGGTGCGATTCAACAAGTAGCCAATATCTGTTTTGGGTTTTTGTGTGTGATATGTTTACTGAAATTCAACTCAATCTTAACTTTTACTAAAAATAGAATAGAAAAATTGAATGCTGTTTGATGCATGGCACCCTGTCGTACAGGGGTCGGTTGCCTTTGGTCTGCAGGCCGGATGAGAAAAAAAGTTAATCTTAAAGCTTATACACATTAATGTTAATACATATACATGGGCATATATATATATATATCATAAGGATTATTCTATTTGATTATTTCCTTTGGCAATGTTTGTCAGTTTATGTTTATACAAGGGTGAAATGAAAAGTTTTGCCTTATAGGCGATAATTTTATTAATATTCAAGATGCACGTATGAACTTTACCATTTTCTGAAAGCTTGGAATGTTCTTATAAGTGAGGTGTCATTATTTTTCAATATAGTCCCCATTCCGGTCCACGCACAAACACCAACATCGGACTAGTTGTTACATCCCATCCAGGAAGAAATCAGAGATTTTGCCCCGAAAGCACGTGGGCACTTTCAAAACTTTTCAATTTGCCCTCGTACGTAATTAATATAAATTTATTTAGAGTTAGTTATGTAAAACACAACTTTCCTAATCCTAAAATAATTAATATACCAATTAATTTAAATATAATATTTAGATGGATTAATCCTAAAATAAACTGGTAGGCACTCATTCCAAACAAGAACCACATGCATGCTACACACACATGTTGTGTGGAGATTAGTTTTCACAGTTTATTAAAGTGATGTTCTAGACCAGGATTGAAATCAGTACTTGCATAATTTTTTTTAGGGGCACCCTCGTGTTAGCAGTTTTACATTGTTTGAATACTGGCAGGCAGAGTAATTTGGGCCGAAGGGCAGGGTCCAGCCTGCAGGCCTTAGGTTGCCAACCCCTGCTGTAGTACATACCTGCCGACTGTCGGAAAGATCATTCTATATTTAACCCCAAAATTGTGTGCTTTGACCCCAAATTCTATCTAAGATTGATATAATGCACGTTGTTACAGATAAATATGTTATAGGTAACTAACTATGGGTGTACAAAATGAAATCTGTGCACCGGTATGTCCTATGTAAGGTCACTTGTCCTCAATGATACCTAAGAATATCCTATAATAATAATACAGAAAGTCGGTACCAGTTGGCAGGTATGCTGAAGTGAATTTCTAATCCCATGTAAAGTCAAATTTAACTAAAGATCACATTAGTTTGTCATGAAATAAAGTTAACATTTTATGTCTTTAAGCAAGGCTGCACTAGGTGATATAACATGGAAATGTGTCCACTTTAATGTTAACATTGAACACTGCTAACTTTAATGCTAACATTGAATGTTGCTAGCACGAGTTTTAGCTTGCTTCTAGCATTGATGAGTCTGATTTGATTTCATCCAGGAGACAATTGAAGAAACAATTTGATATGATTACTAGCCACAGTTAGGGGATGTGATACAAATACTGTTTCCTCATCACTAATGTGGGGATTAACTTTAGGTCCTTGCACACATATTAAAAGGACCCAGTTCAGAAGTTGAAAAGTGTAGACTGGTGTGTCACTGCCTGATCAATTTAAAAAAAGTGGTGGATGAAATTTTTAGATGTCTAAAAGAAATAAAGATGCCTTTATTTGAGACCTTCCTGTGTGGGCAAGAGATCGGAAGTGGTAAGACACTGAAGTATTAGCTAGCACGCTGAAGTCGGGTGTATCAGGTCATTGACAAAAATAAAATTGTGCGGCACAGCTCATTTATTTTCTCTGGACTGCATACTGTTGGATATCTAGTGTGACCCCAATTGCTGCTGCAAGAGTGATCCTGTGGGAGTTTGAGAATGTACAACAACCAAAATAAAAGAGTGAGGGATTACAGCTCATGCAATGACAATGGTCAATCCATACTAGATTTGCACACATTTTGTAGTTACAATGTAATAACTCCATTGGGATTCTTGCTTGAGCTACAGAATTTAAGTGCTTGAAGTTACAGTTGTCAGGCAGCTTATTTAATGATTGATAAGTGATTGAAGTAATAGTCTCAACAGGTAGCTTGCTTAATGATTGATAAGTGCTTGAAGTAAGTCTCGGCAGGCAACTTGCTTAATGATTGATAAGTGCTTGAAGTAAGTCTCGGCAGGCAACTTGCTTAATGATTGATAAGTGCTTGAAGTAATAGTCTCGGCAGGCAACTTGCTTAATGATTAATAAGGACAGAATACATATGGGAAACTCGAATACTATGAAGTGAATCTACTAACAACAACAGAGTTAAATTTCATAGTTTAAGGAACAGCCTAATCTTGAGAGAATTCAAATGATAGTTTACAACTTTTTAAACAAATTATCAATTTGAAAAATAATGCATTAGCTAGTTATGATTTTACAACTTCTGTTGTTTTTTTTTGCATAACATTGTTTACTAACTTTATTGATTATATTTTGATGTCAACTATTGCATGTTTTGTCTTATTTTCAATGCTTTTTTTCTTCATTATTTGTAATAAGATTATTCATTAACAATATATTTGACGTAGTATTATTAGACATAAAATAGGCTGCTTGTCCAAGATATCATATGTTGTGCAGATTTAGTATTAACATTCATTATATTAGTGGTGGTTCAATGGGTTGTGCTGTTGTTTTGAGTGCAGTCAAGGAGATGTAGGAAATGTTTATTTTTCTGTCTAAACTGTGACACCTGAGGTGATGCGGGGTGTTGCATCAGGCCACAGTTCTGAATTGTATTGACATTTAGTGGTTTAAAATTCAGATACTTTTTTCCTATTTTTTCTCTTGCCATTATTAATGACAATAATCTGTACACAAAAAGGATTAGGATGATTAAATTGGTAAGAGAAATATGAAATTATTAAATTGGGAAGAGTGTAATTGTATAACCAAACTGCGAAGACAAATGACATAATTAAACTTGGAAGACTAATATGAAATGATTAAATTGGGAAGACAAGTATGAAATGATTAAATTTGGAAGAGTATAATTGTATAACCAAACTGAGGAGAAAAATAAGGGATGATTAAATTGAGGTAAAAATGAAAAACTGTAAAAATAGATTATAAAATAAGAAAGAAATCGTTTAAAATAAAATAAAAAATAAATTATTAAATGAAATGAATAATGAAGTGATTAAATTGGGAAGAAAAAGGTAATGAGGTGATTACATTGGGAAGAAAAAGGTAATGAGGTGATTACATTGGAAGGGACAATGAGATTATTGAATTGAGAATTAATTAGTAAGATGATTAGAATAAATAAATTGTAATTGTGATGTTAGTTCTTTTTAAGTCCAAGATGGCACATAGGGTAGCAGTCATTTTTTGTCTTCATGTTGAGCGCCTCATTTCAAGTTGCTTTATTTCTTTTGTATTGCTTATGCCAAATATTGTGCTTTAATTGTGGTGTGACATTGTTTAAATCCTTCTTGTAGACACAGTTGTTTAGGGTTTGAAGATGTATCGTGGAAGTTACTTTTGCTTATATATAAAGCTGATCCTTGCAGTTTTTGTGCTTGCTTCATTGAATTTATTCAAAGTAATGGTGGATTTTTTCTTACTGTTGACCTGAAATGTAGAACTACAATCCTCCCACTGTTTCTCTTGAAATGCTTACTTGTTAGCAACTTGCAAAGTGGATATTGATTTTATTTGCCTTTTTTTTTTTATCTTAAAGATCTGTTGTTTTGTCATATTTTCTCCATAAACAGAATACAATGTCAAGTGAAACTTTATAATGTATTCTTGACAGCACAATGTCCAGTCCCCACTGGTTTTATTCTGTACCACAATGTCCAGTTGACCTATAGCAGGATTTCTCAACCTTTTCAGATGACGAGCACCACCAACAAGTAATTTTTCGTACTCGTGAGCACTTAACTCATGAGTAACACTTGACCTAAAGGCACAAACAGCCAACCACCTCCAGAACTTCTTAGTCACCTCTGATGACTTGCATGGCAGGTCATACTGGGGTTATTATTTACTCCCCTCAGACTCCAGCAACGTACGAACAAGGTGTGAGAATTATCAGCAGCAAGAGGATACAACATGAAAATGGAAACAACAAAAGGAAGATCAAGAAGAAGGTGGATTGAAGGAGTAATCAACATTCTGAGACATCTCAATATTATTGCATATCAAGCAACCAAGTGTGCCATATATCGAAAGCCCTAGATTCTCCACGCAATCTTTTGACACCTTACAGCACAAGAGAAAAGACGATAGATAGATCTCCTCCTTTCTTGGCACAGAGGAAGCTCAGTGGTTAGCGCACTCACTTCCTAGTCTGGTAATGCTAGGTTCATAATATTTTAAATCACCAACCTAGCCTAAGGAAATGGGTACCAAATCTTCTGAGAAGAAAAGACAGCAGACATGATGCTGATTATATAATCCCTAGATAATATGATTAGTTAGTCATTGTGATAGTTAGTCATTGAAAAAATATGGGCCTAACACCTTTTCCCTAAAATATCTCAGATGTGAATAAGGGAAATTTCACTTTATACTTTTCTCCCTTTTTTTGTTCATTTGACATTCACACTTCCCTTATTTTTAACTATTTTTTTTCCATTATTTTTGAAAGCAGACTTTTAAGTTAAATATTATAACCAAACTTAAATTCTTTTCAACAAAATTATTAATGAATGCAAAATTAATATGAATTGCTAACCCTGTTATGGAGATTGGAAGCATCTGTAAAGTCATCCACTGTTACAGCATGTACATCAACCATGTTATGGCATTTGATTGTTATGGTGAGATAAAGCTCAATACTCCCCAATCTTCATTTTTCATGAGATAGATAAAATCCTTCAAGATAAGCAATCTGAACAAATTGTTCAGTTTTTCACCGTGTATGGCAAATACACCATAGCCCCTCACAGGACCAATAACTTGCCAGAATAGAGTCCTTCTAACAACTTCAGCAAGAAGCCACTGCTGCAACCATCTGGGCAGAAAAAATTCTCGCACCAACCAGGCAACAATGTCACAAGAAAGGCCCACAGACACTGATATAACCAAAAAAGGAATTTATTCCTAGGTTCAAAGAGGTTTGCCTCTGCCAAATGAGGCAATCCACCAGTTAACAAACAAATAATTATGCTTTCCTTTTGACATGCACAAGTATAGATATGTTTGTGTAATGTTTGTATATACATTGGAATCCCTCTATAGCGCATCCTTTTATAACAAATTTCCCTCTATAACAACACTTTTCAAAATCCCCACTTATATTCATTCTCTTTTGTATTGTATATAGCGAATTTCTGTTGTTACATACGCAATTCTTAGGTCCCGACAAATTTGTTATAATGGGATTCTACTGTAATAATTGGCTATTGTGGCTTGACTTTTGAAAATATATTATTTTGAGTCTAGTTTTTTTTACTATAAACATGATTTCCTATTCTGAATGGGACTTGATTTGATTTTCAATGGTTTTTATTATTTTTTCCCTTCATTTGAAGGTGACCTGAGCGAGTTGTCTATGCAAACTGCAAGTTTTGCCCAGAAACACACTCGACCCATCATCTCAAACATAGAAACAGTAACAGGACATCACGCTGGATTTGGTAACACAACAAATAACGGTAGTGGATCACTAAACTTCTTACAAGATTGTATGTCCAGCAATAGCCGTTCAGGAAGTTACAGCAGTATTGTCAGTAACAGTCCCACAGTCCATGTTACTGATCCATTGGGTCACTCCAATACTGGCTTTAGCCCTAGAATCAGTGGAGGGTCTATTGGAAATAATCCCTTGGATGCTGTTCGGTTTGGCCCCACTGGATATGGTGCTTTCACTGAGAATGGATTGCCTGGTATTGTGACAGGAGGTGAGTGGTTTTTTTAGGTAACAAAAGATGTTTGTCTTCTGTGCTATGTGAACATTCTATGAACTTGTCAACAAAAGATGTTATGTCTTTACTTTACTATAAGATGTTATGTCTTCTGTACTAAGTATGTGAATTTTCTATGAACTAGTCACTTTTCCTTATTTCTCTGTCTTAAAAAAAATGCTAGACACACCAAACTTGAAATCCCGGCATTTCCTATTCTCCTTTCAACTACTGTTTCATATCTACTATCATTTGTGATTATGTATCCTTGATATAAATAATGATCCACTTGTTGCAGTACAGCTCCATGTATTTTTATGTTCAGTGTTTGTTCCATCAATAATTATGCTGATTCTCATAGTTGTTATTTTCTGGATGTTAATCTAGTTCATAATCTCTGCTTGGTTTGTCTACTTGATCTGTTAGTTTTTGTATAGGATATTGCCTTTGAATTCATGTTGAATTTTTTGCCACCACAGGATATTGTGTTGACCAAGAGATTAGAGCATTGGTTCACATAAGGGTTCGATCCCTGGTTAGGATTGGGTTTTTTCTGTCAGAGATAAATGAAAAAACTCACCCTGTAAATGACGTGGCGACAGCAAGAACTTGCAGCCTTAATCACAAAGCTACAAAATCCCTCCCTGCAACACCCTAACGGGAAACATGCAGTATTTTAACATATATTTCAGTAGCATTGCCTGGATTTCATGAAATGGCATGACTGAACTACGACCAATTTTCATGAGTTGAGACTAATTGACTGTCTCACTATCCCCCTCCACTGCCAGGGAGGCCAGTCACTACCTATGTTCAAGTCTGTTTAATGTATTTATATCAGCTAACATCTTTGACTATTTACAGGTCTCCCTACCAGCTGGAACACTGCAGTACATTCAGTTTCTCTAGATTCAAGGTAGGAATTTTGCAATGCTGTGTCACTGCTGCCTTGTGAATTGTAGATATGGGAAGAACTTGCACACACTTGAGTTACATGGTGCTCAATAGTCAAAAAATATGCAGAATCTTTGTGAAAAGAAGAGAAATAAAGTAGCGCAACAGCAGAGAGTAGCTAGAAAGTCACTGGTAAATATAAAAACCATCTGCAATGGTCACCACATGCCAGAATATCATCCAAGTACATTTGTGGCCAGAATAAGGCTTTCTATCTACAAACTCATAGTCGAGGATGTAACTCGTAACTGAATTTCAAAAATAGATATAACAAATGGTCATCATCATCATCATGTGATGGATAAACATGTTGACAATAGTCAAGAGATAGTTATTATACAAGTCTAGACAAAAATGGTTAGGTATGATATGTATTGAACATATCACAAGACAGATAGTAAAATGGTTCGGTCACTTATGAGAATGAAGCTAAATCAAATACCAGTAGGAGCATATAACACAAGAATATCAGAGCATAAATCCAAAGATAGATCATGGAAACGGTGGATAGAAAACAAGATAACCTTGATTCTTGATTAGAAACTGGCCTCACGGCAAATGGGGCATTTCCATAAGTGCTCCGTCCTCTGTTCCAGCAGCCATCTGACTCAATGGTGTTTCGAGTCTAATGTCACCGAAATAGATGTCGATATCAGGGCACAACTCTGGCCTTTGCGACAGGTTTCTTTGTTGTTCCGCCCACCCACGCCGTACCCGTAACTAATTCAAGCACGTCGGCCTGTAAGAACAACATGGTAACTGTTATCGAAGGTTACGACTACGAGATTGTATAGATGACGTGCCATGAAGCTTCTATAAGAAGATTACCTCAATATAAAGGCATGTCATCTACTAAGGTTTTCTGTTGCATGGGTGGTTTGTCTAGTGAGACCCACAGATGCAACCGCATGCAGAGATAACCTTGAACAAACATGGACTCAACATAACCAAGGCGACACATCTGGCCTTGGAATGAAAACTCATGCTCCCACCCGTTGTGCTTAACGGTAAGTGTGGATACCAACAACCATTATTCACCTGGGGAAAAATAATAGACAAAAATGAAAGGTAGAAATATCTGTGAAAGGTTGAGAAATCTCAATAACACAATCACTACGCTCAAATGCCAAAAATCACAAAGAAATGCCTACATGGTTCTACTAGAATGATGGCATGAAAATTAAAGTCCTAAATTTTGCACCTAAGGACAGGCCAATCTGTATATTTTTTGGTTAGTTCTCAAACTCCCACTAGATCTCTCTTGTAACAGGACACATTCTCAAACTCCCACTGGATCTCTCTTGTAGCAGGACACATTCTCAAACTCCCACTAGATCTCTCTTGTAACAGGACACATTCTCAAACTCCCACTGGATCTCTCTTGTAACAGGACACATTCTCAAACTCCCACTGGATCTCTCTTGTAGCAGGACACATTCTCAAACTCCCACTAGATCTCTCTTGTAACAGGACACATTCTCAAACTCCCACAAGATCTCTCTTGTAACAGGACACATTCTCAAACTCCCACTAGATCTCTCTTGTAGACCATGGTCCTGCTAGATTTCCAGCAAGATGTAGTTCAAGGAACAGAAATGTGTTGTCATCATTTTTTTTTGCTTCAATGGCACAGCACATCCAACTTCTGCTTGGTAACTAATAAATTCAGTGTTTCACTTCTACTGAACAGTGAATGTCTGTAACCATATTAATAGTAGGCCAACTGTACGAGAGAATTGGTTTCTGTACTGGACACCAACCTATGCGCTAACCACAGTCAAGCATACTTAACCTTTTAAGAGCTGTAGGTATCATATCAACAGTCAGAGACAACTAGGTATTTGTATTTAAATTTGCTTGGAAACCATGATATTGTAGTGTCTAAATCCCCTTGCTTGTCAACCAGATGACTCTGTGTTCAATTTCTACTAAGACTCGGAGGTCTAAAAATATCATCCATTCACCACAACATTAGTACGAGGCCTCAAGATCTGAGGATGTCCAGAAATTATGCCAACAGCACTTAGTACATGCCAAAAGTGACACTAGTCCAACAGTTTCTGGTCAACCACTGGCTAGACAGTTGTTCATCTGTAGATAAAACTTTTTGTGTGACACAGACTTTGGTTTTTTTTGTTTTTCTTTCAAACTCCCGCTAGATCTCTCTTGTAACAGGTTGATGGTACTACTAGATTTTCATCAGGATCTAGTCTGAAAATGGAGAAGTGTTTGCACTTTTGCTGTCAGGTTTCAAAATGAGTGCAAAATTAGCAACACTTTTGGCCTACCACATGCTGTAGCTGGTGACCACGGAGGTTTCTGGGGGTGGAGTTTGCAGTCCCATTTTATAGAGGGTCAAATTGATCCATAAGCCATGCTGAAATCAGATGTGTCAGACCAAAAGGCACTTATAGAGCAGCTAAGTTGTAAACCATGGCACAATGCATTCCGTACTCTGGACAACATCCTGCAGATTAACAGGATTTTGAGAACGAAAGCAGGAGACATGTTGTATCATGGTTTCATGTGCACCATTGCCCCAACACATCTGAGTTCAGCAGTATGACACTGATTCATAACTCAACTTGCCTCTGCCTATTCTTCAGTGTCTCTTCTATCATTTCAGCTCCAACTACGGACTTCACCCAATGGCAGAGTACAGTAACCAAAGTGGGTTTGGTCTAGCACCAGCTAGAGGAATTGACAGCTTTACTTATGTCAACAATGGTTAGTTCAATACAAATATCTATTCCTAAAGTGAGAAAGTTATAAAATTGCTACAATATTATGTGTAGTTTCTATTTCTCAAAGTGAGAAAGTTATCAAATTGCTACAATATTATGTGTAGTTTCTATTTCTCAAAGTGAGAAAGTTATCAAATTGCTACAATATTATGTGTAGTTTCTATTTCTCAAAGTGAGAAAGTGATCACATTACTAAAATATTATGTGTAGTTCTTATGGAGAACGAATGTGTTGTGCCATGGTTTTACAGCTTAGGTGTGATATCTGCGCCTTTTGGCCTGACTCATTTGACTTCAGCATTGCTTCTGGAATCTCTCTATAGGATGGGAAAATGAACTCCACCCCAAAACTTCCTGCAACATTCGTGGTAGGTAACAGTCTTCCTTTCAGACCTCGGCAACAAACTATCACGATGTATTTTTATATTTCGTTCAGCTGTGTGTTTTCTGGACCTGAAGGGAAATTTTAAAAATGGAAACGCTGCTATTTTCCCCAAACATGTCATAAGAGGAGGCCACTGCAAAAGTTGGACATGCAGTTAACTGGTCTGACCTATCACCATCTGTCTTTCATTTGCTCGGACCCTTAAAGAAAGCTCTAAAGGAACAACGCTTCCACTCCATTGAAGTCATGATAACTGTGACAAAATCCCCACGAAGACGAAAGTGTCGGCCATTGGCACACATAAAATGGCGACACAACACATTTCCATTCTCGGGACTACATCCTGCTGGAAATCTAGTAGAACCATGGTCCTGCTACAAGGGAGATCCAGCGGGAGTTTGAGAATGAATGCTGAAAAAGAAGAACTGTGACAAAATGGTAAAATGAGCAAAGTCCTTCTTCTCTGGCAAAATTCACTGTCTGCCCATACAGTGAGGTTCATGTTTGAATGGTTATGGTGATTTCTTCTGATGATACAAGTGCATAATTGTTCTCTAATAATTGCTTTACATTATTATAACAACTGCTGATGTACATTTGATAGTCTTGTAATAAGCCCCACTTAGATTGGTTTCTTTTTTGCTCACAATCTCGAAGTAGGCAGGTATATGTATGTTTGTAAGGTATGCTAAAATTCATGCTGTGTTTTGAGAAACATCAAACTGTATTCTTAATTGTCAGATTTGAACATGTTGTACCCTCTCTACGCTGGAGGTGCTCCGGAAAATATAAACCAGCCCCAACTGACCATGATGCAACAGTTACAGGTAGAAAGACGTCGTCGCCTGTGGGAACATCAGCAGAAAGTTAGCAAAGGTGAGTTTTCTAGTCCCTGGCCAAACATGTAGACAACTTATATTTACTGTATATCTTTGAGCTGATGATAGTTCTGATTACAGGGAGCGAACAATAACTTCAAGTCCTGTTTGACATTGGTAGTACAAGAAAGTGAAACAGGGGCTTCATTCTAAACAAGAAGAAAACAAGTAGAGGTTGTTTCAAAGAAATACACACCGCCAAAATGCAGTATTACTATCAATGATGCAAAATTAAATCAAACGGATGAAGTCAAGCATCCTGGCACCATTTTAACATCAAGAACCATCCTGGCACCATCAAGAACATGGTAGCACAGGCCAAATCAAATCAAGATTTCAAAAAATGAAAAACATTCTATGCAATAGAGTAATATCAATACATACACAAGTTTGAGTGCTAGGATATGGTATTGAGCCAATCATTCTTTATGGAAGTGAAGCATGGACTGCAAACAAAAGTGCTCAAGATAAGTTGGAGGCAGCTGAGATGTGGTTCTTAAGAAGAATGATGAAAATTACATGGACAGCTAAGAAAACTAATGTAGAAGTTCTAAGAGATTCTGGGGTAAAATGACAAATTATAGCGACAATTAGAAACAGATAATCCCGCCAAAGACAGGTGTGTCGGACAATTGGCGCAAATAAAACAGCGACACAGCACATTTCCATTCTCTGGACTACATCCTGCTGGAAATCTAGTAGGATTTCCTATATAGATGTGCTGATATAATATGTAGGTGCTGATATAATATGTAGACATAGCTTAGACAGATCTGGGACATATAGATATGCTGATAGTAATATGTAAACATAGCTTAGACACCCCTGTTGCTGAAAGGCATTAAAGGGTTTAGCGAATAGATAGATGTGTTGTCGGCCGTCTGTTGCAATCTAATTTTTCCAGTTTTTAGTCCTGTTGTTATAACCTGCTTTGAGCCAGACCTGCTGTTGGCACACACTCCTTCCTCCAAGTTTGCTGTATTGAGTCAGACCTGCTGTTGGCACACACTCCTCCCTCCAAGTTTGCTGTGTTGAGTCAGACCTGCTGTTGGCACACACTCCTCCCTCTCCCTCCAAGTTTGCTGTGTTGAGTCAGACCTGCTGTTGGCACACACTCCTCCCTCCAAGTTTGCTGTGTTGAGCCAGATCTTCTGTTGGCACACACTCCTCCCTCCAAGTTTGCTGTATTGAGTCAGACCTGCTGTTGGCACACACTCCTCCCTCCAAGTTTGCTGTATTGAGTCAGACCTGCTGTTGGCACACACTCCTCCCTCTCCCTCCAAGTTTGCTGTATTGAGTCAGACCTGCTGTTGGCACACACTCCTCCCTCCAAGTTTTCTGTATTGAGTCAGACCTGCTGTTGGCACACACTCCTCCCTCCAAGTTTTCTGTATTGAGTCAGACCTGCTGTTGGCACACACTCCTCCCTCCAAGTTTGCTGTATTGAGCCAGACCTGCTGTTGGCACACACTCCTCCCTCCAAGTTTGCTGTGTTGAGTCAGACCTGCTGTTGGCACACACTCCTCCCTCCAAGTTTGCTGTATTGAGCCAGACCTGCTGTTGGCACACACTCCTCCCTCCAAGTTTGCTGTATTGAGTCAGACATGCTGTTGGCACACACTCCTACCTCCAAGTTTGCTGTATTGAGCCAGACCTGCTGTTGGCACACACTCCTCCCTCCAAGTTTGCTGTGTTGAGTCAGACCTGCTGTTGGCACACACTCCTCCCTCCAAGTTTGCTGTGTTGAGTCAGACCTGCTGTTGGCACACACTCCTCCCTCCAAGTTTGCTGTATTGAGTCAGACCTGCTGTTGGCACACACTCCTCCCTCTCCCTCCAAGTTTTCTGTATTGAGTCAGACCTGCTGTTGGCACACACTCCTCCCTCTCCCTCCAAGTTTTCTGTATTGAGTCAGACCTGCTGTTGGCACACACTCCTCCCTCTCCCTCCAAGTTTTCTGTATTGAGTCAGACCTGCTGTTGGCACACACTCCTCCCTCTCCCTCCAAGTTTGCTGTATTGAGTCAGACCTGCTGTTGGCACACACTCCTCCCTCTCCCTCCAAGTTTGCTGTATTGAGTCAGACCTGCTGTTGGCACACACTCCTCCCTCTAAGTTTGCTGTGTTGTCTACCAGCACTTCTTTATTTTTCAGGATCATCCTTTGGTTTTGTTACCTGATATATTCTTTTGTTTTCATTCTCAAACTATTGCAGATAAACAGGATGTAGTTTGGAGAATGGAATATGTTGTGTCATGGTTTACAGCTTAATTTCAATATCTGTGTCTTTTGACCTGACAGATCTGACTTCAGTATGGCCTCTGGATCACTTTAACCCTGTAAGGAATGTGATACCTTGTGACTCCACCCCAAAACCTCTTTAGTCTCCTTTTAACAACATTGTTACCTTCAGAATACATCGAGAAGCAATGGTTTGGACACCTTATGAGAATGAACCAACTACCAACAAGAACATAGAACATAAGTAGATCTAGATACATTGCCAGAGGAAGACCTAGAACAAGATGGATAGATAACATCAACAAGGCAACACTGAACATTGATTCAATGCAGACAAGGCGACACATTTAGCCTTAGATAGACAACTAAAGCTCTTAGTAACCACCCCTTTCACTTAACGGCAAGTGTGGATATTATGACCATCATCCACCTGGGAATAGACAATAGAAGGTAACACTGTCTCTTTTCTGTGCTCTCCTGTCAGTCGTGGCATCATGTGAGCGCCAGAAGTAAATTTTCCGTCCAAGTTTTGTAGAAAAACATAAAACATAATATGACTATGTCTGAGTAATAGATAAATATGTCTAAATAAAGATCATGTTTTCATGTGTTTCAGGCGAAGACTGGCCTGGTTTCAGCAGACCTATGGTCCATAATGATAGTTTGTGGGACACTGACTACAACCCTGACCACACTGGATGGTCTACTAACACCGATAACACCCCTACTGGTTCCGTAAGTTCAACACAATAGTTTGTCATTTATTTTATTCAATTTTGGCAGACCATTTCAATATTTGTTTACAATATATGCATGTGACCAGCATTATTAGCTGCTGTTTTGACCACTGGAGGTCAACTTTGACTGATCTCTGACAAACATCTATGGTCTGTCAGTGGCACCTAGTTCACACATGCTACATAAAATTATGTTACAACAGGGTTTGTCCTCACTAGTCTGGAGGTACAGATAGTAAAGATGGCATACATTTCATGCTGTCTTACATCAAGCATTTTCACAGATCAGTTATGTCTTTAATCTGCTCAATTATGCAAACATATCTGACATTAGGTATTAGGTATTTTGATTATCATCTGCGCACACCGGACACGTCCATAGGTGCTCAGATCTCCGCTTCAGTAAATAAACTTCTCTTCTATAAACATTTTCAGCAAAGGAATATTTTGGTGCCTTTTGAAAAAAGTGTCCTTCCACTTGCACCTAATTTAGTGTCTACCATTTTGTGCTATGTTTGTGTTTTAATTTTTTTATTTTTTTTCATATAGGCAAGGGGCAGTTCTACTATATGTTTTAACGTGCTGTGTTTTAACACAACTATTTCTGTTGGGTAACATGTAGGCATAGCTTACACATACTTGGGTATATAAACATGTAATATGTAGACATAGCTTAGACAGAACTGGGACATATAGATGTGTTGATTGTAATATGTAGACATAGCTGGGACATATAGATGTGTTAATTGTAATATGTAGACATAGCTGGGACATATAGATGTGTTGATTGTAATATGTAGACATAGCTGGGACATATAGATGTGTTAATTGTAATATGTAGACATAGCTGGGACATATAGATGTGTTGATTGTAATATGTAGACATAGCTGGGACATATAGATGTGTTAATTGTAATATGTAGACATAGCTGGGACATATAGATGTGTTGATTGTAATATGTAGACATAGCTGGGACATATAGATGTGTTGATTGTAATATGTAGACATAGCTTAGACAGACCTGGGACATATAGATGTGTTGATTGTAATATGTAGACATATCTTAGACAGACCTGGGACATATAGATGTGTTGATTGTAATATGTAGACATAGCTGAGACAGACCTGGGACATATAGATGTGTTGATTGTAATATGTAGACATAGCTGGGACATATAGATGTGTTGATTGTAATATGTAGACATAGCTGGGATATATAGATGTGTTGATTGTAATATGTAGACATAGCTTAGACAGACCTGGGACATATAGATGTGTTGATTGTAATATGTAGACATAGCTGGGACATATAGATGTGTTGATTGTAATATGTAGACATAGATGGGACATATAGATGTGTTGATTGTAATATGTAGACATAGCTGAGACAGACCTGGGACATATAGATATGTTGATTGTAATATGTAGAAATAGCCTAGAATGTGATCTAATAACAGAAATTTAACCTAATGGCAGAAATGTGATCGACCGGTAATAACAGAAATGTGATCTAATAACAGAAATTGGACTTAATGGCAGGGACTAAATTGGGTTTTTCTCCAGTTGCTTTATCTATTTTAATAATTGTTTACAATTTTAGCATGTGACCAACTTCAGCAGCCGCTGTTTTGACCACTGGAGGTAATCTTTGTCTTACAGCTGGCAGACATGGTTGGACTGTCAGCGATACCTTGTATACACATGCTACAATAAACTATCTGGTGTGACTATCTGGTCTGTCCTCACTAGTCTGGGGGTACAGATAATACGGGTGACATACATTTCAGGCTGTCTTACATCAAGTATCTTCACAATTATAAATTCATGCTGTTACCATTCTGAATTATGCATTAAATTTTCTGACATGTTGCCTCTTTTAGAAACATTTTTGTCCAGAGTTTTTAGTCATATCATCTATCTGGTTAGGATTTATCATCATGTCTAAGATTTTTCTGTTGTTTGGGGGTTGTTCTATCTGTCTATCTATCTATCTATCTATTTGCTGAATTCTTTATTGATTGTCAGCGTTAGGGGGTAGAGATGAGTACTCTGGAGATGACCCTCGTCTATGTTGAGTTATCTGATAAGTAAAGAGAAAATTTAAAATATTTTAGAATTTGGGATATTATGTGGTGTGCGTTCATATAGAGATCATAGGGGTATCATGTGATGTGTTCATATAGAGATCATAGGGGGTATCATGTGATGTGTTCATATAGAGAACAAAACAAATTTAAATCACCTTTACCATGGCATTGTAAAGGTTCAACCACTGAACCATGTCTATAAAAAGTAAAACACAAAAGTTTTAGGAATACAAAAAATACACAAATATCTACATTTCTATCACAAAATCTTTATCTATTCATTGTCTTTTCTCAGTTTTTGCTGTAAGGCATTGCATGAATGATGATCGGTTTTTTGGGCTATGGCACGTTTAGTCGCTTGATATGCAGTAATATTGTGACATCTCAGAATGTCTGTAACTCCTTCAATCCATCCTCTTCTTTGTCATCTGTATCTTACTGTTTCCATTTTCATGTTGTATGCTCTTACTGCTGGCCAATCAGGATTCATTCTCATTAAACTTTTTCAGCCCAGATATCCATAAATAGCCAAAATCAGATCAAAAGACTGGATAGAATCCAGCGTATAATACTTCGGTGTGCACAAGAGACATATCAACAAGAGCTATGTGGTACCTACTAGAATGTCCAATGGCAGAGCACAGATTACAGTATTGTCGTGCACGGGCGTGCCTTCAGATGCATGCAGACAAGGCATTGCATTCTGAAAAAAAACCCAGTCCTTACCGTGGATTGAACATAGGACCTCACGGGTGAGAGATCAAAGCTTTAACTTCTCGGCCATGCACTACCCCTTATAAAAGACAGATACAGCAAATCTTGTATCACAGTATGAGGGTACTTGGTAGGTGGACAGACATTTTAAATATGCCTTCAAAAAACATGATTATGCATATTGATATTCTTCTTGCTCTCTTCTGCAGGGATTCTGGAGTACCCTAACCAATTCTGCTTCAAATGGATGGTCATCCCTTCAGTCACTGGCAAACATTTGGGCAAGCACTCCACAACCAGACATCAACTCTGTTTCTCAAGGAGGATTCCCCCCAATGGCACGTCCTCAATCTCAAACAGCCCAACAGGTAGGCAGACATTACTTCTGAAGACTATCTGTGGTGTGCCCTTTACAGAATATTTCAGTCACTGCCACTCTGTAAGAAGCCTCTCTCTTCTGTGCAAACTGCTCAGACTCTACCAGTGTCCTGTTCAGAAGGTCTTCAATATCCCTTGATGTCCATCATAGTCTTAGTCTGCCTCATATTCTCTGGCCTGGAGCTTTCCATGATTACTTTTTTTCAACCTTTGAATAAACAATCGTAGACTCATATAAATAGTTAAGAATGCATTGATAGTGGAGTATTTTTTTGTATTTAGATTTAATTCCACATTTATTACAATACTATTTCTTCTGGAGATCTGTCTTGCGTAGTGGTTAAGCCATTGTGTTCAGGAGCTCACTGGTTCACATCCTCTTTCAACGTCTTGTTTAAAAAGTAGATTATTTCAGAGACCCCTGTTGATTGTTTGAAGCTATGAAGTTAGTAGCATTATTGGCAGGTGAAGTTTTGTTTTGTTGTGAGGAGCAATGTACATACGGGGTAACCCGTGTATTATTAAACCAATCCTCTAGGAATATTTTTTATTTCATTGTTTCTAGAATGACAGCTGACAAGAACCCATGTTACGTCTTTTTTTAAGATTATGATTTTTTTCCACTGAAATTTGCTGTTTAAATTGTAGTTAACTGAGCATCATTTCTCTTCCATTCTTTCTTCCAAAGATGACCTCCAACACACCGACCTTCAACCCATTTACATCCATGGCTGACATCTGGAGTCCAAACTCTGCTCCAAATGGGCTTGGAACTAGCACATCTAACTCAATCAACAATGTGTCAGCAGGACAGTGGACTTCTATTTCTCCCTCATCTTTACCTGGAGCTATGAACTCCCCACAGGAAGAGTAACACCCATACAGAACAGTTATTCTGCATGTTTATCAATATGTGAAACAATGTGAGATTAAGATCTTTCAGTTAGGTCAATCATTCATAACAATATATAGAAACAAGATTTCAGTGCAGTTTTACTATTCAGTAGTCTATACCTCATATAATTGCCCTAATTTCTTTAAGACATAGGATTGCATAACCTCTTTTTTAACCTTAGGCATGCTGTGTTTACAATTACGCAATTTCTCTTCTGCCGCTGACTGCTGCAGAATCGGTTTTCGGAAGTGTTACGCAATCGTCAGTGGCTGTTTTGAAATCGCGATAACTGTTTTGTTGTTAGAAATATTTAAATACTATTTGCACATATAAATAAAGAATTAAATTCAGCATATATTGGTGTAAGTTGTGTTTGTGTATGTGATACCAGACGTATGAGGAAGTGATAAAGACAGATTTAGAACTATCTAGAGCTAGGCGTACTGTATTTTTGATCGATCGACAATTGTAAATTATGTTGACTATTATATATTTTACATAATTGAAACACCGTGGTATATTTTAAATAATGAATATGAAGAACTTACCTCTCAAGTTGTTCACTTTTTCAGCTGAATAAACGATGATGATATTCACTGAATATACGATGATAGAAAAGTACAATAAACTCTATTCACTGTCATGTCGCTTTGCCACTAACTATAAATTGTTCTGATTTCCATTTCAAAATCACTTGACATCGTATCCCCGCCAATATCTGCCATTAACAAAATGCCGATAAAGTTTCTTTTCAATGTTGCTACAACATTCTGTCAAAAAGTTACAGATCTCAATTTTTTCATTCGGTTTCAGGTTTACCGAATCGGGCGGTGGACTTCCATGTCAAGACATGACACAATTCCGGTGGTATTCACAGCCCGGTTTGTAAACACAGCGTGCTAAAGGTTAAAATAGATATTTCAGATCAATATGCATCATTTGGGACATCTTTTTTCTAAAAAACTATCAAACTTAGGTTATGAGATTAATTGTTTATTTGTTTCATTTACCATAAATTAAGAGCAATTTTCATTTGCAATATTTCAGTGGGAGAAAGGTTTAACTGATAGCATCCATCTCCTCTCCCGTTATCATTACAACACAAGTGTTGTAATATCGTATATTAATTATTCCAATGTGGTACCCCTAGGGCCCTGACAGGTTATGCGTGTATGGTATGGTTATAAATAGTTATAAGCAATATAGCTTTTGTATATTTTTTAATATAATGGGGTGGGGGCTGATCTCGACTTTATTTTGTACCAGAAGATTCAGCAATATTCAATGCTTTCTTTGATACGTCCATTCTACTCGGAGAGTGTACAAATGTCATTGTATGCTTGAAGAGCTACAAGACTTCCACCTAATGGTGGATTCACATGAGATTTGCTAAGAGTTATCATTTGCTTGATGGTTGGCCTGATGTACCTCTGGTGACACTTTCCATATGCGATCTAAGATTAGTTAAACACCATAACTAATGATAATAGTTAACTCTCTCATATCATTATCACGTGCTGTGATTGATGGTTAAGGTAATCTCATGAAATAATTGTTGGCGTATTTTATTCAAGATTTAGTGACTAACCCAGCATTTTATGGCTGTAGTAATTTTAATTTTCTAGACAATAGTTTACGTTCAGTAAGTTGCAATTTGTCCTGATCTGTGACTGCAGTACAGTGGTGCACGTCACGTGGGTTCAAAACCCGTCACAAGCAATTGTTCATCGAAACTGTTCAGAAAACAATGGCAAACTACTGAACATATTTATATTGCCTAGAAAACCACTACAGATAAAATATGCTGCGCTGATGGTTGCATCCTGAAAAGGGTATGCTATTTTAAAGTTGCCATTGCTTCTGAACAGTCAGGACACAAGTTTTATGCTTTGGGGTTTGAACCTGGTACCTTTGCTGTTTGAGATGCCCATGCTGCCTCCTCGCCACAGAGCCAGACCAATTTCATAAAAGCAACTTGAAACTCCCATTTGATCCACCCCTAATTGCCTGTAAGTGAATAAATTCTCTATTTTTAATGATATTCTTGAAAAATATTATAGCCAGACAGGGAAAAAAACCTATAAGATTGGCATGAAAAAGTACAATTACAAAGTTATATTATGGAAAAGGTAAATTGAGCTTGTGTTCAAGTGAATAAGAAAAACATTAAAATGAATGGTTCTTGTTTGAAATTAGTTCCTATCTATGTATTTTATGGTTAATTAATCTAAATATTATATCAAAATTAAATTAAATATTCATTTTTTAGGGTTAGGGATTAGGGTTAGTTATCTTTTACATAACTAACCCTAAATATATTTATATTTAAATTAATAAATGATTAACATAAACTGATAAACAAAGCCAATGAAAATAATCACACATGTAGGCATTAATTCCAAATCAGTTCCAAGTGAATGTTCAAACCAGCTTTCCATAGAAAATGTATGCTGCTTGAGCATGGTAAAAATTGTATATGTCCACTTTGTGTATTTCTGTAGTTCCAAGTGTAGCTAACAAATGTCATAATGAGTTACTTATCAATGAGTAATGTCAGCACAAACTAGAATGTAGAGTTTAGCAAGCACGTTGAAACTCTATCAAGTGCCATCTGCACAATGTAGGTTGACTGGAAAACACCTCCAACATCCTCTGTCCTTTGCTTTTGTGATGCACACTGTTAGACTGTAACCAGTCCATCTCCTGTGTTTTTTGTCCACTTGTCTCTCTGACTACATCTTGCTTCTCTACCCTCAAGTAAGGTCTTCAACAATATGTCATGTCTTTTAATATGTCCAAAATACTTTCTTTATTTGATGTTTATTTCCTTGACACAGTTCTATTTTCATACGAGGTGTTTGATATTTATTTCCTTGACACAGTTCTATTTTCATACGAGGTGTTTGATATTTATTTCCTTGACACAGTTCTATTTTCATACGAGGTGTTTGATATTTATTTCCTTGACACAGTTCTATTTTCATACGAGGTGTTTGATATTTATTTCCTTGACACAGTTCTATTTTCATACGAGGTGTTTGATATTTATTTCCTTGACACAGTTCTATTTTCATACGAGGTGTTTGATATTTATTTCCTTGACACAGTTCTATTTTCATACGAGGTGTTTGATATTTATTTCCTTGACACAGTTCTATTTTCATACGAGGTGTTTGATATTTATTTCCTTGACACAGTTCTATTTTCATACAAGGTGTTTGATATTTATTTCCTTGACACAGTTCTATTTTCATACAAGTTGTTGTTAGAATGTTAGAAGCTCTGCATTTTCTTCTCATTCTCTGTTTTCCCTATTCTATAAATCCAAATGTCATAGGCATCAATTCTGTCTGCTAATTGTTTGTTCATTGTCCATGTTTCTGAGCCATATATTAATATAGCCTGGGACATTACCACAAAAGAAATTAGATATGCGCAATTTACAGACTCTATTTTGACTGCTAATTAATAACTACAATTCACTGACAAGCTGGAAAATTTTTATAATGAATAAGAAACATTAAAGAGTAACAGGGACATATACTAATAAAAGTTTTGTGTTAGGATTAGTAGTAGCAAATCATAAGAAATTGCACGTGCGACAACACCAGACCGATTTCACTGCTAGTTAATTAAGTGTCACTGTCTGTTCATTGCATATTTTATGGATTAAGCAATCAAACATTTCTATGGAAAGCATGATTGATCAGTATTTAAGTTTAGTTATTTTCTTATACACTAGTACCGCAGCTTGTTATAAATCCAAGTCTGCATTAAGAAGGAAACTAAAGTTAGCATGACTTTAACACTTACAATTAGAGTCTGTGTCAGAGTTGCCACATAGCAGGTACTGTTTATGGCCAAATATGTAAATTATGTAGAAAACTACTGTAAACATAATCAAATGCACCACAGTTAAGAAATGCAATTAAAAGCTCGAAGTCTGTTAGCTTTATCTAAGAAATTGTGGTCTTTAGTTCATGTTTTGTCATGGTTTATGAGAGAAATAGTTCCACCAACCACATTATTTACTGATATAGACTTCTTATAGTGCAAGAAAATATGTAAAAATTGATACATTTTCATATTGACAAAAAAATGGCGTAATCATACATTTTATGGCCAACAGCATGTCGAAATGGCAAAAATTTGGTTGATATGGCAACCCATATTCATGTTGTTACTGAGACATTGTTGAAACTAAACTAAATGCTAAAGAAAATTTATTGATTTGCTTTCTGCAGAGATTTCTGGTATATTTTGTATGTAAGTGTGAGGAATCAATTAGTATTTTGTCACATGGTCACTTTAGCATATGTGTGTGTTTGTTATTTTACAATGATGAACTTACCATTTCACCAATTTATTGATTTACTATTGTTATTGCTGGTTGATTTTCAAAATATTTCATATCTTATGTGTCATCAATATTTGTGGCAAGTGTTATCAATATCTCTACCACAGACTGACTGTCAAAAGTTCTTATCTTTACCACAGACTGACTCAATAGTTCTAATCTCTACCACAGACTGACTGTCAAAAGTTCTTATCTCTACCACAGACTGAATGTCTTTTTGAATTAACTCTTTTCGAGATATCTTCATCACACTTGTTATCTGTCCATGGTGTTCTCAACATCCTTCTATTAAACCACACTTCTACTGACTTTCTACTATTTATCAGTATTCTGCTACGTTTGCTGAGTTTCTGCTAAGTTTGCTGAGTTTCTGCTAAGTTTGCTGAGTTTCTGCTAAGTATGCTGAGTTTCTGCTAAGTATGCTGAGTTTCTGCTAAGTTTGCTGAGTTTCTGCTAAGTTTGCTGAGTTTCTGCTAAGTATGCTGAGTTTCTGCTAAGTATGCTGAGTTTCTGCTAAGTATGCTGAGTTTCTGCTAAGTTTGCTGAGTTTCTGCTAAGTATGCTGAGTTTCTGCTAAGTTTGCTGAGTTTCTGCTAAGTTTGCTGAGTTTCTGCTAAGTTTGCTGAGTTTCTGCTAAGTATGCTGAGTTTCTGCTAAGTTTGCTGAGTTTCTGCTAAGTTTGCTGAGTTTCTGCTAAGTATGCTGAGTTTCTGCTAAGTTTGCTGAGTTTCTGCTAAGTATGCTGAGTTTCTGCTAAGTTTGCTGAGTTTCTGCTAAGTATGCTGAGTTTCTGCTAAGTTTGCTGAGTTTCTGCTAAGTATGCTGAGTTTCTGCTAAGTATGCTGAGTTTCTGCTAAGCAGACTACCCACCTGAAACCATTTAATGTTTGTGTGTGTTCCATGTTTTTCCTGAAGCTAAACTAATTTGATTTAACCACTCTTGGGTTTATTTAAATAAAGGCAAACAGTGTTATGATTTTGTTTCAGTTTCTATTTCACATTTCATAGTCAAATTTGTACAGATGTCTTGTAATCTTGCTGAGAGTTTACCAAAGATAGAAACTAGAAATATAGAATAGTACTTCTTAACCTTTGTGAGATCGCAGCTTAGTAAGCATTTTTATAGAATACCACGACCAATCCAAACATTCTATAAATTTGTTGTATGTTTGTTGTGAAAACATGTTGTCTAGTCATGTTGCGTGATACCATGGTTGCTGGTGCATCTATCAGCTTGTTTTTCTCTGAAATCAGCACTAGTGATTACTTGGACAAGACTGTGGTCCTGTTTGATGTCAGGGATGGCCGAACAATCTTAGCTTCCACCTTCTTTTGGCTGGACTAAGCCCCAATCTCCACTTCAAAGAGTTGGCTGTGATGTGGATTCTGTAACTGTTTACAATTCATGAAGTTCTCGCTATCCAGTGCACATGTTGATGTTGCTGAATCCTGGTGGTTGAGAATCATTGGTCTAGAGTGTGGAGTTGAATGTATCTTGTTAAATCCAGAACCTTTGGCAGGGTTTTTATGAAATGTAGTGTTTAGCAGCTACAGGATTGTGCTGTAAACTATTATGTGTTGTATTCCCATCTTGGTTTATACTTGTATTTATATATATATCTTATTGTGTGTGCTTATTCATATTCATGGTCAATTACTTGTAATGTCAACTTAGATATTCATAGTCAATTACTTGTAATGTCAACTTAGATATTCATAGTCAATTACTTGTAATGTCAGCTTAGATATTCATAGTCAATTACTTGTAATGTCAACTTAGATATTCATAGTCAATTACGTGTAATGTCAGCTTAGATATTCATAGTCAATTACTTGTAATGTCAGCTTAGATATTCATAGTCAATTACTTGTAATGTCAGCTTAGATATTCATAGTCAATTACTTGTAATGTCAGCTTAGATATTCATAGTCAATTACGTGTAATGTCAACTTAGATATTCATAGTCAATTACTTGTAATGTCAGCTTAGATAATCACAGTCGGATTACTTGTAATGTCAACTTAGATAATCACAGTCGGATTACTTGTAAGATCAGCTTAGATAATCACAGTCGGATTACTTGTAAGATCAGCTTAGATAATCACAGTCAGATTACTTGTAATGTCAGCTTAGATAATCACAGTCGGATTACTTGTAATGTCAGCTTAGATAATCACAGTCGGATTACTTGTAAGATCAGCTTAGATAATCACATTTTGTATATAAATTTTTCTATATCCTCATTGAGCCACAGTTGTCAATGAAGTTTACAGAACAGATGTATATATGTAGAGATCCTACAATGCTGGAGTACCCAACCCCACCGCTCATATTCTTCATCACTGCTATTGATCGATTGAGTTTCATCAATCATTTATTTGTTTGTACAAATGTTGATATAGAAAACTAATCTCATCTTCATGTGGCCATATATCATTGTTGGTATAGAAGTATATCTCATCTTCATATAGCCGTATATCATTGTTATAAAGTGTTTGCCAGGGAGAGATATATTATCAAAGTTATCTCAAGCCATACTGAAGATGGATGTGTCTGGCTGAAGGCCACAGATATCGCAGCCAAACTGTAAATCATTACACAAGAAATTCTGCAATTCCCGCTAATCTGTGGGAGTTTGAAAAAGATATCAAAGATTAGATAAAGGTACTTAATATTTGATCTGTTAAAAACCACATTATCTCCCTTCATAGTATCAAAATTCTATGGACAGCCAAGAAAACTAGTGTAAACTCTCTCAGAGATACTGGAGTAAGACAATAAATTATAGCAAAAATCTGAAGCAGGCGGTCTAGATTTGCATGTGATTAGGAAAGTAAAACTTGAACATTTAGTAACCACCAGAAAGATCAAGAGAACTTATTAACAACTCAGGAGACAGAGAGTTGTGGAGAATCAGTATCACATTGGCCTCTCGGCATGGCACTTGATTGATTATCTCCCTTCCTTTTACAAATGGAATTTTTCACCCTTATTTCTGTCATTCTATTAAAAAAAAAAATACATTAACCAAGATACAAGTCTGTAGCTCTACATCTGTAATTGTTCTCACTTTCATGATGGCTGATGTTGTGTCATGGTTTACAGCTTGATTGCTGTATCCTGCGCCTTTCAGACGTACACATCTGACTTCAGCATGCATTTGTTTGTCACTTTTTACCTATATTATGGGACAGCCAAGTCTATCACCTACGCCTTAGTTCTTAGTTGACTCGAAACGACATGCACAGCAACACACACTGGCATAGTCTATAGTTTTATGTCACATCTCACGAGAGGGATAAACAAGTGTGCTTACTTGCAATCACCGGGTTACCACGTGCTAGGTTCGAAACCACGTACAGATAAATACAAAATCCGGATTGTGATTTCTCGCTTGACACAACCACTCCTCCAGTCGACTCAGCTGCAAATGATTACCTAACGCATGAGTTAAGGGAGGTAAAGATAGCAAGGAAGGGAAATGGCCACTCCACCAAAAAGTTGCTGCAGCGTAGTACATGAAGAGTTATCTTCATCCCCGGCGGCAGGTTGCTGCCATGGGACATAACTTTACTTTACTTATTTCCCTTTGTTAACTTAAGTCCAGCTTGAATAAAAGTATTCTTCTGCGTTCGTTCTCAAACTCCTGCAGATTAGCAGGATGTAGTCCAGAGAACGGAATGCATTGTATCATGGTTTACAGCATTGCTGCGATATCTGCGCCTTCGGCCTGACACATCCAACTTCAGCATGGCTTTGGGTCACTGACCCTATATGGGATGGGACAGTCAACTCCATCCCATAACCTCCTTAGTCGCCTTTTACAACATGTGTGGAAGGTAAACAGTGTTGCTATTCTTTGCTCCCCTTTCAGGCTCCGGCAACACACATGCGGTATTCTCCTTTGATCACACTTTATAAACAATATCTATCAGTAATTAGTTTGATTATTGTTCAATTCAACAACTTTATAACCAGATAGTTCTCTATCTGTTGTACATTCATCCTTTTTTATACACAATGTTGACTTATTGAACTCTCATGATTGTGTGTATTCTTGCCATCTTTATTCATGTATATGCTAAAGTGACCATGTAGGTTGAAGCTTGTTTTTGTTTTCACATATTGATATATTCATGCACTTGAAAACATCATCTCTATCTCTCATGTAGCTTGTACCATAGTAATAGTACATGGACAAAATACTGAATTGTTTTATGTAATAGGTTCATGAGTCATTTGATAGATTCAGTAACTAAGAACAAAATATTTATAGAGATGAACTACAAATGTCTGTAAGGTCTTGTTGATTGAGCAAGTAGTCAGGATCATAAATTTCTAAAGATGAACAACAAGGTATTGTTGAGTAATTCAGTAGACAGGCACTCAATTTATAAAGATGAACTACAAATGTCTGTAAAGTCTAGCTGATCTTCTATTTGCTGCATGTGGAACAAAATAATACCTACCTGTAAAATGTGTCCAAATCTGTTGTGCACAGGTTTTTGTAGAATGCATTGTTATTTCATGTTTGGAATTATAAATAATAATAATAACAATATTACCAAAACCTTAATTTTAATGTTACCCGTCATCATTAACTATGTCTAATTCCTAACAACAATTCAAACGAAAGATAATTATACGATTGTCTTCATTTTTATTATTAAACGCATTCATTCAGATTAATAGACCCGCCATTATGTGCCCTACGCAGAACAGCAAAATAACACGATTATGGCTTCTACACAGACACCAATGTACACCAGATACAATTTACAGGCCGGTGTTATTTTGTTCCACGTTTCTTCTGTTTGAATAACAGAAAAATAACAGTCTTCTTATTTCCAAGAAGGTATAAAGAAGCTACATGTTTGCAGAAGACAGTGTGATGATTCAATCTGGTGATCCTATCTGCTGAATAAGAATGTACCCTTATTAGTCTTCTTAGAACATCATGCAGCCAGTTTTATTATCTGATGATAATATGATATTAGTATAAGCTATAACAATTCCTTGTCCAGCTATGTTGCTGCGTGATGTACTGTGTTGAAATCCCGCTGCAGGCAATCCTGATCCTTCAGAAAAAAATGGCAAAATACTGAATGTATTTATTTTGGCTAGAAAATCACTACAGCAAAGAAATGCTGGGTTGATGGCTACGTTCTGAATAGGATATGCTGCCAAATCTATACGCTGTCATAAGACTGAAGTACCTTGAAATTAGCAGGCTTACTGCACAGGTACTGCACATACTCTCACCAAGTACTGGCTTAGATTTACCCAGCCATGAACTATCACCAAGTACTGGCTGTAGGTATACCCAGCCATGAACTATCACCAAGCACTGGCTGTAGGTGTACCCAGCCATGAACTATCATCAAGCACTGGCTGTAGGTGTACCCAGCCATGAACTATCAAGTACTGTACCCTGCCAAGAAATCTCAACATGGACACACAAGTTAGTTATGCCAACACAAGAACACACAAAACAGCAATTTTTAGACAAGACAATAAACTGCCCATATTAGTGGCAGACATACATAAATATGTTATCATGAGAAACACTTGTTGTCCAGATAGTTATATTTGCAGGGGCAAATATGTGCCTCAAGAAACATGTCATCTTTGTAACATATTGCGCAAGTTATGTTTAGTATTTTGAACAAATTTCCAGTCATTTTACTAATGTCCTGCGTAATCAGAAATAATCTATTAAAATTTAAAATGACAAACTTGATGTATGATGTATTTCTATATGGCTAAACAAATAATATACTAGGTCAATGCAACACTACCTGGCTAAAATCATCAGATTTTTGCTCGTTGATCAGAATTGATATTATACTGGCGTATAACCTCATTAATGTCCAACTTGTGACAGATGTCTACATTTATAATCAAGTGTCAATGAGGCTAACTTACAATGTACTATGACCTTGAATTTGACCTATGACCCCATTAATGTCTAGCTTGTGATAAATGTCTACATTTATAATCAAGTGTCAATAAGGCTAACTTACAATGCACCATGATCTTGAATTCGACCTATGACCTCATTAATGTCCAGCTTGTGACAAATGTCTACATTTATAATCAAGTGTCAATGAGGCTAATTTACAATGCTCATGACCTTGATCTCTGTGTCCAGATTTGTTCTACAAGTTTCAACCAGCATGCGTACACGGGATGTAGCATTTTAGTGATACTTGCAACAAAATTCCCATTTACTCACCCCCGAGGACAAATTTAGTCCAAGGGACGGACGTCTGATTTTGAGTTTGGCTATGTGTTATGTTAACGAAATAATTGATTTTTGTTTGTCCCCAAAATTTAGTTCAGCCAGATACATCTAAATACTGCTAAATCTGGAACTGTTTATCTCATTTACATTTCATGCGCTGAGTGGTACACGATTAATTCACACAAATAGCACTATCATATTTTGATATGCGTTACAATGTCATAGTCCTGGACTTTTTACTTTAAAGAATTGCTTCATTTTGTTTCTTTCTGCCTAAATTTATATGTAAAGTAATGCATGTTTTAGGCTCTGAGACAGAGGTTTGTCTGGTGGGTATCAGAATCATAAAAGTGGGAATTTATTTCAATATCAGAATCATGAAAGTGGGATTTATTTCAATAGCAGAATCATGAAAGTGGGAATTTATTTCAATAGCAGAATCATGAAAGTGGGAATTTATTTCAATATCAGAATCATGAAAGTGGGATTTATTTCAATAGCAGAATCATGAAAGTGGGAATTTATTTCAATATCAGAATCATGAAAGTGAGAATTTATTTCAATATTGATGTTTGTATGTTTCAGTAAGTAATGACCGTGTGTGTTTGTATGTTTTAGTAAGTAATTAGCGTGTTTGTATGTTTCAGTAAGTAATGACTGTGTGTTTGTATGTTTCAGTAAGTAATGACTGTGTGTGTTTGTATGTTTCAGTATGTAATGACTGTGTGTGTTTGTATGTTCCAGTAAGTAATGACTGTGTGTGTTTGTATGTTCCAGTAAGTAATGACAGTGATTGTATGTTCTAGTAAGTAATGACAGTTCGATTGTATATATCAGAAATTAATGATAATTAACATCCAATAACATTTCATGAATAAGTTAGCTAGTTAATTGCTGGATCATCATCACTGCATTCCGGACAGGTCCATAGGTGCTCAGATCTCTCCTTGAGTGTATCCGCCATTACATGTTGACTGACGGTCCCAGTACGCCATTGATTGACCATCATTCTTCCTCGCCCACGAAACCACTCCTAATCTAGCAACACCACATTTCAAACTAAGAACCAAGCCTTAACCAACCATGAATAAGTAATTGTGTACACAGCAAAATAATCTGAAAAAAGAACACCAGTATTGAGATGTATTTTTTGGGTTAAAGATTAATCGAACACCTTCCCGTCTGATATCTTCGCGGGTCTGGATCAAATCATTTTCTGTTTCATTAATAACATTTCAGAACTGATATGGCAAAGTAGACTATATCCACAAACAAATGTCTGCATTGTCCCCGATAATGCACAGGAAAATGTGCAGTAGTGAACGTATTCTATAAACTGATAATCTCGCTTCCATGAACTGAGGAAAATAAAAGTTCATTACATAAAGTACAACTAATACGGGGAAATGTTTTCTGTACTTGATGTCGTCCAATAACAAATTTTCATTGATATCATTAATTATCATTTGTCACTTCTGCTGTCATAAATTAGAAGCTTTCATTTTCTGCTGTCATAAATTTGAAGCTTTCAGTCACAGCTGTCATAAATTTGAAGCTTTCAGTCACAGCTGTCATAAATTAGCTCTCACTTTCTGCTGTCATAAATCTGAAGATTTCAGTTACTGCTGTCATTAATTATACTTTAATTTTCAGCTGTCATAAATGACAAATGTTTAGTCACTGCTTTCATAAATTAAAAACTTTCAGTCACTGCTGTCATAAATTTGAAGCTTTCAGTCACTGATATAAAAAATAGATTTTCGTCAAGGAAGTAATTTAATATTTACTTTTAGCTCATATTTGCAAGTTGAATTTGTGAATATTTTGTTGAGAAACAGTATCCAGTCATGTATATTGTTTGTTTGTTCAAATGTTAGGCACTGTTTTTAATATTTTTTATTTACCAGCTAAATAACCCACTCAGCGCATGATTCAGTAATTTTATATCAACTTAACTGCAGGAACTTCATTTCTTATCTTAGCTTATCTGTTGTGCTGTTATATTTTATCAAAGGTTATCTGTTATACTGTCTTATTTGTATCTTAGTTTATCTGGCGGTACTGTTGTATATTATTTTAGTTTATGTGTTGTACTGTCATATATTATATTAGTTTATCTGCAGTGCTGTCATATTTTATCCTAGTTTGTTGTACTGTCATATTCTAGTTTATCTGTTGTACTGCCATATTTTATCTTAGCTTATCTGCATTTCTGTCATATATTATCACATCTTGTCTAAAGTACTTTATTTTTCCGAGTTTCTATACAGGCAATTAATTTTCTATTTAATTTGAATAATCTGTTTAGAAGTTAGCCAGTTTTATTTTATGTTTAGAAGTTAGATATTATTTTATACACCCAAACCGAAGAATGGTTTAGCCACCATTGTTGTCCCCGATTTGAGAACAGTAACTACCGTTTATATTCATAAGCCTATCAGCTTCGAGGCTTAATTATCCAAGTTTTTACTGCACTCTGTGTCTTGTCTTATAACGCAGTAATACATTAAATGAACTGTTTTTAATGCACATCTTGCGTTGATTTGGTTATGTTTGTTTATTGTTTTGGTTTCTTCTTTTATTCACTTGAAACATGTCTATATCTGTAATTCTGTCTCCTGAATAAAACTCACTGTCTTTTGTAGTTCATACTGTGGCCCATTCCCTTGAGTCCTGGCTCCTCTGGGCAATTGAGAAGGACCTTATAAAGAGGTAATTGTCCAAAAAGAAGTAATTGAGGTTGGGCCCTGTCACGGTATAGGGCTCAACACCGTCCCTGGCTGAACGTCCGCCACAAAGCAGGCCCCATAACTATTATTAGATACAGACATGTTCCCATTGTGTTTTGTGCATGGCATCCTGATTAATTGTGAACCTTTTGGCTGGTTGCCTCCGTCTTCAGCACCCTGCTTGTTTGGGCAGGACTGGGACTACCCGATCAGTCTTAGTTTCCAGCCCCTGATGGCTGAACCAAGTCCCATCACCACTTCAAGGTGTTGGCCTTGATGGGGATATTTGTTTAGAAAAGACATATAGGACAAATGATATACTAGATAAAATGTCAGAAAGAAAGCCAAAACAACCCAAAATATTATTTGCTAGTCAAAGAGATAAGTAACGTACAGAATTACATCTCACATATTTTCACTCATATGGATTTATCATTGGTCTCTCATATAGATGAATCATTGGTCTCTCATATGGTTATCATTGGTCGTTTTGTGCATACCTCTGTCACCAGCCAATGAAAGACATAGAAAAAGTCAAGGATGAGGGCAAATAAGTGACGTCGGTACAGGGCTTGTCTTAGGCCATTGCAACCTATGCGGCCGCAGTGAGCCCCACACTTCATAGGCCCATAAATTCATATTAGAATTTATTTTATTATCCTCTTCCCTACCCAGACTGGGCCCCGCGCAATCCGTTTCGCATTGGGCCCCTCAATTATTAGGGCCGGCCCTGCGTCGGTAGACTTGTTTCCTTAACTGTCATTATAAAGAGCCGTCACTCAATGGACATCGTCTGTTTCTTGCTTGCTTTTGTGATTGCTTTCATAATGTTTCTCCCCCACTTGTAACTATACCTACCTTGTGCTCACCTCTCCTCAAAATTACCTTCAAGTAAGGTCTTCAACAAGATATCATGTTTTTTAATGTCCAAAATACAGTAGAACCCCGATATATCGAACTCGCAATTTCGAACATTCGGTTATTGCGAATATTTTAAATAGTCCGCGCAATAGGTAACATTAATCCCTCTAATAAATTACGGATATAGCGAAGTCGGGTTTGCACCATTTCGCTTATAGCGAAGTTCCACGGTGGCCTTTTGGTAATGAATCGACGTGTATATCGAAGTCCGAAACAGACAAAGATTTGCTGACCTATCATGTCAAAGAATATCAGGTCCGCGGCCCACATGTTGGACATTGCCAAACTGTATTTACAAGCCGTACAACAAACCAAAATCTCGTCATTTGGCCAAATGATAATCTTTATGGGACTGCTACTATGACGCTGCTGTAAGGTCATGTAATTCAGTTCGGTAATGTGTTTGGATGCTGCACAGCGCTTGGAATCAAGTGAAGCCAGAAACTATTGCTAATTGTTTTAAACACGCAAGATTTGTGCAGTCAGATAGCGCTGGCCCATCTGCTGTTGTTTCTTCGATTGCAATTGCACCAGATGTAGGAAATTTATGGGATCGTCTACGTTCAGCTGGTTTCGACATTCCAACGTTTGAAGACTTTCGTGATGCTGATAACGACTTGGCAAGTAACGAAACCATGACTGACGAAGCCATAATTGAGTCGGTAACTTCACAACATGATGATGATATTGGTGACAGCATGGAACGTCCCCCACCCACAACAGCCGACGCCATGGAAGCTCTTGCTGTTTTGCGTAACTGGATGGAATGTAGCAACGCGGATACGAAAAATGGATTTAAAATGGTAGCAGACCTGGAGAACATTGTTATTAGCTCACGTCCGATGCAGCAGAAATCAATTACGGACTTCTTCAAAAAAGATACATACATGTATACTGGACTTAATTGAGACTGCTGCCAAAGTTGAATGTATCACCATATGACTACAGCTGTATATACATGTACTTACAGGTATGTAAATGTACTGCCAATTTTTATTATTTAACTTTAAAAACAACTTTTTATCTCGTGTTTAAAAAGAAATGTATAGTAGGCCTAGCTCACAGCTTCGTGAAGCGCGCTTCATAACTCGTGAAGTCGGCTTGACATTGCAAGTTCTTAGAGCATTGCATTTAATAAAAAACGGTTATATCGAACCTCGGATAAATCGAATTAATTCAATTTCCCCGAGAACTTCGATATATCGGGGTTCTACTGTACTTTATTTTTCCTAACTATACTACTATTTTTCCAGCTCTGTGGCCAAGATACTGGATTCGAATCCCGCCACGGGTAATTGTTGTGTATAATGCCACGTTCATTTAAGGGAACCGCTTAGCGCAGTGGGAACCATGAGTGGTCATGGGTTCATTCCTCAGTTTAGGTGGAAATGTTTTTCAGATCGCAACGGCTCCCAGGTCGACCCAGCCTTAAATGGGTACCGGATTAATCCGGGAATTAAAGACTGCGAGGGAAAAGAGATGGCTACCGCCCTCATTTGCAGAGCCACTGAAATGTGAGATCGCTAACATCTCACACCCCTACGGCATTAATAAATGCTATGGGTTACTTTACAGATAATTGTGCATCAGGTCCCTTCAGAAAGCAATGGCAAAATACTGAAATTTTTATTGCCTAGAAAAATCACTACAGTCAAAAAATGCTATGTTGATGGCTACTTCCTGAATACGATATGCTACCAATCTAATACTACTGTAATGTTAGTTAGTCGTCAGATCATCATAACTGAAAACTGGACATGTCCATAATTGCTCCGATCTCTCCTTGAGTGTATCCGCCATTACACTTCAGCTGACAGTACCAGTCCTATAATGGTTGACCATCATTCTTCTACGCCCTTCAAAATGTTCACTTCTAGCAACAACGCATTTAAAACCCTGATCTTTAATCCTAGCCATTGAAAAAGAATTGTCATCCACATTAGTCTCACTCTCGATTACTATATCTCTTAAGGAGTTCAAAACGTCAGCTCGATCCATTGTCCCATCGACCCGTGCAACAATCGCGCATGATGCCAGTTGATCCGAGCATTGCCTCGAGCGCCCACGTCCCGACACGAAAATAAATATAACCACTTTCAGCCTCGCCTTTCTCAATCCACTGTTCACGAACGAGACCCACTTGTACCTTCTTAATCATACTCATAGAGTCACTCAAGATGCAGACCCACTCAAATGGGTCACCGCTATAGTCTCCATAATCATACTACTCGTAGTGACCGCAAAGGCACCACTCTCCTTCCTGATCGTTTTACCTGCGCACTGAGCTGTGAAGACGCGAACATGTCTAATCACATCCCCCTCTTGGGTATTCTCACTGACCACAGCCTGCACTTCTTTCTCCACAGCTGTGGGACACCATTCTCTGCATTCCCTGCTAAGTGATATTACTACTACTCTCAAACAAGTTTCGAAATCTGTGGGTAAACTTTTCCATTCCGCACCTGCTGCCACATCCTGCAATATGCATACGCTTTGTATGATATCCTCAGAAAGTCCCATCCACGACTTCCCTCTATTAAGTCTGCTGCCTTTAACTTTCTGTTTTTTGGGGGGTTTTTTTCAGAATGCAATGGGCGTTCCTTGTCTGTATGCATTTGAGGGCACGTCCGTGCACGACAATACTGCAATCTGTCCTATGTGAGTGTAGAATTTACTTTTGTTGAACAGTGACTTGTCTGAGGTTCTTGTAGCAGCACCTATCTAGGCATGGTTTGTGCCAGCCTCTCACACGAATGTATGTCTACATTGAAATAGTCAGTAATGTCTTAAGTGTGTCTTTAAAAAACTTTAATGATTTTGCATGATCCAGTCTTTAAGAGACACTCATAATGAAAGTTTTTCACCATGGTTCAAATACTAACAAATTTTGATTTGTTGATTAAATGTAGCTCTTACAGCAAGGTAAGCTCATTTAACCGCGGCCATTAGTCCAATTTGGTTATATCTGATGGAAACTAAAAGAATCATAAATTCAATCTTCATACCAACATTGTTTTATCAGTGTCAGAAATGAACACTAACAAAAGAACGAAAGTTTACTACGAGTGATATTTGATATCTAAGAAAAGCAACAAACAAAACAAGAAGAGATCATGTGAGGAATGAAGAGTTTACAAGAACTGCTGGAACAATGTTTGTGGTCAAATATATTCAAAAACAGACTGAAATGGTTCAGCCACTTAATGAGAATGAGAATTGGCCAGCGGCAAGAGCATACAACATAAATGGAAACAGCAAGATACAGAGACTACGAAGAAAGTGGATTGAATGAGTTACCAACATTCTAAGAAATCACAATTTTACTGTATATTAAGCGACAAAACGTAGCCCAAAAACCATTCGCCATTCAATCCTGTGATGCCTTACAGCAAAAGCAGAGAAAATACAATAGATAAGATACCCAACTATAAAACAGTATTGGAGGTAGCAGTTCTGGTAATCCGGTCACCACGATTTCCAGTTCTAATGAATAATGCTAACAAGACACTTTGGTTGTGTCTCACACTTCTATTATAGTGACCATGTAACCTTTCAGCAGTAGAGAGACTGCTCCATGTTTCTCACTGGCTGGAGACTTAGTGTACAGAAAAATATTAAAATAAATATGGTATTTACACATTAAACACCAGCCTGGGATTCCTATTGCCGACCATTTCAATGGTGTAGTCCATCTGTGTGCCCATGATGTTCAGATTACTGCCTTCAAGTCGTTCCCCTCTGATGACCAGGCTCGATATGCACTTGAGAACCAATATATCTTTCAATTTGGCATACTGCATGCAGCCCTTCGGTATTAACATTCGTCATGCATATGTGTTGATGTTCTGTCACTTTTATGTTTGTTTCGTTGTATTCCTATCCTTCTAGTTTAAAAAAAAAATTATTTATACACTTCCGAATTTATCCCGTCTGGCTAGCCATTATTTTGTGAATGTTGACAGCCATTATTATGTAAATATGGGCAGTGCCGTTTCTTACTCGTCGTGTGTTATGTTGTGGTCTTGATAAAGGCATTTTGGTCGAAACGTCAATTTATGCGTGTTACCAGTGATTAGCAAAACTTTACTACCCTGTTCCAATCTAATCCTCACCTGTTGAGATTACAGTTTTGCTGCAGTTATTATGCCTACCTATTATCTACTTCCATTATGTTTTAATTTTGTATTAACACGAGGGACATCTCCAGAGAACTCTTGTACCCCTGTCGCTGAAAGGCAATAAAGGGTTTAGCGAATAGATAGATTATGCTCTCCATCTACTGTATATTCGTAGTCTCGTTTTCTTTCACTCGAGCTGTATTGATGTGCGCATGCGGTGATTACACCCCTTTCCCCGTGTTACTTATTTGCATGTGTATAGAGTTTGTGAAGAACGTCAAATTCAATTGCGTATCCGGTTAAGTCCAGGTTGAAGATATTATATCGCCATTTTGCAATTGTCTGTTAGTTTTTTGTTAAATCTGCCATATTCTTCTTTGTCTTTGGCAAGTTTATTTATTCTTGCGTTCAACAATAATACTGCATCCATAAAGAAAAGTTCGATTTCAAATCATAATTAAACACTGGAAAGTCACTAGGGTGCGACAAATTGGTCGCTGAAATGACACTAGCAGGAGGAGTACCCAGTATCCAAGTCTATCGTAGTCTCTGTGTTAAGATCTGGAAATGTGAAATACGGTCAAAAGATTGGAAAAGATCAATATATAAACCACTTCCGAAGGAGGGCATTTGAAACTCTACACAAATAGATCAATCACACTGATCAGTCATGCTAGCAAGATAATCATGAAAACATTAACAATAGCCGTACAGAAAGCATGACAGATGAAAAATATGTGGCAATGGGACAAACAGAAAAACAAAGCTACAACTATTAATTGCCAGGTTCGAAACCAAGTCCAGACAAAAAAATCCGGGTTGTGATATCTCGCTTGACACGACCACTCCTCCAGTCGACTCAGCTGTAAATGAGTATCTGACGTATGAGTTAGGGGAGGTAAAAACAGCAAGGAAGGGAACTGTCCACCCCACCTAATAGTTGCTGCGGCTTAGTACATGAAGAGTTATCTTCATCCCCGACGTCAGATGCCATGGGACATACCTTTACCTACAACTATTAAGAAGTTGTATATTTCCAGCAGCAACATATGGTTATGAGACGTGGACAATGACTTCTGCAGTGAAAAAAATATATTGAAATTTGAAATGAAATGTTATAAAACAGGTCTTAAGAATATCTTGGACAGAAATACAAGCAACGCTAACTATATGTACGGAAATATCTAAACATAGAAGTAGACTGGCTCCTCAAATCTATCCAAAAGAAATGAAAGCGAACCTATTTCGAACACATAAAGAGGTTCAGTGGTTTAGAAAGATTAATCATGGAGGAAAAGTGCCGTGGAAGAGAAAAAGAGCCAGACCAAGACTACAATGGAAATATGACATCGAAGACCTTCTGAACATGGCACTGGAATAAACAGGGCACGGCTTGCACAGAATCAAGAACCTTACAGAGTGACAGTAAGGACAACCTTCTGTAAATGACATGTCACAGATAGATAGATGCAGAACATACAAATGTATTCTTCGTTCCGAGACAAATATAGACAAACTTGGGTTTGTTGGTGATCTTTACTTTTCGTATGGAATAGAAAGATAAATAGTCGTACCCCAAACTACATTCTGCGAATCGGCACGAGTTTGAGAACGAACGCAGAAGAAGAAGATATAGAATATAATAATAATACAATGAACAATACAGTGGAATCCCGTTATAACAACTTGGTCCGGACCGACAAACATGTAGCCTACATAATAACAGAAATTCACTATACACAGTACAAACAATATATATATAACAAACGCGATTGTAGAGAATTTTTAAAAATGTTGCTATATATGGATGTTTATTATAAAAGATTACGCTATAAAGAGATTCCACCGTGTGTGTATATATATATATATATATAGGCCTATGCCTTATTCGTGGTTAGATAACCAGAAGTAAGCTTGCATCAGTTGGAGGTGAGGTGATACAAGCAGGATATGATTTAGGCCCCCTATCGTAACTGAATCTGCCGATCGTTGAGCGATTTGATGAACCACAGAAGACGCATGGAAATGCCTTGTCGCTGGGTTGGTGATTTTTAGTCCCACGTTATCTACAGTGTGGCTATCGAGACATAGTACTATAACAGGTCTTCTAGTAGAATTAATGAGCTACTTTTCATAATTATTTCGAAGTTTTCCGTTGGTCAATATTTATATACTTGGAATTGTATGTTAAAAATAGCAAGGCTACTCCAAGTATATAAATAGTAACCAATGGAATGTGTGACAATAATCAAAAACTTACCGAATGAAAGTCTGTTTACGTTTAGCAGATAGGTCTTCTAAATCTGTCAACAGTCACGCCTACATAAACTACTGTAGATATCCCGTATTATAAATATAGCACGATTGTGCCGGCCGGGACCAATCACCAAATAAGACCTAACAGTGGAATGAAAACAGAGCAGAATCTATCTTTTTTTACGTCGTGTTATTGGATTATTTCCGTACATAAAATATATTGAGAGACTTTAATTTAAAAAGACAGCTGCTAACTCATCAAAAAGAGACAGTTCACATTTTTTGTACACATCATGAGAAGAGGAAAGATGGAATACATTGTAACAACAGGCAAGTGGAAGAGCAAGAGAGGTAGGGGAAGACCAAGAGAGAGGATGCTAGACAACCTAGCATTGTGGCGTGGAAAAACATGGGTATCGGGAATAATTGACAACAATCGAAAAATGTGAAAAGGCATAGGGGCCTAATAACTGACGCCACATGACATGGACAATAAGAAAAAATGATTGACAGCAGAGGAAATGGCTGTGGGTAGACATAATGACCAACAGCACACGATATGGATTATAAGAAGTAGACTTTAGTATAGCTTTTTTATGTTACAGGTTGTTTAAATCTTTATCTTCTTAAAACTCTTTTAACACGTAATTATACCCGGGGTTTAGATGTAATTAATTTTAGGCTAACTTTTTGGACCGCAACATGATTCAGGCTCAAGCTTCCTGAAGACAAAGTATTAGCTATGGAAAGTCATATAAGGTATAAAAAGAAAGATTATTGAATGTGAAATTCATAAAGAATATAAAACTATAAGAATTATAAGAACAATAATACTTGTCATTTACGAACCAAACAAATCCAATTTGGAGGGTATATATGGAGTCCCATTAAAACGGACTTACGTCCTGAAAGGGTGCCAGATCTATCCCGCTATAACGGGCATACGTATGAATTACGTAATAGATTTAAAGTCACTATACAAATTGAAGTCTTGTCGGCTTACCGGCACAGTAGATGTATTTACTTTATGATTTTATTGGCTCTTGTGGCATAAAGAGTTAAATACTGCCTCATCGCGTAGGCTACTAAGAACAATAACCTTATCCTTAGTCTTGTAATGTGAATATAATCACTGAAGCAATACATTATACTACTAGAGCATAAAGATAAGTAATGAACCGTATTATATCGAACTTCATTGAACGATTTTGCTATTCCAGAGACATTCGATAATGAATGTATTTGAAGCTTCCATCTACTAAAGTCGTCCAAGCATACACAGACAATTCCATGTATATCCATACACTTTTTTTTTTACTTTGTAGATTCTTTGACGCAAGACTTCAAAGACCACCCGAGCATGACAGTAACAGAAGATTGGCCGAAGATCGACAGAAGTTTCGAAAGACTGTGATGACTGCTACATCCTGTTCAGGATATGCTACCCGATGAATAAATGAAGATTCTTTATAAAGTTAGCCAAAAATTTACATCAAAATCAGTTTGTGTTTATATAAGAATGAAGTGTTGTATCCATGTTTCTTGAACGCTGAATACAGTGCAGAAACTATCTTCAGTTTGAGCGATGTGATGTGGCCGTGTTTAAGCCTACATGTTTTATATTTCGCTTTTCATTAATCTTTTTACTACAATATTTTTTTGCAATATATTTATATATCATAATTAAGATAGGAAAACAAACAGCAAATTGTTGCAGTGTGTCGTGAAATATTTCAAGAAGTTTTCTAACATTGCTTTCTCTTTCTAACAAAACCGGAAAAAGAAAGAAAGGAAACTAATAATTGAATTTCTGATACCAAAGTGCGTACAAATGCAGTCAAATTCATCATAAGAACTACTTCCGGACTGACGAAATATATATGTAATAACAAATATTACGATATATGCCCTTTATAACACTCGCAATAAAGAAAAAAACTAGTTTAGATTTTTGAAGTGTTGTTAAAATGAAAATTTTGTTATAAAAGGATGCGATATAGAGGGATTTCACTGTATAAATGAGAGTTGCATTAAATTTGTACAAAGACATGCATCGGTTAGTCGTCTTAGTATTTCGATTGTCACTCTGTGTCCTTGTAACTGAAACAACAGTGTTTCACCGAACAACTCTGTGCGATGTCAATGCAAGACTTTCTAAAAATTGTATGACAGCAGATAATAGTTTAGACAGTATCCTGAAATGTTGTGTTCGTTGTGATTCAAACAATACTTGTGTAGGGGCTAGCTTACAGACGGACACTAACAACTGTTACTATCACAGCGTGTGTAAGAGCGTCAGTGGTTGTAACACGATAGACAACAGTTCTATTTACTTCGAGAAAACACCGAAGCCACTGCCTTGTGTTCGTGGAACGTGGAACCAGTCAACGGGATTGTGTAAGTGCGTGTATCATTATGTCGGTCAGTTATGTGACAGAGTCCCATACAACTGCTCAGAGTTTGCTCAAAATTGGCCCTGGACGAATGGACCGGTAATGATTCAATTACTCCCACCACAGCTGACTCGCGTTGTTCTGACAGTCTGCAGCAGAACAAAAACATCACTTACTACAGTGTTTCTCCGTAGCACCGGCGAGTACAACTTCAACCAAACATTGGCGAGCTATGTTAAACCTTTTAACACACCGTGTCCTCCATTCAATCAAAGTTTTTGGATAGGCCTGGAAACCATGAGAGTCTTCATGGGATCAAACCCTAGAAATATTTCAATTAATATCATACTTAATACCGGAAGCATTGCAGACAAGTACACGGGAGTCACCATAGGAGATAGCAGTACCAATTATGTGTTGACATTTGATGCACATACTACGCTGCCTAAGCAAACTGACGTCAACTGTCTGGGCCTGAGCAATATGACATTATTCTCGACAGCAGACGCCGACCACGATGGTGACAGCACTGTCAACTGGGCTAGTGTAGCTGGAGCGGGTTGGTGGTTTCCAGCTATGAACTACACGTGCAACCCGCTGGGAATGTTCTATAACAATGCAGAACCACTTCCTATAAATGATGACGGATACATTCGTTTTCCTGGATTGAGCAAAGAGAGATTAGCTAACAATTTAGTGCGAGTAGAAATGGCTATGGATGAAGATTATGTGTAATTATGCTCTATCGTCAATATTGCTTCACATATTCGTGAAGTGTGAAGTTATTTGATGAACTTAATTTTTCGAACACGTTATCAAAAGTGAACTTGATGGACACTTGTGAGAGAAAATATGTTCAATCGTAAATTACACGACAGGCGCTAAAATCATAATACATTACTGTGTGTATTAGTTATTGTGTGTATTAGTTACTGTGTGCATTATATATTATGTTTATTAGTACTGCTGTATCTATCTATCTATTGTCTTTTTCTCCGCTTTTATAGTGAGGCTTCGCATGATTGAATGACGATCGGTATTCGGGCTAAGGCACGCTTGGTCTCTTGGTCTCAATCCACATGGTCTTGGTCTTCCTCTGTATCTTTCTGTTTTTATGTTCATGTTGAAGTTCTTGCCGCTGACCAATATGGGTTAATTCTCATTAGGTGGCAAACCATTTCTGTCTCTGCTTTTCAATATATTTGACCACAGACATTGTTCTAACAGTTCTTGTAATCTTTTCATTCCTCACATGATCTCTTCTGGTTCTGTTTGCTGATTTTCTTAGACATCTAATTTCACACGTAGCAAGTTTTCTCTCTTGTATTTAGTTAGTGTCCATGTCTGACTTTGATAACACAATGTTGGGATGAACATTGAATTTATCATTTTCCTTTTGGTTTCCAACGGGATATACTTGTGTTTAAAAATTGGTGCAAATTTATAATTTACGCAGTTGTTTTTTTTTTTTTAAATTCTTGTTTCGACAAAAGTTGTATTAATGCCGAATATTTCATTTGAGAAAACTAACTAAAATGAATCTAAATAGGAGAAATATACATTGTAAAAATGCACAAAAATGTTTTATTTACACAAATTTTGGGCAAAAAGTATACCAAGATTACCTGTTGTAGTATACCTGTTGTACTGTATGGTTGTGAGAGTTGGACACTCGCTGCGGACACGGAGAGGGAATTACAGGCTTTCGAGTACAAATGCTACAGACGAATTCCCTATAGGGAACATAAGACCAATATGTACGTAAGAAATCAAGTAGAGATGTGTGCAGGTGTTCATGAGCCATTGCTTTCAATAGTGAAACGACGAATACTAGCATGGTTTGGGCATATATGCAGACATGATTCCTTGTTGAAAACAATAATGCAGGGAACTGTCGATGGGGGAAGAAGCAGAGGAGGACAAGTAAAGGAATGGACAGATAATATCGAGGAATGAACAAGACAAGATATTTCCACACTCATCCGCATCGCTGAGGATAGAAATCTCTAGAGGAATCTGTGTGCTGAAGCATCCAATGTGGTACCCCTACAACACTGAAGAATTGCGGGTTTATTGATTGATTGATACCAAGACTACTTTAAAAAACAGACATAGGCTATAGTTATAAAAGGAGATAGCCGATACAATTGTGATAACACAAAAATGATGAAGATATTTGAGAAGAATTGGTTTATTGTAAAAAATTTTTAAAAAAGAAGACCACAGCTTGTAATATATGAATAACTCTGTCACATGACATACATGTCATCAGAGACTACTAAAAAGGTTGGACATGAGGTCCACTACTCCGTCCCATGATGACCCCAAGTATAATGAATCCTGTTAATAACATGATTTGATGACCACCAGGTATAATTAATCCTGTTAATGGCTTGATTTGATGGCCCCAGATATAATGAATCCTGTTAATGGCTTGATTTGATGACCTCCCCCCACCCAGGTATAATTAATCCTGTTAATGGCTTGATTTGATGACCCCCAGGTATAATTAATCCTGTCAATGGCTTCATTTGATGTCTCCAGATATAATGAATCCTGTTGAAGTACTCAAATTCAATACAAATACATATTTCAACGCTCCAATCAAACAATTTAGCAGTCTAATTCAATCAAACAATTTAACGATCCAATTCAATCAAACAATTTAAACAACCTAGCTATTTCGAAGTACATATCTAAACAATTTAAACAGTCCATTTCAAACAATTTTGTTTAGTTAAATCAAGAATACAATGGGCAGATAGACAACGTAATGCAGATATATTGAAAGAAGATAATTCAAAAAGAAAGTGGCTTACCCACGTCAGAAAGAGACAGTCCATATTGTGTGGACACATCGTAAGAATTTGAAAAAAAAATCACATTATAACAACAGTAAAGCTGAAGAGCAAGAGAGGTGGTGGAAGAAAAGAGACAATATGCTTGACAACCTAGCTTTGTGGCATGGGAGATTATCGGTATCAGAAATGATTAATATCATACGAAATAGAAAGCTATGGAAAGACATGATTACCAACGCCACACGGCAGGGACTACAAGAGGAAGTTAAATCAAATAAATTAAACAGTATAATTAAATCAAAGTATACAACAAAAAAACAACAGCAAAATACAACCAAGAAACAAAATACAATCAAGAACAAAAATACAACCAAAACAATATACAACCAAGAACAAAAATACAACCAACAACAAAAATACAACCAAGAACAAAACTACAACCAAGAAACAAAATACAACCAAGAACAATACAATTCATACAATTTAAGCAGTGAAATTTAATCAATAAAAAGATCCGATACATTGAACTAATACATGAAAAGTAATAACATATAGCAGATGGGACAGACAACGACATCTGCTATCCAAAAAGATCTCCAATATTATCATCATCATCTTCTTGAGAACCGTCAAACGTCTCATCTGTTACAGCTGTTGCTTGCCCATGCTCTGAATTGTTCGCTTTATCATTTAACTTTCTTGTATTTGTTTTTTGAACTTTACCAATCTTGTGCCCGCTGTCATCATTGATGTAACCATCACTAGGTAGCCACGCCCTCACACATTTAGTCCAAGCTTTCTTCTTACTGTCATTAGCTTCCGACTCGCCTCCTTCCTTTATGATATCTATGTAAATAGTAACAAGTACTAGTTAATCATCGACACAGTTTTGGGTAAATACATGGACGACTATATTAGAAGACCTATTGGCTATTGGGAAATCATGCCTTCATAACGACTCATTTGACTGTTCCCGTGAATTTCATTAGTCAATATGATATTACTTTTTAGTGACAGCCAGTTACAAGAAATGATAAATATCAAAGCAAAAGAAAGTCAAAACGAAGTCTGATTAGCAGAAAAACTGAAGTAATGGTAATATAAAACTGAAGTAATGGTAATATAAAAACTGAAGTAATGGTAATATAAAAAACAACCAAAGTAATGGTAATATACAAACAATTGAAGTAATGGTAATAACAAAAACTTAAGTAATGGTAATATTAAAAAAAACTAAAGTAATGGTAATATCACGGAATAAATGTCTCACAGAAAGCGGAGTGCAAAGTTTTTCTGATATTCAGACTAAGCCCTGTGTTGTGGCTTTATTTTGTATAGGGCTCATTAACCATCTACGAACTCATAATCAAGGACATAACTAAAATTGAATTTTCAAAAGTGGATGTAACAAATGGTCATCATCACTTGTGATGGACGAACAACAACATTTTGAAATGATTTTCTTAAAAATATTAAATCGTGCGTTTTGGTGTGTTAGATCTTACCTTTCATGTAAATCTGATTACATTTTTGATTGAAAAATCGCTAGGAAAATTTAAAAAAAAGGGGGGGGGGGGTTGTTGGTTTACGACAAGCCTTTTGGCCAAGTACCTATAACTAAAAGGGAAATTTCGATTCTCTATTGGGGGTTGCTGAGAAAGTATACGACCATTTGGCCACAAATGTCTCTCAAATGGATAACATGTGACAAAGGAGGTTAGGGAGACCACGAGATCATTTGGTTAAATTCCTAGTACTGAAAGTCATGTTTAGATTTGCTAAGGGAAGGGATGGGGGTTGAACATCCCGGAAACTACGGACCTGGAGAAACATTGTGGAGAGGGAATGATAGATGCAAAAGTGACCTAAATATAGATTAGGACGGAAGGGATTTTTTGAAAAATCATGCTTCAGCGTGTGTGGGGGGAGGGGGGGGGTAAGAAAAGAAAAACAATGGGCACTTCACAAATACAGTCTGGTAACCATTTTAAAAACAAATTAAATGATTAAATGACCGGAGAATCAGCTATAAAGGAATTGAATCTAGGAATTGGAGATTGACTGCATTTCAAAGCAGAAATGGAAGCCATAATAGAGGCAGCCAAAATGCTCATGAATTGCTTGCCGAGTCACATGTAGTATTTCTAACTGATGCAAAATCAGTATTGCAGGCATTGAAAGATCCAAAGAACACGAGCATGAATGAACTTACGGCCTGCTTACTACACCTCAGCAGTACCACCAAAGAAACAGTACTGCAGTGGATCCCAGGTCACTGTGGCATTCCTGGAAATGAAAAAGCTGATCTCCTGGCAAGGAAAAGGGGGTCACTGGAACAAATAGAAAATGATAATACGTACTACGAAAGTAAGACCATGTTAAAAGCAGAATATAAGAAAAAGTGGAAGCAAATGCATCCAGCTGCAGAACCAAATGACCCCTACCACCAAATGTCACGCAACGAACAAACCATTATTTTCAGACTACGAACTGGTCACAACAGACTGAGAAGTCACATGTTCCGAAAGCTGAAGATTGGTGAGACAGACCTGTGCAACTGTGGACTGAGCCCAGAGACTGCAGAACACATTCTTCATGCCTGTCAACTCTACCAAGAAGAGAGGGAGAAAATATGGCCTACTGAGACGGCACTGCTTCCAGACTTGAATGGTTCCATGGATGACCTGAAGCGAATCACACAATTCATTGAAGCTATTGGTGCTGTAACCTGATATCTGACTGAAGAAAGAAGAACGATGAAGAAGGAGATTGACTGCTATCTGTACCTCATGTGAGACTCATGTCTCTGCTTCTTCTTCTTCTTCAGCGTTCATTCTCAAACTCCCATTGGATCTCTCTTGCAACATGACAATGGCCATACTAGATTTCCAGCAGGATATAGTCCAGAGAATGGAAATGCGTTGTATTCTCGTTTTATTTGCGCCAATGGCCCGACAATCAGTCTCGGCGGAATGTCTCTGCAATGCATTCTATCTTTGAGCAGCAGAATTTTCTAGCAGCAGTAAAAGATATGTCAAATATGATTACCACAGAAGATGGATGTGTCGGGCCACTGACGCAAATAGAAAGGCAACACAACGCATTTTCATTATCTGGACTATAATAATAATAACAATAATAATAATAATAATAATAATAATAGTAATAATAATAAAACCATGACATGACAGGGTCGTAGGAGTGTCACACTGGAACCTTCGATGCAGAAAGATATCCAGGTATCTCTATCCTCTACCAACGTGACGAATTTGGAAATTTCACACCCTGTCCAGTCCTCGATGTTATCCAGCCATGTCTTCTTCTGGTCACTTTGTCTACTTCCACCCTTCACCCTCGAAGAAAATCTCTTGTCATCGAGGAATGTCTATCTCTGGACTACATCCTGCTGGAAATCTAGTAGGACAATTGCCCTGCTACATGAGAGAACCAGCGGGAGTTTGAGAATGAACGTTGAAGAAGAAGAAATACGAACGTTGTAAAATAATAATTGGCTGGAGCTGATGCACAGAGTAAATGTAAAATAGAGCCGTTCATAAATGAATTAGTTGCGAGCTTTCAGAATGCATTCTATCCTTCTGAAAACATATGTATAGATGAGATGGTTATAGGCCACAAGGGAAGGTTTAGGCACAAGCAATATAATGCAAGCAAGCCAAAAAAAATACCATATAGAGTCATACAGACTCTGCGACTCCATCACCGGATATGTTTTCAACCTGCTGGTATATTTTGGTGCGGACACAACATACAGGCTGGAAACTGACACAGTCTACCCATGCTGTCAAAATGGAAGCGAAGTATGGATAATAAATAAACGTACCCAAGATAAGCTAGAGTCAACTGATATGTGGTTTTTAAGACGAGTGATGAATATTCTATGAACAGACAAGAAAACAAATGTAGAAGTTCTCAAATATGTTGGAGTAAAATGACAAATTATAGCGAAAATAAGAAACAATCACGATTGTAAGGGTCCATGACGAGAAAAGTAAAACTTAAACATTTAGTAACCACCGGAAAGATCAAGGGGAGAATAGTCTGAGGAACACAAAGAGAGAATTTTCAGGAAAATAAAATACTTTGGACACATTAAAAGACATGACACCCTATTGAAGACCTTACTTGAGGGTAAAGTCAAAGGGAAGCGAGCAAGAGGTAGGCAGAGATAAAAGTGGGAGAGTAACATCACACGATGGACAGGTTGCAATCTAGCAGAGTGCACCACCAAGACAAGAGACAGGAGATGTTGGAGATACGTTGCAGCCAACCTTCGTTGCGGAGACTGCACTTAATGATGATGATGAAATGGGTGATACATGGATGACAACAAAATTAATTGATGAAAAGAACAACAACAAAGGAATAATTGTTTACATATATTCGTACATGTTCATATTATGAGTAAAAGCTAACAAAAAGTCATGAGAAAATGTTTACAAAATTGTCCTCTGGCTTCCTACTTAAATTTACTTGTATAAGCAAAAAGTTATGATATAGTACGTGCAGTAGCAAAAGTTTCTAACATTGGAGATAACAAAAACTACAAAGTATGTTTGGAAAAATAGTTCATTTGAAACATTTGGTCATATATTGTGTCTCCTCGCGGAGATCCTTAGTAAATCATTTTATATACACAATTTACGTGAAATATTTATCGAAGTAATGACAATAGACATATGTAATGTGATGAAATTATGCCCGTGAATTGAAATGTGGAATGGTGGGCCTTTACAATTTTGTGAAGTGAGTGATACATGGATGACAAAAAAAAATTATTGATGAATAAAAACCCCGTGATGATTTGCGTATTTCTGTACATGTTCATATTATGTGATGTGTCATCTGATTGAATATGTGTAAAACTGTATGTGATTGATATATTTTATTGTAAAACATTGCCCGTATCCGACAAGACCAGATCAGGTGTCTGTATTGGAATAACAAGATGATCAGTTTGTTGTGTATATCTGTTGTCTGAGGCAGTACGTTCAACATGATAGCTTTGTAAATGCCCGTGTTGTGTATATCTGTTGTCTGAGGTAGTACATTCAACATGATAGCCTTGTAAATGTCCGTGTTGTGTATATCTGTTGTCTGAGGTAGTACATTCAACATGATAGCCTTGTAAATGTCCGTGTTGTCTATATCTGTTGTCTGATGCAGTACGTTCAACATGATGGCTTTGTAAATGTCCGTGTTGTGTATATCTGTTGTCTGAGGCAGTACGTTCAACATGATAGCTTTGTAAATGTCCGTGTTGTGTATATCTGTTGTCTGAGGCAGTACGTTCAACATGATAGCTTTGTAAATGTCCGTGTTGTGTATATCTGTTGTCTGAGGCAGTACGTTCAACATGATAGCTTTGTAGATGTCCGTGTTGTGTATGTGTGTTTTTATTATGTTTCTTAATCCGTTTCTGGTAGGAGTGATTGTATTGCATGTGTAAAAGATGTGGTCTTCTGTTTCTGCGATGTTTCTTATGCAAAGTTTACATTTTGGCGTTTGCTCTAGTCTGCGTGCTTATTTCCCTATAATGGGCGTCATGTTGAATAATATCCTAAAGGCTATTTCCCTAGCTTTTGGCGTGACACCTGGAATGTAAAGGTTGTTGATAGTCTCCGTATAGTCTGTCATAAAATATGTGTATCCTTTCTTAATTCTGAGATGTAAGGGGGAGAGTAACTGTAACAATGAAACATTATTTTTTTTCTGTGAGAAATACATGTCTTTATTTCTATCTCTCTTGGTTGGTTGGTTGCTGATCCAGCGGTTCATGTGCTCATGCCCTTTGACCTAATGCCATTAAATGGCATTATATTGCTGATACATATGTGGATTTTCGGCCCACACTGGGACAGAGCCAGAGAATAACTATCACACCTCCAGGAAGGTAGGTTTCAACCTAGGCACTGCTCCTAGCCACTGTAGCCAAGATAGGGTTCACTGTGCTTATTCTTCGCCACCAATTGACTACTGGTTATGCCGAACTTCTCTATTGCTCTAGGCACGCAACCAAATGTTCAAGTCAAAAGGATTGTCACGTCCTGAGTCACTGTGCCTCTATGATGGGTTTCAGCCATAGGAAAAAACAGTGTTGTCTGTTTCCTCCTCCCCAGTGCTGCACAGTACATCTCTTGCTCCCTCCCAACCACAGAGGGTGCGTACATATATATGCAGGTAAACATGACACACATTTCAACAGCAAAATAAAAGCATAATTGTATAGATGACGTGCCATGAAGATTCTCTAAGAAGATAACCTCAATATAACGGCATGTCATCCACTAAGGTTTTCTGTTGCATGGGTGGTTTGTCTAGTGGACCATTGGTGAGACCCACAGACGCAACCACATGCGTCAATCTCTCTTAAAAACATGCAAACACCATTCTCGAACAAACAATAATAGACAAGGGCGAACAATTTGACTGTTGATATCTGCCATCAAATACAATCAATCGTCTTGTTCTCTTCTTGTACATGATTATGTAGCCGCACTCTCTGCATCGTATGGGATCTCTGGCCTTTATCTCATTCTCTGCATGACATTCTCCGCAGAAATATATATCATAGTCTGTTGTTTTGGGGGATTTGTTTGACCCTTCCTTCGCTGTCTCCACGTTAGGGGTTATGAACATTTTACTGATTTTTCTTTAGGCCTTAGCCTACGACTTGAACGTTTATATTTAATACAATCTTATATCCTCTGTGATATCTCTTGAAAAACGCAATGAAACATATTTTTTAATTGATAGAATAAGGGGATCTAATTCAAATTTCAGGTTGTTATATATAAGAAAAACTTCGTGTGTCGGTCTAAGTGTGAGAGTTTCATAATAATTTTTAAAAATATTTTAGACAAATGGATACACTTAAAAAAAGAACACACTAATTGGTAAATGCAAGCTTAAAGTGAAAGTACATCAGGAATAGATTTCTCAACTTTGTTTTAACACATTAATTAATAAAAACAAATCTGTTCACAACTGTACATATTATCTCCCCTTCATTGCAAACGTAAAACCACCTTCTAAAAAGTGGACTTCTATAAAGTGGAAAGTTCTCTGTTTACTGTGACTAAATTATTTTATTAATGAAGCATTATGTTTAGTCACTGTGACTATCTAAGACACAATAGTCAAGTTTTCTTCTAGTAAACAGAGCCCTATTTCTATCTCGTGAGCACAGTTCAGGAAAGTAAGATTGCTCTTAAGATGTCAACATTAGGGCTAGTAAGAAAAACAAAAACACAAACAATGCGTGATGTGGACTGTGCTATGTGGTTTAGATCAGTGGTTGTGGTTTAGATCAGTGGTGCCAATGTGGTGTGGAAAAATCAAGCAAAGTTAGTGGTACTGGTATTGTTGCCTACCATGCACATCGTAAAATGTGACTAAGAAGGTTTTGGGCGGTTGAGTTGGCTCTCATATTCAATAGAGGATCATGTTATCCAGAAGTCATGCTTAAGTTGGGTGTGTCAAATCGAAAGGCGCAGATATCGTAACCACGATGTAAATGATGATACCACATTCCATTCTCCGGATTACATCCTGATAACATACAGGAGTTTGAGGATGAATGCATAAAAAGAAGAAGCAGATAAAGATCAGTGGTTCTCAAAATGTAATTAGGTCCACGTTTGGGGCTATATATTTGAAGGAAGGGGGATAATTGCACCAAAAAATGAAACTATGGCGCAGATTCTTCCAGATCTGCGACATAAAAATAAGTTTTTTATGCTTCTATTCTTTTTACAAAACTTCTCACTTTATCACAGTACAAGGGGGAAACGATGGCTATCTGAAACAGCTCTGGCAGAAAGATCTACTGCACTGTCTAACTGCTGCACTGTCTAACTGCTGCACTGTCTAACTGCTGCACTGTCTAACTGCTGCACTGTCTAACTGCTGCACTGGAGCTTCTCTTTGAACAGTTCAGTACTTTGATGGAATCCATATCAGCATCTGACCTGCTGGAAAACGAGGAAGAAGGAGAAAATAATTATGCGACGCATAAGATATACGATAGTAGTAATCCTTGAGGAAAGATGAAGCTTTTTTTCTGGTCTATAGGAATTAATCTCTAGTGCCGGGAACAACACATCGGCTCGAAATACGAGGGCTGGGGCAACACAGTGCATTATAAGGGAAAACGGACTTAGATACAAATGTTATCAATATACACGACATACTAGCGAATAGACGTAAAGACATACGACGTTTTGAATAAGAAACCATCATCAGGACAAACGATAGCTGACTAACAATGAATAGAAACACACATATGACAAAATGGGAGGCAAGGGATGATGAAAGTGGGAGAGAAAGAAGTGAAGCACAAGTGGATATTAAGGGAGTGATATTACGGAGGATGTGATCAATCCTGGTAACAGGAGATAAAAATGACATTGAGATCTGGTCAACAAGACATAGATGCTTTCCATCTTAGTTCTCACTCTGGATAATTGAGTTTCTGCGATTTTTCTCAAACTCCTGCAGATTAGCAGGATGTAGTTCATAATGCGTTTTGTCATAGTTCACAACATTGATGCGAGATCTTCGCTTTTGCCCTAACACATCCGACTTTAGTATGGCACTGGATCATTTTGACCTTATATAGGATGGGACAGCCAACTCCACCATATAACCTCCTTAGTAGCTTCTTAAAATGTACATGAAAGGCAAACAGTATTGCTATTCTTTTTTCCCCTCTCGAGGCTTTAAAAAAAAACAACTAATCGTGTGTGATTTTTTAAAAACCATTTGTGTTGTCTAGTGCTTTTGACGGAACGAGTTGGTAGCACTTGCCTAAACACAATACGTATTAAAAGATGGTTATTTTGTGCATCAATCATTCAGGGCAATATACTGCTAATTTTCCCAAACAACTTGTATATCATATATTAATAAAAGAAAAGTGTGAAAACCAGAATACTGGTTTCATTAGTTATTATAAAGATAAAGAATGCAACAGATCACATGGAACCCATGTCTGCTGAAAGACACAGTACAAATAGAAATGACCGGAATATACCGGCGTGGTATCAACAATTCCCCATTACACATTGTTTACTACACTGTATAATCTTGTCTCTCAATTAGTTGTGTGGACTATTTGAAAATAATCCATCTGAAGACACATTATTTAACCATTACAGTGATTTTCATTGGTCACTTTTGTATACATTGTGTCGACAGCCAATGACAAATCAACGTCAAGTAAAGTCATTTAGAAGAATGAGTTCACGTGACTGTATTTTACGAGAGACACGGTACAGTAAGTCGATATGACCTAGCAAAAGACACCTTACAAAACATTTACAAACAGTCATGATTGAATGATTGTCCAAACAAATGTCAAGTGTTTTGTTTTTGCGAAAACTAATTGTACTTGAATTAAACTCACAACATAAAAACATGACTCTTTTTGGAACTTGACGTTTTAAAAAAGATAAAAACGTGATTGCAATGCAAAAATAGGATAAAAACTGAGGCTCTGTGTGGAAAAATAATTTTGTGAAATATATTTTGAGGCTCTGTCTAGGATAGCAGGGCTATAGAGATTGGACATTTCCATTATTCATTAAGGGTCATAACCCCGCATATACTATCAGATAAGGGGATGTAATACATGTGAAATGTATTAATATGTGCAAATGTATTAATAAATCATAAGAACACAAATATTTTGATCTGATCATGTGGTAATATAATTTAAATAAACTCTCATTTATTTTGAGTGATTCTATGTAACTCTTCCCCGTTCTACTATTTATAAAAACGTTTTTTTGAAAGCAATATGCACGACATTCTTCCCTAACTGTTGACATGGTGAACAAAAGTGTGGCACATAAACTTTTGGATGTTAAGGGATAATGTCCGTATAAGGTTCAAGTTCCCCGCGGAACTTTACAAAAGTTGGCTCTTGACTTTGTATGGGAACTAGTGTCAGTAGTCCGTTCACATGTCTTAGACTCCACCGCGGGGTCAAGGTTCAGCCAGTGTCGAGTCAGCTCGCTCGTCACAGTACCGCTTGGGATCTAGGCTGGTTCCTCCCCATATGACATGTTAAGACAGGACGAAGTCACCGGGGTGAAGTTTTCGGTCGTACGGAATGTTAACAGCATAAACGTGCTCAGCTGAGTGGTGAGCTATACTTAGCGTCCGAGTGGCTTTCGATGTCGGCGTCTGCTATGTCATACCGCCTCGAGAGAGGATTACGGGGGTATAGGAGAGCTGCTTAGAAAGTGCTTCACTCGACTTTTTTGTCATGAAATAACTTTGGAATTATTTTAATTTTAGTATTATTTGTATTTACATTATTATTTGAATTTGTATTCTCCCTTACACTTAAACGTATTTTTGATTTAACATTTGGATACTGCTATTTATTGGAAAGAATACATAAAGTATTTTGATAAAAAGTAGTAATGTAGTCTTACAGTTTTTATGGCCATAATTCTTAATTCGTAATTTAAAAGATCTTAATTATCTAATTATAATTTCGTTAACAAAAGAAAATAAATTTAGTATTCACGAGGGGAAAAAATGGGATTGCAATTTGTGAGTTTTAAAACGCTTCATTTTTTAGAGAAAATTTACTTTCAACAATAACGCAATTTCCCAATATAACGACATCCACCTGTGTCCGCTGAGTTTTAAAAAAAAGTAAGCTCAAAATATTTTGATTTAATACATTGCTTACTAAAATTGCGGAAATATACATTTGTTTATGTTAATGGTACATATGTATTGTAATTGTATGTATTGAGTGCAAAGATGTGTCCAGGTCTCACCGATATTGTCTTGGTTTTATAGCGAACGAAAGAAGAAGAAGTCTTGGTTTTATAACATTGACTTATATCTCGCCCTGTTAGCCTATGTCCCAGTTTATATCAGTTTACAAATACAACGAATGTGTTACGTGTTCAAATCAACACACTTGGTCTCGCTTTGTTTAAGCGAATAAACACACTTGGTAACCCTAAATGCGGTCGAGCGTGAAGACTTTGATTTATTTATACATAGATCAGTGGTCATAAGGTATATCTGTAGACGTATTAATTAATTCACAGAATTATGTGATTGCCATGTGTCTTCTGTCACGGAGATCATCAAATAAATAGAATCTCTTCAAGAATATGTTTCTAGTAAACAAAAATCTGAACGTAGTGATATTTAGATAAACTTAATTTCCAATAGAAATCGTCCTTGGTTGGCGGGTCTGAAAGAGGAGCATGGGGAGCTAAACTGTTACCGGTCAGCAGCAACTAAGAGGAATTTAAGGTGGAGTTAGTTGTCCCATAAATGCCCGTAGATAAGGAGGTTGTAGGGTTGAGATATTCAACTTCACGTCCTTTAGCAAATCAGAATAGGTCTATGCCATTTAGCATTAGAAATTTGGCCAAAATGCGGGTAAAAAGTCCCCCGTTCTCTCCCCCCCCCCCACGTAGAGATTTTCGCAAAATGAACATCACAATTCACATGAAGAAGATCTGATACACGAAAACACACGAATGACTTTTTTAAAGGGAATTACTCCTCCCCCTCCCCCTACTTTATAACATATTTATAACTCTGGTCTTACCCCATAGTGTCAAATTAACCTAGAGGCTATGCTGAAGTTCGATTTGTCAGTTAAGCTGTCAATTATGGCACAACTTTTATCTGGACTATATCCTGCTGATCTGCAGGAGCTTGAGAATGGATACAGAAGATGAAACAAGAAGTTGAAAAGATGTTTACACCAGAAGGCATCGATCTTGAACAGATGTGTACACCAGATGGCATTGATCTTGGTGAAGAATGGATTATCTTTTCAAGACTATTTTTGCCATCACTAGACAGTTCATTGATAAACATATGAATGAATGCTGTGTTCACAGAAGTATCAAATAACACCCAGAGTTCTCCAGCAAATTCTATCTTCAGCAACGCAGATGAGTGTGAAAATACCTTGACCTATCCAGCTCTAGATGCTGCCTGTCCATGATTTTCTTAGTCTTCGTCTGTTTCTTCTCACCTCCACTGTTCCCTGTAGTATAGTTTATGACAAATAATCATATCATCACACGTCCAAAAAACCCCCATTTTTGCATGTACTTCCCTCTTTTTGATGCAAAAGCTGATGACTTTTTTGATGCGAAAACTGATGACTTTTTTTTGGTGAAAGCTGATGACTTTTTTATGTGAAAGCTGATGACTTTTTTGATGAGAGAGGTGAAGATTTTTTTGATGCGAAAGCCGATAAATATTTTGATGCGAAAGCTCATGACCTTTTTGATGAGAAAGGTGATGACATTTTTTAATGAGAAAGATGACCTTTTTGTGAAAAATCGTTAATGTAGGGGTTTCACCCACCTTTTGGCTAAATTCCTAGCAATAAAAAAACATGTTATGATTTCCTAAGGGTGGTAGGGGGGAGTTTAACACCTACCTCCCTTAACAACAGACCTATAAACCATGCAAATAGGTATATTTGTCGCTTTACTATTGGCAGTAATGATTCTTACAGACCCGTATGAATCTATTTTATTTCTAGCGTACACATTTGTCGCTAGATGGACTAGTATTGTAGCTTGGTAAAAACTCACCAACCAAGCTTATTGACAACATTAGAGGCAAAGAGTCGTGGAGAAAAATGATCGCATATTCCATTCGGCATGGCAATTGATTGACACATTTGTCTCATGCTCTCTATAGGAGATGCGCAGAATTCGTCTGTATCATTTGTATTCGAAGGTTTGTAACCTCTCTCCATGATTGCAGTGAGTATTCAGCTTCCACACCAACACAACACAATAGACAACATAAGTGAGTTTCAAAGTTAGTTTTTCACACTAACAATGATTTTGCTTTTCCACATTAAAGTTAACCTTGACATATCCGCTACATCCATCTCCAGCTGTATGGACCTATCTCTAAGTCTGTTTTGCGTTTTCCATCGCTGTATAGGCCTATGCAGGATCCGAGGTATTCGAAAATATTAAAGTCCTCAAATTTATACCAATTTATCATATTGTTGGTTTGTGCTTCTGTACCCTTGCTGTTAACCAAGATCATATTTCATTCAGCAGTGATTGTGGTCTCCTTGCTAGCACAATGTGAAAAACATTCTGACAACACTGTGTATGAAAAAAAATGATGGTGCTTTATGGGGAGATGTGGCAACATCACGTGTCCATAGTCCAACTTTTTAATATTGTGAGTAAGAAAGACATCTCCAAATAATCACATGTATATTTTGATAATTTTGTGTTTCTTTTTTATGTGTGGAGCTAGTGGAGCGCATGGCCATGTTGTTAGAACTCCGTTCTCAGACCCTTGATGTCCCGGGTTCAATCCACGGTTGGGACAGGATTTTATCTTTTGGAGGTACAATTAAAATCGTTCCTATATACGTTGAGGCGTCTGCTATGGCAAAGCAGCCTTTATTTCCACAGCCCATAGAAAGTATCTCTGCGCTCCTTCACAGGAAAATATGCAGTAACAAAAGTTGTAAGTTTTTCTTGTTTATATGTTTCTTGAAAAAAGGTCTTTGTTCTTTTGTTTATTACTATTTATTTATTTTTTACATTGATAGTTAGGCTATAACAGTAACCATTAGCATTTCATACAGGTTTTGTGACTTGGAGATTAAAAAATCACAACTTCTGCTGCAGATAAATTGAACTGCATGCAACGCACTGAGGGACACCCCTACTAGGTTCATACTGGGGCCCTCTCGGTGCGTAGAGTGAAGATAGTTGGATGTAGAGATTTATGCGTCTTATCAAAATTTCATTTTGTTAACTACTGTATGGTGTGTTTAGTTACAAATGTGGCCACGTCTCCCCGTAATAAACACAAATTTCCCAATAAGAATTCCTAAGACACATACATTGTGTGATGCTTTTTTGTTCAGTTGGACAGTTTTTTAAACAACACCATGCTACCAATGCCAAACATGGTCTTTAATAGTCTTGCAGCAAATAAAAATCATTATATTTGAAATGAAATGTATGAGAAAATCTGTAATGGTTGCTAAACTAGATAAAATAAAAATAAAGCAATTAGGAAAGGGGTAGGTATAATATCATTTATTGAACATATCAAAAGACAGCATGAAAAATGGTTTGATCACCTTATGAGAATGAACCTAAATACCAATAAGAGCATATAACGAAAGAGTATCCGGACATAAAACCACAGGCAGACCACGAAAACGGTGGATAAAACAAAATCAAGATAACCTTGAACAAACATGGACTCAATTCAACCAAGGTGACACATCTGGCCCTGGATTGACAACACTCCACCCGAGTAGAACGCTCCTTCATTAGGCATTTGCATTAAGCCGAAGTCTCCTGGGTACTATGAAAGAACGCTCATAAAAACCACCCCACTGCACATAGGAAGTAAGAGCTAATCGCTTACAATTCCTGGTGCTAGAAAGAAAGAAGAATGGCAGGTGTGAATACTATCAACCATAATTCACCTGAAGAAAGACCACAGCTTTTTAAAATAGATTTAGCAAAGTCCCAGATGACTGGTTAAATGTAACTGTAAGGAGCAAGTCTAAGATGATTGGTTAAATGTAATTGTAGGGAGCAAGTCCAAGATGATTGGTTAAATGTAACAGTAGGGAGCAAGTCCAAGATGACTGGTTAAATGTAACAGCAGGGAGCAAGTCCAAGATGACTGGTTAAAAGTAACAGTAGGGAGCAAGTCCAAGATGACTGGTTAAATGTAACAGTAGGGAGCAAGTCCAAGATCACTGGTTAAATGTAACAGTAGGGAGCAAGTCCAAGATCACTGGTTAAATGTAACTGTAGGGAGCAATGCTAGGATCAGGGAAGTCTTTTACTTTAGAGAGGTCTTTGCTGTGACCATCCTGCATTTTTGAGACAAACTGTTAGGTAAAAAGGGTTGATTCCCTACCAGAAGTTCAGGCATGATTTCTTCCCAGAAGTCATTGCAGAAAAAATCATGAGGATTGGTATAGTGGAATTCCTTTATAGAGAATCCTCTTAATAACACATTTCCCTATATTGCAACACATTTACAAATCCCCAATTATATTTATTCTTTATTGTTTGTACTGTACATGGTAAATTTCTGTTATTACATAAAATATTTTGCTGGTCTGGACCAAGTTGTTATAAGGGGATTCCACTATAATAAACCCTACATCTTCTTAGTTTCCTCTCATAGCATACATGGCAAATTGTAGTATTATTCATCTTTGCTCCACCATTGAATCACTGTAATATAAGCAGTTAATTTTCTTTATAAAAATATAGCATAACTTTCTGTAATATTTATAATTTACTGAATGGCTTTTTGCATCTTGCAGACGATCATTAAGAAAACAAACAAAAACAAGCCAATGAGCTTTTTCTCTCAGTAATGGAAAACTTTCTAAGCGATCATGTTGCTAAAGCAACAGAAGATGTTTGTTGTCATCTTTCCCTTTTATCTTCCATATCTTTTACTATATTGTTCCTAAACAAAATCGCCGCAGCCAGCACGTAGATTGTGCCTCCAGACAGCTCTGGTTTTGGCCATGTTTGCCAGATTTTGAAGAAATATATAAATGTCTTTTACCTCAGCATGGGACAACCACAGGCCTTCAGAAGTTTCTCTAAATAGTACTTATTGTGGAATGCGACAATTTGGCATTCTGTGGACATGGTCCAGCCCTCACAATCTATTTTTATTAAGTGTTTCCATGGCTGAGTGTGGCGTAAAAGTTATATATTGATGATTTTATTGTGCCATTTAATGTAAGATTTTGCTGAGACATCTTAGCTGACAGGTGTTTAGTCTCCTCTCATGTCTTGTGTAGGTTGTCCATGTTTCAGATCCATAATATAGTTTGGATTACCTTGTTGTGAAGCAGACATTAGCCATTTCAGAAAATTCTCTTGTATGGCTGGTCGATTATACTATCGATATAATCACAGACGTACACTGTTCAGCAGATGTGGTAAAAACATTGAATGTATTAGTTACCAAAGCTAAAGTTGTCAGGCCATTGGTGCAAATAAAACAGCAACACAACACATTTCCGTTGTGTGAACTACATTCTGTTGGAAATCTTGTAGGCTCACTGTGCTACTATAAGAGATATCCATTGGAGTTTGAGAACTAACAGAATAAAAAAGACCTACATAGTGTATAAACAGATAAACAGAAAACAAACATTGCATTTTTTGGTTCAAAATGTATTTAGATTTGCACACCTTCCGAAGACGGATGTGTCGGGCCATTGGGGCAAATGGAACGACGACACAACGCATTTCCATTTTCTGGACTACATCCTTCTGGAAATATAGTTGGACCATTGTCCTGCAATTAGATATATCCAGTGGGAGTTTGAGAATGAACGCTGAAGAAGAAGAAGATAGTACAATTAAAAAAATCTTGGCGGAGACACCCAAAGAATTATATGTCAATAAATCTTCCATTCTTACAGTGAGTTCTAAATATGACATGACTGGAAAAATCTTGGCGGAGACACAGAACTGTTAAGTCAATAAATCTAAATTAACATTTTCATTTTCTTATTTTGTGTTTTACTAATTCTAACCTTGTGAAGTAATCATATATGATCAATGTACTTATATATTCATATTCTGTATCCATTCCTCTTTCCAATGATATATTACACATACACTATTTATCAATATTAGTATGTCAAGTGATACAATGAAAAATAACATGTAGGGAAATTTTTCTACCTCTGAAATATTTTCATATTTTTATTGCTTCTGGTGTCAATCAAAAAAATGTACAGAACTAACATTTATTGATATAAATTCATCAAATAAAATGATGCATAATGAAGAGAATTGGATATACTTTTGTAAACATTCTTGAAAAATGGATATCATCAATGACAAGTATGGATACATTTGGGTAAGTCACAATATTTATACTTATAAATTAACATTTTAATTTTCTTGTTTTGTGTTTTACTAATTCTAACCTTGTGAAGTAATCAAATATCATCAATGTACTTATATATTCATATTCTGTATCCATTCCCCTTTCCAATGATATATTACACATACACTACTTATTAATATTAGTATGTCAAGTGATACAATGAAAAACACATGTAAGGAAATTTTTCTACTGAAAATTAATTTGGTCCAAACCTAAAAATAATCAAGTCCTGAAAGAGTTAACCATATCAGCCGGAGTTCTATACATTTGCCATCTATCATCCGTTTTTACCGCCTGAAATAACTGCTTCACATATTCGAAATGCCTCTTATGAAATTCCTCAAGATTGCATCTCAGGAAAGATCCATGACGATTGAGAAGTGTTCTTCGACTAGCTAGGTAAATATTCTCAGCATCATTTGTGCTCACATCATCACAGCAATACATCATTTGCACAACAACCACATTGCAACATCTACACAGCCACATTACTTCATCTACTGAATAACCACATTACGCCATCTGCACACCAACCACACTATATCATCTACACACCAACCACACTATACCATCTACACAACAACCTCAATATATCATCTACACAACCTCAATATATAATCTACACAACAACCTCAATATATCATCTACACAACAACCTCAATTTATCATCTACACAACCTCAATATATCATCTACACAACAACCTCAATATATCATCTACACAACAACCTCAATATATCACCTACACAACAACTTCAATATATCATCTACACAACAACCTCAATATATCACCTACACAGCCTCAATATATCATCTACACAACAACCTAAATATATCATCTACACAACCTCAATATATCATCTACACAACAACCTCAATATATCATCTACACAACAACCTCAATATATCATCTACACAACAATTTCAATATATCATCTACACAACAACCTCAATATATCATCTACACAACCTCAATATATCATCTACACAACAACCTCAATATATCATCTAAACAACCTCAATATATCATCTACACAACAACCTCAATATATCATCTACACAACCTCAATATATCATCTACACAACAACCTCAATATATCATCTACACAACCTCAATATATCATCTACACAACCTCAATATATCATCTACACAACAACCTCAATATATCATCTACATAACAACCTCAATATATCATCTACACAACAACCTCAATATATCATCTACACAACCTCAATATATCATCTGCACAACAACTTCAATATATCATCTACACAAAAACCTCAATATATCATCTACACAACCTCAATATATCATCTACACAACAACCTCAATATATCATCTGCACAATAACCTCAATATATCATCTACACAACAACCTCAATATATCATCTGCACAATAACCTCAATATATCATCTACACAACAACTTCAATATATCATCTACACAACAACCTCAATATATCATCTACACCAGGTATATCAAACGTGCGGTTCGCGGGCCGCATGCGGTCCTTTTTCCTTTGTTCCAGGAAAGATTTTGTGATTTCTCATCTCTTGAATACAGTTTTGCATTATTCTCAGCCCCATTCAACTTTAATGTTGTAAAAGCAAAGGAAAACTTGCAGATGGAGCTATTATATTTTTATATTATTATATTTTTTATAGAATTGCCATCTGATTCTACACTCAAAGCAAAGTATCTAGAAGTCGGGATACCTGACTTCTATTTATACCTTCCTGAAAAGGTTGCAAACTTCAGAAAGTTTTCAAGTTTTCAACTAGGATTCTGGCAAAAATGAAAAGTTTACAAATTTCAGAAAGTTTTCAACTAGGATTATGGAAATGTTCGGTTCCACCTATGTGTGTGAACAGTTATTTTCCTTCATGAAATTAACAAAAATTTCTCAGAGAACAAGGCTGACCGATGAACACTTGTCATCCCTGATGAAGGTCGGAGCTGCAAATAAATTTCAGTCAGATATACGAAAAATTATCATGAAAAATAGGTACCAAACCACAGGACAAAACACTGATTAAAGAGTAAAAATTATGGAATGTTCTTAAATAAATGTTTGATTACAATTCTTATATTTGGCGCTGTGGAGTGTTAGCTTAATAAAGCCATTGTAGTAGGCGTGCAAATTAATTAAATATAATTCAATAAGATTACAGTGTTTCTCAGATTTGTTGGTGTTGCCCGCTTGTATACTCAAAGTATCATATGTGGCCCATGGTGCTTTTTGAGTTTTACACGCCTGATCTACACAAAATTTTCAATATATCATCTACACAACCTCACTATACCATCTACATAATCTCACTATACCTTCTACACAATCCCACTATACCATCTACACAATCTCACTATATCATGTACACAACTTCAATATATCATGTACACAATCTCACTATACCATCTACACAATCTCACTATATCATCTACACAACCTCAATATATCATCTACACAACCTCACTATACCATCTATATAATCTCACTATACCTTCTACACAATCCCACTATACCATCTACACAATCTCACTATACCATCTACACAATCTCACTATACCATCTACACAATCTCACTATACCATCTACACAATCTCACTATATCATCCGTATAACAACGTCATAATATCATCTACACAACAACCTCACTATATTACAACAACCTCATTCATTCATCTACACAACAACCTCATTCATCCATCTATACAACATCCTCATTCATCCATCTACACAACATCCTCATGCATCCATCTATACAACATCCATCTACACAACATCCTCATTCATCCACCTATACAACATCCTCAAAGATAAATGGTGTAGCACTGAAAGTTGTGAATAGATTCACATATCTAGGCAGTACGTTATCACAAAATGCCAACGTTGATGATGAAGTGTATACAAGGATCGCCAAAGCAAACAGTACTTTCGGCAGATTGTACGCAAATGTTTGCCGTAGAAATGGCATTAACCTACAGACTAAGCTGAAAGTTTACAGAGCAGTGGTACTTCCAGTGCTGCTATACGCTAGTGAAAAATGGACTGTGTATAGACGTCATGTGAAAAAACTCAATCATTTTCATACAAATTGTCTAAGAAAAGTTATGAACATCAGATGGCAAGACAAGATTCAAGATACCACTGTTCTTGATAGAGCTGGTATCCCAAGCATTGACACGATCCTGATGCAGACACAGATTCATTGGGCAGGTCATTTGGTGCGTATGCCAGACCATCGTCTGCCAAAGATACTTCTCTATGGTGAGCTAGAGAAGGGTATACGATCTCAAGGTGGCCAAAGGAAGCGCTACAAGGACTCGTTAAAGGACTCACTGAAAGCCTTTGAAATAGACCACGATACATGGAAAGAACTTGCACAAAATAGATCTACATGGCGTTCTAAAATAAAAAAGAGCGCATCATCTTGTGAAAAGAAGAGAAATGCAGCAGCTCAACAGCGGAGAGCAGCTAGAAAGTCACGGATAGACGAAGATCTGTCTACAGTCGTTATTCTATGTCCAAACTGTCCAAGGACAATTACAGCTCGAATAGGGCTCATTAGCCATCTACGAACTCATAATCAAGGACATAATTAAAATTGAATTTTCAAAAGTGGATGTAACAAATGGTCATCATCACTTGTGATGGACGAACAACATACAACATCCATACAACAACCTCACTATATCATCTTGAAAATGTTGTCCAAGTATCTACGAGTTAGTCATATTTAAAATTTGTGTTAACTATTTATGTCGTGACCAATCTCCAAATAAGACATAACAGCAGAATGAAAACAAAGCAGAAGTCTTTTTACCTGATGTTTTCGCTAATCAAGGTGTTTTGATTAAGAACAAACATAACACTTGAGGCATTTACATAAATGCTCGGATCGCGGGTTCATCAGTCATCTAAAATCTAAGTGTGTGTAAGGTTTAGCTTTAGGTTTTAGAAAGTTTCGCTGAAAATTTAGCTCAGCATCCAAATGCATCTATGGCGAGGTGAAACATCAGTCAAGTGCAACAGATGGCAATGTCTTTACCATTATAATTGATTTTTTATAAATAATTTTTTTTTTAAATATTTCTCCTTACATATATTAATATACTGGTGGTGATGGTGTTTTTCCTTCGCAAGTGAAGATGAGCATGGTATGAACAACAATAAATGCGATGAAATAATAAATAATAATAATAAATTGGTAATTGCCTAATGTGGCTTGTGATGTTCATAGATGTCCGATGAGTCAGATTTGAGCACGGAAAGTTCTATTGCAGTGCATGCAGGAGTGATGAAAGTTCGGTTTTTGTCTGATTTGTCCATCCGCTTCTTGCGCTTGTAGATTGTCCGAGTGTTCTTTCTTTTTCAAATTTCGTCATGCCAGCAGTGTGCCAGGCTGAGCGATCAAGTGCTGTAGTCTCCCAGGAGCTAGGATCGATGCTGCAGTGCTTGAGAGAGTTTTTTAGGTGATCCTTGAAGCGCTTTTCTACCCTCTGCATGAACGTTTACCTTCGCACAGCTCCCCATAGCATAATCTACACATACTACACTTTAGCTCAGAAGTAAATGATAAACAACGGAAGTGACCTTTTCTGTTGCTATCCAGTCTGTGCAGCCAGCCTCCCTATTGGTTGCTTTCTTGTTGATGGTTGTCATGGGAACGAACTTTATCGTTCTTTTCTGCATCGTTGCCATTTATTGGTAGCTGTTTCTATACCTATTAATTAAAATACAATATGGTAATTACAATTCACAAATCATGCATTTCACTCTTCTTGAAAAATCAATCGATCAATTAACATTATTGATTAATTCATTATCTAATATTTGCATCTTATCATCCGTAAATTCAGATATTGTGAAGGAGTGTCCATAAACAAAGTATTCAACGAACACTGTTAGTGTTAATAAGAAACGCTATTGGTTGCTGTTAGTAACAGCAACAAACAACTGCTCCTTGAGTTATTCAATCAATCGGTCAATAAATCAAATATTTAAGTGTACATATTATCAGTGAAGCAAGAAATATACAAAATAACAATAAAACATAGCTCATCGACTCAGAGTGACTTACAATTTCACAGTGTTGTGTGGTTAATCAGAAATAGAAATACTCCTAGTTGAGCATATATGACAATACGGTAGACCCAAAATACGAATATGTGCTAATCAAAGAATTCACTTTCTGTCTTGGAAATCACATACCGTGGGGTTATTCAGCATTTCGATAGTTGCGCGTTCCATTGAGCATAAGAAACAAGTGATATAACTGCTTAGGTACCATCTGTTGAAGGATGGTGCGAAGTTGTAATGACATATATACTTCAACTTTGAGCATTACAGTTCTAATCAATCAATGCACCAAAGAACACTCAAAACAATCAACACTCAGAAGAACAATATATATATATATATATATATATATATATATATATATATATATATATATATATATATATATATATATATATATATATATATATATATATATATATATATATATATATATATATATATATATATATATATATATATATATATATATATATATATATATATATATATATATATATATATATATATATATATATATATATATATATATATATATATATATATATATATATATATATATATACTATTCAAGAACTACACAGAATAGGGTTGAATAGACAGAATTGGAGAGATCTGACCTCTGCCCTATGCGCTAACTTCAGCCTTAAAGAAACATCTATCACGCACAAGACCATATCACGCACACAATATATAGAAAGACAACAGATCAACTGGTTCGGCCACTTTATGCTAATGGACCATCACAACCAACCATCCAAGCGTACAATGGCAGAACAAAACGGCCACAAAGCAAGGGGAAGACCAAGAACAAGATGGGAAGATTCAATTAGAGACATTGTTAAAAATCCCAGCCAAACCACGACAAGCGTAATAAAATTGCGTGGAAAGGGGCGTTTATTTTACCGAACTGTTTGCTAAGCTTCGAGTAATAAAAATCATGTTCTGATTTGCTATGGGGGAGGGGAGTTTGAACACCACACCGATATCTACAGACTTGCTAAAATGGCAATACGTTTTTCAGTTGGCACGTTCCCATTTAATACCCCCTCCCCTCACATACTTTAGAATAGTAAAATATGATACATATCACTGTACATCTAGTCTGAGATGGGTATCCCCCCTCTACTTTTGTGGATTCCCCCAAACAAGATCCTCAAAATACTATCAAAAGTAAGCTAAAAGATTTTTTCTTTGACATTTCTACCACCCCACCATCTCTTTTTCCTTTTAATAGCAAAGTCGCATCTACGCCACAGAGATTAACCATGACCGATCTAAAAAAAAAAGAAGAGGTGTACAGAAAATGTAAACATGAACTTAATTAAAAGGTTGATTTTAAGTATTTCCATGCATTTTGATGTTCAGTCACTTTTTTTTGGGGCGTGCGACTTCAAGTATATAGGTATTGACCAAAAAAATCACAACAATAATTTAAAAAAATGTAACGAATGAAGGCTTGTTTACTTTCTGTACAGATGTCTTCTTTGCCCCTGCCGATCTCGGATGAATCAACCATAAACGAGAATCGGTCTTAGTAGATAAGGCGTATGTTCGTTAAAAATAAAGGATGTGAACTTCAGTTAATTCTGTCACAACGACATCCGAGTGTTAAGTAATTATTATTAGCTAGACAGAAAAATGTTGCTCTAAGCAACAAGAATGTGATATGCCAATAATGAATAATTAAATTACTTGTATGCTACTTCACCTACCTTGACAATTTGACTTTACATTAAGTTAAACAAGGTAATTTGGCAAGATAAAAACACAGAATATTGTTTGACTAGTGCTGATAACGAAACGGTTATTGATATTACAATGTTCAGACAGGAACTTTATGTAGTTACAAATTATGACGCAATTGTTGGTTAATCCATGCGTAACTATTCTTAGAGCAAGAGTAACGACAGCCGAGTCTTCGGAACGTAGAATACTGCAGAATTAAGTAGGACTTCATTCGTTACGTATTTTATTATAGTCGATATTTTCAGTGGTCGCTCGTTATATACTTGGAGACCCATATCAAAAATAGTCACAGCCGACCAACGAAATTCACGGAAATAATTAAAATATGCGTTTCAGGTCATGTTCATTATATGTACACAAATCTGTTGCCATGTGAAGTCACGAGACAGCTGATTGTGAAAACATAAATAATTTAGTCTTTGTTCCGAAACTTATTCAAATGATATTTTTTTTTTTACTGAACATAGTCTCCACAACACCACATTTTATTTACTAAAATATTTATGCTTAAGTTGAATCTTTTATAATATTACTTTTCTGCGTTCTCTCGGTCGCAAGAAATCCTTATACTGGTAAACAAACATTCCCGCTTTTAAAAGTATCATTTCATAAGAGATTGTATTGAGGTGTACGTAACTTATTCTTCCGCGTTCATTCTCAAACTCCTGCAGATTAGCAGGACGTTGTACGGAAAACGGAAAGCGCTGTGTAATGGTTTACAGCATTGCTGCGATATCTGCGTCTTTCGGCTTGACACATCCGACTTCAGAGTCGCTTTGACTCTATATGAGGTACGGCAGACAACTCACCATATAACCTGCTTATTTGTCTCTTACAACATACATGAAAGTAAACGGCGTTTCTATTATTTGCCCACCCTCCAGGACCAGGAAACAAACGCGCGGGATTAATGTCGAATCTCTGGTTTCCTCACACGTTTCACATACTTCAGACTCCGTAGTTTCAGGTGATAAATCACCAGTGATCTCCGAAAGAGTCCACACGACTGTGTGCAGCTATGATGATCTGACGACTAACTTACTAAGGTGGATCCACACCAATCACAAAAGGCTAGTAGATAAGACCTGAACATGAACCCCCGTTTGGGGGCTCAACCCACTCGCTTAGTAGAATGACTTTTTTGTTTTAGGTAAGCCCCCACTTAGGGAGACCATATTTACTACAATGAATCGCATCCCTCAACTTCAAGTAGGATATACCGATTATCAACATGTATCTTAGCGTATTGGTTAAGCCGTTCACTTTGAGGCTCGCGACGTCTTATATATAAAGTTGACCTTTTTCCGGACATCCCCTGGTATTACATCTTGAAGCTGCGGAGTTACGTGCTCTGAGTGGTAATATATGCAGGAAGAGCGCTGCTTCTTTTAGAAGTTTCGTTAAGAGCGACGGAGTACTATAAGAGTACCCCGTGCACAATGAAGTCAATCTTCTACGCCTTCTTACTATCAATCAATCAAGTGCCATGCCGACTCGCGTAGGATATCATGTTTCTCCACGACTCTGTCTCTTGTGTTGTCAATAAGCTCGGTTGGTGAGCTTCTACCGTGCCACGATACAAGACCATCTAGTAAATTTTCTCTTTGTCGACCTCTATCTCTTCTCCCTTTGATCTTTCCAGTGGTTATTAAGTGTTCAAGCTGTGTTCTTCTCAGCACATGCCCTAGAAACCTTGACTGTCTGCCTCTAATGTTTGATATGATTGATCTTTTTACGCCAGCATCAATGAGAACCTCTGCATTAGTTTTCTTGGCTGTCCATGGTATTTTCATCATTTTTTCATTTCATCATGGTATTTTCTTACTCTACAAAAAAAAAAAAATCAAAAAAACAAATCTTCGAAAATAGTAGATGCAACAGGAAAAATAATTACAACCATTTAAGAAGCTATATTTTTTGTACAGTGGCAACATACCATAGATAATAATTAGAAGGTCTTTGTTACCTCTAATATTTTATGGTAGTGTGTCCTGTTATAACCTAATTGGACTTTGTTGTCCGCTGGTTGAAAGAGCACGCCTCTCCAAAAGAGAGGTAAACTAATTAACTACCAGTGGCAACATACAGCTGTGAGACCGGGGCAATGACAATCACAACAGAAATTAACTGCGTTTGAAAGAACATACGTACGTAGGCCTATATCACGGACAGAGATAGACCTAGATGTTTAGCCATAGTAAACATCTGCTAAGACTTGAACATAGAAGAATGCTCATAGAACAAAGAGGCTTACCAAGTGACAGTGAGGACAACATCCTGCGAAAAACACGTCGCATAGAAGAAGAAAACATCGACGGGTTACATTTTATAATGGCAATACATCATGATATATCCAAGGTGGGCATGTTCATGGTTGGAAATGAGTCATACCTCTTCGTGAGGCTCTATCTCTCTCCCCCCCCCAAACCACGAGGCATCTATTCTTTAATCAGTTCACATCCAAACCAACATTATTTTTTTTCATGACATCATTTATTTTAATATGGCGGACGAAGTACCCAAACAATCGGGTATCTATGATGTAAAGGTATGAACATTGAAAACAATTGCGCGTGTACTATATTTGTAAATTTGAAAAAAAAATATTAGGTGACAAATTGTGTGAGCTCTATAGAAGTAAAATTGTCATGGTTGATGATATAGCTTGATGATTATAGCTATGGTATAAAAGTAAAAGATATTATCCATATTTTATTTATAATAATTTAAATAATTATTTTACTCTTTCATCTGTTGACAAGCAGAAATTATCTTTCATTTTAATTGTTCAAGTTGATGTTTAACAGTTTTGTTTTGCTAAACTTGATAGCAATATTTGCCAATATTCAATTGTATAATTGTATGAGATATATAAATGCCAATTTATTTGTTTCTATAACTGTACTATATACAGTGTATGTATTATAGTATAGTATGTATAGATAGAGAATTAATTTTTAACATTTTTTTGTTTCAGCAATTATTAGTTGCTGTCTGACCAGTACAACTTATGTGAACTTAACATTTAGATCTCCTCACATAATAGGACATCTGATAACAAGGACCATGAACAAATATAATCGTGTGCGGCAGATAGGGGAGGGAGCATTTGGAAAGGCAGTTCTTGTTAAAAGAAAAGATACTTCAAAACAATTTGTTGTGAAAGAAATAAATATAACAAGGGTAATTATTTCTAATTTAAAGCATCATTAGGGGATAATCTTTAAGTATTCCTACCTGTGAAACAGGCATTTAAAAAACACCACTTTTTCTACTTACGTAGTCCTTCAGGTTCTTTCCATATATTTTTTCCTCTTGTATATTCCCAGGATAAGGGAGTAAACCCTCATTAAAAAATCAGGAGAGAGGACCCTAAAGCAATTGATAGTTGCATCAGATTATCCTCTGGCATCTCCTGTTGTTCTGCTTCATTCCAAGCATATCGGCTTTGTGCCTTTCTCTTGGGCTACATCAGCAGAACCGTTTTAGTGCAAAATGGGCAAGGCACTGTCTCCATATAAGCCATCTGGGCTAAGTAAAACACGTCAAGAGAGAAGCAGAAACAAACAAAAGACTCTCAGATTTGAGAAATGCTCAATGGGTTACTTCTTCTTTTTTTGTTAGATGACCGTCCGCAAGACACAAAAAACCATACATACATATGTGTTTTAAACACCCCTTTCCTAATGTTTTTGTTTTATCCTTTTGCTCTTTACATCCAGATTCCAGGAAAATGTGTTCTACCTTGCATAGTGGTTAAGTCATGGCCATGTGCTCAAGATGCCATGAGTTTGGTTCCAGGTCATGATGTCTTGTTTAAAAATGCATTTTTTTCTGAGATCAGTGAGGATTATCATTTGAAGATAGGGTGTCATGTGCTATTAGTTGTACTTTTTGCAGGCTGTGTGCTGCTATTTTTATAGTGGTAGAACACATATAGTAAAATTTGAGTATAATGAAGTCAATTCTTTATGCCTATTGAGCATTTGAGTCGAGAAAAATGCCAGCCTTATATCATATTCTGGTGGTGCTTTCAACTCCAACACTGTTTCTTAAACTTTATCTCTGTTCATATCTGTTTAGTTCTCTCCATGAGTCCATTTTTGTAGGCCTTATCATATTACTCTTTCTTCTTCAAAGGTATCCATTTATGAAAATTTGTAGTTTTTTATATGTCCTTTGACTTTTTGCATGTTTCTCAGCACTGATTTAATATGTGTTGTGAGCATCTGTAGTAAAGTCAGTAGTGACCCAGACAGCAGAGAAAAAGATCAAGCAACAGTGACTGTGGCCACAATACAGATGAGTGACAACAATTGTTAGTGTGCTGTGTGAGTAATGCTGATAACATGTTGCTATATACCTGCTATATGGCTACATATATCAATCATTCAGTGGAATTGGTAAATACTGAATGTATAGATAGCACTGCTGAAGTAAGATGTGTTGGGCCATTACCTCAAATAAAACAGTGAAGTAAGCAATATCAGTTATTTGAACTACATCCTAGTATAAATCTAGAAGGGCCAATGTCCTGCTATGGAATAGATCCAGCAAAAGTACAAGAGGGAAGGATTACAAAACAATAAATAGCTAAAGATATTTAATTTTCAAATTCATTTTGATAAAACAAGTTGAAAAGGAGGTGGGGTATGTAAAGCCTAATAGAGAAGATGCTAGACAGCTTTGCATTTTGGCATGGGAGAACATCGGTCTCAGAAAAGGTTGACAATACACAAAACAGAAGGTTGACACCAGACATGATGACTAACACCATACAGACTAAAAAAAGAATTGATTTAATTTCCCATTTCATCTTGCCCGTTTTCAGTTTTTGTGTATTTTGAATAATTGAAGGATGTTCTATATAGAAAATTGCTTTTCAAGTATTGTTGAATTTTTAGATAGAACATTGCTGTTCAAGCATTGTTGAATTTGTAGATTCTATATACCACTGAAGACGGATGTGTTGGGCTATTGGTGCAAATAAAACGGTGACACAATGCGTGTCCATTCTCAGGTCTACATCCTACCAGAAATCTAGTGGTCCTGCTACAAGGGAGATCCAGCGGAAGTTTGAGAATGAATGCTGAAGAAGAAGAAGATTCTATATAGAACATTGGTTTTCAAGCATTTTTGAATTTTTAGATAAAACATTTCTTTTCAAGCATTGTTGAATTTTTAGATAGAACATTTCTTTTCAAGTATTGTTGAATTTTTAGATTATTTTCAAGTATTGTTACATTTGTAGATTCCATATAGAACATTGCTTTTCAAGTATTGTTGAATTTTTAGATTCTTTTCAAGTATTGTTGAATTTTTAGATTCTTTTCAAGTATTGTTACATTTGTAGATTTCATATAGAACATTGTTTTTCAAGTATTGTTGAATATTTAGATACTGCTAACACATCCAATCACATTTCCAGAGTTAATAATATTAATGCTGAATATAAAATATGTTATCTCTTAATGTCAATATTAATTATGAGCAAGTTCTTCATGTTTCTCATTTGTCTTTCTTTTAAAAGATGTCTGCCAAAGAGCGGGAACAAGCAAGGAAAGAGGTAAGACTGCTCGTGATTGTAGTATTGGCAGCTCTGGATTCTTTGACAGTTTTCCTATCGTTTTTCGACACACAAGAATCCCAAGCACAGCATTGATGATGAATGACTGATCCATCAGTATCCATTATTTGATCATTTTCTGCAGTGTTACCATCAATGAGCACCATGACCCCGATGTCAGCTCTTGCACAGCTCTAGCATGCAAAGAGATATTTAGAAGCAAAGAGAAGTAACATTTAAAATTCAAGTGTGGTGATATTTGGATGTGAAACTTTAAGACATTGATTAAAGTTGAAAATTGTTAAAGTTGGAAATAGTCATCGCTCAGACAACTTTAGGTTTGCTCACATATGAAGAAAATTAAAGGGAACATTGCAGTGAGATATGAAACCCTTCATGGCCATATTTATAGTTATAATCTGTGGATCTAAAACCAATGCTCTAAAACAGTGTTTGTGCTCAAATAAGGATGCCATTTTCCTTAAGTATCAACAATTGAAAACAATATTCAGAAAAAATGAAAAATATATTGTGTAATATGGCCTTGTCATTAGAGGTGAAAAAGAGAGTTCTGCAGTACTATATAACCCCTATACTAAAATATGGGTGCGAGTCTTGGACAATAAACAAACTGGAAAGTGGGAAATTAGAGGCAACAGAGAAGGGGTTCTACAGAAGAATGTTGAGAATACCATGGACTGCCAGAAAAACTAATGTAGAGGTGTTGAAAGAGTCAAATGTGAAACGGACCTTAATCAACAATATAAGAAAAAGACAATCTTCTTTTTTTTGGCCACTTCATGAGAGAGGCAGGTTTAGAGAACATAGTCACAAAGGCAAAATTGAAGGCAACAGAGACAGAGGGCGACAACATGAGAAAATATTAGACAGTTTGACAACCTGGCACGGCAGGGAAACAACAACGATCTTGATACATAATACTTTGGACAGAGAGCTGTGGAGAGCCAAGACCGCCTACGCCAGCCGGCATGGCACCTGATGATGATCAACAATTGATGCAGTGTTTGTGCTCAAATAAGGATGTCTCAGAACTGGTTTGGAATTAGTGTCTACCTATGTGATTTTTTCCTTTGGCTATGTGTTTATCATTTATTAATTTCAATATAAATATATTTAGGGTTAGGGTTAGTTATGTGAAACATGAAAAAAAATGAATATTTAAATTAATTATTGATATAATATTAAGTCTTACAAAAGAAATCTTCCATTTAAATATTTGTACACAATGAGGAGAGTGGTAGCCTGGATAATAGTGAGCTTGCTTACTATCACTGGGTCTAGGTTCGAAACCACATTCGGACCCAAAAAAAATTCAGGGTCGTAATTGCTCACTTAACACGAACGTTTCTCCAGTTGACCTAGCTGTAAATTAGTACCTGATGCATGGGTAGGATAGGGTAAACACAGCAAAGAAGGGAACTTGCCACACCACCTAATAGGTTTCTCCATTCCTGATGGCAGGGTGCTGCCAAGTCATCTTACACAAATCTCATCATGAAGCGGATGTTTTGAATTAATTATCTTAGTTTTGTGTTTGTTCACTAGGTGTCAGTTCTTGCCCAGCTCAAGCATCCAAACATTGTTGCTTACATTGAATCTTTTGAAGGTGAGAAACAAGTTTTTAAATATAAGACAATTCATAATAAGTATGACTGCAAAATAATTCTATTTGGTTGTTCTGGTGAAAGCATGGTTGCTTTTGCGTCTCTTGTCCTGGTATCTCCGACTTTAGTACCTGTGATTGCTTGGTCAGGACTGTGGTCCTGCTCGATGTCAGGAATGGTCAGGCCAATCTTAGTTTCCAGTCTTTGTTGGCTGGACTAAGTCCCATCTCCACTTCAAGAAGTTGGCCTTGATGAGGGAAGTAATTTTTTTAAAGAACAGTTACTTACATCAAAACAAGATATTAAAGTTTTACAGAGCACAGACTAGCTTACTATTGGGTAAGAAAAATATAGATAACATTACAAGACAGGCTAAATCAACATTTCAATCCTAACATCTTTATCAAGCAAATAGACAGGACAAATAGAGAACAACCAAAATAAATAATGAATAATATCACTATGTCTAGTCCATTTTTGATATTATTATTTTTATTGTTTTTTTGTCTCTGTCCTGTATATTCCTTGATAAAGACCATATTGATGAAATGTTGATTTATTCTGTCTTGTATACTGTTGCAACATCAAAGTAGATTGGATCAGTCTGAAGCAAATCAACATATTCAAATATTTAGGTACATTAATAACATCAGATGGACGATGTATTAAAGAAGTCAAATGTAGAATTGCCCAGGCAAAGGCAACATTTCACAAGATGAAAACCATCCTATGTAATATATTTTTGTCGATTAAGGTGAGATAATTCTTAGAAGTTATATAGAACCAATTCTGATGTATGGAAGTGAATCTTGGACACTCAGCAGAATAGTGAAAAATTATTTTGAGGCAACAGAGATGTGGTTTAGAAGAATGTTAACCCCTTGGATATGGAGATCTCCTAAAAAGCGATGAGAAGCTATTGCCATTTTGTGAACATCTCCTTAAGGAATGATGACTCATTTATTCTTATAATGTTGTGCGGAAAGCACCTTCAGGTGTTCCAATAATCGAATAATTGGTTAATTCAAGTGGTCTAAAGGTAAGGGTAGGTCCCATGGCATCTGCTGTCGGGGATGAAGATAACTCTTCATGTACTAAGCCGCAGCAACTATTAGGTGGGGTGGCCAGTTCCCTTCCTTGCTGTTTTTTACCTTTCCTAACTCATGCGTCAGGTACTCATTTACACCTCAAGTGGTCTAGAGGTCATCTAAAAAAGAGATGTAAATTAGACAGGCTTGTAAGGGTCACTTCTGCTTTCATGTATGGACATAGATGGTGTTTCTTAGCCAGAAAACCATCTTAGCCAGAAAACCATCTTAGCCAGATCTTGTGTAACTATCTTAGCCAGATCTACAAATATGGCTAAGAGTAGACTCGATGAACCGGAAATTTATAAATTTTTGGAAGCAAGTTTTCTGATAATTCTAGCATTATTTATCTGATGCAGGAAATGATATAGAAATTGTTGATTTGCACTGTGATACTAGTAGTGATTCGGAGGATATAGTGGTCAGAACATGTGATACAGTAAGGTCACCATTTTTGTTTTTGGGTAATGATGGTTTAAAAATTCAAAATATTGATCATTTTACGTCTCATTCATAATATAAAGAAGCATTATGTTTGTAATTAATGAATTAGAGTATACAATTATATAGGCTCAAATTGTTGAGCGTGAAAATGCAGCAGGCTTTTTAGTTAGGGAAAAAAAATTCAAGAACCGTAAAAATTTTTCAACACTGCGCTGCTCATTTGACCAATTTATCTCAGCAGCCAAGGGGTTAAGAACACCATGGATATGTAAAAAGTGTAATGAAGATATCTTGAAAGAAGTTCATTCAAAAAGATCTGCTTATCATCATCAGAAAGAGACAGTCCTCATTTTTTTCTACACATCAAGAGAAGAGGAAAGTTATAACACATTTCAACAGCAGACAAGTTGAAGTACAAGAGAGGTAGGGGAAAACCAAGAGAGAAAATGCTTGACCACCTAGCATTGTGACATGGGGGAACATCGTTATCGGAAATCATTGACAGCACACATCACTTAGCAGGGAATGCAGAGAATGGTGTCCCACAGCTGTGGAGAAAGAAGTGCAGGCTTTAATCAGTGAGAATACCAAAGAGGGGGATGTGATTATATACACTGATGGATCTGTAATTAGGCATGTTCGCAGTGCTTGGGCCTTTACAGCTCAGTGCGCAGGTAAAACGATCAAGGAGGAAAGTGGTGCTTTTGCGGTCACTACGAGTAGTATGACCATGGAGACTATGGAGGTGACCAAGGCATTTGAGTGGCTACGCACACAGAAGGTAACGCAGGTCTGCATCTTGAGTGACTCTATGAGTATGATTAAGAAGGTACAAGTGGGTCTCGTTCGCGAACAGTGGATTGAGGCCTTGAGAAATGCGAGCTTGAAAGCGGTTACATTTATTTTCGTGCCGGGACATGTGGGCGTTCGAGGCAATGAAAGAGCGGATCAACTGGCATCGTGTGCAATTGTGGCACAGGGCGAAGGGACAATGGATCGCGCTGACGTTTTGAACTCCTTAAGAGATATAACACGCGAGACTGAGACTAATGTGGATGATGATTCCTTTTCAATGGCTAGGATTAAAGATCAGGGATTGAAATGCGGTGTTGCTAGAGGTGAACATTTTGGAGGGCGCAGAAGAATGATGGTCAACCAGCATAGGACCGGTACTGTCAGCAGAAGTGTGATGGCGGATACACTCAAGGAGAGATCGGAGCAACTATGGACGTGTCCAGTTTGCAGTGATGATGATCCGACGACTAACTATTGACAGCACACAATATAGAAGGCTGTGGAAAGACATGATAACCAATGTCACATATCATGGACAATGAGAAATAGACTTATTTATATATTTTTGTGTATCCATACATAACATTGCAGACATGTTTGTGTATCCATACATAACATTGCAGACATGTTTGTGTATCCATACATAACATTGCAGACATGTTTGTGTCCCATCGTATGACTTCAGATTTGGAGTATATTCTATGCTTTTTTAGTTTTGATTTGTTCAATGACTTCAGTTGGTACATAATTTTTGTATGTTTTTTGTTGTCCACAGAGAGAGGAAATCTGTATATAGTTATGAATTATTGTTCAGGAGGTGAGTACTTAAAAGGACTCCGACACTTTCACAACTGCTTGCAAGTTGAAATATTGTTATACTTATTTTCTCATCCACATCCTCTTCGTTGATCACACCTGCATTTCTTCATCTACACCTGATTCCTCAATTACAACAGTTTAAATGTATTCACACTTGCTTTTACATTCACACCTGTTTTTATATTTACATCTGTATTTACTTCACATATGTTTTTAGACTCACCTATTTTTACATTCACACCTGCTTTTATATTTACACCTTTTTTTATAATTCATTCTTGCTTACCTGTCACACTTGCTTCCTTAATCACACCTGCTTCCTTATTCATAGCATTTTTTCCCCCTCAATTCAAACCTATGTTCACTTGAATTTTATGACACAATACCATGACACAATCAGTGCAGTAAATACAATTTTATAAGGAATGGGGTTAGATAATTCAGTGAATTAAAAAACCACCACCAGCAACAACAACAATTAATAATAATAATAATAATAATAATAATAATAATAATAATAATAATAATAATAATAATAAATAAATAATAATAATTAATAATAATAATTATAAGACCCATAACCTGTTAGGGTCATAAGGGTGTCACACTGAATAAATCAGCACACAAAAAAATTCTCCAAACAACTCAATCCTCAATCATTCGGAGGAGTGTAGAAAAATCATGCCAATACCATTCCTTGATGTTATCAATCCAGGATTTCCCCTCCCCCTCTCCTTCCAGCCTCGACTGTTCCTTGCAAAATAATTTTAGAAAGCGAGTCATGTTTTGTTACATGTCCAAACCAAAAAAGTTTGCGCCTATTATATCTGAGAAATAAATGTTGTTTCTCAAAATATATAATTTTTTATGTTTTCTTTCCAGGAGATCTCTTTCTCAGAATAAGTGAAAGAAGAGGCCAGTTATTCTCAGAAGATCAGGTAATGGCATATTATTTTTCTAAAGTTTTATGTGAGAGTTGCTGTGTATGAAGAGCAGAAATCTATTTATAAACGTAAACATTTAGTGTCATAGGGGTACCACATTGGATGTATCAACAAACAGTCCTGCAGAAATCTCTACCTTCAACAATGCAGACGAGCGAGGACAAAATTTGTCCATTCCTTTATGTTGTCTGTCCATGTTTTTATTTGTTCTCCTTGCTTCTTCCACCTTCAACTGTTCCCTGCAGTACTGTTTCTGACAAGGAAACATGTTGGCATACATGTCCAAACCATGCATGTTTTCACCATTTCACTATTGAAAGCAATGGTTCTTGTGGACCCATATACACCTCTAATTATTTCTTACATAGACATTAGTCTTATGCTCTCAATAGGAGATTCGTAGAATTTGCCTGTGACAATTGTATTAGAAGTCCAGTAATTGACTCTCTGTGTCCGCAGTTAGTGTCCACTATATGTAGAAATATTTGTTTTTGACTGCTAAGGATCTTGTATAAACTTCATGAATAATACAACAATTTTTCATCTCATGCATTCTTCGTCTTCTTCTGCGTATTAGCATGATGTGGTTCAGAGAATGGAATGCGTTGTGTCATGGTTTACAGAATTTCTGCAATACGATATCTGCTCTTTCGGCCCTACACCACCGACTTCAGTGTGGCTTTGGGTCACTGACCCCCATATGGGATGGGGCAGTCAACTCCATTCCATAACCTCCTTAATCACTTCTTATGATATGCATGGAAATTAAACAGTGTTGCTATTCTTTACTACCTTCTCGCTCGGCCCCGGCAATACACGGGTGATCTCATGTATGATACATATAAAAATAAGTTAAATTGATATGTGTATCTGTAGTGCTGTAGAAGTTAACCCCTGGCTGCTACATTGTTCTGAGTAACAGATCCAACCTGTACTCAGTTCTGTGCCCCAATAACTTGGCCCCCATGTGCTGATTCCTTTTCTTGAGTTACAAAAATAAGACAGCTTCCACAATACTGGCTTTTTATTGTCACTAGAAAATACTGCATGATGGGATGTTTATTTAGCACTTAGCAGTTTAAGAATGAAATCGTGTTTAGTAAGGCAGGGACAGAAAACAAACATTGCGTTAACTCATCAACCAGCAGTCAGATAGAGGAACGAGTAAAGTAGCAACGAAAGGGTTAAAAGGAGAATAGGAATGACTAAAAGTACTTTCAATGACATGAAAATAGTATTTAAGCAGAAAACAGGTGACACCTTGTTGAAGTTATTACTTGAAGGTAGAGTTGAGGGGCCAAAAGCAAGAGGTAGGTAGAGATTCAAATGGGAGGTAACATGAAACGGACAGGATTCAGACTAGCAGAGTGTGCTGCCAAGGCAAGAGACAGAAGATGTTAAATGTCTGTTGCAGCCAACTTTCAATGCAGAGACAGCACCTGATGGTGATGAGGAGTGTCAATTCTATGAATGCTGAACACTTGGTGAACATTTACCCTATATGGAGCAAAGAACAGGCATGAGTGTCAGATAGTACACAATTTCTTTATTAGTACAGAAAATGATCAGATTTCAATAAATACCTGTATTTATTTCATTTATACAATCAACATAATGGTAATGATCAACTTCTGAAACATTTATACAATCAACATAATGGTAATGATCAACTTCTGAAACAATTATACAATCAACATAATGGTAATGATCAACTTCTGAAACATTTATACAATCAACATAATGGTAATGATCAACTTCTGAAACATTTATACAATCAACATAATGGTAATGATCAACTTCTGAAACATTTATACAATCAACATAATGGTAATGATCAACTTCTGAAACAATTATACAATCAACATAATGGTAATGATCAACTTCTGAAACAATTATACAATCAACATAATGGTAATGATCAACTTCTGAAACATTTATACAATCAACATAATGGTAATGATCAACTTCTGAAACAATTATACAATCAACATAATGGTAATGATCAACTTCTGAAACATTTATACAATCAACATAATGGTAATGATCAACTTCTGAAACATTTATACAATCAACATAATGGTAATGATCAACTTCTGAAACATTTATACAATCAACATAATGGTAATGATCAACTTCTGAAACAATTATACAATCAACATAATGGTAATGATCAACTTCTGAAACAATTATACAATCAACATAATGGTAATGATCAACTTCTGAAACATTTATACAATCAACATAATGGTAATGATCAACTTCTGAAACAAGTGCAGGAATTTAAATATCTTGGGAGCATATTTATACACAACTGAAGAATGGACAGAGAAATTGAGACAAGAATTTAAAAAGCCAACTATGTGAATTCTGAACTTATGCTAATCTTGAAACACAAATCTGTCCTGATGGAAACCAAAAGGCAAATTTTAAATCTTAAATTTAATCTTGATTCAACATTGTGTTATCAATGTCAGACATGGACATTAACTAAAGAACAAGAGAGAAATGAGAGAACATGTGAAATGAAATGTCTAAAAAAAAAGCAGCAAACAAAACTAGAAGAGACCATGTGTGAAAGGAGATCACAAGAACAGCTAGAACAATGTTCGTGGTCAAATATATTTAAAAACAGACAGACTAAAATGGTTCAGCCATTTAATGATAATGAATCCTTATTGACCAGCGGCAAGTGCATACAATATGAGAATGGAAGCAGCAAGAAGCAGAGGAAGACCACGAAGAAGGTGGACTGAAGGAGTTTCCAAAATTCTGAGATGTTTCAATAGTACTGCTTATCAAGTGACCAAATGTACCATAGCCTGACAACCAATCGTCAATCAATCCTGCAACGCCTTACAGCAAAAGCAGAGTAAAGACAATAGATTAAATAAAAATAGATTGAGAAATGATTCAGCAAATAGATTGAGAAATGATTCAGCAAATAGATTGAGAAATGATTCAGCGATGAAGAGCAGTAGCAGCAGAGAAGAAGATGGTGATCAGAGCTGGCGTTAAGCTCTTTAAATTGTGCTTACCAATTTGCTAGATGGTGATCAGAGCTGGCGTTAAGCTCTGTAAATTGTGCTTACCAATTTGCTGTTAATTGTCTGTACATTTTTCCATTGTCGGATCATGACACATTTGTTTGCCTTCAGGTTTTGGACTGGTTTGTCCAGCTTTGCTTGGCTGTGAAACATATTCATGACAGAAAGATCTTGCATAGAGACATCAAGTGTCAGGTACTTTGTTGTGTTGTGGTTCCTCTTGTAAACCAGTGGTCTTAATCCTGAACTGTATAGTGCATCATTGGCATTTCTAGAGGAGTGTGCACTATGAAAATTAAAGTAATGTTACAATTTATATCCCCATCGAAGCCAGCTCCCTGCCCTGGAGATGGGGTTTAGTCCAGCCACCAGATGCTGGAAACTAAGATTGACCAGGCCCTCCTACCAGCAAAACCCCACCAACATTCTATCTTTACAGTTATGTGTTTTTATATCATAATATCCTATTGCCAATAATCCCCTCTGGAGTAGAGTACCATTCAACTTGTGGCATAGCACTTTGTCATAGAACCTAGTTCCTGTGACCCGGACTGTTAAGATCTCATTGGTTTGATGTTGTATGTCGAACTGACACCCAGAAACCAACTGCACGAAGGGGAAACATGAGGTAAAACTATCCAATTCAGGACATGATGATCCTATATGTCTTGTGTGCCTGAAGGCTAGGTGACAGGGAATAGAAAGTGAAGCACACCTCAGATCCGCTACCTTTAGATGGGAGCCTGGAAAGAGCCAAGTCAAAGCAGTATTGTGCCATTAGGAAAATAGTGTTTCCCTCTGGGTTTTAAAGCAAGTTTAAAAAAATCATCAACATGAAAGTGTCCCACAATTCAGCTGAAGACATGCACCTACTACCACCTGGCACAGGAAAAAAAAGAGTGAAAGCTCGCAACCCCAGGGATCGGATAAGTAAGTAAGGAGTACAATTTATGTAGGTTTGCATGAGAGATTTAAAATATATATATATATAGTGGGATGTTGAGGACCGAAAGGTGAGCACAAAATTATGATACTGTGATATGCCAGGCATGTTGTAGGAGACAACTAAGAAGGGTTGAGTATGATGTTGATTGCCCTAACCTTTAGAAAGTTGATGCAAACATGAAATGCTGAAGTTGGATGTGTCGGAATGGAAAGAACACATATTGCATCCAAACTGTAAACCATGATGCAGGTCTTTCTTTTTCCAGACTATATTCTGCTAGTCATGTCTAAGAAAAACAGTGAACAGAACAAGAAGATACCATGTGAGGGATGAAGAGATTACAAGAACTGTTAGAATGTCTGTGGTCAAATATATTGAAAAACAGACTGAAATGGATCGGTCGCTTAATGATAATGAATCCATGTTGGCCAGCAGCAAGAGCATACAAATGTAAAATGGACATTTAAAAAGAGGCAGGGGAAGAACAAAAAGATGGTGGATTGAAGGACTTACCAATGTCTTGAAAAGTCACAATATTGCTGAATATCAAGCAACCAAACCGAATCGTAGCCCGAAAACCGATTGTCATTAAACACTGCGATGCTTAATAGTAAAAGCAGAAAAAAAATAGATTCTGGTAGTCAGTAGAAATTTGAGAATAAATACAAAAGATGAAGTGTATAATACATTATATATATGGGCTCACCAGTCTGTTGATATATGAGCACAGATGTTCAGCAGCTGGGCTGGGAAGCCGAAAACAGAGTTACAGAATTAAATATAATTCTCTTGCTTGCTCTTTGAGAAGCATACGTCTGTTTCTGTTTCTAAGTTGCTTTTTATGTTACATGCGAAGAATTTATGTGTAGTTCTGATCATGGAGCCATCTTGCTAGTACCATGACCATCAGCAGTAGAAGACCTGTTGGCTAATGGAAAAAAATAGCTTTCTAAAATGACATTTGACTTTTCTCATGATTTTCATTGGCTGTCAACACAAAGTATAATTGTAGTGACCAATAAAAATCAAGGTAAAGTTAAATTAGTCATTTTAGAAGGCTGTTTTCTCATGAAAATACGAATGCAACTATTTGGGAAGTTTCACATTTCTATGCAAAAAAATAAAAGTTCTGTGATGAATTGTGTTTGTTGTTGACATGCATTTTTTTAAAACAATAATTTTTCACTTTTTAGCCATCAGTTTATACAATTCAACTAATGATAGTATTCGCTCCTGAATTAATATAACAAAATGGCAGACAAAAGTCACAAGATTTAGTTTGCCTAAAAATTCATAACAGCCAAAAAATGCTGAGTTGATCGATATTTTGTGAATTGAATACTCTTAACAACTTTTACAAAAATGTAGGAAAGTCTCAGCCTGGGGATTATGTTAGTGCATGTCTTAAATGAAATTCTGGATAGATAGATGATAAGTTTAACTCTGCTTTGGAGAGACACTCCCTTTCAACCAGCGGATAGTGTCCAAGTATGCTATATCAGGACGCACAACCAAAAAGTATTAGAGGTCACAAATATCCCTAAAGTAAAATTAGCTTTTTCTAATGAAATTCTTGTTCCAAATTTTCAGAATATTTTTCTGACACAAGCAGGAACTGTACAGTTGGGGGATTTTGGCATTGCAAAGGTTTTATCATCGTGAGTTTTTTCTATTATATATTTTTTTTGCTGCATTCTTTTAGTAGAAAATTATCTGACTTCGAGAATTCTGATATGGTTCATGTTTGGTACCTTTTTTGCAAAAACCAAGTGAAATAAATGACAAGTTTTTTTTCAACAATTATTTCCCTGTAACATATTTTGAACTTATAAAGAGACACATTGCTTTAGAAAGATTAATCTTGGTGTGAAAAGTTCCAGGAAAGAGAAGGGCATATCAAGACTATGATAGACACATGTCATCGAAGACCTTCTGAACATGACATTAGAAGAAGCTGGGCAGCTTGCAGAGAACTGAGAGTCTTACAGAGTGGCAGTGAGGACAACATTCTGTAACGGAAATGTCATATAGATAGATAGGTAACACATATAAATTGGTTGTTACCTATCAGTGGGTGGCACACAGAACTTAGCATCCAGTAGTAGTCTTTGCGACTGTAACAGATGTACTACATGTTTATCTGTCGCTAGTAAACTCAACAAACTTACTATTACGTTAGCCATTTCTTATCAGCCGACAGTCAGTGATGTCACAGAATTGCACAATTTGTGATCGGTGCAGATTATGTAAACGGTTGGAAGGTAGGCCCAGTTACCAAACAAGAACCCCTATTTTAAATTGTCTGCTGTTTAACTCCAGTTGGGTGGTATAGTAGTACTATCCATACTTTTCGTTAAGCTAAGAAGTGGGAGATCCAACTTGTGCTCCAATACCAGAGGAGTTGCCAGTGCCCGAAGGGAGATCAAAGAACAGTAAAACTCTGCCATGTATGTCATAATAGACTACTAAAAGGTTTGAGATGAGCATTCACTTTCTCATTACATATGTGACAGTAATTACAAAGAACATAAGATTTTGAAATAAGATGTGTCAATGTGAAATGCACAGATATTGCAGCTAAGCTGTAAACCATGACATGTCGCATTAAGTTTGTTTGATTACATCTGCAAACCAGATTGAGTTTGAGAACGAACACAAAAAGACCACTCAAACCCTCCTCCCATATATATAGGCCTCATCGCCTTCATCCGTACATATATACACTAATATAGACCTCACTGCCTATATTCGTACAGATATACACTAATATAGTTCTCACTGCCTTCATCCGTACAGATATACACTAATATAGACCTCACTGCCTTCATCCGTACATATATACACTAATATAGGCCTCATCCCCTTCATCCGTACATATATACACTAATATAGACCTCACTGCCTTCATCCGTACATATATACACTAATATAGGCCTCATCCCCTTCATCCGTACAGATATACACTAATATAGACCTCACTGCCTTCATTCGTACAGATATACACTAATATAGGCCTCATCCCCTTCATCCGTACAGATATACACTAATATAGACCTCACTGCCTTCATTCGTACAGATATACACTAATATAGGCCTCATCCCCTTCATCTGTACAGATATACACTAATATAGACCTCACTGCCTTCATTCGTACAGATATACACTTTAGTAATACTTTAGTAAGAGATAGCAGTGCATACTATATCCATGTCTTCAGAAAGTTCAGAATTTCAATTTCTTTACTTTCTTTTTGAATCTGTTGCTGTGTGGTGTCTAAAAATCAGCCAGGATTCTACAGATTTTGTAGGGTCAAATAATGTCGTTTATAATGAGAAATTTGCAGAACTGTTTTCTACAGCTAAGGCATCCTGATAACCTTGACACTCTAAGTTCTTTGTGTGTGTTTGTCCACACTGTCAATGTTTGTTTCCCACAACATAACACTGACACACACAAGCAAACAACACTTCGAAGCCATATCCAACATCCACTTATCTCTATTGTCTCAGAATATGAAATCAATAACTCAATAAATAAAAAAAAGTTTTGCCACAAAAGCAAACATGTGAAGAAAAACCATAAGTCTAGAGTTCTAGAGGAAGTTGCATAATGTTTGTCTGGGTAGCTACAAGTTAAACATGTCTCACCTCTCGTGATACCATTAGGCATAGTGGCATAGATTCCAACTAATTTTAACAATGTCTGTGTGATATGTCCTTTCCAGAATTTTTCTTCACTGCCACTTTATATGTCTCTTGGTTCTATGCAAACTATTCCTATCAGTTTTATTGTCATATTTACTAAGTCCACAATATTCTGCACAGCTCGTCATTTCTTGTCTATAAAGTGGACTTCTTCAGATATCCTTGTGGATTATTGGCTTAAGCTTAGGAGTTATGGGATACAAGTGGTGCTCTCGGCAAGAGGCATGCTGTTTCATTGAGAGGAAGAACTACATATTGGGTAATCTTATTACAATCAAATCAATCCTCTAAACCTTTTGATCTTTTCAATATTCTATTCCCCGTGACATTTTGGGCGATCCAGTTTTTACAACTGAATGATGGAATTTTAATGAGTAATGGTCTTAACTTTACAGGACAGTCCAACTTGCTCACACCTGCATAGGGACACCTTATTATCTCTCACCTGAGATAGTGGAGAACATGCCATATAATAATAAAAGGTATGGAATGTCTGTCATTGATGTCTGGCTTAACATTAACTCTTTGTGTGTGTGAAATAAAGTCACATTGTTACACACGCTTTCTAAGCAACAAAATTAAAAGTGTGGTTACATTTAGTCTTTGTGCAATATTTTATTTATTTGTAAACCTACAGTAATGTACTATATTAACAATGTGCAGAATTGAATATCAATTTCAGAATATGTGTCTGTTGTTCTGTCTGAAGAGCAGAAATACATAGAGGAAAGTTTCTGATAATGCTTAGACCTAACAATAACAAACTAAAACAAAATGATAGGGTCTACTTTTAGCAATAAAACGTACAGACTCAGGAACACTGGGTCAAAGGGCATTAGCCCATGGACTGCTGGATCAGTAACCAGCAAACCAAGTCAGCAACATGACAGCTTATAAAGTTGGCTGTTGCGTTAAGTATATCCATTTTTTCAACTATTTATAAAGTTTCAAATGTTTCTATCTAGATAATTTGTATGTGCGATAATTTTTCACTTTTTTACCAATCACTTTATACAATTAACTCATCATCATCAGGTGCCATGATGGCTCGCGTAGGCGATCATGGCTCGCTACAGTTCTCTGTCTCTAGTATTATGTATCAGAATTGAAGTTGTTTCCCTGCCATGTCAGGTGTTCAACTAACTTGAAAAACATTAGAATTATTGTGATTGGATGAAATACTACAGTATTTTTACAATATTTTTCGGTGAAGACTTTCTATGCAACTTCTACCAATGTCTATTAGAAAGACAAAGCGTTCAAAGGTAACAATCAAATGATCTCTTCAAAAAACTATCCGGCAGCTACGAGTTAAGTAAAAGTGCTTTGTTTTTATAGTCTCTAAAAATCTTTGTATCCAGATGCAAAAGTTCTGAAAGTATTAGTATTGGCCTATCAGCCCAACCATTACCGGTGTGTATCATTAAACATTCAGTGATGGACTTGTCTGGAGTGCAATGACAATGATCCAACAACTAACTAACTAACTAACTCAACATTCAGTAGATGGCATACCAATATGTGGTAAAATGGGTTGTTTGGACTTGTAACGAGACACAACTGACTTTCTACAATTATTTTGCAAGGAACAGTCGAGGGTGGAAAGAGAAGAGAAAGCCAGAGGAAATTCTGGAATTATAAAATCAAATGATGCCCTGGGCGTGATTTTCCACACTCCTCTGAATGACAGAGCAGGACTGCAATCCTTTTGGATGTCGGGGATCGCCCTACCAATATTAGTTTTCAGCCTATGATGTCTGGACTAAGCTCTATCTCCACTTAGATCGAGATGCCTCTGCAGTTGACTTCAATGGGGGGGGGGGGACATGCCTATATAGTGAGGTTTTCATCTTGTGGAAGCTCTCCAGCATTTGGAGGTCTTCCCACAATCCCCCACCCTTGGATGAGTCTGGTAGGGGTCAGTAGCCCTACAGCATTTTATCTGTAGTATTATGTTTCTCTTTGTGGTACAGCATTCAGAAAATCAGTATTGCACATCATGTTAGGGGAGCCAGATGAGCTCCAACTCAGATCAGGTACTGGCTGGTCAATGTGTATGGTACCCTGGTACCCCGACTATGAACAGACAGCATATGAAGTTTGGTGAAATGCTACTTTGTGTAGGACATGACAACTCTCAAGGAAGAGCCCAGAATCAGGCAAACATGTTAACCTTACATAATTGGAGAGCACCACCTTTGGATAGTTGGGATAGCTGGTTGTCCCTTTCATATTCGTGACCATAGTCCCAGTCTGGGTTATTATGGGCTCATCGGACAGAAAATGATGCCGTGGTGGAGCTCTAAAGCTTGTAACTCATTTTACATTTTGGGGAAAGGTAGATAAGCCACAAAACTCCCAGAATACACCCTTTCTGAGTAGGAGATGTCATCTCATAGTATTGCACATCGCTGATAGTTAATTCTTCTGGGTTTGAACTACAGCTCTGGAGAAACTACCTCATTCACACAGCTGAGAGTTTAGTCTTGTGGGTATGAATTAAAGCTTGGGTGAAAACACCCACATTGTACCGTACATAGGAAGTTAAAATTATTTTCTCATACTGTTAATTGCAGTTCTTGAAAGTGATACAAGTATTCGGTAAAATTATTATTAAGTTTAAAAATTGAGTGAGCTTGTTGTGATTCAATGTTTGTTTGTCCTTCCCTTGATAAAGACCTTTTGGTCGAAATGTTGATTCTGCATATATTGTATTCAACCTAAAATTGTGACTTTAATCCTTTTATTTTATTAATTTTTATCCAATATTTACTAACCAAGTTTCAAATATATGTAACATTGCAACCTTTTATTTTTTTTCTTCTCATGAACAGTGATATCTGGTCAGTGGGGTGTGTACTCTATGAACTTACAACCTTAAAGCATGCGGTAAGTACATCATGTGAAATATACGTTCAAATTTAAATAACCAAACTATAAGAGGATATCCGACAAGGTGGAGAGTACCGCGGTAACAAACTGTCCGAGGATATCCGACAAGGTGGAGAGTACCGCAGTAACAAACTGTCAGAGGATATCCGACAAGGTGGAGAGTACCGCAGTAACAAACTGTCAGAGGATATCCGACAAGGTGGAGAGTACCGCAAAACAAACTGTCAGAGGATATCCGACAAGGTGGAGAGTACCGCAGTAACAAAACCAAGAAGCAATAACTAGAATAATGTAATATTGTTACTTGTTTAACTTATAACTCATCATCATCATCAGGTGCCATGCAGGGTGGCGTAGGCGGTCATGGCTCTCCACAGCTCTCTGTCCACAGTATTATGTATCAAAGTCGTTGTTGTTTCCTTGCCGTGCCAGGTTGTTAAACTGTCTAATATTTTCTCACGTTGTCGCCCTCTGTCTCTGTTGCCTTCAATTTTGCCTGTTGTGACTATGTTCTCTAAACCTGCCTGTCTCATGAAGTGGCCAAAAAAAGAAGATTGCCTTTTCTTATATTGTTGATTAAGTTCCGTTTAGCATTTGACTCTTTCAACACCTCTACTAAGTTTTTCCGGCAGTCAATGGTATTCTCAGCATTCTTCTGTAGAACCACATCTCTGTTGCCTCTAATTTCCCACTTTCCAGTTTGTTTATTGTCCAAGACTCGCACCCATATGTTAGTATAGGGGTTATATAGCACTGCAGAACTCTCTTTCTCACCTCTAATGACAGGGTCATATTACACAAACTTAATAGAAACATCTGTCTCTGTATCTTGTTCTTAGGTTGTTTTATGTCTTGTCTTGGTAAAACTTTTACCTATTTTTGTTCATCATGATATTTGAATCATATCTGTGATCAGGTTGTCCTTATAACTTATAACTAACACATAATAAAATTAATGTAAGAAAGAAATAACAGAAAACAAAGAAACAGTCTTTTGAAACAGTCCAACTGGGGCCTTATTCAAGAAACAAAACAAAATAAGCACTGATTAATTAAACCAGTAACAATAGAACAATAGGAAGCGGACTGCATCGTATGAAGAACCAAAACCTCTGCCCATTGTGTCGCTTGCGGCACGAAAGGAACAGACTAACTATTAGTACTTATCCTAGTTATCACTAAATATAAGTTCATAGTTAATGTGATGGACTTGCTCAATTGAAATCTTAAACATTACAATAGAATATTTGTTTGCTTTGCGATTAGTCGGAATAAGTTTGTGTATTCAGTCTTGATAGTGTGTTCCAGTGATTGTGATCGTCATCTGCAGAAGTCATGGTCGGGAAGGTTCATTGTAGCCGAATTGTCTCCTTTTACAGTACTTGCTCACCTGCAGACAATACTGACATCCACACAGATATTACATATATTGTAGTCATTCTTCAATGATTCTTGATTCGAACACAACCTGCTACCATCAAAAGTTAAATCATTACCTGCTGCTGCATAGGTGCCAAATTCCCTTAAATTTCCATATTTTGTACGGTTTTTCCCAAGATGTACGGCTGTATGGGCGTACATCAGAATTTACATCGTAAAACAGCGGTAACTATAATTCATATGCCAGTTTCTTGTGAGACGATTAAATTGTATGGTTTTTGTTTGCGTGAAGTTTTAATTTTTGAATAATTTTCTTAGTGAAATATCAATTTGTGTGTGAAATATTTTATATGTACTTTTTTTGGTGAATGATATATATATATATATATATATATATATATATATATATATATATATATATATATATATATATATATATATATATATATATATATATACAGAAATACTGTATATTTATATATATATATATATATATATATATATATATATATATATATATATATATATATATATACAGAAATACTGTATATTTATATATATATATATATATATATATATATATATATATATATATATATATATATATATATATATATATATATATATATATATATATATATATATATATATATATATATACTAAACTGTGCATTGTAGTATTTCTGTGTGTGTAAGGTATAACAGGCGGAGCCCAACCCTCTTCAATCTCTGTTGATTTTATATGATTCCCTGTCGAAAGCAATCTTGCAGGATACAGTTGAAGCAGAGGAAGAAAAAATAAAATCAATGGCAGACAATATAAAAAACTGGGAAAGTTAAGATTTTGCACACTCATCCTCATCGTTGATGATAGAAATCGCTTGAGGACTCTGTGTTGACGCATCCAATTAAGTACACCCATAACCGTGATGGGTAATGGGTTTATGAATGATATATTTTCCTTGTGAAGCAAAAATTTATATGTCAACACCTGTGTGTTGCTGCCAGGAGCTGAAAATTAAGCAATAAATAGTAACCCAATGAATTTTCATGCAAATCATAAGGGAAGACTAAGGAAGTTAGGGGATGACATTGACTGTCCCATCCCATAAATAAAAATGACATAAAAGCCATTTTGAGGTTAAGTGGCAAGCCATAAGGCGCTTTTGTCATAGCCAAGCTGTAAACCATGAAACAATGCATTCAGTTTTCTGGACTACATCCTGCTAATCAGCAGGAGTGTGAGAATGAATGCAAAAGAAGTAGTATGTAAAGCTCTTTATAAAATTTATTATGTATCTTTCTTGTGAATTTAGATGCAACATTTATTTTGTGTCTAATGAGTAACATTGTTGAAAAAGTATTAGTATTTTATGTCTTGTTATAAGAAGGTGCAGTTGTTAGTGAACTGGCTTCCTGTTCAAATGATCATAAGTTCTACTTCCTGTTCGGGTGATCCAAGGTTCAACTTCCTGTTCGGTGATCCAAGGTTCAATTTCCTGTTCGGGTGATCCAAGGTTCAACTTCCTGTTCAGGTGATCCAAGGTTCAACTTCCTGTTCGGGTGATCCAAGGTTCAACTTCCTTTTCAGGTGATCCAAGATTCAACTTCCTGTTCGGGTGATCCAAGGCTCAACTTCCTGTTCAGGTGATCCAAGGTTAAACTTTCTGTTTGGGTGCTTCAAGGCTCAACTTCCTGTTCAGGTGATCCAAGGTTAAACTTTCTGTTTGGGTGATCCAAGATTCAACTTCCTGTTCGGGTGATCCAAGGCTCAACTTCCTGTTCAGGTGATCCAAGGTTAAACTTTCTGTTTGGGTGCTTCAAGGCTCAACTTCCTGTTCAGGTGATCCAAGGTTAAACTTCCTGTTCAGGTGATTCAAGGTTCAACTTCCTGCTCAACTGGAAATATTTAAATCACCAATGGCTCCTAGTTTGACCCAGCATAAAAAATAGGTATCAGATCATCTGGGAAGTAACGGCAGCAGGTTTGATAGCGACCTCATCATCCTTAGATATGCCGTTAGTCATAAAAAAAATTATAAGATGAAATTGTGTCCATGACACATAGGCCCTACTTCTATATTTGTTATATAATGCTACAAGAAGCTTAGTCTTATTTGTTAACTCTTTATACTCTCCACAGTTTGAAGCAGGAAATATGAAGAATCTGGTATTGAAAATTATCAGGTATAATTATTTGTGAAAAATATTGTCAGTTCAAATCTGTGAAATAAATTATCAGATAAAATTATATGTAAAGTAAGTGAGATAAAATTATCTGTAAAAGAAGTTAAAAGATAAAAGTATCTGTAAAATAAGTTGGTAAAATTATCAGTAAAATAAGTTAAAAGATAAATTATTTGAGGAACACATAATTTTTTCCAAATCTTTAGTAATGGCAATAATGTTAATTGTCAAGATTTGTCTGGATGCTGTAACAACATTTTCAGCCAATAGTCTGTTTCTTAAAATGAAAGTGCACAAACACTTGTGTAGATTGTAGTGAAATATAGTTCATGGGAGTGGAACCACACATGGAAGATCTCAACAATTGCCCATCAGACCAGCCGCTATGCAAAAGTAACCCATAGTAAACTATATGTAAATATAGTGAGGAATTTCCTCTTTTGGAAACCCCCACAGAACTTCATCTATGCAATTTATGCATTCATTGTCTTCTCAAAGAATGTTGCACATCAATGAGAGTTGGAGTCTTCTGTGTATGAAATGAAGCTCTGAACAAACCTCCCCATTGTACAGAGGATAGAATAGCTCTATTAATCAGGTTTCATGAGGATTGAAACAAACATGGGAGCAGATTTTAGTGAGATTTAGTTTATCTCAGATTATTGTTGTATATATTTATACTGCCAAAGACTTGTCGAGACATTGGCACAAATAAAAAGGATACACACCGCAGTTCCATTCTCTGGATTACATCCTGATGGAAATCTAGTAGGATCATTGTCCTGCTACAAGATAGATCCAAAGGGAGTTTGAGAATGAACGCAGAAGAATAATAATTTATATTATGGGAGCTGATTGTATTGATAAATAGTTTAGTTTGAGAGCAGATCATAGGCAGAAATAGTTTACGGAAACAGATTGTAGTGAGATATATTTTATGGGAGCAGATTGTAGTGAGATAGATTTTATGGGAGTAGATTGTAGTGAGATATATTTCATGGAAACAGATTGTAGTCTTCTTCTGCGTTCATTCTCAAACTCTTGCCGATTAGCAGGATGTAGTCCGGAGAACTGAATGCGCTGTGTCATGGTTTACAGCATTACTGCAATATCTGCGCCTTTCGGCCTGACACATCTGACTTCAGGAAGGCTTTGGGTCACTGACCCTATATGGGATGGGACAGCCAACTCCATCCCATAACCTCCTTAGTCGCCTTTTTCGACATGCATGGAAGGTAAACAGTGTTGCTATTCTTTGCTCCCCTTGTGGGCCCCGGCAACACACGGGCGCCAGATTGTAGTGAGATATATTTCATGGAAACAGATTGTAGTGAGATATATTTCATGGAAACAGATTGTAGTGAGATATATGTCATGGAAACAGATTGTAGTGAGATATATTTTATGGAGGCAGATTTTAGTGAGATATATTTTATGGGAACAGATTGTAGTGAGATATATTTTATGGAGGCAGATTGTAGTGAGATATATTTTATGGGAACAGATTGTAGTGAGATATACTTTATGAAATCAGATTGTAGTGAGATATATTTCATGGAAACAGATTGTAGTGAGATATATTTCATGGAAACAGATTGTAGTGAGATTATGGGAACAGATTATAGTGAGATATATTTTATGGAGGCAGATTGTAGTGAGATATATTTTATGGGAACAGATTGTAGTGAGATATACTTTATGAAATCAGATTGTAGTGAGATATATTTTATGGGAACAGATTGTAGTGAGATATACTTTATGAAATCAGATTGTGGTGAGATATACTTTATGAAATCAGATTGTGGTGAGATTTCGTTCGGGTGGATGAATATATTTAATCATGTAAAATTAAACTATGAACAATCTTCTCATGAAATTCCAACAAACTTGAGAATCCATCATGCAGAAATAATGTTTGACTATTTACAGAGGAAGTTATCCCCCTATTTCCCCACAGTTCAGTTATGATTTGCGAGGATTAATTGGTCAGTTGTTCAAGAGAAACCCAAGGTTAGTACCAGTTTGCCATTAAATTCTTTAATTGTAAGATGTTGCGTTTACATTGATGATGATGATGAATTAATTCCTTTAGCTGTGAGTAGGTAGCTCTTAACAGCCCATATTCTGTCTAACAAAAGTATAGGTTCTCAGTTGAGTAACTGAGGTGACACTCAAATGCATAGGGTTTAATGGGATTTTTGTAAGGGAAGTATTCTAGTTCTGCAGTATCCCTGGTTCATCACATGCAGCCAGGAGTGCTGCATATACTTCTGGGACAACTAGTTCATCATTCTTCCATCAGAAATGTTGATCCATCTGCAGTCATAGCACACCTATAGCATTGTCCATCCTCTAGGAGTCTGCCACAGAAGGTAAAAAGTTGCACTGTTTGCTGGCTGGAATCTGTCGTCATCCATGGGGACAATTTGACAGAAGATAAAAGTAAGAAAAGGACACAAGACGTGTAAGTGGCAATGATTTTTCTCACAGGTGACAGGTTGTCAGCCTATCCCCCAACTTTCCTTACTCACCTCCCACAACATTCCTGAGAAGAAAACAGTGACCCTATTCTTTGAACCCTGATCTAGAAGTCTAATCCCTGATTGCCAGATAAGCATTGAATCTAGAAGTCTAACCCCTGATTGCCACATAAGCATTGAATAAATCAAGTTTCTTTTGAACATGGAATGATAAGGAAGATGTTGTTTAGGAAAAAGAGTATATGGTAATGTTCAGTGCTGTGTGCCTGAGGATATTTAAAACTAGTTTGAATCATATCTGTGATAAGGTTGTCCCCATAAGCTATTGTTGATGGTTAACTGAAAATATAAACAATGAAGCCGGACACTCGCTCAGTAAGAAATGGGCAGCTGAATTTTGGCATATTTGTTAATTGAGTAAATTACGCAGTTTCCATTACCAGAAAGTTGCTGCAGAAAAAGCAGGTACGATTGAATAAGTAAACGTATGTCACAAATACATACCACTACTCATAAAAATTTGATAAACAAGAATGATAATAAAATGAATAAGGAAAGGACAGTAAAAAAACTGGTTGACGTTTCCATCTAAGATATTCATCTGAATGAACATATCATAATAGTAATTGGTAGCATATCCTTTACAGGAAGTAGCTATCAACCAAGCATTTGTTGGCTGTGGTGATTTTCTAGGCAATATAAATACGTTTAGTAGTTTGCCATTGCTTTCTGAACCGTCCGGATGCACAATTGCATGTGGTGGGGATCGAACTAAGTACCTTGGCCATCACAGACTTGCTCTGTACCACTTCGCCACAGAGCTGGACCATAATAGTAAAACTATAAATAATAAAGAAAAAATATTAATTTTGTAACATCTTTTAAAAAAAATAAAATAATAACTAACAGGATATCTTGAGATTGACAGAGCAAAACACAGAGAAATGACTGAACATAATAGAATATCTTGAGACATTGACAGAGCAAAACACAGAGAAATGACAGACCATACTAGGATATAATGAGATATTGTCAGAAAAAAACACACAAAGAATTGACAGAACATACTAGGATATGTTGAGATATTGTCAGATAAAAACTCACAGAGAAAGGATAGAACAACATTACAGAATCTTGATTCTTGATTAGAAACAGACCTCACAGCACGTGGGGCATTCCCATAAGTGCTCTGCCCTCTGTTCCAGCAGCCATTCGACTCAATAGTGTATTGAGCCTAATGCTGCCGAAACAGACGTCGACATCAGGGCACAACTCTGGCCACTGCGACATATTTCTTTGTTGTGCTGCCCACCCACGCCATGCCCATAACTACTTCCCCACCCACACCATGCCCATAACTAGTTCCCCACCCACGCCATGCCTATAACTAGTTCAAGCACAACGTCTGCCTGTCAGAACAACATAGTAACTGTTATCTAAGGTTACGACTACAGGATTGTATAGATGATGTGCCATGAAGCTTCTATAAGAAGATAACCTCAATATAAAGGCACATCATCTACTAAGGTTTTCTGTTGCATGGTTGGTTTGTCTAGTGAGTCCTTGATGAGACCCACAGACGCAACCGCATGCGGCACATTACAGAATCACTATCTATATAGTTAATGATGTATAGTATATTGAAACAACCTTGACCTCCTTTTTTATTTAATAACAACGATAATAATCTTGAATGCAGCAGATTTATTTATCATTATAGTCAATATATTTTGTAAAATGTATGTAACAGTTTATTGGTTTTTAATGTTGCAGGGATCGTCCTGGGGTGAATGCCATTTTGAGAAAGAACTTCATCATGCAAAGAGTTAGGAAGTTGTTGTCAGCACAGGTAAGGAGAAGGAGGATTAGTTTTATTATGTTTTCCCTCTGTCACATGATGTTGAATATTTTCATTTCACCAAAGATGGATGTGTCTGCGTAAATAAATTGGCGCAAATAAAATGGAAATACAACACATTTCCATTTTCTGGTGAATTACATTCTGCTGGAAATCTAATAGGACCATTGTCCTGATACAAGAGAGAACCAGCAGGAGTTTGAGACAAAAAAATGAAGAAGAAGGAGAAGAATAGTTTGATAAAACTCAATGAGTATGATCCAGAAACTTAAAGCAGGTGGAGTAGGAAACGGCTGAAGTCATTGGAGATTGCTAGGCAGGCGAAGTTGGAAATGACTGAAGTCATTGGAAAGGGCTAGGAATTGAGTTTCTGTGCAAAATCACTTTCATCTTTATTCCCGGACATGCAGGTGTGGGGAGAAGTGAGCGAGCTGACTTGTTGGCTGGGTCTGCTTCTATAACAGGTGATTAACCTATGGACAGAGCAGACATACTCATTGATGTATAAGAGTTGATAAAATCAGAGTATTTTTAGGTCAATGAGCATGAATCAGTCTCCAGAATGCGTGAACTGGGAGTAAGGAACGGAGTAGCATGTAAGAAGACCGCAAGAAATTTTCAAAAAGAACACTCAATCAATACAGAACAGGAACTATCAGCCACTCTACCCTAAGAGATTTACTAAAGCCGAGATCTGAGCACCTATGGAAATGTTCGGTGTGAAAAGAGGATAATCAACATACTTAAACCTAAATCTAAACTTTCATTAGAAAGTGTTTTGTGCAGATTTAAGCAAAATTAAGACCACATAATGACCAAATTATGTTTACAAGATTAATAAGGAGGAACAGGATGTCCAAAGTGATCAATGTTCTTGTAAAAAGGCTCCCCATACTCAAGAACACATTCTGCAGACATGTCCACTCCTTGACGACTTGAGGATTTAAACCTCACCCAGAAAGTGAAGCTGTGGGGCAACCTTGAGGACCTCCTGCTGATGATTGAATTCTTGGAGGTGGCTTTCCTGTCTGTGTAGACTTCTGAGAATAGAAAACTGATTGCAGAAGAAGAATAGTAAGGAGATAATGAAGATAAAATATGACCATCTACTACAAAATGAGGATATTAAAAGAAAACTCATGATATTAGATAGGACAAACATTAAAAAGACAATATCATCATCAAGTGACATAATCTCTCCAGAATGTAGTCTTCCTTATGGATCTATTGAATTTACCTTGGTCTTGAGCAAGTTGTCCCACCTCTTTTAGTGACATGTGCAGGCATTCCTGTATGTCCTCTGTCCTCCAGCGTCTTGGTTAACTTTTATCCCTAACCTTCTTTCCTCCCCTCCAATATCACTCTCTCTATACCGTCATGTCTCTTAATATGACCGGAAAAAATCGAGCTTTTTTTTAATATGATGAATTTTTTCTTGGACGATGATTGTGCTTAGCACCACATGGTTTGTTTTCTTTGCTGTCCATGGCATTCTCAGAACTCTTCTGTAGCACTTTAATTCAAATGATGTTATTCTTTTGGATAATGTTTTCACATCCATATGTCGCCACTGGAAACACACATGTTCATAATAAGCACAATTTGGTTCTTATGTTAGTACCCTTACACAATATCTTTAGCTGTTTTAATTTTGTCAGTGACAATCTGAGAAAGATTAATTCCAACATAGATACACTGGTTTTGAACCTTTCCTTCTTCCTCAGCATTCATTCTCAAACTCCCGCTAGATATCTTTTGAAGCTGGACAATGGCCCTACTAGATTTCAAGCAGACTGTACGAGACGGAGCCCAGAGGTGCAATGATGTTGGTTCACTACCAATACCCAATAGGAAATTTAAAAATTTTCAAGATGGTTGCAGATAATATTTGTTCAAGTTCGGATAATTTCCTTCACATTATTTCCAAACTATTTTTTACTATTCCCATTAGGACTTGGCTGATGAGTTCAGTCATACTGTCATGCATGGTCACAACATCGGCAAAGCTTTACCACCAGCACCCAAAATTTCATCAGGTAAATATTTTATATCATGACATTTGTATATCTTAAGCAAAACATTTCTCATTTTAATCTGCAATGGAAGATAGTTACTGTTCTATCTATTATCTTGTCTCTGCATTTGCTGTAAGACATCTCATGATTAATGCTGATCGGTTTTTGGCTATGGCATGTTTGGTCGCTTGATATACAGTAATATTGTGGCATCTGAAAACATTGGTAACTCCTTTAATCCACTTTCTTTATGTTCTTCATATGGCTATTGCAGTTTCCATTCTCATGTTGTATGCTCTCCTTGCTGACCAATATTGGTACATTCTCATTAAGTGGCTGAACCATTTCAAGTTGTATTTGTTGATGGGGAATTGATATTTGTGCCCCGTGATTTCTCAGTTACAAAAGGTATTCTTCAAAGCACGGTGGAGGGGTGGGGGAAAAGAATGTGAAAAGAGGACAGAAGAAGACACGGCTAGATAATATCGAGGACTGGACAGCTTGTGAAGTTTCCAAATTTAACAGAATGGTAGAGGATAGAGATGTATGGAAATCTTTCTACACCAAATGTCTCAATGTGACACTTCTACAACCCTGGTGTCTCAATGTGACACTTCTACAACCCTGGTGTCTCAATGTGACACTTCTACAACCCTGGTGTCTCAATGTGACACCGCTACAACCCTGGTGTCTCAATGTGACACTTCTACAACCCTGGTGTCTCAATGTGACACTTCTACAACCCTGGTGTCTCAATGTGACACCGCTACAACCCTGGTGTCTCAATGTGACACCGCTACAACCCTGGTGTCTCAATGTGACACTTCTACAACCCTGGTGTCTCAATGTGACACATCTACAACCCTGGTGTCTCAATGTGACACCGCTACAACCCTGGTGTCTCAATGTGACACCGCTACAACCCTGGTGTCTCAATGTGACACTTCTAAAACCCTGGTGTCTCAAAGTGACACCGCTACAACCCTCGTGTCTCAATGTGACACCGCTACAACCCTGGTGTCTCAATGTGACACCGCTACAACCCTGGTGTCTCAATGTGACACCGCTACAACCCTGGTGTCTCAATGTGACACTTCTACAACCCTGGTGTCTCAAAGTGACACCGCTACAACCCTGGTGTCTCAATGTGACACCGCTACAACCCTGGTGTCTCAATGTGACACGGCTACAACCCTGGTATCTCAATGTGACACCGCTACAACCCTGGTGTCTCAATGTGACACCGCTACAACCCTGGTGTCTCAATGTGACACCACTACAACCCTGGTGTCTCAATGTGACACCGCTACAACCCTGGTGTCTCAATGTGACACCACTACAACCCTGGTGTCTCAATGTGACACCGCTACAACCCTGGTGTCTCAATGTGACACCGCTACAACCCTGGTGTCTCAATGTGACACCGCTACAACCCTGGTGTCTCAATGTGACACCGCTACAACCCTGGTGAGTTATGGATTTTATTATTATTATTATAAAATTTGTACTGCCGAAGATGGATGTGTTGGGACCCTGGCACAAATAAAACGGCAACACAATACATTTCTATTCTCTGGACTACATCCTGCTGGAAATCTATTAAGATCATTGTCCTGCTACAAGAGTGATCCAGTGTGAGTTTAAGACTGAATGATGAAGAAGAAGATACAGTTTGTGCAGAAGTTTCCTGATACAAAAGTATCCACTTCTGCTGTAAAAATAACTTCATTATACTACAAACAACCTTACTCAATACAAAATTTAACATGAGCAGTAGTGTTTTCTCATGAATATTGTAGTGTCAATAACATCACCCAGATCTGCACTAAATACCCACAATTCATGTGATGTAGTTACACCAGCAATGTAAATGAGTGTATATCTGCTTTATACATACGGCTGTGAAACATGGACCCTGAGTAAAACAGCAGCAAAGAAGATCAATGCCTTCGAGCTGAAATGCTACAGAAAGATACTTAGAATATCATGGAAGGAAAAAATCAGAAACGCAGATATTATAAACACATTGAAGATTCCAGAGTGGTGGTTGCTAAACAAAATAACAAAAAGAAAACTGCGCCTGTTTGGTCATATAAAGAGACACAACTGTTTAGAAAGACAAATAATGGAGGCTCCACCGATGACGGATGTGTCGGGCCACTGGCGCAAATAAAACGGTGACACAACACATTTCCATTCTCTGGACTACATCCTGCTGGAAATCTAGAATGGATCATGATCCTGCTACAAGAGAGATCCAGCAGGAGATTGAGAATGAACGCTGAAGAAGAAATAATGGAGGGAAGAGTACCTGGGAAGAGGAGAAAGGGCAGACCAAGAAGACGATGGACTGACGACATTAAAGATAACATGAATATATCGCTAGAAAATGCAAGCCACATCGCCCAAGACAGAGAGAGATTCAGAGAGTTCATTGGGATGACAACATTCTGGAAGGAATACGTCACATGACCATGACATACCCTGTTATTATTTTTCGTATTATTTTATTCATCCAGCATTTGTTCCTATTAATCTCCTATGTTCAACTAATATTTTTCCCATTCTTTAACAATCAAAGCATTTGTAGATAACACTTTTCCAATAAAAGTATCTGATAGAAGTGTTTGTGCGTAAATATATTTCAAGGAGAAATTCAGTTGACCATGTCATTGTTATTTCGTTTGGATTACCAGCGATAATTCTATAGTTGGATGTGTGGCGCTTGAGTAATACCGCAGTGAATAAAAAAATCAAGAGCTAAATGTATAATAAAGAAGACATAGAAATAAGCTACAATAATATTTGCTGGTTGGGGGACAAAACACCAGAATTAATTTCATTTTGGATGGAAAAAGATATAGAAATTCTTGGGTTGGCAGATATCAGGAAGAAAGGAAACAACATAAAGGAGGTGCTTAACAATTATGTTTTGATATTGAGTGTGGTGGATGCAAATGAAAGAGCAAAGCACAGAGTCGGTTTTTTTGCTACATTAAGACAAGGCACAATTAAATCAGATGTCAAATACATGTCAGAGAGGATAAAAAGAATACAGCTAACAGAAAGAGACAGAGCAACCACCATAATACAAGTTTATGCCCCATGCAATGACGCTAACAACATAGAAGAAAGAAATACATTTTTCGAAAAACTGTCTGATGTTCTGAATAAAATTAATAATAAAAATTACTTACTCAGGAGATATCAATTGCAGAATTGGGAGGAAAAAACACATCGTGAACATTGTTTGGGAAACTTCAGGGACACAACAAAAGATCATAACAGCAACAGAGAGGAACTCATTCATTTATGTTTAGAGCATGGACTATTAATAGCTAATTCATGTTACGAACACTGACAGAGCGACATAACAATATGGTACACATGGGACAATCTATCAATAACGTCCCAGATTCTGGTAAGACATAGGCATAAGATAAACATCACAGACGCAAGAGTTATACCAAATATAAACATAGTTATTTATCACCATCCGGTTGTAATAACTGAAAAACAGAAACAAAAAGAAAGACCATCAATGAACACAAAACAAGAACCACAGCTGGACTTTATAAAGCTAAAAGATGAACACATAAGAGATATGCTATATTAAGAGATGGATAAGACTTTTACTACCCTACCAAACAAAAGCAATGGCATAAAGGTAGAATGGGAGTTATTTGAAACTCACATGATAAATAATCTACAAAGTGGATTAAGAAAACATACAGAGGGAAACCAGCATGATGGAATGAAGAGATACAAAAGATACACAAAAAACAATGCTTTAGAACTTGGTTGAAATCTAAAAACCAAAATGATTATGTGCAGTACAGACTAGCTAGATGAAATACGAAAAGAATAGTCAAAGAAGGCAAAAAGAATTCAATGTGCAAATATGGAGAGCACCTAACAGGCTTATGTAAGAATATTGGTGTTCAAATTTCTCTGTAGTATTTTCACAAAATGGAAGCCTGGATACAGAGATAGAGACGAGATGTCAAAAGGCACATGCAGTAACATACCAACCGTCACACTACTCCTTCATCCAAAGATCGAGATGGAAGTTAAAAGACAAATGATTTACAGTATATTCCTACCAACACTGTGTTACCAGTGCCAAACCTGGTCTCTCTCATCTTCACATTACAGAAAGATAGCGACATGTGAGATGGAATGCTTGAGGAAAGCTGCAGGGGTCACCAGGCTCGATAGATTATGAAATTAGGACATCAGGGAAAGAAAAGGTATAATACCTTGTTCAAACAACATAGAAAGATTGCAGATCAATTGGTTTGCCAATATGAGAATGCATCACGAGAAGTTACCCGTGAATATAACCAAATGAGATCAGGGTACAAAGCCTGAGGAAGACCATGGAAACAATGGATAGAAAATGCCAGTACTATCTTGAACAAAGACTGTCATAACACAGCTGAGGCAAAACATCTGACTTTGGAGCTCAAGCTAGAGCTCCAATCACCCCCCCCCCCCCACGCTTTATGGCAAGAGTGGATAACATACCACCTGTGGAAAGACAAAAGAAGACTTCACCAATATAGGGAGCTGCTGGCTTCGCATATGATTGGTCCTGGGTTCAATTCCCAGTTGAAGCAGAAATTGTTATTTTCAGGCTGCAATGGCTCCCGTGTTTACCCTGCCTTAATTGTACACTGAATTAGTCCGGGAAGTAAAGACTGTGAGGGAGAGGAGATGGCTACCACCCTCATATAGCAGAGCCTCTCAAATGTGAGATCACTAACATCTCACTCCCCTATGATAGTTAACCTCTAGCAAGCTGTGTTTACAATTACGTAATTTCTCTCCTGTCGCTGACTGCCACTGAATTAGTTTTTGGAAATGTTGAGTAATCATTGGTGGCTGTTTTGAAATCGTGATAACTTTTTTGTGGTTGAGATATTTAAATAATATTTTCACATATAAATAAAGAATTGAATTCTGCATATATTGGTGTAAGTTTTGTTTGTGTGTGTGTGATACGAGATGTGTGAGAAAGTGATAAAGACAGATTTAGACGTATCTAGATCTAGGCCTATTGTATTTTTGATCAATCAAAAGCTGTGAAATCTGTTGAATATTATATATTTTACATAATGGAAACTTTGTGGTATATTTTATTTAATCTATTTGAAGAACTTAAAGTTGTCCACTTTACCATCAGAATAAATAATGATTTCACTGAATATACGATAAACAAAAAGTCTATAAAATCTGATTCACTGTCATGTTGCTTTGCAACAATGCCGATGGCTATAGATTGTTCAGATTTCGATTGCATAATCATACGATGTCTCCTAACGCCATTTTAATAACAGAAACAGGAAGTTAGATAAAATATCTACTTTGAATTGCCAAAATTCTGGATTCTGGATTAATGCACTTGGCAGTGGATTTCACCTTCGGAAATCAAGAAATAACACACTTTGGGCTAAATGTACTGCCCGAATTGTAAACATAGCGTGCCAAAGGTTAAATACTATGGGTTAACTTTACTTTACTTTACTCACCAATAATATTTATTCCAATAATTTTTATTTTTAAAGACCCATCTGTGAGATCAGCTGGATCAGCCACTCCCCGTCCAGGTTCAGCAGCCAAAAAGTATGACCCTTCAGCCGTTTATGGAGCTCCTCTTAATTCATCAAAAAACAGGTTAGTGAAACTGGTTTCCATCAAACCACCTATTTACCCCTGCTAGATTTTTAGAATTTTGTTTTACTTTTGTATCGAAATATAGAAATCTGAATAAATATAAATATTTGTGTTTCTCATATCTGGGGCATGTTTGTAATAGATGTTTGTGTTTCTAATATATTTATCAGTTGAGTCACTTTAGTTCAGTAATTTATTTAGTTTTGTCACATTAGTTGAGTCACTTTTGGTGAGTTATTTGTTTAGTAAAGTCACAATAGTTGTCATTTGTTTGTTTTAGAATGCCAGGAATTAAGCAATTAGCTCTTACTTCCTATGTACAGTGGATTAGTTTTTCTTAGTATGACTTAGTGTATCAACTTAGTGTAATGTCTATTGAAGGAGCCTTCCACTCAGAGGGGATCTACAATTGTGTTTATGGTTTTATGTTGAATGGGTGGTTAATCTAGTGGGCCATTGGTGAGACTCACAGATGCAACCGCATGCGTTGTCATTTGCTTAGTTGATCATTCTAATGAAGTCATATGTTTAGTTGAGTCACTTTAGTCAAGTAATTTGTGTAGTTGAATCACTCTAGTACCACCGAAGACGGATGTGTTTGGTTATTGGAGCAAATACAATGACGACACAATGCATTCCATTCTCTGGACTACATCCTGCTGGAATTCTGGTAGGGTCATTGTCCTGCTACATGAGAGATCCATGGAATTTGAGAATGAATGCTGAAGAAGAATCACTCTAGTGGAGTCATTTCTTTAATTGAGTCACTGTAGTCGAGTTATGTGTTTAGTTGAGTTATAAAAGTTGAGTCATGCTACTTCAGTCAAGTCATTTGTTTAGTTGAATCACTTTAGTGGAGTCATTTGTTTAGTTGAGTCACTTTAGTGGAGTCATTTGTTTGAGTCACTGTAGTCGAATTATGTGTTTAGTTTAATTATTTAAGTTGAGGTACTTCAGTCAAGTCATTTGTTTAGTTGAATCACTTTAGTGGAGTCATTTGTTTAGTTGTAGTTTGTTAGTTGCATCTGTTGCTACATTAGTTGCTTAGTTGAACCACTTTACTCGTGTTAATGTGTTGAATGCAATCGTTTGTTTACATTGATCAGTTGTTTAGTTGAGTCAATTGTCTACGTGTGTCAGAATTTATTAGTGAAGTGCTGAATAAATTATTATCTGAATAATTTCAGATTGTCAGGTGACCACAAAAAGCGACCAGGTACTCCAGGTCGACAACTGCCAATACCAGGTCAAGTTGTAAGTCAGCATGTTTCGAATTTCTTGTTGATTACTTGCTTTTTTTCTACTATATATTTACTGTATTTATTACTGTTTTTAAAACTATTATTACCGTTGAATCCCTCCCTACAACGCATTCTTTTATAACAAACTTTCCACTTTAATAAATTCCAAGTTCTCAATTATATTTATACTGTATATAGTGAATGTTTGTTGTTACATAAACACTGTGTTGGTATGGACTCAGTTGTTATGAGATTTAACTGTATTTTATACTCTTATTTATTACTGTATTTTTTTTATTGTAATTTTTTATTCTATATCTGTAACTGTAGTTATATTTTTACAAGCTATGTCTCTGGTTATTTGAAAATTATGGTTTCGTGGGAAGTTTCCAAATGGCATCAGGCACACCAGCGATAAATAGTCTGTCATAGAAGTCTTTTTGGAGCGCGTGGCCATACGGCTAGAACGCCGGCTTCAGCTTGAGATTCCGGAGGTTTCGAGTTCAATCCGTGGTTGGGACAAATTTGGCAAAGCGGCCTTTATTTCCACAGTCTTAACAGCCTCTCTGCACTCCTTAACAGGAAAACACACAGTAATGAAAGTTTTATAGAATGCAAACTATTTTAAAACTTCATACATATGCTCTACTCATACATGAAAGAGCAGACAGATTTGCCAGAATGTCGCAGGTGGTAGTTCAATGGCCATGCTACAATTTTGAATGTATAGAGTTGAACCAGTTGGAAGATATGAGGTGTATTTCTTGTTTCGTATCTATGGCTAGAATGTAGGACCTGGGAGTGGAGCGTGGTGTTGAGAGAAACGAGTGGCATATAGGAATAAAATGATTAGTTATCAATCAACACAGACTCGAACAGTCAGCTACCACATGCTGAGAGACATACTGAATATGAGATCGGAGCACCTATGTTACCACATGCTGATGTTGTTTCTGCTGCTGTTAGTAGTAGTGTGGTAGTGCTGCTGATGTTGTTTCTGCTGCTGTTAGTAGTAGTGTGGTAGTGCTGTTGATGTTGTTTCTGCTGCTGTTAGTAGTAGTGTGGTAATGCTGCTGATGTTGTTTCTGCTGCTGTTAGTAGTAGTGTGGTAGTGCTGCTGATGTTGTTTCTGCTGCTGTTAGTAGTAGTGTGGTAGTGCTGCTGATGTTGTTTCTGCTGCTGTTAGTAGTAGTGTGGTAGTGCTGCTGATGTTATTTCTGCTGCTGTTAGTAGTAGTGTGGTAGTGCTGCTGATGTTGTTTCTGCTGCTGTTAGTAGTAGTGTGGTAGTGCTGCTGATGTTGTTTCTGCTGCTGTTAGTAGTAGTGTGGTAGTGCTGTTGATGTTGTTTCTGCTGCTGCTGTTAGTAGTAGTGTGGTAGTGCTGCTGATGTTGTTTCTGCTGCTGTTAGTAGTAGTGCTGCTGATGTTGTTTCTGCTGCTGTTAGTAGTAGTGTGGTAGTGCTGCTTATGTTGTTTCTGCTGCTGCTGTTAGTAGTAGTGTGGTAGTGCTGCTGATGTTGTTTCTGCTGCTGCTGTTAGTAGTAGTGTGGTAGCTCTGCTTATGTTGTTTCTGCTACAGTTGCTGGTAGTAATAGTGTAGTGTTTTGCTGCTGATGTTTTTATTATTATTACAATTGAATTTCTTCTGAAAATAAATGCAGGACTGGGAAAAGAAAAAGAAGGAGCGACAGAGTGCAGAACAAAGAAGGAAAGCAGAAATGAAAAAACGTGTAGGTATTTTCTGTTTCTGTTAGCTTACTGTTTTTAATAAATTATGCAAATCATGAAAAAACATATTTTGATCTTATTATTCTATGTCTGTCTACTTTGCAGTTTTCATGTGTTTCTCTTGACATTTCTATTGTCTTGTTTTGTTATAACCAGATCGTCATGTGTCTGGTAAACAAAGATATATAATGAAAGTTTTAATGATTATTGCATACATTTTGTTATGTTGGTGATGCTGTTGGTTTTGATGATGGTGATGCTTGGGGTGGAGATGGTTATGTTTGGAATGGTGATGATGATAATTATGTTGGTAACGATGATAAGAAATGATTCAATACAGACGTTGGCAAAGACAAAGACGAAGATTGACTCCTCAAAACCATTTTTTAAAAACCATGCAAATATATTTAGGACACACAAAGTGACAAATTGGTTAGAAAGATTAATCATGGAGGGATAGGTACTAGGAAAATAAAATAAGGGGCAGATAAAGACTATGATCGATACAGGATATCAAAGACTGTCTGAACATGACATTGGAAGAAACTGGACAGGTTGCACAGAAACAAGAGGTTTACAGAGTTGTAGTGATGACAATGTTCTAAAAAAAAAAGGCACGTCATAGAGAAGATGATGATGATGATTGTAGAGATGATGACATTGATGATGCTTGTGGTGAGAAAGTTGTAGTTGTAGTAAACAAGGTGATGATGATGTTGCCGAGGATGATATTGTTAGTATTGATGACGATGATTATGCTGGTTATATTGGTGATGATAATGTTGATGATTGAGCTGCTAGAGGTAATAATGATGGTGCTGTTAATAATAATGATGGTGCTGTTAATAATAATGATGGTGCTGTTAATAATAATGATGGTGCTGTTAATAATAATGATGGTGCTGTTAATAATAATGATGGTGCTGTTAATAATAATGATGGTGCTGTTAATAATAATGATGGTGCTGTTAATAATAATGATGGTGCTGTTAATAATAATGCTGGTGCTGTTAATAATAATGATGGTGCTGTTAATAATAATGATGGTGCTGTTAATAATAATGATGGTGCTGTTAATAATAATGATGGTGCTGTTAATAATAATGATGGTGCTGTTAATAATAATGATGGTGCTGTTAATAATAATGATGGTGCTGTTAATAATAATGCTGGTGCTGTTAATAATAATGATGGTGCTGTTAATAATAATGATGGTGCTGTTAATAATAATGATGGTGCTGTTAATAATAATGATGGTGCTGTTAATAATAATGATGGTGCTGTTAATAATAATGATGGTGCTGTTAATAATAATGATGGTGCTGTTAATAATAATGATGGTGCTGTTAATAATAATGATGGTGCTGTTAATAATAATGATGGTGCTGTTAATGATAATGATGTTGCTGGTAATAATGAGGGTGCTGGTAATAATGAGGGTGCTGGTAATAATGATGGTGCTGTTAATAATAATGATGGTGCTGTTAATAAAAATGATGGTGCTGTTAATAAAAATGATGGTGCTGTTAATAATAATGATCGTGATGTTAATAATAATGATCATGATGTTAATGATAATGATGGTGATGATAATGATGGTTCTGGTAATAATGATGGTGCTGTAAATAATGATGGTGCTGTCAATAATAATGATTGTGCTGTTAATAATGGTTCTGGTAATACAAATGATGGTGCTGACTGCTGACAATGATAATGATGGCAGTGTTAGTGATAATGATGGTGTTGGTGGTACTTATTATTAACCTATCCATTTTTTTGAATAGGAGCAAGAAGTCAATGAACGAAAGCTTAAAGAACACATTGACAAGCAGAAGGTTGGTTTTATAATGTGAACTAGGAATATCATCAATGAAACCTCTTCCATGTTTTGTAATGTGAACTACTGGGTAGGCATATCCTCATTGAAACCTATTCCTTGTTTCTTAATGTGAACTAGGCATATCCTCATTGAAACCTCTTCCATGTTTTGTAATGTGAACTAGACATAGCTTCATTGAAATCTCTTCTTGTTTTTACATTTTTGGCATGAAACAATTTTGGGCAGGAAACAATTTTGGCAGGAAATAAATTTGCAGGACCTGTGAATAGATAATATAAAAACAATGGAAGTTACAGAATAGTGCCTGGTGTAGGGTCTATTGAAAATATCTCATGGTACACTATTAACTCAGTCAGCCCGTAAAAATGATATTCCAGATCAAACCCCCAATTCAAACATATTCGTGATATATCATTCTTGCTGATATGCCATCTAAATTTGCTTCATTTCGATCGTAAATGTATTTATATGAACTTTTTTAGCAGTTTAACATTTAAAATCTGGCCAACAGAAATGAACCATCATGGTACTGTGTGATTAGACCCGTTTGACATTTATTTTAGATTAAAATTCGAACAAGGTAGGTTCAGTTTTTCTGAAATTATAAAATGGCGTCATTAGTAAGAGAGCTCAGACATTTAGCAAACATTGGCTTTATTATTCTTTGAGTTTTATATTTGGAGATATGATTTCAAGTGATGTGTCGAAAAACAACATTGTTTTCAAATTTGACAGTTGAGATTACAGATATGTTCAAAATTTGAAAAAAAATAGACCTAGACCTAATCTGGTAGAGAAAAAAAAAAAAGCAGCTAAAAAATTATAAAACTGTTTCCACTGCTATTGTTTCTGAAGAATCAGATAGGCGTACTGGCAGCAATGATAATCTTGCACCACTTTTATACAGAAAATAGAGCTAAACCTAATGATAATATTGAGTGGAATAAAGTTCAACTTTGGAAATCTATTACTATGAATACTTGGGAATATTTTGTAAAGTTTCAAAATATTTTGTTCAGTTCTGAAATTTGACATGAAACGCTCAGAAAACGGCATAAAACACTAGGCAGTTGATAGATTTACTTCATATAAACTAATTATGATCAGTAATTGGACAGTCAAGGCATCTTCTTTAGTAAGATTGGATATCAACATTTCAAGACAAGTAAACTTGAGGGTGAGTAGAACATTTAAAAAAAAATATTATCTTCATATAACATTCCTTTGTGTGGTGTAATTTTTTTATTTTATTATTATAATTCTTATATTGTTATATTTTATATGAATTCCACATTCCATTATCTTTCTTTTGATACCTTATATGACCTTCCATAGCTAATACTTTGTCTTCAGGAAGGTTGCGCCTAAATCATGTTGCAGTTCAAAAATTTAGCCTGAAATTATGTCCACATCCAGGGAATAACTCTGTCCTCATAGAGTTAATGGAATCTGACCAGTGGGTGAACAACCTTTTTTTGGTTGATGCAGAAAATTACGGGTTTGACTGTATTGTTTAAAGAAATGTTGCATCATGTTCATATTGGCATGACTTCTGAATGAGCAACCAACCAATGAAACAAATACTGACTTTCAAAGTACAGAGGGACTTTTTAGTGGTAATCCAAATGGCCAAAAATAGACAACTCCAACTTCCCTTTACGGCACAAGCGGAAATGACAGTAGATGGATAGAAAGAAAGAAACACTATATGACAATATATAGATAGATAGAAAGAAACACTATCAGTTTATAAATGACAAATACAACAATTTTTGTATATGCATAAGATATTTCAAAATATTGTGCATATGAATAATATATTATGAAACTGTTTTGCATATGAGTGAAATTTAAATATTTAAAATGCTAATTAAAAATTTTTAAAAACATTCATGAATAACATTTTTTTACATGAAAGACATTTTAAAAAAAATGTTCTGTGCATAAATGACATTAAAAAAATTGTCTTTACATACGTGACATAAAAAACATCCTGTAGATAAATGACATTTAAAATTGTCCTGTACATAAATGACATTAAAAAACTTTCTGTGCATAAAGGACATAAACGTTTTGTAGATAAATGATATATTTAAAAATCATTTCTGTATATAAATGACATAAAAAACTTTCTGTACATAAACGACACATATAAAAAAAGTTATGTTACATAAAAGACATATTAAAAAAATGTTTTGTACATAATCTTTAGCACGCTGAATTAAATAACGCTTCTTTCCCTAGCCACCGGAATCTTTTTTGAAAATCTGTGTTATTTTTGGTGGGTGTTTAGAAAATGCAATTCCTTTTATTAAATTATAAATTTTGAAATAATTTTTGCACATTTAAATTAAATAAATAATTTAATACTGCAATATCTGTGATACGAGAGGTGTGAGAAAGTGACAAAGACGTGTAAAAAAAACCCCAAAAACAACCATACATGGATGTTTGAAAAATGCAATAATTTTTTTTATTCATGCAGATTTAAAAAATAATTTGTGTATGTGTAAATAAAGAAGTGAATACTACATCTATTGGTCCAAGTTTTGTTTGTGTAGGTTTGATGCAAGAGGGGGTGGGGAATTTTGTAAAGATAGGAAAGGGTAAAACATGAAAATCAAATCAAAACATAATTTTTTTTAATTGTTCACCTTTATTTATTTTCTGATGTGGCAACCCTGAACACATCATTTTACACACTGTAAGACACCTAAGTGTATTGTATTTATGTAATTTATAACCAAACTAACATAATATTGCTGGGGAAATAAATAAAACATGTAAAAGTAACTTACTTTGTCTGAAAAATTGTTCTATAGAGTTAGACCTAGTTTTGTCTGTAATCCCGACGAAACATTAGATCCATACTATATATTGTCATATCATAATGAAACCATGTGTTCCTAGATATACTTAGAAAATGAGTAATTCTCAAGAATTCCGTATTATCAAAGTCACAATCAATAATGATTTACTTCAATTATACATATTGACGGTTATTGTAACCTGCCGATGGATGTCTCTTGATCTTTACAATTTTTTGTCAGACAGTCTCCTATATTTCATACACCATTACCAGGATTCGAAGTGGAATACTACTGCTAGCTATGATTTGCTGATTCCTGTCACATGACATTAAGATCGTGCGATTTTCACTTCGCTGAATAGGGGCATAGCATCGAGTTGTATAAACCAGACAACGATGATAAACGTCACCACCATCTATGTTATATGGACAAGGCAATAGTGTGTTAAAGGATAAACTACATATTTAAAAATGTTCTATACATAAATGATATATTTAAAATAAACTTTCTGTACATAAATGATATATTTAAAATAAACTTTCTGTACATAAATGATATATTTAAAATAAACTTTCTGTACATAAATGATATATTTAAAATAAACTTTCTGTACATAAATGATATATTTAAAATAAACTTTCTGTACATAAATGATATATTTAAAATAAACTTTCTGTACATAAATGATATATTTAAAATAAACTTTCTGTACATAAATGATATATTTAAAATAAACTTTCTGTACATAAATGATATATTTAAAATAAACTTTCTGTACATAAATGATATATTTAAAATAAACTTTCTGTACATAAATGATATATTTAAAATCAACTTTCTGTACATAAATGATATATTTAAAATAAACTTTCTGTACATAAATGATATATTTAAAATAAACTTTCTGTACATAAATGATATATATTTAAAATAAACTTTCTGTACATAAATGATATATTTAAAATAAACTTTCTGTACATAAATGATATATATTTAAAATAAACTTTCTGTACATAAATGATATATATTTAAAATAAACTTTCTGTACATAAATGATATATTTAAAATAAACTTTCTGTACATAAATGATATATATTTAAAATAAACTTTCTGTACATAAATGATATATATTTAAAATAAACTTTCTGTACATAAATGATATATTTAAAATAAACTTTCTGTACATAAATGATATATTTAAAATAAACTTTCTGTACATAAATGATATATTTAAAATAAACTTTCTGTACATAAATGATATATTTAAAATAAACTTTCTGTACATAAATGATATATTTAAAATAAACTTTCTGTACATAAATGATATATTTAAAATAAACTTTCTGTACATAAATGATATATTTAAAATAAACTTTCTGTACATAAATGATATATTTAAAATAAACTTTCTGTACATAAATGATATATTTAACTAGCAGATGGCAAGACTGAATAAGGCTCGAGAAGAAGGTTGGAAAAGCTTGGTTAGCCCAAGTCCAGGAGATGAGGTAATTGTCATGTCTTACTAGTAGCTAAGTTTTTGTATGCTGTCATTCATATTTGATTGTTGTTATATGCTGTCATGAGCATTCATATTTGATTGTTGTTATATGCTGTCATGAGCATTCATATTTGATTGTTGTTATATGCTGTCATTAGCATTCATATTTGATTGTTGTTATATGCTGTCATGAGCATTCATATTTGATTGTTGTTATATGCTGTCATTAGCATTCATATTTGATTGTTGTTATATGCTGTCATTAGCATTCATATTTGACTGTTGTTAACATCTTATGTACATTATTGTATTGTCTGACATTTGATGTGAGATAGTGTGAATATTATTTTGCTGTTTGGTGTAACATATGTAAATTTGTCTGTTATTTTGGTTAATGGTTATAAGCCAGTTCATTGCATTGTCCTATATGTGCTCAACCCTCTTCAGCAGATTTTGAAAGGTTTATATACTAATGTTCTCTGTATTTTTCTGATAAAAGTACCATATATTATTGTTTGTTATCTTCTTATTGTTCTGTTGTTGCTGCTATCTACAATTTGTGATGATAACTTTGTGGGGTACTTAGACACAATCCATCCTCAAAGCAAACAATTTCTTGGTTATTCTGTAAATGGTTTTCCATAGATTTTTGGTTATTCTGTAAATGGTTTTCCATAGATTACTTCACTGTATAATAAATATGTAATATGTATCAATACTAACTGCAGCAAAGCTGTAATCTGACAGGCAAAACTGAAACAGGGTATTGAAGTTTTGCTAATCACCGGTAACACACATAATAACACACACAAATCAACGTTTCAACCAAAAGGCCTTTATTAAGAAGAAATTCACAACATAATATGGCAAGTAATATTATACGAGTCTATAGTTTGCTCTGCCATGTCAATGTGAATGTGAATAGTGCCGGTCCTACTCATCTTATTATGTTATGAATGTGTGAAGGCCATTTGGTTGAAACGTCAATTTGTGTATGTTACATGAGTTAACAGAAACTGTTGATCACCACCTTTTTGAATGCTAATCGCTAGATGACATCAGGAAAAAGCTTCTCCCTCCAAGGCCAGATAAATAGAACTTATTATATGGATCAAAACAATAGCTCACAAACACATGCATATATCACACAATGGCATTGGGTCAAAGGGCATGAGCCCATGGACCGCTTGATCAGCAACCAACCATGAGTGATTAGCAAAACTTCATTACCTGGTTTCAAGTTTCATAATAAATATTTGTAGACTGCATAAGTATCCATTTTGGATGTACCTAAAGATTTTAGATTCATTAGATTTTGCAGATTACTATAGACATTTTCTGCTATAGAAAATAATCATTTGAAAATAAATGTCTTAGAAAACTATTAAATATTGAGTGGGAAGAATTCAAGTCAAACATGAAAGTAAGAGAAGATACAAAACAACAATATGTTTCTACAGCAATGATCAAACATGTACTTTGAATTAATGAAAAAATACTGCCACTATGAGCAATAAAATGACTACTAGATGGCAAGAGAAAAAGAGGAAGATGAAAAAAATGAAGACCAGGAGAAACTGTTCATAGAACAACCAAAAGAGCTTATGACAATGGTTCTCAAAAGTCTGCAAGAACTACACACAGTGCTCAAACTGGATAGCCCTGGTTTACACCATAGGCTCTGTATTTAGCAGTGAAGGAATGTAGATAGATAGAAATTTAAGTTACAGTACATGAAGACATGCCTCCATTCCAATTTTTTAATACTGTGTGCAGTTCCATTCCAACTTTGCTATAGCTCACTCAGTTTTCGTGACGTCACTGTAATTACATCACTAGTAAACCTTATTGTCAAAATGGTTAATTTAAATCTCAGATTAAAAAGCCACTACGGCTGTTGCCAAATGAATCGATCTGCACGTTATGCAAAGAGGACACCCCCCGGTCATTCAAAGGGGCAGGGAGATGTGCGTGCTGCGCAGATCGATGCATCCGGCAGAAGATCGATGCATCTACTGACTGTAAAATATGTCTTTATTCATATTTCATTAACTAATGTAGGATTAGTTCAAAGTTTAAGATTTGTTTTGTTAAAATATAGGCACATGTTCTTGCATTGAACCAAATTTAATATTGTTATATTTTAATGACCTCTATTCTATGTAATTGATAGGCAAACAGAACACCCACACCCAATAATGCCCTTCCATATTCACCTCGCCCTTTGCCTGCTCCAAAAGCAAATGTAAGTATATTGTAATTTATAATGTTCTAAAACTATTTGTAATTATATTGTCATTTATTGTTATAAAATCTAATTTAAATATTTTGTAATTGACAAATCTCCAATGTCAGGAAATGACAAGACGCTGAAAATGCAAGGGCTGGGGTAACACAAGGAAAATATGGAGATAAACGAATATAAGTGATGTCAATAATTATAAACATGACTTACTAGTGACATCGCACAATGACAAGCAACGTTTCGACTAGAAAGTTTTATCATGATGAAAGACATACATAGAGACATACATATGATATGGTGATATGAGAAAGAGAGGGAAAAAAGAGAGGAAGAGATAAGAGAGCAGGCAGATGTCAAAACATAGCTTGAAACAAGTCATTGGAATTGGATGATATATAGAGAGAAGGGAAGAGAAAAGAAAATAGAGGAGCAGAAGAATGGATAGAATGGAAATATGAAATATTTTGTATTGTGTGCCTATACGCTTATTTAATTCCTGCGTTATTCCGGTACTGTCATATGGATGTGAGAGCTGGAAAAGTTCTTTATCTTCAGAAAAGAAATTACTGAGTTTCAAGAACAATTGTCTTTGTAGGATAACTAATACCCATTGGAGTGAATTCAAATCAAATAATAAAATCAGAGAAGAGACATATCAAAACTTCATCACAGATGTTATTAGTAAACACTGTTGGTTCTACATCGGGCATGTCCTATGCTCAGACATCAACAGAGTACACCACCAATCTCTTGAATGGATACCTACAGGCAAAAGAGCCAGGGGTAGACCAAAATAAACACTCAGAAGAACGAAATACTGTGAGAAAGTAAAACAAACAATATTCATACTATTCAAGAACTGCACAGAATAGCTTTGAACAGACAGAATTGGAGGGATCTGACCTCTGCCTTATGCACTAACTTTAGCGCTTGAAGAAATTGATGATGATGATGATGATGCCTATACTACTGTGTATAAGCCAGTCTTTGTATAAGCCAAGTATGGTTTATAATATGGTTCCAAATTTGTTCCAAGTAATTAGTCCGTAGCCCTGAAATATAAGCTGAATTGAAATTATGTAAAAATATTCAAAGTAAAAAGAACTTCTGTCCAGATGCAACACTAGGCAGAGGTGGCTACCCTGGTTCTCAACATCAAAAGCAATCCCCAGAGGCACCACAGCAAAAATTAATTTCGTTCATGTACAAGGAGGGGATGCAGTACCTAGAACTTGCTCCATGGGCTCATGCCCTTTGACCATATACCTGTGTAGTGCGTCTTTGAGTTGTTGTTTTGTTCTATATAGAATGTTTCCATATGGCTGTAGATGGAGAAGCATCTCCCCAATAACACCCAGTGCTGGATATTTTAAAAGGTAATGGCTAACAGTTTCATAAAGATGAGTACAAAGCTGACACACTGAAGTATGATGTAGTTGTATCTGTTCAGGCGATTGTTAAGCTGTACATGTCATGTGCAAAGCCAGAAGATGGTACTCTGGTCTTTCATTCCCAGTCTGTCGCCATATCACTAGTAGGTCAGTCATATGAGAGAACTGGTTCCAGTACTGTACACTGGAAACCCACCTGAAAGCTAACCAGTCAAGCATGCTTGACCTTTTTTTGTTGCCTTAGGTATCGCTATGAGCATAGCAATAGATAAACACAGGTGAATTCATGTTTAATTCTTCCTCATTAGCATTCATTCTCAAACTCCCACCAGATCTATTTTTAGCTGGACAATGGTCCTACTAAATTTTCAGCAAGACGTAGTCCTGAGAATAAATACACTGTCGCTGTTTTATTTGCGCCAATGGCCAGATTCATCAGTTTTTTATGGTTTATTTTCAATTAATAAAGCCGCAATACATTAAGAAATAGATTCAATCATTGGTCGCACTGTTTCCTTCCTTCTCCAGCAGAAAAATAACAAAGAGAGAGGCAATTACGACGCTTACAATGAGTATCTTGATAAACTGTATAAAGAGAAACACACCCCTCCACCTGCACCCGATCCGAGGCAAGCTGCCAACCCAAATCATATTGATGGTAAGTTTAAATGACAGTTCGACCACGTATCAATATGGTCTTTACTCATCTATACGGATAAGTTTATAATTTACCATTTACATATTTATATATATTTGTGTGATTGCGTGTTTGCTTGTATGTATTGAAAAATGCAATTATATGGATTGTGTGATTAAAAAGGGCATTGATTCTATCAACTGGTTTCAATCTCTCCTGTGGCCAACATTGATTCTATCAACTGGTTTCAATCTTTCCTGTGGCCAACATTGATTCTATCAACTGGTTTCAATCTTTCCTGTGGCCAACATTGATTCTATCAACTGGTTTCAATCTTTCCTGTGGTCAACATTGATTCTATCAACTGGTTTCAATCTTTCTTGTGGCCAACATTGATTCTATCAACTGGTTTCAATCTTTCCTGTGGCCAATATTGATTCTATCAACTGGTTTCAATCTCTCCTGTGGCCAACATTGATTCTATCAACTGGTTTCAATCTTTCCTGTGGCCAACATTGATTCTATCAACTGGTTTCAATCTTTCCTGTGGCCAACATTGATTCTATCAACTGGTTTCAATCTTTCCTGTGGCCAACATTGATCCTATCAACTGGTTTCAATCTCTCCTGTGGCCAACATTGATTCTATCAACTGGTTTCAATCTTTCCTGTGGCCAACATTGATTCTATCAACTGGTTTCAATCTTTCCTTCGGCCAACATTGATTCTATCAACTGGTTTCAATCTTTCCTGTGGCCAACATTGATTCTATCAACTGGTTTCTATCTCTCCTGTGGCCAACATTGATCCTATCAACTGGTTTCAATCTTTCCTGTGGCCAACATTGATTCTATCAACTGGTTTCAATCTCTCCTGTGGCCAACATTGATTCTATCAACTGGTTTCAATCTCTCCTGTGGCCAACATTGATTCTATCAACTGGTTTCAATCTCTCCTGTGGCCAACATTGATTCTATCAACTGGTTTCAATCTCTCCTGTGGCCAACATTGATTCTATCAACTGGTTTCAATCTCTCCTGTGGCCAACATTGATTCTATCAACTGGTTTCAATCTCTCCTGTGGCCAACATTGATTCTATCAACTGATTTCAATCTCTCCTGTGGCCAACATTGATTCTATCAACTGGTTTCAATCTCTCCTGTGGCCAACATTGATTCTATCAACTGGTTTCAATCTTTCCTGTGGCCAACATTGATTCTATCAACTGGTTTCAATCTTTCCTGTGGCCAACATTGATTCTATCAACTGGTTTCAATCTTTCCTGTGGCCAACATTGATTCTATCAACTGGTTTCAATCTTTCCTGTGGCCAACATTGATTCTATCAACTGGTTTCAATCTCTCCTGTGGCCAACATTGATTCTATCAACTGGTTTCAGTCTCTCCTGTGGATTTCTGTATCCTGCTATCCTATAAGTCTGTAACCTGTCAGGGTCATAGGGGTACCACATTGGATGCTTCCGCACACAGAGTCAACTTCGTAGGATGTTTCACCCAAATTTGACCTCCCTACAGCTTCAAGTCACAATATCAAGCCACTATTCAGAAATACAGCTCGCTGATCATGTTCATTGAGTCACTGAGAATGCAGGCATGGGTTACACTCAGTGTGCCCATCCAGTTCAGAGCCCTGGTCACTGTCATAATTTCCATTGTCATACTACTTGTAGTTACAGTGAAAGCTATCCTCTGTTCTTTAATAGTCTTTCCTTCACACAGTGCTGTGAAGGCCCATGAACTACACATGTCTAATAACAAAACCATCAGCATATATAACCATATCATCATCCTTTGAATTCATTGATCAATACCTGCATCCCAGATTCAACAGCAATATGACATCTCTTCCTACATTCTCTATCAAGAGTTATCACTACCCAAAAGGAAGTATGGCAATCTACAGGAACATGTATCCATTCCTCACCATGTCCCACATCCTCCAGTGAGCACACACTTTGTATAACTTCCTCAGCACATCCCATCCATGACATTTGAGTTAAATTCCCAAGCACAGGCAACAACAAGAGAACAGGCAATTGCCCAGACATTTTAGTTTAAGATCCCAAGCACAGGCATCTGCCCAGACATTTGAGTTTCGGATCCCAAGCACAGGAAACTGCCCAGACATTTGAGTTTAGGATCCCAAGCACAGGCAATTGTCCAGACATTTGAGTTTAGGATCCCAGTCACAGACAACTGACTAGACATTTGAGTTTAAGATTCCAAGCACAAACAACTTATCAGGTAAAGGTGTGTCTCATGGCAGCAACCTGGCATTGGGAATGAAGATAACTCTTCATGTACTAAGCTGCAGCAATTATTAGGTGGGGAGGCTAGTTGCCTTCATTGCTGTGTTTACCTTCTCCAACCCATATGTTAGGTACCCATGTGCAGCTGGGTCAACTGGAGGAACGGTTGTGTCAGGTGAGAAATCACGACCCAAATTATTTAAAATCCAGACGTGGTTTCTAATTTGGTATGCTTGTAAACCAGTGACAGTGAGCTTGCTCATTTGAGTTAGATTCCAAGTTCAGATATCTGATCAGGCATTTGAGTTAAAGATCCCAAGTTCAGATATCTGATCAGGCATTTGAGTTAAAGATCCCAAGTTCAGATATCTGATCAGACATTTGAGTTAAAGATCCCAAGTTCAGATATCTGATCATACATTTGAGTTAAAGATCCCAAGTTCAGATATCTGATCAGGCATTTGAGTTAAGATCCCAAGTTCAGATATCTGATCAGATATTTGAGTTAAAGATCCCAAGTTCAGATATCTGATCAGATATTTGAGTTAAAGATCCCAAGTTCAGATATCTGATCAGATATTTGAGTTAAAGATCCCAAGTTCAGATATCTGATCAGGCATTTGAGTTAAGATCCCAAGTTCAGATATCTGATCAGATATTTGAGTTAAAGATCCCAAGTTCAGATATCTGATCAGGCATTTGGTTTAAAGATCCCAAGTTCAGATATCTGATCAGATATTTGAGTTAAAGATCCCAAGTTCAGATATCTGATCAGGCATTTGAGTTAAAGATCCCAAGTTCAGATATCTGATCAGATATTTGAGTTAAAGATCCCAAGTTCAGATATCTGATCAGATATTTTAGTTAAAGATCCCAAGTTCAGATATCTGATCAGATATTTGAGTTAAAGATCCCAAGTTCAGATATCTGATCAGGCATTTGAGTTAAGATCCCAAGTTCAGATATCTGATCAGATATTTGAGTTAAAGATCCCAAGTTCAGATATCTGATCAGGCATTTGGTTTAAAGATCCCAAGTTCAGATATCTGATCAGATATTTGAGTTAAAGATCCCAAGTTCAGATATCTGATCAGGCATTTGAGTTAAAGATCCCAAGTTCAGATATCTGATCAGATATTTGAGTTAAAGATCCCAAGTTCAGATATCTGATCAGATATTTTAGTTAAAGATCCCAAGTTCAGATATCTGATCAGGCATTTGAGTTAAAGATCCCAAGTTCAGATATCTGATCAGATATTTGAGTTAAAGATCCCAAGTTCAGATATCTGATCAGACATTTGAGTTAAAGATCCCAAAATTAGTATTTCTCTTATTTCATATGTGTTTCCTATATATAATACTTGTCAACATGAACAGTTACTTATTTCTATATAAATTCTCTTTTTTTTGTCATCAGTTGTGTACATGGCTGCCCACCGACATCAAATAGTAGTAGGTCCACAACAGTGGTCACCTGTTATCAAACAACAGTTCAATATGGGTCCTCTAGGAGCTGCCGTCCCAGCAGCGGTTGATCAAGCTGGTAGAGACAGGTATAGTTATAATATGTAAGTTTCATTTGGATATGAGACAGCATATGATGTTCTTCTTATGACTAGCATCTGTATGTTAAAACTGGGATGTGGCTAGATCGTCACCATGACACTACAGACATGTTAAAACTGGGACATAGATCATCATCGTGACACTACAGACATGTTAAAACTGGGACATAGATCATCATCGTGGCACTACAGACATGTTAAAACTGGGACATAGATCATCATCGTGGCACTACAGATATGTTAAAACTGGGACATAGATCATCATCATCACACTACAGACATGTTAAAACTGGGACATAGATCATCATCATCACACTACAGACATGTTAAAACTGGGACATAGATCATCATCATCACACTACAGACATGTTAAAACTGGGACATATATGTTCGTCCATCACAAATGATGATGACCATTTTTTTACATCCACTTTTTAAAATTCAGTTAGAATTATGACCATGCATAATAGTTCGTAGATGGCTAATGAGCCCTATGCAAGATGTAAATGTTCTTGGACAGTTCTGACATGGAATGACCACTGTAGGCAGATTTTGGTCAATAGTGACTTTCTAGCTACTCTCCACTATGAAAATGACTTGCACTGGGGATTTTGATTAAAGTGAGGAGGAGTTGTGCAAAGCGTTGACCTCACTCTCTTGTCGGACCTCATTTGAATCCAGTGGCAAGACGAGTCGAGATGACTGGAAGTTAAGTACGATGCAGTGGATGACCATGGTTTTCTACATGTCTCACCATGCCAGATGCTGTCCACACTGCGTTGATGGAGTTCATCTACATTATTTGGTGGGCCGATAAACTATCATAACCTCATACGCTTAAATTCGCAGAATATCAGACTTTACATGTAGAAATATGTAGGGACATAGATTATCATCATAGCATTAGAGCTGCTTAGAGAAGAATAAATAAGGCATTTAGAATACCTATAGCTGCTTAGAGAAGAATAAATAAGGCATTTAGAATACCTATAGCTACTTAGAGGGGAAGAATGGAGCAGGAACTAAATTAAATGAACCACAATTTAAAAAATGGCCATTTGCAGAGAAGAATGGTATGTATTTGTTGTTACCCTAATATTTACAGAGAAGAATGGTATGTATTTATTGTTACCCTAATATTTACAGAGAAGAATGGTATGTATTTGTTGTTACCCTAATATTTACAGAGAAGAATGGTATGTATTTGTTGTTACCCTAATATTTACAGAGAAGAATGGTATGTATTTGTTGTTACCCTAATATTTACAGAGAAGAATGGTATGTATTTGTTGTTACCCTAATATTTACAGAGAAGAATGGTATGTATTTGTTGTTACCCTAATATTTACAGAGAAGAATGGTATGTATTTGTTGTTACCCTAATACTAAGAATGTTACTGGCTAAATATATCCAATAAGAAAGTAGAAGATTGAAACAATTATATATATCTATGTACACAAACAGAGAAATAGATAAAACACATCCAAATATCAGTGAAACAACACAAACAGAGAAATAGATAAAACACATCCAAATATCGGTGAAACAAGACAAACAGAGACATAGATAAAACATATCCAAATATCGGTGAAACAACACAAACAGTGAAATTACGGAACAACCTGATATAATCCATACAACTGACGGGCATTGATAGCCATCTCTTCTCCCTCACAGTCTTTATCAATCTGGTGCCCATTTAAGGCTGGGTCGACCCGGGAGCTGGTGCGATCTAACTCAGGACCACTCATATGCGAAGCCAGTGCGCTAACCACTGCGCTAAGCGGCCCCCTTATTATGTGTATTTCCAGTTAAGTGACTTGCAAAATTTCATTACCTTTTCCAAGCTTTTTCTGTTATATACTTTTGGATGGCTTTGCCTGTTATATACTTTTAGATGGCTGACGTAATGGTAAATAGCATTTATGGGAATGCCCCTTGTGCTGTGATGCTGTCTCCTAATCAAGAATGAAGAATAAAGAATCATTTATACTCTGAAACTGCTGTCAATGTTAATGTGTTTATGTTGTCCATACAGGCAACTTGGCGCTCAGGCAGCTCATCGGGCGAGGGTTGTAGAAGATTATATACAAAGACAAAGGCAAGCAGCTTTGAATAAGATGAGGGCACAGAATGATTTGTTTGGTGTGGTATGTTCTATGGTTATCTTGATCTTTTATATTTGGATACAGATATTTTCATGTTTGTGTTCTTCATTGATTTATGTTATGAATCTTGAAAAGTCTGTTATCTTTTCTTATATTTAATGAAAATAGTACTTACCTAGGAACCAGGTAACGAAGTCTTACTGAACTTGGCCTTTTGTACGCCTTATATCTCACCCCGATACCTTGACTAATTCCCACGGTTCTTCTTCCTCCTCTGAAAAAGTTAAACCTGTCCTTACCTTTCATCCCCATAACTCCTCTGTCTGGTGCATCCTGCTTAAATATTATTCCCTTCTCCAGTCTCATCCTCACACCCATGCCACTTTCCAGGACTTGCCTCTGGTTGCCCATAGGCGCGACACAAATTTTAAGGACATCTTTGTCCACAGTCACCTTAGGTCTTCTGTTCCTGACCATTTTGGTACTGTTCGTTGCCAACGCAGTCGTTGCTACACGTTCTTATGTGGTTCAGATGCGCTCCGTTTAATTTCTTAAGGCCACTTTCACCATTGATGAGGCCTTTACATGTGAATCCTGTAATATCATTCACGTGATTATATGTAAATGCTGCAGCAAGCAGTATATCAGTGACACTTGCTTAAGATTAAGCGACAGCTTCTATAACCATCTTCATACCGTCAAGCACAGAACACCTACTCCTGTCGCCTCATACTTCAATGACCATGGTCACTTTGGTGTTCTTAATATTCAGGTCACTGTCATCAGATCCTGCATGACCAATGATAGATCTAAGTATGCTGTAGAAAATCGTCTTATTTTTTAGTTTGGTACATTCAATCTATTTGGACTCAATTTCGACCACTCATTTGTCTAGTTCTCAGTTGGTGTGGTCTTTGTTTTTATTCATTTTGTTCCATCATTTACATCATCTTTTTGTTCATTTCATTTCCACATATATTTACATTGTTATGTACTTTCTGTTCCTATCCTTCCAGCATCTCGCATCCACATTTCGCTCGGATACGTTTGTGTGTTGTTGTCATTTCTACTCATCTTTTGATACTATGTGCTTATATTAATAAAGGCCTTTTGGTAGAAACATCGATTATGTCCTGTGTATTGTTATTTGTATGTTATATCTTGTGTATTGTTATGTGTATTATTTATGTGAGCATCCAACAGTGAAACAGTGATAGTGTGTTAGTCATCATTCAGTAAGACTTCATTACCTGTTTCCTATGTATTATTTTCATGCAGTTTTACAGCAGTATTACCTTTTATTGATTGTCTTATATTGTATGCTGTGATTGATCACAAATACTGTATATTGTAATTTATGTTTTGTTTCCTCTACTCTTGAGTATTGATTGCTAAAGGGATTCTGCAGTATACTTTATTTTCTGGGTCATGTACTATGTTTTATTGTATCCCATAATTGTTGTAATAGACATATTTGTTTCCTTTCCAGTATCGACCTGTATCTGCAGATCGACATACTCCTGTACCAGCTCCAAGTAAGTTTCTTAAAAATACAAATATTTCTGTGTAAGCTAGTGAAACAATTATTACTGTGAAATTCTACAAAATTAAGATATTGGGAACAGCATAGGTACAACATATTTCATTGAATATGTCCATGTCAAAAGGGTCCCCAGACTCCAGAACATATTCTGCAGACATGCCCACTCTTTGATGACATGAGAACCAAAATATGGCCCTAGAGACAGATCTGAAGGTGAAGCTGTGGGGCAACCGTGAGGACCTCCTGCTGATGACTGAATTCATGGGGGCGGCCCACTTTCCTGTATAGACTTATGAGCATAGGAAACTGATTGCAGAAGAAGAAGAAGAATATGTTCAGAGGTAACAAATAAAATGGTTTGGATATTTGGAGAGAAGGAAGGTTTTTAACCCTGTTTTTGGTTATATTGCTGGTACTAAAAGTCATTTTCTGATATAATCTACAGCTTGCAAAATTGTGCCACCATTTTTTTGCTCTGATGACCTCACTCATCTGACTTCGATGGTCTCCAGATATAGGATTTAATCGAAAAGTTTAATATTCAGGTTACATATTCTTAGGGGTGTAGTTGTGCTTTGGAAGGTTCGCCAACACTTGGAAATCTGCATGTGTCGTCTGTGGTTTTAACGAGTGTGTACATTTCAAGTCCTGTACATTCTGTGATGTTGTCAATCAATGATATATCTTCCCCTCCCAATGGTTTTCCCCTCAACTTTATGCCACAAGATTGTTTTAGACAGGAATCCAGCCGAAAATGGATGTGTCATGCCATTGGTGCAAAAAAAGGAACAAAATGCATTGCCATTCTCTGGATGCATCCTATAAATCTAGTAGGGTCATTATCCTGCTACAAGAGAGAACTAGTGCGAGTTTGAGAATGAAAGCCGAAGAATAAGAAGAAAACATGGATTAGCCAATATTCTTCTTCTTCTGCATTCGTTCTCAAAATCCTTCAGATTAGCAAGATGTAATCCGGAGAACGGAATGCGTTGTCATGGTTTACAACATTGATGCGATAACTACGCCTTTCAGCCTGACACATTTGACTTCAGCATGGCTTTGGGTCACTGACCCTATATGGGATGGGACAGCCAACTCCATCCCATAACCTCCTTAGTCACCTCTTATGACATGCATGGAAGATAAACAGTGTTGCTATTCTTTGCTCCCCTTTTCGGGCCTGGCAACACACAGGCATAACCAATATTAATTATTGAGTTTAAAATTAATATATAATGTTAATTCTTGAGTTAAAAATTAATATATAATATTAATTATAGAGTTTAATTAAAAACTTTGAAGTATAACTTCAATACTGCAACCAGTCATGATTTTAACAAAAATTTGTTTTACAGGACAAAGTTCTAGTCCAAAACATGGAGGTGGTGGTGATGTTGGTAGGGATGGGAGAGGTGGTGGAGGTGGTGGATTGATTGGCAGAAACAGAGAAGAGCAGGTCAGAAGATTTTTGGAATTTGATAATTATCTATACCACTTATTCTTTTGCTACTTCTCAAACTCCCGCTGGTTCTCTCTTGTAACATTGAATTTTAATGTTTACAGTCCATGCTTCACATCCATAAAAAAGAATGTGTTACTTAGTTTAACTCAATAAACACAAAAGTAGTATTGGAAAAGGGGAGAGACTGTCAGACATGGTGTAATTAACCCCGTGACTGTGGGTGTAAATTGGTCACATTGGCAGTGTAGTACGGGAAAACTTTAAGGATTTTTTTCCGGAATCAATTTGCCCATCGCATTCCAGCATTTAACAATTTGAGTGTATTATTACTGTATACTCTAATTTATGAATTTACAAGCATAATGCTTCTTGATATTATGGATGAGAAGTGTCAATTTTTAATATATGTTCGTCTCACAAAAGGAAACATTATTTCAAAATGAAAACAAACAAATGCAGACCATACTGTATCACATGTTCTGACCACAAATATGAAACACGTGCACTGCAGATATCTGAATCTAAATCCTTTGACTCATTACTAGTATAACAGTGCAAGTCAAGACTTTCTAAATCACTTCCTGCGTCAGATAAATTAATACTAGAATTATCAAAAAAACTTTTTACCAACATTTATAAATTTCCTATTCATTAACTGAATCTACACTTAGCCGTATTTGTGAATCTGGTTTTGGGTTGACAAAGAAACTCGAGCTATGTTGACACACAAAAGTAGAAATGATGTTTACAAGCATGTCCAATTACAAAATGCCTATTTTAGATGACTTCTAGACAGCTTGAACTAACTGATCAATGTATTTAAACATCTTAAGGTGCTTTGAAAATACATTATACAAACGCATGAACCAGCGCTCCTTAATGATATGTCCGCAAAATGGCGGTAATTTTTTACTGTTCCTTAAAGATACCTCCAAGACAAGGGGTTAACTAGAGCTGCCGGGATCCTATTAGGAATTCTATAAGTTGGCTATTTAATGTTAGTTCAATAAACACAAAAGTAGAATTGGAAAAAGGGAAAGCGGTGTTATAAATTACATAGTCAGCCCTGGATGCTATGAAGTTTGATACAAATTTTTGAAACAATTCAATTAGTATTGTACCACTGAAGTAGACCATTGTCCTACTACAAGTGAGATCCAGCAGGAGTTTGAGAATGAACACTGAAGAAAAAAAGAATATCATCTTAGTCTTCAATGACATTCCTCAATTTTTGTAACAGGAATACTTGGAGAAGTTGCGGCAGATTCGAATACAAAATATGAAAGACCGCAGAGCTGTTCATAGAGTCAATGTAGCAGAGGACGCTAGCAAAGGCAAGGTAAGTCTATTTATTGGTCATATGTCTAATGAAAGTTCATTATCTCTAATGGCTCCTTATTATCATCATTAGCATCGTCAATCGTCAGTCCTCTTTGTCAAATCCATAACCCCTCTTGGTCGTAGGGGGTGCCACTTTAGAGAAATCAACGCAAATATCCTGCCATGTATCTCTGTTCTCAGATCAGTGTTTGAGTGTGGAGAAACTTAATTCTGTCTAGTCTTTGATATTATCAATCCATACTTTTCTTTGTCCTCTTCTTCTCCAATTCTCAACTGTTCCTTGCAGAACAGTCTTGGAAAGAGAATTATGCCTCATCAAGCGCACAAACTAAACGCTAGCAACATCTCACCATTGCTAGGAGATATTCTTATTGACTTGCAAGAACATTGAATGTGTTTCTTACATATACATTAGTTTTATCTTCTATATTGTGTTGTTGTTGTGAAGACATCTTATGTAGTTGTGTTGTGTGATACCATGGTTGCTTGTTTACCTCTCTGATATCTCCGACTTCAGCACCACTAATTACTTGACCAGGACTGTGGTGCTGCTCAATGTCAGGGATGGCTTGACCAATCTTAGTTTCTAGCCTCTGTTGGCTGGACTAAGTCCTATCTTTACTTCAAGGAGTTATCCTTGATTGAGGTGTTCTATATAATTGATGGACAGTTTTTGTTTGTAAAATTTATTTTCAAAACTCTGTATTCTTCTCTCCATTTCCACTGTAATTGTCTAACTCTCAGATCAGTTTTCATTTCTACTTCCTGTGCATTCGCTATCTGATAATCAACATGATTTTTCATGAAACCAGGAAGCATGAGATACATTGTACCACTGCTTGATTTGCATCATCTAGCACATCCATTTTTGATGCCTCAGTTTTTGTTTTTCTTCTTCAGCATTCATTTTCAAACTCTTGCTGTTTCTCTCTTGTAACAGGACAATGATCCTACTAGATTTCCTGCAGGGTGTATTCCAGGGAATGGAAATGCTTTGTGTTTTCTCTTTATGGCCAGATAAATGGAACACATTATATGGAACAAAACAACAACTCATAAACACATGCATATATCACACAATGGCATTGGGTCAAAGGGCATGAGCCCATGGACCGCTGGATCAGCAACCTCTTTATTTGAAATGTGTTATGTTTTCTCTTTATACTCTAAGTATATGCACTATAAAACCCCATTGGTGCATCAACAAAATTATCTCGTTAGTAGATCTGCTGTTACAATGTGACTGCCATGAGGAGATTTGCCACATAAAAAGGCTGTTTAATAAGTTCCCAGCTTGAATTTTTTTCCCCTGGGAAACATCCTTATGGACTAGTTGGTTTTATATTCTTCAAAGTAGTTTCCTTTTGATTGTATACATTTATTTCATTGCTCCTGCTACTGAAGGAAGGAAGCACCCTTGGTAAGAACTTTTTGAAATAGCCTTTTTCTAATTGCGTTAACTAGACTAGAATATTGTGTCATTTTATCGATGACCTCTCATTGTTTGCGGATACAATTAAACATCATACCGAGCAAAATTGGGCGAGTATGGAGGTTGTGGGAGTAATGGAATGTTGTTTCATCCACAATATGTTAGTGCGCAGGGATATTGTCATGCTGCAGAATTCAATTATCTGTGCACCACTTCTCAGGGTGATGTCTGCGCACAGCTTCATGGAGATGTTGCTGGACTATTTTGTAGAATTATACATTGACAGTGTTTATGATGGACCTGTCTAACAATGTCAAAGAACGATACTAACATCATCTTGACATTCGAGCTAACCTCTTGTGCCTTGACACGGGTCATCTTCAAATGATCTTCATCCACTTTTGAAATGGGAATACCCAATATCGGGACCTACACACACAGGGCTTACATAATAAGTAAGTTTACACATTCTTTATATGATGAGTCTTGTTTCTTTATTATAAATTACTTTTTATCTGTATTTCTGTTGTAGGCTTCACCAGATTCAGAAGAGAGAAGAAAGAAAATGGAGGCGCTGAAAGTAAGTTAACAAGTCGGTAATTACAAACATGTACTGTATAATGCCAGATCATCGCCTGTCAAAGATACTCTCTATGGTGAGTTGCAGAACGGCATATGATCTCAAGGTGGCCAAAAGAATTACTACAGGGACTAGTTAAAGACCTCACTGAAAACCCTTGAAATAGACCAAGATACATGGGAAGAATTTGCTCAAAATAGAGCTACATCGCGCTCTGCAGTCAGAAAAGGCACAATATCTTGTGAAAAGAGAAGTGCAGCAACTCAACACAATCACCCTCCACAAACACGGACTCAGTATGACTCGAGCATCACATGTGGCCTTGAACAGAAACTTACAACTCCCATCCCTACGTTTAACAGCAGGCATGGATTCTATCAACCAGCTTCCACCTGGGAATAGACTTTAGACAATGAAACATGAGTGTTTTCTGTACAAAATGAAAACTAAGTTTTGTCTGTACAAAATGAAACCTAAGTGTTGTCTGTCCAAAAAAAATATATTTTCTGTACACTGAAACCTAACTATTTTCTGTACAAAAATAAAACCTAATTATTTTCTATACAAAATTAAACCTATTTTCTGTATAAAATTAAACCTATTTTCTGTATAAAATGAAACCTATTTTCTGTATAAAATGAAACCTAGTTATTTTCTGTACAAAATTGAACCTAAATATTTTCTGTACAAAATGAAATCTATTTTCTGTACAAAATGAAACCAAACTGTTTTTGTACAAAATAAAACCCAAGTATTCTCTGTATGAAATGAACAAAGTTTTTCCTCACCTCAAGATCTTGTTCATTTATGTCACATTACAACAGGTTTTTCTAAGCCCGAATTGGACTCGACATCTGAGGAGTCAATAACATGAAACCTGATTAACTATTTGTTTCCATGCTATCTGTGCTTGCAAAGTAATAAAAGGAGGAACATCCAAGACATTGTATAGTTGTAGATATCTTTCTGTCCATCCAGATGATAGTATTATTGTTGTGCTATAAGAGATATAATCTACGTTCCTGACTGATAAGACCAATCTGAGCCAAAACGAGTCTTTCACTTTATGAATGAGGAATTACATGCCCACTTGTATCATCATGTGTTGTTGTGTACCGTCTTAAATTCTTCCACTTTCTCCTTTGTCTATACTATTTCTGATCTTTCCCTAAATGCAATACAATCTATTGCATCCAGTTCCCTTGATTCCCATGAGTTATTGAGTGCCTTGATTTGAGTATAGATGGATATTTTACCGGAGTGCATTATTTTTATATAACTTTTAGCATGTCCTTGTATGAAATGAAATTTTTATACGAACAATTCTGTGCAATGTAGTAATTTTAATTCATATATAAATTTGAGTGATGTGTTGTTATATTGAACCAGTTCTTTTTTATGGTAGTGAAGCATGGACAGTAAATAACAAAGCACACTGTAAGTTTGAGGCTACTGAGATGTTAGTGTTTGAGAAAAATGATGAAACATGAGTTCATGAAAATGCCATGGACAGCCAAGAAAACAAATGTAGAAGTCCTCAGAGATGCTGGAGTAAAAAGAAAAATTATAGTAAAAATTATATAAACAGACAGTCAAGATTTTTAGAGCTTGTGATGAGAAATGTAATACTTGGGCATTTAGTAACCACCTGAAAGATCAAGGAGAGAAGAGTCAGAGGAAGACAAAGAGAAATTTTTGAATGAATTATGACATGAAAGAATAGGCCTATAACCAACTGAACTTATTAACCCCTTTGCTATGCGAGGTATAAAGGTCAAACTGTAACTGCAGTAAAAAGGTGTAACTTCAGTGCAGAGACATTTTAAGGGTTATACGTTTTTACCCCGTACCAATTTTCCCCCTCATTCTCGCATTAAAGAATTTGAGCGTATTATTGCTGTACACTCTAATTTATGAAAGTACAAAAATAATACTTCTTTATATTATGAAGGAGACGTAAAAACATTCATATACATTCATACAATGATTCTTAACATCAATCTATTTATTCTGTATGTTAGGCTCAAGCAGAACATTGGGCGGAGATGAAAAGGAATGACTTGAAACAGCAGGGACAAGGACCAGTTCTGGTAACTGCCTTGTTAAATTGTATCTGTCAGAAATATGTCATCATTACGGTCATAATGTCACAGTCAGATGTGTTGGACCAATGTAGAAAATAAATGGTGACACCACTAATTTCCGTTCTCTGGACTACAATCTGCTGGAAATCTAGGATTATTGTTGTTCTATAAGATAGATCCGGTGGGATTTTGAGAATGAACGGCCAAAAGAATAAATTTTAGTCATCATCATCAAGATCAATATCACCTTGATGTATACTGCACCATCATCATGTGCACTAACATCAACATCACGATCCATCACTACAGGTTCCTATTGATTATATTTTTCATAATGTTTGTCATCAATTTCCATTTTAATCTGCCATTGTGGCAGTTTTTATTACCATTTCTTGCAGTAAGATAAAATTGTATAAATTTAACATGAAATAATGTGCCAAAGTTGGATGCGTCAGGTCAATGTTGCAAATAAAATGGTGACACAGTGCATTTCTGTTCTCTGAATTACATCTTGCTGGAAATTTAGTAGGTCCATCGTCCAACTAAGAGAGATCCGGTGGGATGTCTAGCTACAGAAGAGATCCAGTGGGATGTCCAGCTATAGATCCAGTTTGATGTCTATCTACATGAGAGATCCAGTGGGATATTCAGCTATAGGAGAGATCCAGTGGGATGTCCATCTGCAGGAGAGATCCAATGGGATATCCAGCTACAGATCCATTTGGATGCCCAGCTACAGGAGAGATCCAGTGGAATGTCTAGCTATAGGAGAGATCCATTGGGATATCCAGCTATAGGAGAGATCCAGTGGAATGTCCAGCTATAGGAGAGATCCAGTGGAATGTCCAGCTATATGAGAGATCCATTGGGATATCCAGCTATAGGAGAGATCCAGTGGAATGTCCAGCTATAGGAGAGATCCAGTGGAATGTCCAGCTATAGGAGAGATCCAGTGGGATATCCAGCTATAGGAGAGATCCAATGGAATGTCCAGCTACAGGACAGATCCAGTGGCATATTCAGCTCCAGGAAATAATCAGTGGGATGTCCAGCTATATGAGAGATACAGTGGGATGTCCAGCTATATGAGAGATACAGTGGGAATTTGAGAATGAAATAACTAACTCTAAGTTCTCTTACCTTTTGGATACCTTGCTATTGGATACTTCAAACATTGGCTGCCTGACCACATCTTCTGTTTCTGCTGAATTTTTAAACTCCTGTAAGCAGAAAATAATTCAGAAAATGTAATATGTTGTGTCATCGTTTACAACTTAGTCACATTTTCTGTGCCTTTCAGCTTGACACATCCAACTTCAGCATGACCTATGGGTCAATATGGTCCTTTATAGGATGGGACAGCCAGTTCCACCCTCCAATCCTCCTTAGTCACATCTTAGCCTGAAGGTAACAGTGTCACTATCATTTTGCACGTATTTAAGGCTCCGGAATCTCATGGGTGGCCCAGGGTTTCCCCATGATTTTCACAGTATTCTGTCAGCTTTAGGTTCTGACAATTATGCTTTATTCTACAGGACAAGCCTCCAACTCCAGTGTCTGCTGTACCAATGACTGGAGCACTCCATGCTATAGGTGCTAGTGAGAAGGCTCAGCAGCATCCACTTCTTAAGGATGCGGAGAAGCAGTACGTATTAACTAGACATTTTTTAGTAATTGTCATATATTGAAATTATGTTTAGGGAACCTCTATCACATAGTGGTTTCACCTCTGCCTTATCTTCAAGAGGTCACAGGTTCAATACTGGGTTGTGATGTTTTGTTTACAAGTTCAATTTTTTGTGTGGGGGATTATTGCTTGAAACTATGAAGCTCAAGGCAAGTTGATAGCATGCTGCCAGTTGGGAAGAATGGAGTACATATGAGAAAACTCAGTGAATTGAAGTCAATTCTCTATGACTTTGAAAACCATTTAAGTAATTACTGTCTATATATGCACATTACAAAATTCATATCTGTTTACCCGTCACTAATTCATATCTGTTTACCCACTCACTAATTAATATCTGTTTACCCACTCACTAATTCATATCTGTTTACCCACTCACTAATTAATATCTGTTTACCCACTCACTAATTCATATCTGTTTACCCACTCACTAATTCATATCTGTTTACCCACTCACTAATTCATATCTGTTTACCCACTCACTAATTAATATCTGTTTACCCACTCACTAATTCATATCTGTTTACCAACTCACTAATTCATATCTGTTTACCCACTCACTAATTAATATCTGTTTACCCACTCACTAATTCATATCTGTTTACCCACTCACTAATTCATATCTGTTTACCCACTCACTAATTAATATCTGTTTACCCACTCACTAATTCATATCTGTTTACCCACTCACTAATTCATATTTGTTTATCAACTCACTAATTAATATCTGTTTACCCACTCACTAATTAATATCTGTTTACCCACTCACTAATTAATATCTGTTTACCCACTCACTAATTCATATTTGTTTACCAACTCACTAATTCATATCTGTTTACCCACTCACTAATTAATATCTGTTTACCCACTCACTAATTCATATCTGTTTACCCACTCACTAATTCATATCTGTTTACCCGCTCACTAATTCATATCTGTTTACCCACTCACTAATTCATATCTGTTTACCCACTCACTAATTAATATCTGTTTACCCACTCACTAATTAATATCTGTTTACCCACTCACTAATTAATATCTGTTTACCCACTCACTAATTCATATCTGTTTACCCGCTCACTAATTAATATCTGTTTACCCACTCACTAATTCATATCTGTTTACCCACTCACTAATTAATATCTGTTTACCCACTCACTAATTCATATCTGTTTACCCGCTCACTAATTAATATCTGTTTACCCACTCACTAATTCATATCTGTTTACCCACTCACTAATTCATATCTGTTTACCCACTCACTAATTCATATCTGTTTACCCACTCACTAATTAATATCTGTTTACCCACTCATTAAATTTTAGGGTGTATCGGCTGATGTTCCTATTCTGTGTTGGTGAGTGTTCTTTTTGAAATTTCCGTGAGGTGTTCTCTCAACGCTACACCGATCCTTACTCCCAGTTCATCCATTCTCAATACTCTTTCATGCTTGTTGACTTAAAAATCTGCAGATCGTACAGACTCTCATAGAGTCATGAATATGTCTGCTACATCTATAGGTTGATCGCCTGTTATACAAGTAGACCAGCCAACGTCTTGACTTGCTCGTTTCCCTTAGCACCTGCATGTCCGGGAACAAAAATTAGTAATTTTGAGCAGTGAGATCCAATTCTTTGCCCTCTGTAATGACTCCACCAATTGTCTAAACTCTTCACCTGCTTTATAGGTTTGTGATTCCAGCCAGTTAAAGGTCTTCATCATGACAAAAATCTGCATCATTAGACTACCTGTGTTGTCGAAAGCCTCGCTGACTTCATGAATTATTCTTGCATACGATCTGGCAATATAGGCACAAGCGCACCATTAGTGGCATATGACAGACACATCTGTATAAATCACAACACCTGTGTATATTTACTAATTCTTTTCTGTGTACACTCACTAATTCCTTTCTGCGTACACTCACTAATTCCTTACTGTGTACACTCATTAAATTCTACAAACTTTAATTTTTTAAATTGTGAGATAATTATTTAAAAAAATAGTTCAGGTCTTTTAAATGAACAAAGTGTGCATTATAATTTTTCTTATCATTGTATTAGGCAATATTTGTATCATTTATAATTTATCATTAGATATATTCTAGATAAGTCAAATTTGAAGAAATATTGACTTAGTGCAATACATATGGAAAATATAATAGAAAACTCATGCAAGACATTCTGATTGTGAGCTAGCCATTAGGAAGTTGATTACATGTACTAGAGACATTCAGATTATGAGCCAGTCATTAGGAAGTTTATTACATGTACTAGAGACATTCTGATTGTGAGCCAGTCATTAGGAAGTTGATTACATGTACTAGAGACATTCTGATTGTGAGCCAGTCATTAGGAAGTTGATGATTACATGTGTTAGAGACATTCTGATTGTGAGCCAGTCATTAGGAAGTTGATGATTACATGTGTTAGAGACATTCTGATTGTGAGCTAGTCATTAGGAAGTTGATGATTACATGTGTTAGAGACATTCTGATTGTGAGCTAGTCATTAGGAAGTTGATGATTACATGTATTAGAGACATTCTGATTGTGAGCCAGTCATTAGGAAGTTGATTACATGTACTAGAGACATTCTGATTGTGAGCCAGTCATTAGGAAGTTGATTATTACATGTACCAGAGACATTCTGATTGTGAGTCAGTCATTAGGAAGTTGATTACATGTACCAGAGACATTCTGATTGTGAGTCAGTCATTGAGAAGTTGATTATTACATGTACTAGAGACATTCTGATTGTTTTTGTTTGAAGGAAGTATATCTTTTATCTCAGACCAGCTGTGCAACTAACAAATGCCTTGCAGGTAATTGCTGGAGTGGTACCAGCTAAGGCGGCTAGTCCTACAGAGTTGGAGAGACCAAAGTAAGAAGAAATGTTGACACTTGTTTGTGGCATTCATATTTTTTATGTAGCTTATAATATATTCTTGGAAGGCATGCTAAGGGTTTTTTAACATGTAGTTAATGTTATTGAAACAGACAATTTTATTTTGCTCTTTGCCTTCCACATGATGATTTTCTTTGCTCTTCACATGAAGGTTTTCATTATCTTCCAATCTAAGTGTTAATTTGAAAGAATATATCTTTTTAATCTTTGTTCAGCAAGGTCACAAAAACTGAATGAAGACGCATGATATTAAATAGTTTAAACCTCACCACATCTCACAATTATAACCGTTTTGTTTTCATAATAAGTGTCGTTAGAAATTCTATGAAAGAAGAGAACTACAGGAGAATATTAAATGTGTACTATCCATGATTTATTCATAATTAATTGTGAGAGAGTCACTAGTAATTTAATGTTTAAATGTACCAGAGACATTCTGATTGTGAGTCAGTCATTGAGAAGTTGATTATTACATGTATTAGAGACATTCTGATTGTGAGTCAGTCATTGAGAAGTTGATTATTACATGTACCAGAGACATTCTGATTGTGAGTCAGTCATTGAGAAGTTGATTATTACATGTACCAGAGACAGTCGGATTGTTTTTGTTTGAAGGAAGTATATCTTTTATCTCAGACCAGCTGTGCAACTAACAAATGCCATGCAGGTAATTGCTGGAGTAGTACCAGCTAAGGTGGCTAGTCCTACAGAATTGGAGAGACCAAAGTAAGAATAAATGTCTACACTTGTTTTTTGCACTCATTTTTTTTAATGTAGCTTATGATATAATCTTGGAAGGCTTGTGAAGTGATTATTGACATGTAGTTAATGTTATTGAAACAGACAATAGCTTTGTTGTCATGGACTGTTCTCATGTTAATATTATTGAAACTGACAATAGTTTAGCAGTAATTATCTCTTTCAGGACGGAATTATTCCTGGGGTTTGAACATAATTAATTTTAGGCTAAATTTTTGGACAGTAACTTGATTTAGGCACTTGTTTCCTGAAGACAAAGTATTAGCTATGGAAGGTCATATAAGGTATCAAAGGAAAGATAATTGAATGTGGAATCATATATTATACATGAATGTAAGAATTGTAACAACAAAATACAAAAATTACACCACAAACAGGGGTGTTAGATGAACATAAATATTATTTTCACATATTTTGTTCTACTCACCCTCAAGTTTACTTGTCTTGAAATGTTGATATCCAATCTTACTAAAGTAGATGCCTTGACTGTCCATTTTCTGATCATAATTAGTTCATTTGAAGTAAACCTATCAACTGCCTAGTGTTTTATGCTATTTTTGTGTGTGACATGTTAAATTTCAGAACTGAACAAAGTATTGCGAAACTTTATGAAACTTTATTCCAAAGTATTGGATTTCTAAAGTTGAACTTTATTCCACTCAATATTATCATTAGGTTTAGTTCTATTTTCTGTATAACGTAGTGCAAGATTATCATTGCTGTCACTATTGATTCATCAGAAACAATAGCATTGGGAACAGTTTTTTAATTTGTTAGCCGTTATTTTTTCCCTGATCAATAATATTAGGTCTACCGGTATTTATTTTCCGATTTTCAACAAATTGGTGATCTCCATTGTCAAAATTGGAAACACTGTTGTTTACAACACATCACTTGAAATAATATCTCCAATTATAAAACTCAAAGAATAATAAATCCTGATGTTTGCAAAATCTTTGAGCTCTCTTACTAGTGGAAGATGAAGCCATTTTGCTAATTTCAGAAAAGCTTAACCTACCTTGTTCAAATTTAATTTAAAATAAATATATCACACGAGTCTAATTACACAGTACCATGAGGTTTTCGTTGCGTTAGCCAGATTTCTAAGGATTAAACAGTTAAATAACTTAATACTAATTAATTTATGATCAAAACAAAGCAAATTTAGATGGCATATCTGCAAGAATGAATAATCGTGGATACATCCACAATGGATGTCTATCTGCAACAATATATCATTTTATGGGCGGAAAGTGTTACTGTTATCATGTAGTTAATGTTATTGAAACAGACAATAGTTTAGCAGTCATTTACTGTTATCATGTAGTTAATATAAATGAAACAGACAATAGTTTAGCAGTCATTTACTGTTATCATGTAGTTAATATAAATGAAACAGACAATAGTTTAGCAGTCATTTACTGTTATCATGTAGTTAATGTTATTGAAACAGACATTAGTTTAGCAGTCATTTACTGTTATCATGTAGTTAATATAAATGAAACAGACAATAGTTTAGCACACATTGCTTCATTTTATCAACAGAAGTGCTCTACAAGTCAAGAAGGATCAAGTTCTGAAAAAACTGAATGAAAAGGTAGAATAGCTTATAAATTCTTTTCAGTGTGTCCATTATTCTTCTCCTTGATCCGTTGTAACTATACTAGTAATGGAAGAAATCTGACAACAAATAATTTAGCTTAGTAGATGTATGTGGTTATGTGGATAGTTATGCAAGAAATGTCAAGCGTGCATGACCATGGTTAACTTTGATGTCAGTGAGTTCTCTCATACTGCTGGCCCACTAGCGATATGGTCACAGACATCCACAATTCAGTGGAAGTGGTCAAAACACTGAATGTATTAGTTGCTAAAGCCACAGTCGTATGTGTTAGGCCATTGCCACCCATAAAACTATGGAGACACAATGCATTTCCATTATACGAACAAGATCTTGCTGCTTGTGAGATATGGGGGAGTTTGAGAACAAACAAAAAAATCTTTAGTTTGTCACATCACAAAAGACACTAAATATATCTTGCAACAACAAAAAATAACCATTATCAAACAAAGTAATAAAGTTTCTTATCATTGAACTTCTAGCTCTATATTTTGCTGGTTTTTTTAAAGTTGTGAAACCAATCCATCTTTATTCTATTTCCTTATTCCGGATGTCCACTTCATCTTGGTCTTTTTGTCTCCATATTTCTTCATTTCTTATCCTTCATCATTCCTGTAACTTAATGTTTAGTATTCTTCTTAAATAACTCAAACAATTTAGGTTTGCTGCAGAAGTCAGATGTGTTGAGCCATTGTTCCATATAAAAAAGTAAAACAATGCATATCTGTTCTTTGGACCACATCCTGCTGAAAATTTAGTAGGACCATTGTCCCACTAAAAGATAAGTCCAGTGGAAGATTGAGAACGGGTGCAGAAACAATTTAGGTGACTGATAAACAGAAATTAAGCAAAGACATAAAATAAATATATTACAAAAAATAAAACAGATAGAATATATCTGTCCGGGAAATAATACATCATTGGAAAATACAAGCCGCATTACCCAAGAAAGAGAAGGGTTCAGGGAGTTCACTGGGAAGACAACGTTCTGGAAAGAATACGTCACATGACACAGTCATACCCCTTTATGCAGCGTCAGGGGTAGAAGAGTTCTCTGTATACATTCTTTTTTGTGTGCTTCATATATGTTTGTTTTCATTGATTCTTTTATTTCTATAATCTATCTTTTGCATGTTCTGCCCCCTGGCTTTGTATATTGATTGTCATCTTCTGAGAACATGTTTCCTATGAGTATGTTCGTTCTACACTGTCAATTTCCTAGACCAGTCACAATGTTGTTCCAGTCTCAGAATGGTTAAACCGTGTTCTAATCTATCAGATTCAGAAAAGAAATCACATATTGAGTTTAGAAAATACTGATAGCCTCATGTGCTTGCTTAATTGAAAGGATAATAGAACTCAGTCAGCTGCATATTCAGCTGCTTGTATGTGCTGTTCTCTGTGTGCGCGGAAATGCTCCCTTGGAGGATCTCAGCGACTCAGTAAGTAACGCCATTTGTCTTTTGTTCTTGAGATTCATTCATTTTCCTATTGCGCTGAAGTTAGCTCATAGGGCAGAGGTCAGATAATTATGCAAGAAATGTCAAGCATGCATGATCGGGGTTAACTTTGATGCCAGTGAGTTCTCTCATACTGCTGGCCTACTAGCGATATGGTCACAGACATCCACAATTCAGTGGAGTGGTCAAAACACTGAATGTATTAGTTTCTACAGCCACAGTCGTATGTGTCTGGCCATTGCCACCCAAAAAACTATGCAGACACAATGCATTTCCATTATACGAACAATATCCTGCTGCTTGTGAGATATGGGGGAGTTTGAGAACAAACAAAGTACTTTAGTTTGTCAAATCACAAAAGACACTAAATATATATTGCAACAACAAAAAATAACCATTAACAAACAAAGTAATAAAGTTTCTTATCATTGAACTTCTAGCTCTATATTTTGCTGGTTTTTTTAAAGTTGTGAAACCAATCCATCTTTATTCTATTTCCTTATTCCGGGTGTCCACTTCATCTTGGTCCGGGAAATAACATATAGATAAATTTGCATCTGCGTAGACTTTGTCTATTTACAGTGACAACTTGCGTATGCTAAAAATTAATCCTATATTTTCAAAATAAATGTTCTAGAAGAGGACTCAGAATGTTTTCCACAGATTAAATGTTCTAGAAGAGCTCAGAATATTTTCTACAGGTTAAAAAGACATCTGCTAGAACTGAACACAATGAAAATAGAAACCAATTGGCTCTGCAGTAATAATGTTATATTAAATATGACATTTTTTCACATACATGTCAACACAATGGATAGGAAATTGCTCAGGGCAGAACTCCTGCTGGAGTTAGTTATGTCCTATGTACATCTTATTGAAGAGTTAGTTATGTCCTATGTACATCTTATTGAAGAGTTAGTTATGTCCTATGTACATCTTATTGGAGAGTTAGTTATGTCCTATAAACATCTTAGTGTTAAAACAAAAATTAATTTGCAAATGTTGTTTTGTTTTGCATATAATTGCCAATTTGTTTTGTATGATAACTATTTTTGTTAGTAACGGTTATGTTTTGTGAGTAACGGTTATGTTTTGTGAGTAACGGTTATGTTTTGTGAGTGTTGCAGCTTTTTTTGTTCTGCGAAAATGTAACAGCCATATTGTTTTGGTAATACAACTATCACTTACTTGTGTGTGTGTGTGTGGATACACAATTTTATTTGCATTCTAAAAATAATTGTCAGTACATAAAATTAACAAATAACAGAATCCCTCAAGAGGAAAATGGGGAGCACCAGCCTCCCCTGCAATCATTGTTCTTGAGGAGGCAGGAAGAGGCAAATGGGGCAGCCCTGCTTCACCCAACATTAATGTGGTGGCAGGACAGGAACCAGAGAATGCCCATGCTCATTGGGGTGATGGGAAAAATCTTCACCTGAGTAAAGTCTCTTTAGAAACCACAGCATCTGGAATGGAAGGTAAGACCAGTTTATTACCTCCTTGCCATAAGATCTCCTGTCAGGGCTAGCAACTCTAACATTTAATGTTATACAAATATATATATTTTTGTTTTTCTTATACTTATGATATTAAAACATTGTGTGTGTTCGTCCATCACAAGTGATGATGGTCATTTTTTAACATCCACCTTTGAAAATAAAATTAGACTTATGACCATGTCTAATAGTTCGTAGATGGCTAATGAACCCTATTCAAGCTGTAAATGTCCTTGGACAGTGCGGGCATGGAATGACCACTGTAGATGGATTTTGGTCTATCAGTGACTTTTTAGCTACTCTCTACTGTTGAGCTGTAGTATTTCTCCTCTTTTCACAAGATGATGCGCTCTTTTTGACTGTAGAGCGCCGTATAGATCTATTTTATGCAAGTTCCTCCCATGTGACTTGGTCTATTTCAAACGCTTTCAGTGAGGTCTTTAATGTGTCCTTGTAGCGCTTCTTTTGACCACCTTTAGATCGTGTACCCTTCTGCAGCTCACCATAGAGAAGTATCTTTGGCAGACGATGATCTGGCATACGTACCAAATGAATCTGTGTCTGCATCAGGATAGTGTCAATGTTTTGGATTTTAAAACAGTGGTGGGCTAAATACAGCTTGCAGAGCTAATTTTAGCTTCACCAAGTTTCACTTGCAGGGCTAATCACCATGCCATGTTTTTCTGGCACTCTGGGCGGATTTAAATATACTATATGAGCAGGTCCCAGTTAAAAAAAGTACACCGTGGACCCCCTGCAAGTTTCCGTGACCCCACTTTGAGAACTGCTGAGTTAATCAGCTGGATTATTCTTTGATCATTCTCAAACTTATGCAGAATATCAGGGTGTAGTCCAGAAACCAGAATTATCCTGATTTGCAGATTAACTGCAGTATCTTGAACTTTAGACAGATATACTTGCCTTCACCCTGACTTCTGAGTCACATAGACACTCTATGCAATAGGGCAGCCAGCTTATCCCTCTAAATCTCAGTAGTAATTTTTTATTTTTTTGTATAGCAAGTTTGTAGAAACTACAAACAGTAGCATCACATCAATCAAACTAGAGAGCACTGGCTTCTGCTCTGTGCACCATATTTGGCTTTGAAGGAACATGCAAGTAAAAAAAATAGCATCACATCAATCAAACTAGAGAGCACTGGCTTCTGCTCTGTGCACCATATTTGGCTTTGAAGGAACATGCAAGTAAAAAAAATAGCATCACATCAATCAAACTAGAGAGCACTGGCTTCTGCTCTGTGCACCATATTTGGCTTTGAAGGAACATGCAAGTAAAAAAAATAGCATCACATCAATCAAACTAGAGAGCACTGGCTTCTGCTCTGTGCACCATATTTGGCTTTGAAGGAACATGCAAGTAAAAAAATAGCATCACATCAATCAAACTAGAGAGCACTGGTCTCTGCTCTGTGCACCATATTTGGCTTTGAAGGAACATGCAACTAACAAAATAGCATCACATCAATCAAACTAGAGAGCACTGGCTTCTGCTCTGTGCACCATATTTGGCTTTGAAGGAACATGCAACTAACAAAATAGCATCACATCAATCAAACTAGAGAGCACTGGCTTCTGCTCTATGCACTGTATTCTACATTGAAGGAATATGAATGGATAGCAAGTTTGATTGTTGCTATTCCTTTTGTTTGAAACCTGATGACACATTTATAATGGGTCATTTTTATTGGGGATGTCTTTATAAGACATAGTTTGTAAATGCTATGATTTTTAATGTAAAGTACAGTTGTCAAGTGAACAGGCTGATTCAAATCACATATGACACATTTTGAAGTAAGCCATACAGTTTATTAAAGGTAACAATGAAAATGTTAGAAATAAAGTGATATTTGGAGAACATTTGAAACTGAGATACTTTAACTTTTAACAAAACAACACATGACTCATAAAACAACATATAACTCATAAAACAACATATAACTCATAAAACAACGTATCGCTCATAAAACAACGTATCTGTGATAAAACAACATATTGCTCATAAAATAAAATATCACACATAAAATAATGTATCACATATAAAACATTTTTCTGCATTAGTCTTTTATACAATTAAATTCTTGTGTTAGCAACTGGTTTAGGAGATGGAGTTATCAATATGTCTGTGGAGTCCTTGAGCAAAGATGCTAAATCTGCACCATTCGAGGAGCTTCAGTCCGTGGAGAGAGGTCGCTGGGTAAAGAAGACAGATGTGGTCATCCTTCATGAAAATGTGGCTATTAGTGAAGATGTCATCATTGCAAATAGTAAGTTTTACTTGAGATAGTCTTTCATAATGTTACTGCAGTCACTGTTACTTTTTTCTTCTGCTTATAGTCCATGCTGTGTGACGTTGATTATCATGTCTTTTCATAGCGTTCTATTTTGTGTACTGTCAATCATTTCCGATACCGTCGTTATCTCATTCCACAATGCTAGGCTGTCATGCATCTTGTCTCATGGTCTTCTCCTATCTCTCTTGCTTTTCAACTTGCCTGTTGCTACAATGTGTTCCAACTTTCCTTTTCACGTTGTGTTTCCCAAAAAATATGGACTGTCTCTTTCTGATGCTGGTAAGCATCTTTCTTTTTGAATTAACTTCTTTTAAGATATCTGCATTATGCTTTGTATCTGTCCATGGTGTTCTTAACATTCTTCTATAAAAACACATCTATGCTGCCTCAATATAAATGTTCACTATTCTGCTGAGTGTCCAAGATTCACTTCCATACATCAGAATTGGTTCTAATTTAAAGAAACTCTCCTTCTTAACTCAATTGACAAAAATATGTTAAATAGGATGGTTTTCATCTTGTGAAATTTTGCCTTTGTCTGGGCAACTTTATATTTGACTTCTTTAATACATCTTCCATTTCATATTAATGTACCTAAATATTTGAATTTGTTGACTTGCTTCAGACTGATCCCATCTAATTTGATGTTGCATTCTCGGGAACATTTATTCTTTGATATTACCATTACTTCAGTTTTTCAGCTCTTCTGCTATATCCCTTTGTTTTGAGAGTATTACATTTATTATGAGAACTCTCCAAGAAAGATAAATATAAACCAACTGAAATAATAAATGATGAAAATTGTAAGACAATCAGTGACCTGAAATGAGTCATGGAAAGGTGGCAACAGTATTTCAAAGAATTGCTAACAGAGTCTGTTGTTGTTTTATTTGCAACAATTGCTCGACACATCTAACTTTAACAGTGGGGATTCGTTCATGTGTTGCCTGGGCCTGAAGGGGAGCAAAGAATACTAACGCTTTTTACCTTTCATGTATGTCGTAAGAGGTGACTAAAGAGGTTATGGGGTGGAGTTTGATGTCCCATCTCATATAGGCATTAATTGACTCAGAAGACACGCTGAAGTTGGATATATCAGGCCAAAAGATGCAGATATCACAACAAAACTGAAAAGCTTGACATAACCCATTCCGTTCTCCGGACTATATCCTGCTAATCTGCAGGAATTTGAAAGTGAATGCAGAAGAAGACAGTGGTAATTAATATGTTAAGTGTTTTTATCAATTGGACTGAATGCTGGACTTCTGTAGCCGTATCATGTTGTAGGCCAGTCACACATTTCAATCATTTGTATAAGCATTGGTTGCATCGGAAACTGTATAAGCATTGGTTGCATCAGAAACTGTATAAGCATTGGTTGCATCAGAAACTGTATAAGCATTGGTTGCATCGGAAACTGGTCACTAATATAATAATAGCCATGATGAAACTTGCTTGACATTTTACCATCACCTGTGTTGTTATCCACCTGGCCATATACACCAGTTGTTATAATGTCTCAAAAATATTATCTCAGACTCGTCACAACCAGAGACACCTGCGCCACCTGTAGGTGTTGGATCTGTACCACCTGCAGGAGCCACTATCATCATTAACTCCAACAAATCAAATATCCAAGGAAAAACCACAGTCATCAGAAATGCAGATGATTCAAGGCCAACAGGAGAAGTAAAGAAACCCATAAATTTAGGCAAACTGCTCCCACCTGAACGGTCAGGCACAGTTGTTTTATCACGGGAATACAAAGGTAATTGGATTTATGACTTTTTTTAATTATTACATTCTGATAAGTATTAGTTGTCTGGGAAAAAATATTTAATAGGCCTATAACGCTTATTTAATTCCTGCATTATTCCAGTGCTATCATATGGATGTGAGAGCTGGAAAAGTTCTTTATCTTCAGAAAATAAATTACTAAGTTTCGAGAACAAATGTCTTCGTAGGATAACTAACACCCATTGTAGTGAATTCAAATCGAACGGTTCCAGTCGTCAGAGAAGCACGGCTTAATGGCCATAACCTGAATGTCCTGGGCGTCCTGATGGCCCGTGCCATTGAAGTGAATGTCTACAGGATAGCTCAAATGGTTTTTTATGCAATACAGATGTTAACAGAATCGGTCTGTGAGCCTCCTTCCAGTTTCACCTATATATGCCATGGCGCAATGCTTGCATATGATAGAATATATGACGTTGCAGGACACACATGTGAAGCTCTCCTCAATGGTGAAGGTGGCTTTAAGGAATATAACAGAGTGGGTCTGGGTAACATAGGCACAGGTGTAGCATTTGCTGCACTTGCATCCATATGCTAGAATCGGTTTTAAGTAGCAGGTGCCATTATACTAAGAATTAAGTCTTGATTTATGCCAAGATTTTCACAGACAACAGGTTGCTGCCATGGGACCTACCTTTACCTATGTTTGTGCTAAGATTTTCTCGGCTGAAGGTTTCTGCTATGAGACCTCCAATTATAGAAATTTCACTAAATTTTTAATTATTTAAAAAGAATGAACGTTTGGTTTCCTTCAGGTGGTAATGTACCTATAGTTGATGAACCTGATAGTTCTCAGACAGACGGGGCAGATGACAAAAATGAAGCAAGTCAACAGATTGACTTATGGGAAACCAAACATGGGGACATGAGGTTAGTTACGTGTGTATTAAAACATGTGTATCTCAATTTGAAAATTTTTTTTTACGCCAGAACTGTTTCACTACAGCATATCTATATCTATCATCTACTGTGTCATTTACTGTGCACTTTTTCATGTACTTTTATTTGTTCATGTACTATGATTATTTCATGTACTGTGCACTTTTTCATATACCATGCACTTTTTCATATACCATGCACTTTTTCATATACCATGCACTTTTTCATATACCATGCACTTTTTCATGTACTTTGATTTGTTCATGTACTATGATTATTTCATGTATTGTGCACTTTTTCATTTACTATGAAATTTTTCATGTACACGTTTTCATTTACCATGCAGTTTTTAATGTATTGTGCACTTTGTCATGTTCCAAAAACTATTTCAAGAACTGTGCACTTTTTTATGCACTGTAAATTTTGTCATGTATCGTGCACTCTTTTCCTGAGTCATACACTTTTTCAAGTACTGTGCACTTTTCATATTTTTTTACTAATGAGAAAATTATAGAAGAATGTGCCCATGTATTTCTGAGGTTCAAAAGGGGAGTAAACAAATAGCCACACTCACCAGCGATGCAAGTTAGGGATGTCTATGGAGTATTTGGGGATGAGGTTTACTGCCCCATCCTATAAAAGGTCACAGGTCAAAGGTGATTATATGAATACCATCTTCAGGGTCACTTGATGAGATGTGTTAGTGTTGTATGTGAAACCACGCTACACCTTTAGACATGATCTAAGATGGACACCTGGCAGTAGGGGAAATCGTGGAAAATCGAACACTAATAAGAACTGAAATAAGAATTGAAAAGGCGGGCAACTGCAGAAAGAGCACAATTCAGGCAATAGCCTTGGATAGAGAGGACTGGCATGGTCTAGTATGGTAATCCCGTTCTATCCAACGTTTTAGTGGAGTAGGAAGTTTCAAAACTAAGTTGGGCATGTCGATCATGAACTTTCTGTTACAGAATGTAAGATGTTGTATGCCTGTCAATCTAACAAGTGTATGAATGAAGGTCCAGTATGGTGTTGTTAGCCCATATCATATATTAATACTGTAGGGGTGATACCAAGGTTAGACAAGAACTGACAAAATACATTTCTAGGCCTACTATATTATCGCCTGCAGTATACAAGACCTGCGCACAGCTCATTTGTTATTTTTTTGTCCAGCTTTGTAGCAGAACGGTACAGACCGTGTCTGTGACGGCAAAGGTACTGAGTTTGGTCCCCGCCACAGGCAATTGTGCATCCAGACCATTCAGAAAGCAATGGCAAACTACTGAACGTATTCATATTGCTTAGAAAATCACTAAAGCCAAAATATGCTGGGTTGATGGCTATGTCCACATTCAACAAGTTTATGAGTGGCGTAGGTAGTAACAAAATTACGTCAGTTTTGTTACTTCCTAGTCAACTCATAAACTTGTTGAATTGCCAGGCATGTATCACCATGCTGAACCTTCTTTTATACACTTGTTAGATTGACAGGCATACAGCATCATACTACACCTCCATTCATAAACTTGCTGAAGACGTGTGCTGCTTTCACACCCACTGACCATTCAATCCATTGTGTTTCTTAAAATAAGAAACATAAAATATGGGACATTTTGACTTGTTACTTATTACTTGTAAGAAGTTACTTATGACTTGTTACAAAACCTACATTTTGTTAACATTTTATCTCTAGTATTCTACTTGTTCATTTTAAATTAGACGTGGAGCCAAGAGTGTCCAGATGAATCTGACCAATGGAAATTTTGATTTGAAGAATACACAGGTAGACAGATTTTTGTTAAAGTATGGTTTTGTTTTAATAAGGCACATGTCTGTTATCTGGTTTTAATTCACCTTTTTTATTTATATACATAATTCCACCGAAGACGGTTGTGTCATGCCATTGGCTTGGAACAAATAAAATGGTGACAGGACCTAATTCCATTCTCAGACCCAGACCCCAGTTGTCACACAGGGGAGATTTTTGTATAGATAGTGGAAATAGAAGCTGCATTGTCATAGCAGTAGCCATGTCATGTACAGGACACACCTGAAACTTTGTGGACTTTTAGTTTTCCACAAGATTTCAATAAACCCCCCTAGGGGCATGATGAATAAATGCTCTGGTTACCTTTACTATAATCTGGCAGGAGGTGTGCTGCTTTAACATCCACTGACCTTACATAGAAATAAGAAGAGGGGTAAGACAAGGATGCATTTTATCACCAAGCCTATTTAATATCTACACAGAGAATATCTTTAAAAATATAGAAGAAATACCAGGACTCAAGATCAATGGGAAAATAATAAACAACATTAGATATGCAGATGACACTGTTCTTTTAGCAGAAAGTGAACATGAACTACAAAGACTAATAGATCAAGTCAATAAATCAAGTAATGAATATGGACTGGATATAAACATTCAAAAAACAAAAACCATGATAATCAGCAAAAACACAGAAGAACAGGAGGTAAACATAAACATACAGGGAGAGAAACTACAACAAGTAAAACAGTATCAATATCTTGGACACATAGTCACAAATGATGGCAGATGTGAAACAGAAGTTAAAAGGAGAATAGGAATGGCTAAAAGTACCTTCAATGACATGAGGAAATTATTAATATCTAAACAAATTACAAACAAGTTAAAAATGAGAATTATAAAATGCTACATCTATTCCATATTAATGTATGGCTCAGAAACATGGACACTAAATAAACAATTAGAAGACAAAATTGATGCCTTTGAGATGTGGGTATATAGAAGAATAGGGAGAACATCATGGAAAGAGAAGAAAACAAAGAGGTGCTAAAAACGCTTAATATGAAGAAAGAACTACTAAGAGAAATAAATATCAGGCAAATAAAATACTTTGGACACATTAAAAGACATGACACCCTATTGAAGACCTTACTTGAGGGTAAAGTCAAAGGGAAGCGAGCAAGAGGTAGGCAGAGATACAAGTGGGAGAGTAACATTACACGATGGACAGGTTACAGTCTAGCAGAGTGCACCACCAAGACAAGAGACATGTTGGAGATACGTTGCAGCCAACCTTTGTTGCGGAGACGGCACTTGATGATGATGATGACCTTTCAAGTGCCTATTAGACTGATTCATGGGTGATAAGGGAGACCACTCAGTTGTCCTTAGCACTATTCAAGTAGCACAACAAGAGATTCCACAGGTAAAAGTTTAACCCATATGATATATTAACACTGTAGGGGTGATTCCAAGGGTAGACAAGAACTGATAAAATAAATTTGTAGGCCTACTGTATTATCACCTACAGTATAGAAGACATTTGGGGGTGAGGATGGGCGTGGTCGAAAGAGAACCTCTGACAAAGATTTCAAAAAGAGTAGTGAACCAACATAGAACTGATTTATTTGAAATACTGCCAAGATTAATAGTTAGTTGAAATTTTAACAATTGTATGTGGAAGAATTTTCAGTCATTTCGCTTCACCAATGTCCAGATCCAAATTCTCTGGCATTAGCCGCAGCACCAGGTAATTAAATCAGCCGCTGGGTAATAAATATGTCAGGTCAGGTCCATTGGCCGATCAGCTATGATAACAGTAAAGGGATTGCCCTCAGGCAAGCATTAATTGCTCCTGAGGGCAATTATGCTCTTTTCAACCATTGACATTAATCTAATGTAGTGATATCAAGATTATTCATAAAAAATAGTATAGGTCAGGCTTCTGGTAATCAGTTATTATTATCTCTGGAATTTTGTGAGCCATAAGTGCAAAGAGAAGGTGGTGTATCTCTAATTAAAGCTAATTAAAGTATCTCTATTAGACTACTCTAGTCTAAGTTTTGCAGCCTCTGTCATCCTATGATTTTCTACGCAGGCGATAGAATCCAGTGAAAGTGCAACCTGTATAAACACCAACAGCAGCTTTTGGTTGAAATAAAAGGTTGCTTGCTCACAGAATTGATTGCCTCAGCTTCCATGGGGTGTAGTCCAGAGTGTTGCAATACATGAAAGAGTACAAATATGTGATTGTTCTTGCCTCAACATAAAGTAAAAAGTAAAGTAACCCATAGCATTTATGAATACCATAGTGGTGTGAGACGTTAGCGATCTCACATTTCAGAAGCTCTGCAAATGAGAGTGGTAGCCATCTCCTCGCCCTTGCAGTCGTTACTTCCCGGATTAATCCGCTACCCATTTAAGGCTGGGTCGACCCAGGAGCCGTTGTGAACTGAAAAACATTTCCACCTCAACTGGGGGAATGTTCCCAGGACCACCCATATGCAAGGCCAGTGCGCTAACCACTGCACTACGCGGCTCCCTATGTGCCTTAACATGTATACACACCAACAGCAGCTCTTGTTGAAATAAAAATTTGCTTGCCCACAGAATTGATTACCTCAGCTTCCATGGGGTGTAGTCCTGTGTGTTGCAATACATGAAAGAGTGCAAATATGTGATTGTTCTTGCCTGTTAGCATGCTATATGCATAGCTGTCCACTTATTTTTCCATAAATCCGTAATTTGAACAATTTATTTCTATATCAGCATTTCAATATAAACGTCAGTATTTAGCACACCCTCCCCCCACCCTAAAAAAATCCTTTTTTTGGCCCGTCAATACATTCTCATGCAATTAAAAATGTCAGCATTAGTAGTAATTACTGAAGATGTAACACTAACTCACTATTTTTTTTAAAAATATTTAAAAATTTTTATATTTTTTTTGGGTCTGAAATCCGTATCACTGTAAAAAATCTGTACTAGATGACACATATGCATATGGGAGTAAGTGGCTTTATGAGATTATAGAAGTCTATGAGTGTCTTACCAGGCAACCTGAAACAAAACTTGATAATACCAAAACTACCTAATGTAATATATTTTAATTACCAAATATTCTTCTGACATGGACAGTTACTTCGAACCTGCTCTGAGCCTGACCTAACCCAACTGTCCTCTAGCTTGCTGTTTGGTGGTGATGCTGCTGACAAGAACAAGGTTCTGTCTTTGGTGCTGTCTACCCTGAGGCGTCACCACAGTCTGGATTTGACCCCAGTCAGAGAGGAGGTAAGATGTAATCTTTTCAAATAAAGTAGATGTTTTTGTCAACTTCTAGAAGAATCATTGAGTATTCATCCCTCCAGAAACGCCAGTGTGTTGTCGGCCTGAAAGGGGAGCAAAGAATAGCGACACTGTTTACCTTCCATGCATGTCGTACGAGGCAACTAAGGAGGTTATGGGATGGAGTTGGCTGCGCCATCTCATATAGGGTCAGTGACCCAAAGCCATGCTGAAGTCGGATGTGTCAGGCCGAAAGGCGCAGATATCACAGCAATGCTGTAAACCATGACACAACGCATTCCGTTCTCCGGACTACATCCTGCTGATCTGCAGGAGTTTGAGAACGCAGAAGAAGAAGATACCTCCAGAAAAACTTAACTTCTGGCCACATATCTGTATAACACATTATTAATCAACACCACAACAGATTTATCTGGCCACATATCTGTATAACACATTATTAATCAACACCACAACAGATTTATCTGGCCACATATCTGTATAACACTTTATTAATCAACACCACAACAGATTTATCTGGCCACATATCTGTATAACACATTATTAATCAACACCACAACAGATTTATCTGGCCACATATCTGTATAACACATTATTAATCAACACCACAACAGATTTATCTGGCCACATATCTGTATAACACATTATTAATCAACATCACAACAGATTTATCAACAGAAATAAGAAAGATATTAGCAATGACCCTACAAGAAACATCACGAGAAATCTATGATAAGGGACAAACAAAAAAGCCACAACTCTTAAGAAGCTATATTTTTCTAGTGGCAACATATTGTTGTGAGATGTGGACAAATGCGTCTGCAATGGAAAAGAAAATACCGGCATTTGAAAGGAAATTTTATAGATAGATCGTAAGAATGTGATCAATATAAGTTAGTACTGTAGTGAAACATAACAACAATAGTACTTACTTAGAACACAGGTTTTTGAAAGTTTCACTTGAGCACGACGGACTGTCATGAATATAATGTAAGAATGTCATGGACAGAAGGATGAACAAATGCAGACATCTGGAAAGACCTGAATATGGAAGAAGTCTGACTCCTCAAAACCAATTTAAAAAAACACAAACTAATATATTTTGGACATATAAAAAGACACAATGGTTTAAGAAGATTAATCATGGAGGGAAAAGTTCCAGGAAGGAGACACAAGCTTTCGAAGACCTTCTGAACATGACACAGGAAGAGGAAATTAGAACATGACACCGGAATTTAGAAATTTTTCTTAATTACAACCATTTCAATGATATTGTTCTATGTTCAGATTTTTTTTGCGTATCCGATAATTTTAGCTCGTTTTACAAAGACAAATGTTATATGAACAAGTAATTTGATTATAAAACAACAGCAGAATAATCTAGGCCTAGTAAGCGACATCTAGGCCTAGTTGGAAATGTTAGTTCACAGTTTATTTCAGATATCACACATACACCAACAAAACTGACATCATTACATTCAGTAACCATCCCTTATTTCCACACGCAAACATTATACACATATCTTTAAAAACAAACAAGTTATTGTATTTTCCAAACACTCTTCATAAATAGAGGGAAGGGGCAAAAAGAAAATGCAGTGGCAGGTGGAAATTACCATTTTTTAACGCAGAGTGGTAAAAGTTAAAGATGATCTTTTCTAATAGTGGTTTTCTGGTTTGTGGATTTTTAAAACAGTAGTTCTCATCTTTGCTCATATGGCAACAACCCCCCCCCCCCACCTGATCGAAATTCCCTGGCCCTAGCCTCAGCACCAGGTAATTAAATCATCGCTGGGTAATAAATATGTTGGGTCAGTAACGTCCACTTACCAATCAACTATGATAACAGTAAAGGGATTGCCCTCAGGCACGCATTAATTGTCTGGTTCAAACTGTTGCTAAAAAAGTCCAACCTTATATATAGAAATTTCAGGTGTGAGGAAGTATTTTGGTACTTTCCTGTTAAGTTGGTATACAATGTGTATTTCATGTTATTACAGAATCATACTTTTTAGGTAGATAATTCTTTTGATAGTGCATGTCAATTTTCATTTCACATTTTTTGGTTTAGTAAAAAGTACCTCTCATGATGAGAAGCGCCCCCGCCTCCTAGGACCACAAAGACTTGCATGAGGGGGCCATGAAGAACAATTTTGATTATGGGGGCATTGGGGCCCACAGACTTGTCTTAGGGTGGAGGTGCCCAGGAACATAACTATTTGAATGATAGGTAACAAGATAAATTTTCAGAAATCTTAAAAACCATGGGACTTTTCTGACCTAGTTTTCTTTAGGCATCAGGGAAGCCACAGAAGATTTTTTCACAAGGGTGCCACAGTCCAAAAAAAGGTTGGAATCACCATGATGGCAGATGAAAATGACTATTTAGACTGAAGCATGAAGATTACTTAACTAACTATTGCCATGTAAAGGGCAGTCTGTAGTTTTATGTAGTTGTTGGTTATAATAGCTACTCATGAAAAATGTCTGCATGAATCAAGAGTTCCTTGTGCTACCTTTATCCTTGAATTAACATTTTCCCTTGAGTATCCATTATTCTAGTATCCAATATCCCTGTGAGTATCCATTGCTCCTTGAGTATGCATTGTCCTTTGAGGTATCAATAGTCCTTTCGGTATTCATTGTCCCTTGAATATCCATGTTCCTTCAACATCCCCGGTCCATTGAGTTGTAGCAGGATACTGTCATCATTAACTGTAATCAACTATTTTGAAAACATAAATCTTATCATCCTTTCTTATCATCCTTTATATGTTTGCACAATTATAATCTTATGTTATATAATTTTTCAAAGGATGTTAATGACGACAGTGGAGATGAGGATGACTTTTCTGAAGTTGACATTGAGTTTGATGGCAAGTAAGTATCTGCTTTTGAGGTGTTCATGGGGCACTATTTTTTTTTTATCACACTTCAAATGTGCTAACTTTATACATTTTTTTCATGTAATTTTTTATAACTAGAAGAAGCAGAAGACATAATTGATGACTAAGACGTGGTTATATATACACTGTGTTTTTTTTTACACAGTGTCAACCTGTTACAGTCGATGTGATATTGGGCGACATCATCATCATCAAGTGCCGTAACCGCAACGAAGGTTGGCTGCAACGTATCTCCAACATCTCCTGTCTCTTGTCTTGGTGGTGCACTCTGCTAGACTGTAACCTGTCCATTGTGTAATTGACACACTGTAGCTATTATGGACACTCACAGTGCTAAGAAATAAGCCAACCTAGCATTGTTAACAAAGGCTTTGTCTACCTAGGCTTAAAAAGTCTGTTTGCGGCGAAATACTCGAAAGAAGTTGGCAGCTAACTCAACGGGTACATAGGCACTAACAGCAGAGCTGTGTGGACAGCATAGGCCACAGTTAGACACATAGTACGCTCTGGCCATCCACTGCACCTGATTTTCTCTCAGTTGTCTCGACTTTGTCTTGCCACTGGACCAAGATAAAACTCAGGAGAGAGAGTGTGGTTGACGATTAGCGCAACTCTTCCACACTATAAACCAACTTCAGCGCTAGTCATTTCTTGTAGAAAAGAAAAAACATCTCTACCTCACACAGATACCTTCTATTGTTGTCAATTCTGTAAAAGAACATTTTGAGCGCGCATTGGACTTGCTAGTCATTTAAAAACGCACTATTAACTTTATTATTTTATTATTTATTGTTATTATTATTATGGTTGAGTTTTTGGTCATCATCGATCACGACGGACGAACATCATCATATAGATGTATAGGGAGAAATTAATGGAAATAGAAGAAAGCAAACAGGTAGAAGACAGAATTGATGCCTTTGAGATATAGTTATATAGATGAATTGGGAGAACTTCCAGGCAAACAAAGAACTTCTAACAACACTGTGTATGAAATAAAAAGTTGTAAAGGAAAATAAAATCACATAAATAAAATATATTTTATGTACAAAATCCATATGAGGGGAATTAAAATATGAGGGAAATTCATTTAATGGTATTTATGTTCCAGTCTACATCCTGCTAATCTGCAGTAGTTTGAGAATGAACACAGATGAAGAAAAGGACCGTTATATATCCTGTCTTATCCTGAATCTTAGTTGTCATCAGGTAGCATATCAGGGACAGGATGTTGCAGTCATCACATTTTGAAACACTTGCTGATTGAATCAATTTTCCTTCATTTGTGAATGTCATGTTTAGGTGGTCTTTGATATCTTGTATCCTGCTTCTCTGAATGTCATGTTTAGGTGGTCTTTGATATCTTGTATCCATCTTCCTGCTTCTCTGAATGTCATGTTCAGGTGGTCTTTGATATCTTGTGTCCATCTTCCTGCTTCTCTGAATGTCATGTTTAGGTGGTCTTTGGTATCTTGTATCCTGCTTCTCTGAATATCATGTTTAGGTGGTCTTTGATATCTTGTGTCCATCTTCCTGCTTCTCTGAATGTCATGTTCAGGTGGTCTTTGATATCTTGTGTCCATCTTCCTGCTTCTCTGAATGTCATGTTTAGGTGGTCTTTGATATCTTGTATCCTGCTTCTCTGAATATCATGTTTAGTTGGTCTTTGATATCTTGTATCCTGCTTCTCTGAATGTCATGTTTAGGTGGTCTTTGATATCTTGTATCCTGCTTCTCTGAATGTCATGTTTAGGTGGTCTTTGATATCTTGTGTCCATCTTCCTGCTTCTCTGAATGTCATGTTTAGGTGGTCTTTGATATCTTGTGTCCATCTTCCTGCTTCTCTGAATGTCATGTTCAGGTGGTCTTTGATATCTTGTGTCCATCTTCAACCTTTTTTCATTATCCAGCATCATACCCTCCATTTATGGTTTATTTTCAAGGTGTTATGTTGTTTGATATGGCCAAATTATTGTAATTTTCTGGAGAGATCCTTGTCAGTTTTCACTTACTTTCATTGCTCTCAGAATCTCCTTATTTCTGACCTTTTTTAGTCAGTGGTATTCTGAGGATTTTTCTGTAACTGTTTCACATACTGATATTTTGTTTCTCATTTTATTAATGATTGTCCAATATTCACATCTATATATTGCAACTTGGAATATGCAACTTTATAAAACTGGAAATAACTTGTGAGGTCAAATTTTAATCTTTATAAATTATCTATCACGTCATCATATGTTTTAGACACATTATCAATAACATTGACAGCTCTGGATTCTTGTTTCAAATAAAAATTAGTCTTAATTTTTCAGCAATGATGATGATGATGATGACGTTGATAGCGATGGTGACAATGATGCTGATGAGGAAGATGAAGACATCAAGAACATGAGGGAGACGATGCAGAGTATACTGGACGATGAAGAGAGTGATGGTAAGTCAGGTGTAGTTAAGTCCGTGGTAAATCAGATCTGCATTGTTGTTTCCACGTCTGAAGAACTGCATGTCTTATTGTGTGTGTATATAGACACTAGACTACAAGCGCATCACCAAAAAATAAAGACTGTCCAAACTGACCAATGTCCATGTCAAATGGATCTGCAGACTTAAGAACACATTATGCAGATATGTCCAGTCGTCGATGACCTAAATATGATCCCAAGAGACAGATCTGAAGGTAAAGCTGTGGGGCAACCCTGAAAACCTCCTGCTGATGACTGAATTCATGGAGGCGGCCCTCTTACCTGTATATAGACTTCTGAGCATAGGAAGCCGATCGCAGAAGAAGTGTGTGTATGTGGAAGATATTCTTAATGGTGTGTGTGCGTGTCAGATTTATTTTGTTCATTGTTTTAAGTCGAAAAATCCAAAGATATCAACAGACCACAATATTTCGCCTTAGAACAGGTCACTGAAGACTGTTGGGTCACCTTTATCGATTAAGGATCTCATACACAGATGAATGTCCATGTGGATCCGGAACCTAGACTCGAGACACATACTTCAGGACTGCCCAACATACAAAGAGCATAGACAGCAGACCTGGCCAGAGGATACAGACTTGAGGCAAAAGCTATGGGCAGCCACTCTGACCTGGAGAAGACAGTGGACTTCGTCTTGACGACAGGCCTGACGGTATAGCATGAACACAGATGCTGAATGCAGAAGAAGAAGAAGTCCAAAAGGAAGGCAGATGTGTGAATGTGTGTACACGCAGGTGTGAAACAGATTTGTTCACCTTTGCATTAATTTAATTCATTGGTAGTTTAGTGATGTGTTTCAGAGTTTTGAATGATTGTGTTGCTATTTTAGGGGTAAGTGTATGTGTTTTAGGTGTTAATATGTGGATAATCAAGTTATATGTGTGTTTGTTTGCATATTTTAAATTTAAGACAATCATACTCCGGTGTACATATGAGATTCTGTAATCTAGTGTACATGTTAGTTAGTTAGTCGTCGGATCATTATCACTGCAAACTGGACACATCCATAGTTGCTCCGATCTCTCCTTGAGTGTATCCGCCATCACACTTCTGCTGACTGTACCGGTTCTATGCTGGTTGACCAGCATTCTTCTGCGCCCTCCAAAATGTTCACCTCTAGCAACACCGCATTTCAACCCCTGATCTTTAATCCTAGCCATTGAAAAGGAATCATCATCCACATAGTCTCACTCTCGCGTGTTATATCTCTTAACTCTTTCAGCACGTAATTATACCCGGGGTTTTTACGTAATTAATTTTAGGCTAACTTTTTGGACCGCATCATGATTCAGACGCAAGCTTCCTGAAGACAAAGTATTAGCTATGGAAAGTCATATAAGGTATCAAAAGAAAGATAATTGAATGTGGAATTCAAATACAATATAAAAATATAAGAATTGTAAGAACAACATACAAAAATTGCACCACAAACAGGAATGTTAGCTGGATAGACATTTTTTTAACAGATATTTTCTTCTACTCACCCTCAATTGTACTTGTCTTGAAATGTTGATATCCAATCTTACTAAAGTAGATGCATTGACAGCCCATTTACTAATTATAATTAGTTTATTTGAAGTAAATCTATCAACTGGCTAGTGTGTTATTCCATTTTTAGTGCGCAATGTCCAATTTCAGAACCGAACAAAAATATTGTGAAAATTCAGGAAATATTTCCAAGTATTTAATTTTCAAAGATGTTCTTTTTATTCCACTCAATATTATCATTAGGTCTAGCTATATTTTCAGTATAACATAATACAAGATTATCATTGATGTCACTAGGCCTATCTGATTCTTCAGAAACAATAGCAGTGGGAACAGTTTTAGAATTTTTGAATTCTTACCTCTAATCGACTAGGTGTAGGTCTATTTCTTTTCCGATTTTCAACAAGTCGGCAATCTCCACTGTCAAAATCGAAAGCACTGTTGTTTACCTTGAAATCACTTGAAATAACATCTCCAATTATAATACTCAAGAATAATAAAGCCCGATGTTTGCTGAAGGATTCAGCTCTCTTGCTAATGCAACATGAAGTCATTTTGCTAATTTTGAAAACCAGAACCAAACTTGTTTGAATTTTAATTTGAAATAATTGTACCATGCTTCAGATTGCTGATCAAGCTGATGGTATCCGTTTGTTAGCCAGATTTCTAAATGTTAAATGGCTAAATAAGTTAATAGTTGTCATTTACGAGCCAAACAAGGCCAAAACGGAGGGTATATATGGAGTCCCGTTATACTGTGCATACGTAGTCAAAGGGGGGAGACTTTACTACGTTAAAACGGACATACGTAGGAATTGAGTTAAGGAGTTCAAAACGTCAGCGCGATCCATCGCCCCATCGCCCTGTGCCACAATCGCACACGATACCAGTTGATCCGCTCTTTCATTGCCTCGAACGCCCACATGTCCCGGCACGAAAATAAATGTAACCATTTTCAAGCTCACCTTTCTCAAGGCCTCAATCCACTGTTCGCGAACGAGACCCGCTTGTACCTTCTTAATCATACTCATAGAGTCACTCAAGATGCAGACCTGCGCTACCTTCTGTGTGCGTAGCCACTCAAATGCCTTGGTCACTGCCATAGTCTCCATGGTCATACTACTCATAGTGACCACAAAGGCACCATTTTCCTCCTTGATCGTTTTACCTGCGCACTGAGCTGTAAAGGCCCAAGCACTGCGAACATGCCTAATTACAGATCCATCAGTGTATATAATCATATCCCCCTCTTTGGTATTCTCACTGATTAAAGCCTGCACTTCTTTCTCCACAGCTGTGGGACACCATTCTCTGTATTCCCTGCTAAGTGATATTACTACTCTCAAACAAGTTTCAAAATTTGTGGGTAGACCTATCCATTCCGCACCTGCTGCCACATCCTGTAATCTGCACACGCTTTGTATGACATCCTCAGCACGTCCCATCCACGACCTTCCTCTCTTGAGTCTGCTGCCTTTAACTTTCTGTATTTCGGAATGCAACGGATGTTCCTTATCTGCATGTATTTGAAGGTAGGCCCGTGCACGGCAATACTGTAATCTATGCTCAGCTGTTGGACAGTCAAGTAGGTATTGCATAGCTCTTGCCGGTGTGTCTCTTGTGCATCCCAGAATGATACGCATTGCTCCATTCTGGACTCTATCCAGTCTTTCGATCTGAGTTTGGCTAAGAGTCAGAATTGCCAGTGCATATTCCACCACAGCCACAACAAAACCCTGGTACAAAAGAAATAACAATCTCTGCTCACACTGCGCAGCAGCCATAACCTTCATTGCTGCTAAACCTTTGCCTGCCTTTATGATAATATGGTCAACATGTTCCCTGAAACTCAGGCTTCTGTCAAAAAACACACCCAGATATCTCATTGTGCTAGTTCTTTCTAAACTTTTCCCGGACAACGAAACTTGTGGCATGGCTGTCTTTACCATGTGATTGTTCAAGAACCACGTCACGAATGCCGTAGACGGATTAACCACTGCTCCCGTATCTCGACACCAATTTGTCAGTCTGTCCAGCTCCTTCTGTAGTTCCACGACGCACTCTTCTCGATTTCTGCCCTGTCTATACACCAGGATATCATCGGCATATGACATCGTTCTGCCAACACCTGTGATTTGATTGCCAGCGATATGTACTGTGTATACATTGAAAATTACAGGAGATAGAGGTGATCCCTGTGGCAGACCAGGGCTAATAACCGTTGGTGCAGATATCCAGTTACCACACTTAAGAACTACAACCCTGTGCATCAGGGCGGCGCCAACCCAACGCAGGACAAAAAGATTAACTGCAAGATTTAACAGCTGGTGCATCAAGATATCCAAGGACACCCTATTGTACGCATCCTCAAGGTCTATTGCGACCACACGTCTCCATGCGTGAATTGAACCCCTCAAAAACATCCTGCGCAAATATGGCTGCATTCTGCCATGTCTTCTTTCCTGGACGATATCCTCCTAACAATGCTGGTAAACACTTATTTCTTTCAAGATAACACGATACCTTCCAGGCCACAATTTTTTCCAAATACCTTGCCAATCGTATTCTGCATTGTTATTATTCTGTAGCCTTAGTGTACATGTGAGATTCTGTAATCCTGTGTACATATGAGATTCTGTAATCTAGTGTACATATGAGATTCTGTAATCCAGTGTACATATGAGATTCTGTAATCCTGTGAGATTCTGTATTTCTGGTTCCTTGATTATCTGTTCACCCTCCATCATTTTCTTAATGTTTACTCATTTGTTTTATTGCAACATTTCCTCCCACTTGAACTCTCTCTTTTATCCCTATCACACTCTGACCTTATTTGTTGTGTATAGATGTACATATTTGATTTCATTTTCTTGTCTTTTGTTCCAGGAAAAGAGAAAACAATTACTAATAACCAGCAATTACTTAATGAAGACACAGAAGATGTTGACTTGGAAAAATCTACTGTTAAAATAAAGACAGACGGAGCAAGAAGTATTCACAATGAAGATGAAGCTATCGATGGTGAACCAGCCAGCGATGAAGCACAGACGGAGAATAATTACCTTACACTTGGTCTGGAGAATGGTATTAACACTTTTTGTGCATCATGTCAGATATCTCTTATACAATCTCATATACTTTCCCTTCTATCATCTGTCAAACTCCCTTCTATCATCTGTCAAACTCCCTTCTATCTTCTGTCAAACTCCCTTCTATCATCTGTCAAACTCCCTTCTATCATCTGTCAAACTCCCTTCTATCATCTGTCAAACTCCCTTCTATCATCTGTCAAACTCCCTTCTATCATCTGTCAAACTCCCTTCTATCATCTGTCAAACTTAATTTGCCATGATTAATTTAGACAATAAATACAATTAATGAATTTTCTAAGTATAGGTTGGTTGACAATTTTCTAAGTATAGGTTGGTGGGAAATTTTCTAAGTATAGGTTGGTTGACAATTTTCTAAGTATAGGTTGGTTGACAATTTTCTAAGTATAGGTTGGTTGACAATTTTCTAAGTATAGGTTGGTTGGAAATTTTCTAATTTTAATCCAGAATTCTCTTTGTTATAGATGACAGCGACGATGAAACAATCTTTGGTGACGATGGTGATGATAATGACCGCTTTGGTCGCTTGGAGGAACTGAGGAAAGATCTGGTAACAGAACTAGGAGTGGAAAAACTTTTGGAGGTTTATAAAACAGTTCAGGTATAACTGGAAAATTAGTTCATAGTGTTCATTCTCTATTTCCAACTGGATCTCTCACCCTTGAAACAGAAATGTGTTGTGTCGATGTTTTTTTGTTTGTTAATGGGCTTACACATCCATTGATGTTTTTTGTGTGTTAATGTGCTTACACATGCAGACTTCGGTGGTATCTAAGACTAATTTTAACAAATGGTGGGGGCATCTTTAGTCATATCGCTAATAGTCTAGCCATACAATACAACTCTATTAACAACATTTTCCATATCGCAGTGTCCCGGTTTAGCAATCTGAATGAATTTTTAGAAATCTACAGTAATTGATGTTTGAACTTTTTTGTGCCGCTGGGTTACTTACGACATGACCACAGATGTACACACTGAAGAATTTACCTTTGTTTAATAGATTTTGTAGTGGATACTCTCAGACTCCCAAAGAACAGAAAGGTTCACTTTATTTTTATGTAATGAGACTTTTGTCTTATAGTGTCATAGCATTTTTTAATCATGATTGGTAAATCGCAAAGCACAATGTGATTATCTTGGAACAGCCTCCATACTCTCCCAACCTTGCACCGGCTGATTTTATTCTTGTTCCCTCGACTGAAATCAGCACTGAAAGGACAACGATTCAAGGATGCAGATGATATCACCAATGAGACAAGACAGCTGAAAGAGGTGTCAAAGAATGGTTTTCCTCGAATGTTTCCAGCAGCTGTATGCACGTTCGAAAAAAGTGTGTAGTTGCTGAAGGAAATAACCTTAAAAGAAATGTGTAGATAATTCTTTTGTTACTTATTTCTATATATTCTACAAATTCTCTGAACTTTTAAAGCTACCTCGTAGTTGTAGTAGATTGTGTAGTCAATTGGTTACAGTGCTAGTGTAAATTAGTGACAGATGCTGGTATGTAAAGTGGTTGCATTACTAGTTTTTGTATAGTGGTTAGAACATTGGTATAGTTAAACGGTTATAGTAGTGGTGTAATCAAGTGGTTAGAACATTGGTATAGTTAAACGGTTATAGTAGTGGTGTAATCAAGTGGTTAGAATGCTGTTATAACGTGTTCATCAATAATTGATCACGGATATTGTCTATTATATCCGTAATTACTGAGCGAGTGGGCTTCATTTTGCATGAGTGTATTATTTCATAACCACGTTAAAGATTTATGATCAATTATTATCTAGATTGAATGGATTTATGAAATCAAATCTGCTATTAATAAGATGGACTGTGGGCGGATTAGATCCTATTATCTTAGTTTTTTCTTTGAGAATTTGAATATTTAACATCTGAGTGCAAATACAGAAGCAGAGTGATGTCACTGTTGTCATGACAACATGATATGAGCATTATTAAATTGTTAATATATTTGATGAACTTTGATATTATTTTCTGTATTTGATTTTTCTGACAGAAATTGCAAGAGGATGAAGCAGAAAGCATTGAAGATGATGCCAAGTTGGCTCTTCAACTTTTAGGATCAGATAAACAGCATTTGTTTGCAAAAATATTCCAGTTGGTTATGTCTGACACTGCTTTCACAGAGTGCTAATTGGAATTTTATTCATGTACCTCTTTATTCCAGTTTTTGAGATTTGTATTATGAAGTATTTATATGTTGAAGTATTTTTTTCATGTTATAAATTATGCATATGATAATGAAATATTTTCACAAGAGTGGCTGACATTTATTGGACCATGCGTCTGTGGTATAAATGTTAGCATGATTGCCTTTCAAGCAGTCAATCCAGGTTCAATTCCCACTGTTGTGTGTATTTTTAGAGATCTCACTGGTGTAGTAGCGCAGTAGCCTAGTCGATAGTGAGCTTGCTATCACTGGGTTACAGAGTGCCAGATTCGAAATCATGTGCGAACCGAAAAGAAAATCAGAGTTGTGATTTCTTGCTTGACACGACCACTCCTCCAGTTGACTCAGCCATAAATGAGTACCTGACGCATGAGTTAGGGGAGGTAAAGACAGCAAGTACACCTAATAGATGCTGCAGCTTAGTACACGAATAGTTATCTTCATCCTCGACGGCAGGTTGCTGCCATGGGACCTACCTTTACTGTTGTAGCGATTACGCAATTTTCTTTATGCTCAAGAGTTTGCACGTTTGATTGTTTCAGAGACTCTTGTGGACTATTGCTTGGAGCTATGGAGTTACGTGCTATGAGTGGTACTCTAGACCGCGAGCTTTGTTGAGAGGGACAGAGTACATTTAGTTAACCTGAGAACAATTAAGTCAATCCTCTTATGCCTTCTGAACTTACACAGACTTGTACATTGCTGATGATGATAGAACTCAGAGAGGATACAAGCTTTTCACTCTTCTCTCTGCTTCTTCTTCAGTTTTCATTCTCAAACTCCCACTGGTTCTCTCTTGTAAGCAGGACACATTCTCAAACTCCCACTGGTTCTCTCTTGTAAGCAAGACAATGATCCTACTAGATTTCCATCACAATGTAGTCCAAAGAATGAAAATGCATTGTGTCACTGTTTTATTTGTGCCAATGGTCCGTCACATCTGTCTTGGCTATGCTAAAGCATAGGAGTTTCAGTTTGATTTCTGGCATTCTTTTTTCATGGAAATAGTTTTAATATCTTTTGTAAGCTTCAGATTTAACATCTTACTCAATAAGGCTGAAGGGTGCAAGACCATGAGCCTGAAGTCTGGGGGGAGAGAAAGAAAGCACTATATCGGTGAATATGTCCATGTGAACAGGAGAGCAGTAGATATTGTAGTGGGGGAAAGGTAGGGATTTTCACAACTGTAACAGAAAAAAAAAGGTAAATTGCTCATATATTATATCTGTGGGGAGCTATATTTCGTGAGCAGGTACCTTCTAATTATGTGTGTGGCCATTCATGCAAGTATATTCGTAAGCATGTCGCTTGGGGGGGGGGGTACACAGAATAAATTGAAAATTTGACCGTGGGGGCTACAGAACGTTAACTATTTGGATACTATGTAACAAGACTTGCTGTGACAACGTTAAACTGCGAATTAGAAAAAATATCTAACAAGATGTTCAATAATAATCATTGAACAAGTTAACAAGCTTTGTTTTGTTTTTTCCCTTTTTAAAAAAAATTTCCCCGGGGGGTTATGGAAAAAAACACTGATTCCAACAAGGAGATCAATGGCGGGAAAAAACTTTAAAAACCACTGCTCTATAATGTTGTAAGAGTGGCAACTATTGTTAATGTTGAAATTATGTCTAAAGTCCATATCATCCGTCCTAATGAATCCGTCCTCTATAATATCATCAAATTATAATGTTATTTCATTATCATATCACAAGTATCTGGTATATCATCCATAGAATATCTTATTCAAATATGGAATAAAGTATTACCAGCATCATATAATTTTATATCAGCTTGTATTCTTGATTGAATATCATTACTACAACTCGACTCAAGGACTTTTGATGATTGGCTGGTTACTGATCTAATAGCACACAGGTTCATGCACTTTGACCCAATTCCAATGCGGGTTTATGTTTGGAAAATGGGATTACTTTTTTTGCGGAAAGCGAAATGACATAAATGACAAATTTTATGCAATTATTTCCCTCGACTAATTACCCATCAGTGGGTAAGGGAGGAACTATTTATTTATGACTGTTGTATGGAGATTTCCCTTGGCTATAGTTACCCATCAGTGGGTGACAGTGGAGATATTTGTTTAGGAGGGTTGTATGGATGGGGCTCTCAGTGTGTGACGCGGATATCTGTGCATCCAGCAGGAGTCCTCATGACTGTAACAAATGTATTACATGTTTATCAGCTGCTGGTAAGCTAAATAAACTTACAATTAGGTTAGCCATTTTGTATTAGTCGAAAAGTTAGAAAAAGTTACCAGCAAGTACGGAATGGAAATCAATTCAGATAAGAGCAAAATTTTGGTAAACAGCAGAGACACAGAAAACCAGACTAATATCATGATGAATGGACACAAGCTTGAAGAGGTGAATACCTTCAAATACCTCGGATCCAGTATATGCAGCGATGGTAAATGCAAAGCAGAACTAAAAATAAGGCTGGAGATGGCTTTAGCGTCATTGTCAAGGCTAACTGTGATTTGGAAAAGCAACCAGTGTTGGAGTGAAAATCAAACTGTATAGGTCGCTGGTGCTTTCTGTTGTGTTGTATGGTTGTGAGAGTTGGACACTCACTGCGGACATGGAGAGAAGATTACAGGCTTTCGAGTATAAATGCTACAGAAGAATTCTACGAATTTCCTATAGGGAACATAAGACCAATGTGTACGTAAGAAATAAAGTAGAGATGTGTGCAGGTGTCCAGGAGCCATTGCTTTCAATAGTGAAACGACGAAAACTAGCATGGTTCGGACATGTATGCAGGCACGATTCCTTGTCAAAAACAATACTGCAGGGAACTGTCGAGGGTGGAAGAAGCAGAGGAGGACAAATAAAGACATGGACAGACAACATCAAGGAATGGACAGGGCTAGATATTTCCACACTCATCCGCATCGCTGACGATAGAATTCGCTGGAGGACTCTGTGTGCTGAAGCATCCAATGTGGTACCCCTTCGACCCTGAAGGGTTATGGGTTTATTGATTATTGATTGATTAGTCGGCAGTCCATGATGTCACAGAAGTACACAAAATTAGTGATTGGTACAGATTTTTATAAAAAGTTGAAGGTAGTCCTGTTATACTACCATAAACCCCATTGTGTGATATATGGAGTGTTTCATTTATCTGGCTTTAGGGAAACACATTTTTCAGACATCTGTCTGAAACCCCAACCCATCGATGCATAGTTGAGAAAAGAGGACCTTTGATATTTTCTCATTTCCCATTCTCACGCCAAGGACTTAATTTAATACCTTATGTTTATCATTGTCTTGGTTGGGAGCCATGGTAATGTCATGTAAAGTAATTTGCCCGCAGGCCCGGGTTTCAAATCCACTCATTTGTGGTTTGTGGTTTGAATCCCACCCTGTACATGATGTGGCGATAGCAAGGGCATGCGACATATATTACATAAGCCCCTCCCTGCAACTCCCCAATTGGAAAAATGCAGTATTGACATTTTAAAAAATTATATTATTTTCAATTTCATTGACAGATCTGTTTCTTCTTCTTCTTCGTTAGCGTTCCTTCTCAAACTCCCGCTGATCTCTCTTATAGCGGGATAAAGATGCTACTAGATTTCCAGCAGGATGTAGTCTAGGGAATGCAAATGCATTGTGTTGCTGTTTTATATACCCCAAAGGCCTGACACATCCACCTTCAGCAATAGATCTGTTTTAAGAATAAATTCCATATTAATGACCAAATGTGACAATTTATTTCTACAAAATTGTGTTTTGTACAGACTAGAAAAGCTTCACCTAATTTAATTGTTAGGTTTGTTTTCTTGTTGATGTTTGTATGCAAGTATTTTTTGTCAATTTTTAAAAATATTTTGGTCATATGTAACTGATAAAAAATAAATCTGTTTTTGTATTTAGCACTTTGGATTTGTGTTAAATTCTTTAGAAAAATATGGGATAGTTATTCAGTTTATATAAGCTATGAAATGTTATAATTTTATCAACATATCAGTTATCTGAGAATGATATATATGACTTGCATGTATGTCAAGTACTTATTATAATATTTGCTCATTCATCCTTTTTTTAAAAATTTTTACAAAACTATTGTGCAGTTACGGGTAGAAGGAGAAGATGCAGAAAAGAAAATCCTGAATTTTCTGCATGATTTTTCTACACTCCCTCAAGCAGCTGAGGATAGAGTTGTTTGGAGGGTTTATATGTGCAGATGTATCCAATGTGGCACCCCCCTATGATCCTGACGGGTTATGGGTCATTATTATTATTTTTGAAACAGAATAGCTTACAGCTTAAAATAATTACCGGTACTACATTTTATTGATTAAGTTTTCGTTCTTTCACATGTTGACCAAGTTTGATAATTGGCAAAACTGTTTACTTCAGAATGCAGAGGTTATCACTGAAGCTGGCGTAAAAAGATCATTCATATAAAACATTAGGGGCAGATAGTCAAGATTTCTAGGTTTAGTGTAATACAGTCTTGCAGAATATGTTCTGCAGTATGTGATGTGATTATTAGATGTGTTCTGATCATATTTTCTGCAGTCTGTGATGTGATTTTTAGATGTGTTCTGATCATATTTTCTGCAGTCTGTGATGTGATTTTTTGATGTGTTCTGATCATATGTTCTGCAGTCTGTGATGTGATTTTTTTGATGTGTTCTGATCATATGTTCTGCAGTCTGTGATGTGATTTTTTGATGTGTTCTGATCATATGTTCTGCAGTCTGTGATGTGATTTTTAGATGTGTTCTGATCATATTTTCTGCAGTCTGTGATGTGATTTTTTGATGTGTTCTGATCATATGTTCTGCAGTCTGTGATGTGATTTTTTGATGTGTTCTGATCATATGTTCTGCAGTCTGTGATGTGATTTTTTGATGTGTTCTGATCATATTTTCTGCAGTCTGTGATGTGATTTTTTGATGTGTTCTGATCATATGTTCTGCAGTCTGTGATGTGATTTTTTGATGTGTTCTGATCATATGTTCTGCAGTCTGTGATGTGATTTTTTGATGTGTTCTGATCATATTTTCTGCAGTCTGTGATGTGATTTTTTGATGTGTTCTGATCATATGTTCTGCAGTCTGTGATGTGATTTTTTTGATGTGTTCTGATCATATGTTCTGCAGTCTGTGATGTGATTTTTTGATGTGTTCTGATCATATGTTCTGCAGTCTGTGATGTGATTTTTTGATGTGTTCTGATCATATGTTCTGCAGTCTGTGATGTGATTTTTTGATGTTTTCTGATCATATGTTCTGCAGTCTGTGATGTGATTTTTTGATGTGTTCTGATCATATGTTCTGCAGTCTGTGATGTGATTTTTAAATGTGTTCTGATCATCAAAAAATAATACAGGATAAAAGAAATATACAACTTTTGTATCAATTTAATACAAAATGGACGGAATAGACAAGTTTGAAACATTGATGGAATACACACTGATTGCTTCATATGCAAAAATATATACCCTATCAAGTGGCATATTCTTTCCAGAACGTTGTCTTCATCGTGGATACTCAGAACGCCTCTCTGTCCTGGGCAGCAGACATGCTTTGGCCAGAGATATGTTCATACATTCTTTGATGTCGTTGGTCCATTTTCTTCGTGGTCTGCCTTTTCATCTCTTTCCTGGCACTCTGCCCTCCAGAATAAGTCTGTCCATGTGATCTCTTTAACTGTCCAAAGTACTTAACTTCCTTCTTATGATTGTATTTCGAAGTCCAACTTCATTTCCATCTATAAGATGTGTCCTGTACAGAGCATTGTTCTCACTGCTACAGTCATGTTCATAAGGGCTTCATTATCATGTGTCCATCATAGTCTTGGTCTGCCTCTTGTTCTCTTTCCTACAACTTTTCCCTTCACGATTAATCTTTCTAAACCATTGTGTCTCTTTATGTGTCCGAAATATGTTAGTTTCTCACCCTTCATTCAACTTGAGTAATTTCATAATTTCTATGTTCGTCTTTTTCTCATTCCATGATATTCGTAGGATCTTTCTGTAGCACTTCATTTCAAATGAATTTATTCTTTTGGATATTGTACTGTTAAAAGTCCAAGTCTCGTATCTGTATGTTGCCACTGGGAAAACACACCATCTGTATGTTGCCACTGGGAAAACACACTATCTGTATTTGCCACTGGGAAAACACACCATCTTTATGTTGTCACTGGGAAAACATACCATCTGTATGTTGTCACTGGGAAAACACACCATCTTTATGTTGCCACTGGGAAAACACACCATCTGTATGTTGTCACTGGGAAAACACACCATCTGTATGTTGCCACTGGGAAAACACACCATCTTTATGTTGTCACTGGGAAAAAACACCATCTGTATGTTGCCACTGGGAAAACAAACCATCTGTATGTTGCCACTGGGAAAACATACCATCTTTATGTTGTCACTGGGAAAACACACCATCTGTATGTTGCCACTGGGAAAACACAGGATGTGTAAAAGTATACAAGAATAATTTCCAGACATTATTGTATTACTTCCCTATCTTCCATACATAGTTAGAAATATGGCATGGAAATTAACATTGATAAAAACAAGATATTGGTGACTAGTGAAACCAAGCAAGATCCCATGAATATCCAGTTAAACGGTTACAAACTTGAAAAAGTTACCACCTTCAAATATCTTAGGTCTCCAATATGTGATGATGACAAAATGAGAGTATGTTAAGACCCGAGGTAGATCTGATGGAAGAATGATGAAACTAGTTGGCTCAGAGGTATAAGCTGCACTCCTGGCAGGACGTGATGATCCTGGGATACTGCTGCATTGGAATGCCTCCCTTCGGGAAGTAAACATGAATCCATAAATCCCCTTAATACAACGATGCCTTTGAGACAGCAGCATTTGAGTGTCACCTCACTTAAATGAGGAGGACGTGATTTTGTCAGCAACTGAGGAGGACCTGTGATTTTGCCAGAAATGCTACCTGCTCACAGCTAAAGGGATTATTTATCATCATCAGACAAGAAAGACACACAGAACAATATTATATCATCTGCAGTTAATCAACATTTTGTATGGCAAGCAAATTTACACATATTTTCAGTTTGTGCAATTTTTCCTCACACAGAACCAAAAGGTACATAGAAAACAATTAAATAACATAGTTCCTCACAGTATGCAAGGGCGGTTGAAGTCAGTATTGTGCTCATCAGTCATAGCTCATATGACTTATTTCTGAATGGATGAAATGAAGTGGTCATCATGACTTGTGATGGACACACAAGGGCTACATAACTAAACATCATTTCCACAATTAATTCACAAATTATTTTATATCAATGGCTAGAGTAGCCATTAATTACACATTCAATAATTCCATATCAATGTACCAAACAACAATTGATTACTATTTTATTTCATAAAATTGTCCTATGTAACCACTAATCAACATATTCAATAATTTCATATGAATGCACCATGCAATCATTGATTATTCAATTCTTTATTTTATAAAATGGTCCCATGTAGCCATTTATCACACATTCCCATAATCCTACTGTTGTCCTGTGTAGTAAATTGTTATATTAACTTCTACCACTGCCTGGTACAACTGTCCTATATTCTATAAGTTGTCTTCATCTTTGGATTGTTCAGAATCTGGATGCATGTACTTGGTTGGGTCGATGATCTTCTGAATATTTTCCTTGGATACTTTCTCACTGCACATTGGACATGTTTCCTCTGTCTCCAGAATTCTGAAGAAAAGAATCAGTATAAAACATTAAATGAACAAATAAATGAATGAACAAATCATTGATACAATTTTCTCATTTTCTGTGAACAACTGGTAGACATAAACTAGTCAATCAAGTGCCATGGCTTGCCAGATAACATTTTGGCCATTTTATAGTCACATTTAATTAATTTTTTTAATGTCAAGAAATATATCTTGTGATCATTTTTATATTTTTTTTGTCAGTTTGAAAATGTATTAAAAGTTTGGTCACGCCATGAGAATGGAACCAACAAAACCAACCCTTCATGCATACAACAGCAGAAGATCCTGCTACATGGCATGAGGAAGATCAAGAACTAGATGGGTGGAGAAAATCAAAGAAACATTAAAGAGACACAAGCTGACTATAGCTAATGGGACCCAAATGGCCAAAGACAGATAACTCTAGATTCCCCCCAAGACGCTTAACTCCACAAGTAGAAATAACTATAGATAGATTAAAAGTTAGGAATTTTGCCATTTGTTTTATGTATTTTACCTGAAAATTGACTATAATTAATTACTACTTACTTGCAACCATGGCTCTATAATCCTCTGCCTTCTGTATTGTTAATAAGTTCACTGACTGGCAACCATGGCTCCATAATTTCCAGCCACGTATATTGTTAATAAAAAGTTGAAGTTGTGACTTTTTCCGATATATTGATATCAACCAGTTCAGCAGCTTTTCTCTTTCTCAGAGAAAGACAAAGTCTCTTGTCTTGTTCTTGATATTTCCAGTTTATACAATAACCACAAGGAGATACCCAGTGATGTAAAGTTATAACAGTATTGTGTATTATACTAGTACACTCTTTTTCTTCTTCTACTATGTTTGTTATACAAATAAATTCAAGTAGGAAGCATGAGGATAAATGAAAATAATTCTTACAGCTGACGGGAATTGAACCAGGTCTGTTCTAGCAGCACCGAATCGCTTTGCAACACAAGTAAACAGGTTTTCCGTACTTGACCGCGCCACATCTTTTTTTGGGGATGTGGTTGGTCAAGTACAGAAAACCTGTTTACTTGTGTTGCAAAGCGATTCGGTGCTGCTAGAACAGACCTGGTTAAATTCCCGTCAGCTGTAAGAATTATGTTTGTTATACTAGAAAATTCTGTTTTTGTTTTGTTTGTTATACTAGGACTCTCATTTGCTTTATGTGTATGTCGTTTGTGTTCTAGTCTGTTCTTCAAAAGTCTCTTCACCATCGTGCAATGTTGACCTCTATGCACCACAACCCTGAGCCACAATTTCCCAGCAGTTTGTGGTCAATAGAAAAGTCTTTTATTGAGGCCTTGCATATGTTTTTGGATCTCAGGAGTGGTCTGCTTTTAACTCTTTTCCCTTCCAGAGGTTTTCTGAACAATATTTGTTGTGGGATACAGTTGTTGTTTCTTGCTATGCCTGGATAGCCCAAATAATATTTTCTGTGGGTCACAGTTGTTGTGTTTTTCTTGCTGTGCCTGGACATGGGTTTGGGGAATTTGTCTTGCCTATTTTGCACAAATGTCTATTGTCCTAACTGTTTTAATTCAAAGGAAAGACAAAATCTCTACATTTGAAGTCAAGCATGGTTGCAGACTTATATAAGAAAGCAAAGACAATTACACAGATTCTGATTGAACTAAAGAAAGTCATCACTATTATCAAACCCATAACCCTTCTGGGTCACTAGGATGCCAGTTTGGAAACATCAAAATAAAAATTCTGTCACGCCTCTCTGTTCTTCGTTTAAGTGTGGAAAATCTTAATACTATCTGGTCCTTAATATTGTCAATCTATACTTTATTTTCCCCCTCTTCTTTTTCTCCCTCAACTGTTCAGGAAAGTTATGGAAAGGGAATTGTGCCTCATCACAAGACTAAATCACATAAAGTTTGTGACATTTTAACACAGATGTTTTGATGACTCACAAGGGAATCCATGATGTTTTGACGTATATGTTGGTTCTATGTTCTGTAATAATGGTATGCAGTACTTGTCCTTTCTATTCTTTCTAATTCTACCATAAATAATAATTGTAAAAGAAAAGTAATTCTTACTTGATAAATTCTGAATGGATTGCTGGAAAATCACAGTTTGGACACACGCAGAAGTCCTCTTTGAGTACATGGCGACCCTGGAACATATAAAATTCCAATAAGTAAAGTTCCTATTCACATCCTTGAGGTTTACTCGGATATAATTTATTATATTAGGCCAGTGGTGGGTGAAATATGGTCAGTGAGTCAAATCTGGCCCACCATGTCATTTCTATTTCTCCCCCCCACCATCATCATCATTAAATGCCATCTCTATAACCTTCAATCTTGGTGGTGCACTTTGCTAGACTGTAACATGTCAATCTCATGATGTTACTCTCCCACTTGTATCTCTGCCTACCTCTTGCCCATCTCCTCTCAACTTTATCCTCAAGTAAGGTCTTCAATAATGTGTCATGTCTTTTAATATGCCCAAAAATACTTGATTTATTTGAAATCTTTATATATCTTAATATCTTTTAATATTTTTTTTTCAAACTAGTTATTGTTATAACGTCTCAATTTTCTTCTCTTTTCACTTCTCTGCCAGGCTGATTGACAACTAATATAAATACCAGTCCCTGTGCTCTGATGATACTACCTGGTACTTGAAAGGGCAAAAAAAAAGCTTGTCTTCCCATTCCTAAACTGAACATTTTCAAACTGACTCATCGATTCTAAAATGTTGCCCAGCTGTATAAGGTGCATATATCTATTTGATAGTTTTCTTTTATCATTTGTCATGATAATAATAATTCAATTACTAGATTTCTTCTTCTTCAGCATTCATTCTCAAACTCCCACTGGATCTCCCTTGTAGCAGGACCATGGTCCTACTAGATTTCCAGCAGGATGTAGTCCAGAGAATGGAAACACGTGTCACTGTTTTATTTGTGCCAATGGCATGACACATCCCTCTTTGGTGGAATTATTAGATTTGTTCTCGTACCCACATAAATAGAGAACATATGACTGGGTTAAAAATAACAGTGCCTATTTTGGTTGTAGAGTGCCATGTAACTCTATTTTGCAGTTCTGGCCATGTATCTTGGTCTAGTTCAAAGGCTTTCAGTGAGGTCTTTGAGTCCCTGTAGAGCTTCTTTTAGAAACCTTAAGATCGTATGCCCTTCTTGCAACTCACCGTGGAGAAGTATATAAATGTTACTTGATGATGATGACTCACTTCTTGGAACTGAGTTGATCTCAAGGACATTTATGGTTTATAATAAATACAGAACTATCCCATTCAGCCTGGGAATTATTCACAAACAATCGAAACAGGAAGGAGATACACTAACCATCATGCAACTGCAATAGCTAAAATCACATGAGAATGAGAAGAACACTGATATAACATAATAAACAGTCTCTCCCTTCCCTATGTGTGTGTGTGTACACCTGTGTACGTACATATCTATGACTATGTACATGTCTAAGATTTCAATTTTACTGTCTGCAGTTTCAGTTATAAATTCCCGCCGAAGACGGATGTGTCGGGCCATTGGCGCAAATAAAACGGAGACACAAAGCATTTCCATTCTCTGGACTACATCCTGCTGGAAATCTAGAATGGATCATGGTCCTCACTACAAAGGAGATCCAGCGGGAGTTTGAGAATGAACGCTGAAGAAGAAGAAGAAGTTATAAATTATACTTTTAGTTTCACTGCATCGCAGAAAATGGATGTTTTAGGTTATTGGCGCAAATAAAACAGCAACACAACACATTTCTTGGACTACATCCTGCTGGAAATCTAGTAAGACCATTGTTCTGCTACAAGAGAGATTTAGCGAGAGTTGGAGAATGAACGCTGAAGAAGTAACATCTGATTATGTGAAACAAATATTCTTACTGTAATAATACAATATCCAATGGTATTTTTGCAGTCGGGACACAGAAGCTCTGTTTCAGGAAGTTGAAATCCACAAAATGGGCAAGGGGTGAGAGGCTCATCTTCTTCTGATTTCTCTGGCTTGCGTACAATCATCTCAATCTTCCGCTTGTATTTCAGATCAATGTCATTTCTGTACTCAGGTCGCATCAGCATTGCTGCGTAGCTGAAAGAAGAATTCTTCAGACCTGCTCTATGGCACTCAATGACTGTTGATGTTAGGACTGGAACGATATCTGAAACAATAAGGAATTACATAAATTCACAAAAACATATTAACCAATAATTAGTGTGACTAGGTCGATAGCGATACCTATGGCGAAAATGTCAAGCATGTTTGACTGGTTAGTTTTCAGGTTGGTGTCTAGTGTAAAGTACAGGAACTAAATCACTTGTATGGCTGACCACTAGCAATGTGGCTACCAGTCAAGAGAGAGGTAAAACACTGAACATATTAGTTACCATGCTGAAGTTGGATGTTTTAAGTCATTTTTGGTCTATTTAGAGATGTAATTTACATTTTAAGTATTTACACTGATATGCAGATGTAAGTATTTACAGGTATGCAAATGAAGTGTAATTTAACAAACAAACATGATAAGAATGACTTATGTGATAAGAATGACTTACGTGATGGAAACTTGCTGATATTATTCGCTACTCGTATCAACATCCTCGCACCTTTCATATGGTCACCTCGCTTGACATGAATCTTAAACATCATAAATTCAAGAATTATATATATTTATCACGAATTTAATATATTTATCTTCTTGTGTCATGTCTCCTTGTGTCATATGTTCAAAATAATTTATGTGTGTGATTTCTATCTCCTTTGTCAGTTATGGTGTTAGAAACAGTTGTGATGTCAGAAACAGTTGTGGTGTCAGAAACAGTTGTGATGTCAGAAACAGTTGTGATGTCAGAAACAGTTGTGATGTCAGAAACAGTTGTGATGTCAGAAACAGTTGTGGTGTCAGAAACAGTTGTGATGTCAGAAACAGTTGTGGTGTCAGAAACAGTTGTGATGTCAGAAACAGTTGTGGTGTCTGAAACAAATGTTGTGTCATAACCTCTTTCTTTGTTTTCTTATCCACATCTCAAAGGCATTGATTCTGTCTCCTAGCTATTTGTTCATTGTCCATGTTTCTGAACCATACTAAATTAGACCAGATATATCACTTTACAATTCTAACTTTTAGTTTGTAAATACAGACATACTTTTATTGTTAATAACAAAACATGAGGTGAACATATGCATGTTCTTTCACTGACCTTTACTAGAATATAACTATGCAAAATCATCAAGTTCGTGACCATCTCTGCAGGAATTTTGATCCTGTTCTGTTTTAATTCTTGATACATACTAAAAAGTACATCATGTGCGCTGCGGTAGTTTCCTAAAATATAATTTGATTGAACAAATTACAATAATAAACAGGAATAAACAGTTATAAACAGGAAATAATATCAGTATTCTGCTGTAGGTCACATACAATAATAATAATAATAATAATAATAGTAAGACCCATCGCCCGCATGTTGTCGGGGCCCGAAAGGGGAGCAAAGAATAGCAACACTGTTTACTTTCCACGCATGTCGTAAAAGGCGATTAAGGAGGTTATGGGATGAAGTTGGCTGTCCCATCCCATATAGGGTCAGTGACCCAAAGCCATGCTGAAGTCAGATGTGTCAGGCCAAAAGGTGCAGATATCACAGAAATTCTGTAAACCATGAAACAACACATTTTGTTCTCCTGACTACATCCTGCTAATCTGCAGGAGTTTGAGAATGAACGCAGAAGAAGAAGCAAGACCCATAACATGTCATGGTCGTAGTGGTGCCACATTGGAGACATCTCTATCCTCAGCCATTCAGATGAGTGTAAAAAAATCATATCCAGACCATTCCTTGATATTATCAATCCAGGATTACTTTGTCTGCCTATTCTTCTTCCACCCTCGACTGTTCATTGCAAAATACTTTAGGAAGTGAGTCGTATCTCTTTACATGTCCAAACCAAACAAGCTTACACCATTTCACCACTATCAGAAATGGTTCTTTATAACTAACAAATTTGCTTATTTGCTGCCGGACACATATATATATATGTTTTGTGTTCTATGGAACTAATTCTTAACAAACGCCTGTAGCACTTGTTGTCAAAAGCTTGCAGTACAAGATGTTATTAACGCATAATCATCAAAGACTACTTGAGGACATCTCTGAAGCACTGCAGCATTGACCAAAGCTCTTGAGAAAACACAGCTTTTAACTACAGAAGACTATCCTGCAAGACTGCAGTACACTAAACCAGTTAAGGGAAGAACACTGGCGCACAGAGATGGATATCCACAGAAAGATGTATGGGAGCACTGAGGAACTTTCAAATACAGCAGCATTTATTAGGGAAGCAGGACTTGCTGTGTAGACATGTCAAACTCCGAACGAGAAGAAGAAGAAGACTACAGAGACTGGTTTAGTGATTAGTGCAAGTTACTAAAACAGTAGGACATTGTAGGAAATTCACCCATGTGGCAACCGAGACCTATAATTCTAGTCCAGGGTGCAAAATTCACCCATGTGGCAACCGAGACCTAGAATTCTAGTCCAGGGTGCAAAATTCACCCATGTGGCAACCGAGACCTATAATTCTAGTCCAGGGTGCAAAATTCACCCATGTGGCAACCGAGACCTAGAATTCTAGTCCAGGGTGCAAAATCCACCCATGTGGCAACCGAGACCTAGAATTCTAGTCCAGGGTGCAAAATTCACGTATGTGGCAACCGAGACCTAGAATTCTAGTCCAGGGTGCAAAATTCATGTATGTGGCAACCGAGACCTAGAATTCTAGTCCAGGGTGCAAAATTAACCCATGTGGCAACGGAGACCTAGAATTCTATTCCAGGGTGCAAAATTCACTTATGTGGCAACCATGACCTAGAATTCTGGCCCAGGGTGCAAAATTCACCCATGTGGCAACAGAGACCTATAATTCTAGTCCAGGGTGCAAAATTCACTCATGTGGCAACCAAGATCTAGAATTCTAGTCCAGGGTGCAAAATTTACTTATGTGGCAACCGAGACCTAGAATTCTAGTCCAGGGTGCAAAATTCACGTATGTGGCAACCGAAACCTAGAATTCTAGTCCAGGGTGCAAAATTCACCCATGTGGCAACCGAGTCCAAGAATTCTAGTCTAGAATTTGTGGCAGACTCCTAGGTGATGTGGAATGTTAGATGTGCCATTACTGCAGATGGGTCAACAAATCTGACAGAAGAATGATGATGCAGTTGACCGAGAGGTGCGTACTGTGCTCCGGGCAGGAAGTGGTAACACTGGGATACTGGCACACTGGAATGCTTCCTTTCTGAGACAATACATGCATCCATACTTTTGAGACAATCTTTCACAAGTGCAGGTGTTGTCTAAGTTACGCAACTGAGAAAAACTGTGGGCTGTCAGAAAATTTTGAGAAGTGCTATGGGCTGTCAAGACCTGCCTGCTCACAGCTAAACGGATTATTTAATCATCATCATGTGTCAAGAGTTACCTGATTACAGCTAAAGGGATTATTTAATCCATCCATACCATTCTATGTCCAGTAGTTCTATAATCAATGACAGCCTATCATATGTGAAAAAAATTATTGTCACTGCATGCCTTGTCTCCATTTCTTACTTTTGTCTTCTGTCTTATTTTCCAGCTGTCTAATGGGTTAGCATGGGTGAGCTAAGGGAATAAACCCCTACAGAAAATCTGGAGAAGAGATCTTCTTCTTCTCATTTCCAGTTTGACATGTCTACACAGCAAGTCCTGCTTCCCTAATAAATGCTGCTGTATTTTAAAGATCCTCAGTGCTCCCATACATCTTTCTGTGGATATCCATCTCTGTGGGCCAGTGTTCTTCCCTTAACTGATTTAGTGTATTGCAGTCTTGCAGGATATGTTCAGCTGTCTGTGCTGCCTGCCCACAAAGGCATAGTGGTGATGGGACCAATCTTAGTCTATTTAAGTGGCTGTTTAATCTGTTGTGTCCTGTTCTGAGGCGGAAGATAATAACCTGCTCAGCTCTGTTGAGATAGTGGTAATTGTATTTTTGGTGGTCGACTTTCCTGATGGCTTTAGAAGAGACCATTAGGCAATCTTCTGACATCTCCTTCAGATTCTGGTTGTTTTCAAGAGTACTGACATTGTCTTTCCCTTGGAACTAATCAACAGAGGAGAGAAGGGGTTAGTGAAAAGTGAGCAAGGCACTTCCTCCATAAAACTCGATAAGCAGTCATACGTGTACCATAGTGACTATGTGACTCAGCAATTTACTTAGCCTGTTTCATGAATGTCTGTAAAGATGCAAAAGGCCATTGTCATTCATGGGGGGTTAGGGGGGTGTGTGGTGGTGTTGTGTTATAATTTAACTTATTTTGTAATGCTATATATAATGTGTTATTTTTTTGAGGGCGAGGAATGTTTGATCTCTACTATGTGATTCTCCTCTTCCACCCATGTGTATGAATTTAATACCAAATATGTCATAAAAGGCTACTAAAGAGGATTAGCTGTGGAGAAGAAGTGAGAATATGAAGAACAAATGTCTCTGGATTTGGTTTCTATTGATTTTTTTTTCTTTCAATTTTCTATCTGTGTTGTTTATGTTTATCTTTTTCCAAGAGTCCCACATTCCTGTCTAGCATTTCTTCACTATTCCAAGAGTCTGACATTACTGTCTAGTATTTCTTCACTATTCCAAGAGTCCCACATTCCTGTCTAGTATTTCTTCACTATTCTAAGAGTCCCACATTCCTGTCTAGTATTTCTTCACTATTCCAAGAGTCCCACATTCCTGTCTAGTATTTCTTCACTATTCCAAGAGTCCCACATTCCTGTCTAGTATTTCTTCACTATTCCATTATGTGAAGAAATGACTAGTGACTTGTACTAAGTGACTTGAGTACACAGGCTGAAAGTCTTTACTGGGTCACATCTTTTTTTGGGGATTTGGTTGGTCAAGTACGGAAAACCTGTTTACTTGTGTTGCAAAGTGATTTGGTGTTGCTAGAACAGACCTGGTTCAATTCCTGTCAGCTGTAAGAATTATTTTCATTTATCCTCATGCTAAGAGTCTGACATTTCTGTCTAGTATTTCTTCACTATTTCAAGTGTCTGACATTCATGACTAGTATTTCGCCACTGTTCCAAGAGTCCAAAATTTCTATCAATTTGTTCACTATTTGCAACAAATTTTTACTAGACATCTTGCTTTCCTAGAGATATTGCTATCAGTTTCCAGATTATGAGAGAAAGAAAGAGAGAGAGAGAGAGAGAGAGAGAGAGAGAGAAATGCATGCATACATGTACACACACTCCTGCATCTATATGTACACATGCACGAGCATACATACACACACACACACACACAACGCGGACAACCTGACCTGCGTTCTGCTCTTCTCTAGCAATAATTATTGCTGTTCTAGCTGCTTCACCGAATCTTTTCAGTGCCATATAGAGACGGAACAGGTACTTGGCATCCTGTAAAGATAAGTCAATACAACATAGTTGATAATGCTGCAATGTTGTGAAACAGCAACCTCACAGTACTAGGAAAAAGGACCTTTGCCATATCTCTGCGGACGCCATGATTCTAACTCCAATTAGCTGCATCTCTGCGGATACGATGATTTTAACTCCACTTTACTGAATTGCTGCGGATGCGATGATTCTAACTCCACTTTGCTGCATCTCTGCGGATGCAATGATTCTAACTCCACTTTACTGAATTGCTGCGGATGCCATGATTCGAACTCCACTTTACTGAATTTCTGCGGATGCCATTATTCTAACTCCACTTTTCTGAATCGCTGCGAATGCAATGATTCTAACTTCACTTTGCTGCGGATGCCATGATTCTAACTCCACTTTGCTGAATCGCTGCAAATGCAATGATTCTAACTCCACTGATAATCTTCTTAGCTTTACGAACTACATTGTCAATATGTTTCACAGAGGACGGACTTCTCTCAAACGTGATTCCTAGATATTTCATGGTTTGTTCCTGTTAGTGCTCATGCAAGTGACTAGCTTTTGTTTAACAAGAACCATTCAATATTCACCTCATAAGGATTGATGACTGCATTGTAGTTGGTGTACCTGATTGCCAATTTCTCTGGTTTACTCTGTACACCTGAGTACACCTGTTCAACATTTTAAGATTTGTTTTTCCCAGATTGTACAACATAAGGTCATCTGTATAAGTTAGAATTCTCCCTGGTCTACCTGTCACATCAGAAGAAGACATTCCAAATTTTTGTGGACACATCATTAGAAGAGCAAATATGGAGAATATTGTGACACCATGCAAGTTGAAGAGAAAGAGGGATAGGGGAAGACCAATAGAAAATATACTAGACAGTTTGTCATGGTGTAATTAGAAATGACTGACAGCACACAGAACAGAGGGCTAGGGAAAGACGTTGTTTTTAGTCCAGCACATGATGATGATGACCATTTCTTCCATCTACTTTTGAAATTCAGTTAGAGTCCTTGACTGAGTTAGTAGATGACAAAATAAGATCTAGTCTGGCCTCAAATTTTCTTGGACAGTTCTAATATGGGATGATTACTATAGATGTTTGTTTTTTATCTACCTATGACTTTCAAGCTGCTCTCCGCTGTTGAGATGTTGCATTTCTCCTCATTTCACAAGATGCTGTGCCTCTATTTGACTATCATTAGCTATATTTTGTGCAAGTTCTTCCCATGTATCTTGGTCTAGTTCAGAGGCTTTCAGTGAGGTCTTTAATGAATCCTTGTAGCACTTCTTCTGGCCACCTTGAGATCATGTACCCGTCTACAACTCACCATAGAGAAGTATCTTTGGTAGGCAACGATCTGGTATGTGTGTTTGTCCATCACAAGTGATGATGACCATTTTTACATCCACTTTTGAAAATTCAGTTATATTTATGACCACAAACATAGTTCATAGATGGCTAATGAGCCCTATTCGAGCTGTAAATGTCCTTGGACAGTTCGGGCATGGAATGACTACTGTAGATGGATTTTTATCTATCCGTTCTTTTTTAACTACTCTCCGCTGTTGAGCTGCTGTAACCACATGACCTGCCCAACAAATCTGTGTCTGCATCAGAATAATGTCATTGCTGGGGATACCAGATCTGTCAAGGACAGTGGTATCTGGAATCTTGTCTTGCCATCTGATTTTCATAACTTTTCTAAGACAAATTGTGTGAAAGCATTTGTACTTTCTCCCATGTCTATACACAGTCCATGTTTATAACAGCACTGGAAGTACTACTGCTCTGTAAACTTTCAGCTTAGTCTGTGGGTTAATATGGAAAGAGATAACAACAACACAGCATTGACTATAAGAAGAAGAAGAAGAATGAATTACAAGAAAATAAATGAAAGTAAATAGAAACAACAACTGACAGTTTTTTGTACCTTTGGTGTACCATCCACATCGCCCATTAAAAAGTCTACAAGTTGTTTAGTTAGTGCGTCATCATTTGCTCGTCCCACAGTTTCAATAGCTAGTTCCACTGCTTGTTCATCTTCAGAATTACACTTTAGGAAATGTTTCATTGCCTTGAAATAGAACAATTTTTACTTTAGGAAATGTTTCATTGTTTTTAAATATTATAACAATTTTTACCTTAGGAAATGTTTCGTTGCTTCGAAATATTAGAACAACTTTTACCTTAGGAAATGTTTAATTACTTCGAAGTATTCAAACAATTTTTACCTTAGGAAATGTTTAATTACTTCGAAGTATTCAAACAATGTTCTTTAGGAAATGTTTAATTGCTTTGAAGTATTATAACAATTTTTACTTTATCAAAAACATAAAACATTCAACAAACAAAACAAATATTGTTCATTAATACAAATCTACTTCTTAGTTCTTTTTCTTCTATTCTGGGATGTTGTTATGAAAGAACTCCATATGATCATGTGACTTATCTCTTGTGTATCCTTGTTCATCCAAACCTCAGCTATTCAGAAAATCTTCAATACTGCCCTTCATTCACAGTTTTACAGGAGACCTATTGGACGTCCTCGTAAAAGGTGGATAGATAGTGTATTAGAGACACTCGGAAATATAACAGCAGAGGAGGCAAATAGAAGGGCAAAAGACCGTACACTCACTCTCCCCTCAACACCGAAAGGTACATGAGGACAGAAAGAAGAAGAAGAAGATTCACAGTTTGAACTTTACTGTAGTTGTATATCCAGCCATGTAATTTAGTCTCCTTAATTTAGCGCAGGAGGGTTATAATTGTTTCATTTCAAAATCATGGCATCTTGGTTGATTGAAAAAAATATATCTATTGTTTTTTCTCTCTGCTTTTGCCATTAGATGACACATGATTGAATTATGATCAGTTTTTGGCCTAAGGCACATTTGGTCACTTGATGTGAAGTAATATTGTGATGTCTCAGAATGGTGGTAGCTCCTTCAATCCACCTTCTTCTTGGTCTTCCTCTGTATCATGCTGTTTCCGTTTCTCATGTTGTATGCTCTTGCTGCTGACCAATAACGGCCCATTCTCAGTAAGTGGCCAAACCATTTCAGTCTCTGTTTTTCAATATATTTTACCACAAACATTGTTCCAACAGTTCTTGTGATCTCTTCTTGTTCTGTTTTTTCTTTTTCTGTTTTTTTCTTGTTTTCTTTTTGTTTTTTTCTTGTTCTGTTTTTTCTGCTTTTCTTAAACATCTTATTTCAACGTAATAATTTTTAAAATTTTTTATTAGAATATAATCTATGTCTAGTCTGAAGACAGCCATGAATATAATCTATATCTAGTCTGAACACAGCCTTGAATATAATCTATGTCTAATATTTGACATGTTGGTTAAATCTTTTCTTATCCCATTCTTTGCAGTAAGTGATAAAATTCTGTACATTTTCTTTACATTTACATACTATACAAATCTGAGTACCTTTGTGTATTGCTCACTCAGAAGAAAAAATTTGCCAGCAAGGAAGTTCTTTTTTTCATTCTCAAAATAAACAGCAATACTTTGGTAGTCTTCATGAGTTGCATCCGAGCCTAGCGGACAAAATCAGAAATTAAAATGAGAAAATCGGTTTGTATCGGAAACTGATGGTGAATGTTAGAAATAAACCTGTTGAGAAATATGTAGTTTATATTGGAAACTGATGGTGAATGGACAGCCAAGACAACTAATGTAGAAGTTATCAGAGATGCTGGGATAATACAACAATTTATAGCGAAAATTAGAAACAGGCAATCAAGATATTTAGGGCATGTGATAAGAGAAGTAAAACTTGAACATTTAATAATCACAGGAAAGATCAAAGGGAGAAGAGACAGAGGAAGACAAAGAGAGAAATTGCTGGATGGGTTGTCACTGTGGCATAAAAAGAACTCACCAAATGAATGTATTAACAACACAATAGACAGAGTTGTGGAGAGGCTACAGCCTAGTCCACTCTGCACGGTACTTGATTGATTCATGGTGAAGTTTAGAAATTAAATTGTTGAGAAATGGTTTATCATCATCATCATGTGTCCCCTTCGCAATGAAGGTTGGCTGCAACAGACCTTCAACATCCTCTGTCTCTTGCTTTGGTGGTGCACTCTGCTAGACTGCAACATGCCATCTCATTTCCTTTTCACTTTTATCAGTATCTGTGCCTGTCTCTTGCTTGCCTTCCCTCAACTCTGCCCTCAAGTAATGCCCTCAACAAAGTGTCATGTCTTTGAATATGTCCAAAATACTTTATTTACTTGATCTTTATTTCTTTTTATAGTTTTCTTTTCCATAAGACATGCTTTAAACATAGGTGGATTCATAATCTCGAAACTACGCTACGCAGATGACATAGTACTTCTTTCAAACGATATAAAGGGATTGGAACAACTAATCAAGAACACAAAGAACTTATAGCGAAGCACAAAATTTGTATTTAAACACGCAGAAAACAAAAATCATGTCAACAGATATAACAACACAACAACCAAAAATCAGAATAGACAATACCGAGATAGAATGTGTGGATAAATTTGAATACTTAGGAGCAAACATCAACAGTGCAGGAGACTGCATGGCAGAAATAAGGAAGAGATTGGCAATGGCATATTGCAAAATAACACGGCCGAAAAACATATGGAAAAACAACAAAATAGAAACGAAAGTGCTAATGTTACGAACTTTTATTTTTCCGGTTGCAACATACGGCTGTGAAACATGGACTCTAAGTAAAACAGCGGCAAAGAGGATCAACGCCTTCGAGCTGAAATGCTACAGGAAGATACTTAGAATATCATGGTAGGATAAAATCAGAAACTCAGATATTATAAACACACTGAATATTCCAGAGTGTTGGTTACTAAACACAATAACAAAAAGAAAACTATGCCTGTTTGGTCATATAAAGAGACATAACTGTTTAGAAAGACAAATAATGGAGGGAAGAGTTCCTGGGAAGAGGAGAAGGGGCAGACCAAGAAGACGATGGACTGACGACATTAAAGATAACATGAATACATCGCTAGAAAATGCAAGCCACATCGCCCAAGACAGAGAGAGGTTCAGAGAGTTCATTGGGAAGACAACGTTCTGGAAGGAATACGTCACATGACACAAGGTTCAGACATGCCTACTAGAGAAGACTAAGAGATTAACATTTTAACTACAAGTTCTAAGTGTTTTAATTACTTGCTTGGTTTGTATGTCATTGCTATAACTTATAATGTACATGTGACATCTGCTAAATTATCATTTACCAATAATTTCTGCATAGACTTCCATCTGTCGATGTTGTTGTGCCAGTTGGAATGCTTCATCATTGCAGTGAGACATAACCAGGAACTGGATAGCAGAACCAAAGTCATTCAAACGCTGGAAAAACCTGGCAAATCACATGACATAAAATATGTTATTAACTTCTGCCCTCAAGCATAATTAGGAAATAACCTATAGCAGTTTCAGAGCTGCGGTAAGTTTAGCATCTAAATAACTTGTCCGCTGAGCACATGAGATGGATTTCTTGTTCACTCCTCCCTCATGGGTTGCAAAAAAAACAAACTCCTGCGGTCCACTCAAACATTAGGGAATAGCAAGAGTGATCTGTCAAAAGCGTATAGATAGATAGATAGATAGATAGAGTTATTGACTTACGTGTTTTAAACATCACATATTTTATCATATAACTTCCCATTGAGGCCAACTCCTAGAAGTGGAGATGAGACTTAGCCCAGCCAACAGAGCCTGGAAACTAAGATTGGTCGGGCCATACCCTATAGTGACCAGGACCACTTTCAAGCAGGACCACTTTCCTACCCAAGAGTTCTTCCCCCCACCCCCCCCTTTTTGCAGACGACTTTATCAAATTTGTGTTATGTTCACATGTAACTTGTTACATGTACATTATGTTCACATGTAACGTGTTACATATACATTATGTTCACATGTAACGTATTACATATACATTATGTTCACATGTAACGTGTTACATATACATTATGTAGCCCTTGTTTTCCTTGCAGCGTCAGGGGTGGAAGAGTTCTCTGGAGATGGCCTTCTTGTGCGCTGTTTGTAAGCTTGTTCCTGTGGCTTCTTTGATTTCTGTGATCCATCTTTTACATGGTCTGCCTCTGGCTTTATAACCGTTATGTTTGTGTGTCATAGCCATTTGTGGCATGCTGTATGTGTCATCTGTCCTAGGATGACTGATAGTCAATAACTGATCGTGTGAATGGTAGAAGCTCAAAATGAGAAACATCCTAGAAGAAGATTAATGAAATAAAAGACAACAAAGAAATAAGTCTGTAGCTATTCTGTTTGTATTCCAGATTTTTTGAAGAGAAGATTCATTTTGTAAAACTCACAATTTCATATTCTGAAACATAAGTAGACACATAAATCTTATGTGGCATATAATCAAATGAGATCAGGGTACAAAACCAGAGGAAGACCACACAAAAAATGGATAGAAAATGTCAGGGACATCCTGAACTACTGGGTCATAGCACAGTCGAGGCCACATATCTGGCTTTAGAACACAACCTTGAGCTCCGATCACTCCTACGCTTAACGGCAAGAGTGGATAACAAACCACCTGGTGAAAGACAATAGACATAAATCTTACTTGGCCACCATCTTAGCTCCTTCTACTGATTGTGTCTCTCTGACTATTGTTACTGCTTCCTCAGGATTCTGTAGATGATCCAAGTTGATTCTGGAACAATTAAATTGTAATATAGTAAATCTGTTTTGGGCATATAATCTAGTAGGAATGGCACCAAATTTTATGTTTATTTTATTAAAACCACTGTTGAAGGAAGTCATGGTACCATATTAACACTATTTCGATGTTTCATATTAAAAACGTTACGCATGTGGTTGCATCTGTGGGTCTCACCAATGGGCCACTAGACAAACTACCCATGCAACAGAAAACCTTAGTAGATGACATGATGTTATATTGATGTTGTCTTATAGAAGCTTCATGGCACGTCATCTATACAATTATGCTTCTCATACTTTTGTTTTGTTGTTGCAATGTGTTTTAATATTTGTATATATGTATGCACCCTCTGTGGTTGGGAGGGAGCCAGAGATGTACTGTGCAGCACTGGGGAGGAGGAAACTGACAGCACTGTTTTTTCGAATGGCTGAGGCCCATCATAGAGGCACAGTGACTCAGAACGTGACAATCCTTTTGACTTGAACATTTGGTTGCATGCCTGGAGCAATAGAGAAGTTCGGCATAACCAGTAGTCAATTGGTGGTGGGGAATGAGCACAGTGAACCCTATCTTGGCTACAGTGGCTTGAAGCAATGCATAAATTGAAACCTACCTTCCTGGTGGTGTGATAGTTATTTTCTGGCGATATCCCGAGGTGGGCCGAAAATCCACAGACTTCCCAGCAATTTAATGCCATTTTAATGGCATTGGTCAAAGGGCATGAGCCCATGAACCGCTGGATCAGCAACCAACAAACTAACCAACAAAAACGTGACGTCGGAACGCTGTCTTGTTAAGCTGTACACCAACTATTTTGTTGAGAGATTACATTACATTGTTTATATTAAAAAGTGGTTATTGATGACAATGACTACCAAAAAAATATGTACTAAATTGTGATTTTATACGCAACTTATGATAAAAAACGTCAGACAGCTCGGAGATTGTGTGTGGACGAAATGCCATTTTGGTTATGCTGCTGCGTGCAAGACCTGTCTATTTGAGATTATCATAATATATCACAAATTTAAGTACAAAATGGAATCTAATATCTAATATCTGGTTATTAATATCTAAACAAATTACAAACAAGTTAAAAATGAGAATTATAAAATGCTACATCTATTCCATATTAATGTATGGCTCAGAAACATGGACACTAAATAAACAATTAGAAGACAAAATTGATGCCTTTGAAATGTGGGTATATAGAAGAATAGGGAGAACATCATGGAAAGAGAAGAAAACAAATAAAGAGGTGCTAAAGACACTTAATATGAAGAAAGAACTACTAAGAGAAATAAAGATCAGGCAAATAAAATACTTTGGACACATTAAAAGACATGACACCCTATTGAAGACCTTACTTGAGGGTAAAGTCAAAGGGAAGCGAGCAAGAGGTAGGCAGAGATACAAGTGGGAGAGTAACATTACACGATGGACAGGTTACAGTCTAGCAGAGTGCACCACCAAGAAAAAAGAGACAGGAGATGTTGGAGATACGTTGCAGCCAACCTTCGTTGCGGAGACGGCACTTGATGATGATGATGATAATCTATCCAGTGATTATGATTCAAGTGGTTCTGGTGTTTTTTATATCTCTAAATAGCCGGATGAAGATACAGATAGTAAAGATATCCAGCACAAAGGTAGGCCCCTATGTTTTGTGATTCATATTATTTTACATAAGAAACTAGTTTGTTATTGTTTGTACTACTTATAATTTTCCACAGGTGTTATGGATATGAAGACAAGGATGTGGGACCACCATCAATGTCACCACCTTTTCTTCCTGAAATAGTGCCTGGATTACAGCTAAGTATGTTCTAACTAGGGAGAATGCCATGCTAGGTAGTTTAACACACCATTTTTTGTTTTTTATTGTTATAATGGAAATTGTTTACTATAAATTTTGTTGCATGTAATTTCCTAAATATTTATGCAGACCAAACTGCCTTACAGTATACTGTGGCTGGTATAATCTTACGGCCGAAGAATTTTACAAATTCTGTGGTCTGCTGATGTATGATGGGTTGATAAATTCCCCAATTCAAATCTCTTCTTGTCGAAGACATCAATGTGGAATGGGTTATGGACCATATCTTTTATGTTTAGGAATAGGTTCAAGGTGATCACTCTCTGGAAGTGTCTGACTCAGCAACTGAAATACCTACTGACAGGCTGTGTCCAGATGTAGAGGCTTTAAAGAGACCAGATATATTTTACAGTTAAATTTTACAGAGGAATTTGTTAGGGAGGAAATATATGAGAATATGATGATGTTCAAGTTGTTGGAAAGGTGGCTTCTCACCAAATGATGTTCAAGTTGTTGGAAAGGTGGCTTCTCACCGTACTTTCTCACAAATTTATCCAAAATTTACCAAATTAAATCAAATTTGTAAGCTCTGCTATAGTAAATCAAAACTTCAGAGAAACAAAAAGAATAGCTATAATAAAATAAAGAAACACAAAGAATAGCTACAATCAAATGAGAAACACAAAGAATAGCTACAATCAAATGAGAAACACAACAAATAGCTACAATCAAATGAGAAACATAAAGAATAGCTACAATCAAATGAGAAACACAAAGAATAGCTACAATCAAATGAGAAACACAACAAATAGCTACAATCAAATGAGAAACATAAAGAATAGCTACAATCAAATGAGAAACACAAAGAATAGCTACAGTCAAATGAGAAAATGCAGATATACCTGATGACATTATCCCACTCTTTAGCCATCTTGTATGCCTCTGCTGCTTCTCTGTACCGCCCATCAGCTTCTTTAGCTTTGGCATATTGGGTATGAATCTTGGGAGATGTAATTTTGGTAAGGAGTTCTCCTACCTTACTCCTGACAGTTTAAAAATAATAAAATAACAATATGGATGGATCCAAAATAATATGAATTGAAAAATTAAGACATCAATTCAAAGTAAATTTAAAATTTAGGATGGATCTTTTTTTTTTAAAATGAATGATACTTCTTGGGTGTGTCTTTGATACAAAAACTACAAAGCATTATAAGACAGAGGACACAAAACATTAATTATGAGGGTACATATTTCAAAACAGTTAAATAGAAGTTTTATGTAGAACAATACACCAAATTGATGTTTTTATCAAAAGGTTTTTTCAAGATAGGAACAAACATAGAATAGAACAAAAATATCAAACCAAAAACTACATGACAATTACCTAGTGCAGAGTGAAAAGTCGGAGAATAAAACAAAAAATTAAGAGAAGAGATGTGAATTATTACAATGTTATATTCATTTATCTTTGTCTGTCCTGTTTGATTTAAGTTTTGCTGCCGTTATTACCTATTACAAAATAATATGGCAGCTTAAACATTGGGAAAAAAGGTGTACAGAAAATAAAAAATGCATACCAGTTCTTGCCTCGAATATAAACTGATGCAGCCTTGTCATAAAACTGGCCTTGTTCATATAACTGAGCTGCTTCTGTCCATTGCTGGTGAGATGATATTAGATGCAATAATTATACTTCAGATGAGACCACATTGAAACGTAATTACATACAGAATATGATGACATTAAAAATTATATTCCATATCAATGCCACAGTCAGATGTTTCAGGTCATTTTGAAAATAAAATGGCAACACAATGCATTTATGTTCTCTGGAGTGCATCCTGCTGGAAATTTAGTAGGAACATTGTTCTGCTATAAGAGAGATCTCTGGCCTACATCCTGATGGAAAACTTGTAGGGCCATTATTCATCTACAAGTGAGATCCAGTTGGAGTTTGAGAATGAATAACAAAAATATAATATATTCCAGATGAGGTCTCATTTAACGAAAATGACATATAGAACAAGATTACTTTAAGAGATAATTTGAATGAATAATAGATAATATTCACACATACTTGCATTCAATATGAGATTACATTCATACATAATTACACTGAGAATAAGATTAAATTGGGTGTTGATTTCCTGGTGGGAGAAATCCATTTTGTTTATATTCGTTATGGTTTTTTTGTTCTTAACTGTTTTTGTTGTCTTGATAAAGCTCCGTCACGTTGACAATTGTATTTGTTCCTTTTTTTATTGGTATTTTCTATATTTTATTATTTTATATTGATAGTTTTCTAGTAACCTATTTACTTTATTTGCATTTACCTCTATTTGTATGGTTACTGCGGCACTTCCTTTTTGTCTGAAATCCTCCGATATTTGGGTTATTTATATGAGAATAAGATTACAGTTCTGATCTACCTGTCTGTCTAATGGTGCTCCACACTAGTTCTGGTCTACCTGTCTGTCTAATGGTGCTCCACACTAGTTCTGATCTACATGTCTGTCTAATGGTGCTCCACACTAGACCAGCTGTACACTAAAGCTCAGTTCTTGGTCTGCTCTGACATTTCATTTAATTGTTGCATTTCCTCACCCTAAGATAATTCTTATATCCTTCTATATTTACTCCTGCACCAAAAATCATTGACACATTGTGGATTGTCAGGATTGGTAGACTGCCAAACATAGAGTGTTAACAGAAAACGATTGTCCCGACTTCTGCTATATCGAGCGTAGTCATATGTGACAGGACCGAACACACACATTTATAAACAATTACTCTGATAGTGTGATTATATTCATGAAATAATGTCACTGAAAATGAGATTACTTTTAGACATAATATGTTGAAACTGACATTAAATCTGAGCATAACTACATTTACAATGACAACTTTACAAACAATGACAATATCACATGACAACAACATGGCAAGTGGAATAATGTTGTGAATATCAATCTATCAAGTGCAATGCCGAGTGATGAAGATAATCATGTTTCTCTACAACTCTCTCTCTGTCTCTTGTGTTGTTAGTAAGTTCAGTTAGTGACATCTTTTTGTGCCATTGTGATAACCAATCCAGAAATTTCTCTCTTTGTCGTCCTCTGTCTCTTCTCCCCTTGATCTTTCCAATGGTTATTAAATGTTCAAAATCTGCTATTCTCATCACATGGTCTGAAAATCTTACCTGTCTGTTTCTAATTTTTGTTATAATTTGTCTTTTTACTCCAGCATCATTGATCACTTCTGCATTAGTTTTCTTAGTTCTCCATGGAATTTTCATCATTCATCTTAAAATTCATATATCAGTTGCCCCCAGCTTATCTTTAGCTCTTTTGTTTACCTTCCTTGCTTTGCATCCATAAAGAAGGATTAGCTAAATATAACATTCTAGCACTAGAACTCACGTATGCATTGATACTACTCTATTGCATAGAATGTTTCTCATGTTTGAAATGTTGATTTGGCCTGTACTAACCTGCTTTTTAAAAATCTCATTAGAGCTCCAGCCATCTTAATTAAAACAGTGTTAAGATACTTGACACCAGATAGGGCGCATATATATATTTATAAAATATTTTATATTTATGCATAACAAAATATAGAAATAATATAATACTAAATACTTACTTTCATGCTTTCTAAAATGCTAGCACATTCTTTCTTCAGAATTTTTCCAGGCATTTTTGAAGCCAATGATACACCCCTAGAATAAGGTCAGCAGAAAGACATGAATTATTTATCTATGGAAGGGTTTGCCTACTGTGTCGTAATGTAGTTAGAAGTAACCATAAAAATTGATGTTTTAATGGCTTACTGGCATACTTAACTGGCAGTTTTAGCAGCTAGCAGTACCTTCATCATTCTTCATTCTGTACTGCATTTACTCAAATTTCTTGATTCTTACTGCAGTCTGTACTGCATTTACTCAGAGTTCTTGATTCTTACTTCATTCTGTACTGCATTTACCCAGAGTTCTTGATTTTTACTCAGAGTTATTCCCTGCTTTGTAAGCAAGTGACTATAAAGTATAATTCTGGTAAAATTTCTTTATTTTGTTGCTCTCTATCTTGATGTAGACCTTTATTTCTGAAACGTCGATTCTGTGTATTGTTCAACTTAAAGCTACTACTTAATGCTTTTTATATTATTTTTACTTACAATATGGTGCACAGTTTTACTGCAGTCACTGATCGCTCACTTTGTTTTGTATCAAACATGCGTAGTAAAATGGGCAAATAAATTATCATAAGAATCATTGTAAACAAAATCAACAAAATGTTTAACGAGGATCTTTGTTGCAAAGTGATTCATTTTTTTTCTGGTGTTCACAAAGTCATGTGTTCAACACTCGCCCATGTCATCTTGTTGACATGCTCATTTTCTTGTATCAATCCCTGAGGATTATCATGTGAAGCTATAAAGTTACATGTTATGAATGGTGCTTTTAGAAAGCAGCGATCAGCTTAACTGAGAGGGACAGAGTACATATGGGGTAGCCTGAGTACAATGAAATTGATTCTCTACATTTTTTTAGCCCTATCCAAACTATAGAGAACATGTAGATTTTACAGATTAGCATGTGCTGCTAAAAAGCAAGAAGTCACAGCACTGGATAGAATGAGTTGTACTTTCAGTAGATGGCATATTATTCTACTGAGAGGGGTGCAGTACATATGGGAAAACTTGAGTACAGTAACGTCAATCCTCTATATTGTTTTGTGTCATTTTCGTGGAATGACATGACTATTTATGCCTGAGAGTTAGCACAGAATGTAAAAAGGTGACATATCATTATCAAGTGTCATTTCTGTACTGAAGGTTGGCTGCAACGGACCTCCACCACTCCTGTCTCTTGCTTTGGTGATGCACTCTGTTAGACTGTAACCTGTCCATCTCACAACGTTTTTCTCCCATTTGTATCTCTGCCAATCTCTTGCTCGCTTCACCTGAAATTTAGCCTCAAGTAAGGTCTTCAACAAATTGTCATGTCTTTTAATATGTCTAAAATACTTTATTTGTTTCATAGTTATTTCCACTAATATTTTTTTTTAATATGAAGTGTTGTTAGAACCTTTTTGTTCATTTTCTTCTCTTTTCACAAACCTATTTTTCTATACATCCACATTTCAAAAGCATCAATTCTGTCCAATAGTTGTTTGTTCATTGTCTATGTTTCTGAACCAGTTGCCTGTTCATTGTCTATGTTTCTGAACCAGTTGCCTGTTCATTGTCTATGTTTCTGAACCATACATTCTCTTCCGCTACGTAGCATCTTTTAATCGATCCACAGGTTACATCTGGGATACATGGCATCTTTTAAAAGATCCTTACTTTTCTTTGCTAATTTAACCTTACAGGTTCTATAGGCGACTATAAACCCTGACGTCATTGCATAACTAGGGCCAGTAGGTGTCTCCATTCACTCTAAAGGTTAATCATTTTCGGCTTTTATATCAACATAATGATTGGTTTCGATTGAAAGTGTAATGTGTCCACATTACTTCTGACATGATTTTGGTGTTATTTTATCAATTTTGTAAGTTATTGATGTGTTTTGACCATGTGTGAATATGACCCCCTTATATTTTTTATATATATATCGTCGAGCGAACTTATGCTTCATGAAAGTATAACTATTTTATTGACTTTGGTCACATTAATTATTAAAATCCAACCTAGCAATATCTGGCAACATCATCAGGTGCCATGCTGGTTGGCGTATGCGACCATGGCTCTCCATCCAGAATTATGTATCAAGATTGTTGTTGTTTCTCTATCGTGCCAGGTTGTTAAACTGTCTCATAAAAAATGAAGATTTTTCTTATATTGTTGATTAAGGTCTGTTTCGCATTTGACTCTTTCAACACCTCCACATTAGTTCATAGGCAGTTCATAGTATTCTCAGCATTCTTCCGTAGAACCACATCTCTATTGCCTCTAATTTCCACTTTCTTGTTTGTTTATTGTCCAAGATTCACATCCATATATCTGCCATATAAATCTGGCAACATACCTCAGTAGATTTATGCAAATTTGTAAAACAAATCTGACAAAAATGTCAGATCGAAGTCTTAGATCTACTTACAAATCTCAGAGACCCGGTTCAATTACTTGTGAATAACAAACATAATTGAATCACTATAGGGCTTACATTTTTGTATTTGTAATTGGATTATCTACAAAACAGATACATTTTTGGAGAGACAGCTATTCATTCGGAATTATGGTAAGTTCACAATTCATGTCAGAAATTTTAAAAAACCATTTTTATAAATAATTTTTTTATTATTAAAATAAAGTTTTGAATAATAACAGCAATTTTTACTGAAAATAAACTTGTGATAACCTCATTCTCTGTTAATTTATGTTTCAAAATATATATATCACATTATAATTAAAATAAATGTAAAATTTCTTTTTCATGTTTCCATGCCAGAAAAAAAAAATCTCCAAAAATATTATGTCCAAATGCTAAAATAAAACTCTGTAGGGAATGAGTTAACATAGAATAGATGTGGCATGTTATAATTCCAATTTTTAGCTTGTTTGTAATTTCTTTACATGTCAATATTTTGCTACTGTCATTGAACATACTTTTAGGCATTTCCGTTCTCCTTATAACTTCTGTTTCACATCTACCATCATTTATGATTATCTGTATCCAAGATATTGGTAATGTTCTACTTGTTGTTGCACACCATAGAATGATGATGACGATGTTCGTCCGTCGTGATCGACGATGACCAAAAACTCAACCATAATAATAATAATAACAATAAATAATAAAATAATAAAGTTAATAGAGCGTTTTTAAATGACTAGCAAGTCCAATGCGCGCACAAAATGTTCTTTTACAGAATTGACAACAATAGAAGGTATCTTTGTGAGGTTGAGATGTTTTTTCTTTTCTACGTGTCCGCTTCTGTCTTGCAGTTTCTTGTCTGAATTCTTCCATCGCTAGTGCTCCCGTTCTAATGCTGTAACGCCATGCAGTTCTATCCTGAGCGAATCTCCCAAGCACCTACGTCAATGTTAAGATGTTTCAAGGATGACTTGAGCGTGTCTTTGAAATGCTTTTTCTGTCCACCAGCTTTTCGAAATCCTGCCTTGAGTTCTCCATAATATATTTGTTTTGGCAAACGCGAGTTCTCCATACGCACAAGATGGCCTGCCCAGCGTGCCTGCGCCTCCATAAGTATTGAAATTAGTAAAGATAAGTAAATAAATGGGTTGAGAAATGACTAGCGCTGAAGAATATTCTACACCATAGAATAATTGACAAAACATGGAACATTTCTTACCTTCTGATGTCTCCGACTCTGATTGACATCCGTGCTATACCAGCTGCACACACTTCATCATGATCTCGTTCTGCTTCATTTTGAGTGATCCCCTTTTCAAAATGTGCCAGTGAGTTCATATAGTCTCCAGTAAACTCAAGCTGCTGAGCATACTCTTTTGATATGTACGGAATTTGTTCTGCAGCTAGCGCTTTAGCCAGTTGGAGAGCACTGTCCCAATGAAGCAAATCTCGTCTCATCTATAGGTTTATTAAAATTACAGTAGAGAAGACATTATTGAACTTTTACAACTTCACTTTCAATTGCCAGCTTGCAATAAATGTCTACTTAACTTAACTCTTAGTATCCTACCTGTATTTTGAAAAGACGGATATGATGATGATAAATGTTGTTAAGAAAATCTTCACCAAAAAAGATTGTTAAAATACTGTAGTATTTCATGCAATCAAATAATTCTGAAGGTCTCCCCTTGTGACTTTTGTTAGCCATTTGTGATATTTTAGTTTGGGAGTGAATTCTATCGTTCATTGAATTGTCTAAACAGATCAGCAAAAAAAGTGAAAAAATAATCATACGAAAAACGATGTCAACAAACATCAAATCATCACAGAAATTTTGCATTGAAAATTTGAAATTGAAACTTTCCAAATAGTTGCAAAAATTGATATATTTCGTTAAACAACCTTAGATTATAGTCGCAACTTCCTGAGTCTATATGTATTTTTTAATAATTTAGGCCTGTTGTTTTGTTTTAGAGTTTTGCTATCATTAGGCCTATGTTTCGTCAGAGACTTTCTTCTAATGTACTATATATTTCTGTTTTTCAAACTAGACAATTGACAAATATTCTAGAAATGGTATTCAATTCTGCACATTTTGATTCATAGTACAGCACTGTAGGTTTACAAATAAATAAAATATTGCACAAACACTAAATGTAGCCCATAAAATACATTTTGTGTACAAATTCTTCAACGAATTTCAACAAACACTGAAATCATTACTGAACGTTTATTTGTACATAGAAAGAAACATTTGAAACTTCCACAATAGTTGCACAAATGGATATGCGGTCCAATTTCAGATCAAGTGCATATCACGCTCACAGTTTTTAAGTATTGCGCAGATCATAATTTTTTAGTGATTTGTGGCGTCATCAAAGAATGCAATATTTTAGTACTTTGTATGACGTCCCACTGTCAGTTCATTTCTATTAGTGAAATGGCTGCTGTATCAATAAAACTTCTGCCTCCCCATTGGGTCAGAGATATATAGAGTTTAGGAGGGGGGGTGTGTGGGGATTAGGGTTAGGATTAGGTCTAACCCTACACATTTTACTATCGCTAGATCCATCAATTTGCAGAATGCATCAATCCTTATGGTGTACACAGAGAGCCCCCCCCCCCAACCTACTTCCCTTGAATGAGCCTAGGGGAAGGATTTCAGTGTGTAGTGAGCAGATTGATTCATCCGAAAGCATTCCACAATATTCACGATCATCCCTTCTCCTCCGATGCACATTGATGGCATAATCTATTCTCTGCTAACACTAGCCATTATATTTTTCTGAATTCACAATCTATTTGTGATGTAATTTTAATAACTACATGAAAACTGTGCGCACTATAACACACTTGGAATGAACCATTGCATGATATCACATTTCATCAACATATCGTATAGTAGGTGCTTTAGGCACTTGGTCTGGGATTTGACTGGGTATACTATATATAACTGTCAACTTTAGATGCTAGTTCATAGGTTCCAAAAACATTTGGTCTACTACCATGCCCATTTTGCAAAACATAAATGTTGTAACACCCAATTATATCAGTTGTCCATGTTCAAGCTGTTTGCTATTTTTGACGTAAATCACAACTAATGATACAATACTGCTTATGCCATTAAATTATTGAGAATGTAGTAGCCAATATGTATTTCATCTTTAACACAGTTATTGCTATACCGATTTTGATGGAACATAGTCGATATGTAAAGATTATAAAGGGTATGCTCGAATAACAATATGCACATACAATGGTATAAATATGAAAATTCGGAATACATATTAAGAGATTGAATTACATTATTATACAAACATTTATACATGCTCTATTTTCTTATTGACAACGAAAATTGACAACGAAAATTGACATCTATTTCTGTCAGATTGATCAATTTTAAAATGATTAAATAAATGAAATAGAAAATTGATGAAAAAATTGATTGTGTAAGATGGGCATAAGATGAAAAATAAAATGGATAATCACTATTTTAAATGATTATTAAATCGTAAAATAACAAAATAATTGTGTTTTAAATATATCGCCTGAATGCCCACAATCGCTTCTGATCACACTCTCACCTCCTACCCCATTATAAGGTATCAGCGCCAACTAGTGGGTGGTACTGCCCACTTTGGGAACTTATGTGCTAGCCATATGTCTGACATTATACATTTTAAAAAATGATTTTCTTTTAAATTGTGCTATTTTAGCAGATTTAGAGAGAAGAATCCAGGCGTTTGAAAACACATGTTATAGACGTGTGTTGGGTATCTGTTACCAAGAACATAAGACCAATGTTTTTGTATTTGATCAAATTAATTCATTAGCTGGGCAACAAGAACCACTGTTGACAATAGTGAACTTTCATAAACTCCGATGGTGCGGGCAGGTGATGATACATGCCTCAATGACAAAAGATGTTCTTGAAGTGGAGGGAGTAAGAATACGATGTGGCCAGAATGTAAGGGTGTGAGGTTTCCAAACTCATCAGGATGGTAGAGAATAGAGATGCGTGGAGATATTTCTGCACCAAATGTCTCATTGTGAAACCCCTACGACCCTGATGGGTTATAGGTTTATTATAATTATTATTGTTTTAACAGAAACTTTCATCTAATATATAGGGTAGGTGGGGGCAAACATGTATACTTTTCACATTTTAGCATATTCTGACAACAAGACTAATAGAGACTAAACTGCCATCATTTTATAGTTTATCCATCCATCTTACATTAATGATTATTTATATATGTATAACAAAAGGTTAAGGATATGTTTGTGGAAGGAGGAACAAACTGACCTCAAGCGCTGCTAGTGGATACTGTGAGGCTAAAAATAGATCTTGTGCCAAGTTGAACTCTCCCATATACATCGCTATATACCCACACAGCAAATTCTTGTCCTCTGTATTCTGTGAAAATAAACACATTTCTATATTTGAACCACCGTCACTCCAAATGTGGTCAAGAAATATTTGGACTGTAATCTCTTTCTGGCACTTTCTTGTTAAGCGAGCACACAAATTTGAGTTTTTATATTACACAATCAAACTTTTTATAAAACACTTTTGGGTCACATTGCATGTAGATATGATGTCCTTTTTTTCATTCACAAAACAATAACTTCTATGAATGTTGCTACTATGAATATTATGAGCTTTCTACAAATTGAGAAGTAGGAATTATCTGTTCTACAGGCTAGAAGAATCTAATTAAGATATATTATACCGCTAAAAACACAGTAGGGTGATGGGTCTATTTATAAATTGATTGCTTCCACTTGTCGTTTTTGTAGTCTGAATTGTTCTCCTTATTGGTACAGTACAAGTAGATGCCACCACATAGTTGAGTTATTTCCCATGTCTATGTTTGTAAATCTCATGTTCATCATTTAATAATTTAAATATTAATTTATTTTAGGGTTTGGGTTAGGATAGTTGTGTTTTACATAAATAACTTTAACCCTAACAATAAATTAAAAAATATTTCAATTATTAAATGATGAATATGAAATTTACAAACAAGGATAGAGAAGGAAAATAATTACACATGTGGTGGTGTCTACTTGTACTGCTCCTCCTTTTTTCCTTAGCTATGCTATACTTTGTTTCACGTTACCATTTGTCTCATAAAATGTGTGTGCCTGGTTAACATGGAAGTACCCTCTTTCCTACTCAGTATGATTTTAACTGCAGTACCTGCAACCCATGTACTAACAAGGATCTGCGGTGTAACTAATATTTTAAAAAGTAAAGTCCCGGTCACACTTATTAAGGCAAGTAACACTAACAACACGGTGTCATGCATGTATATTTTTTATAACCAATGGCATACTTGTGGTGTTATAATAATCGATACATTGGCATCTTTACTTTCCCAGGTTTATTCTGGTATATTCAACAAGAAGTGAAAATAATGGTTGAGGAATTTTTACAAATCACTAAAATAAAAAAAAGGAGATGATTCTATATAAAAATATCTCTACAGAGAACAATACATAAGATGTAACGGGTAGAAAATAGCACTTTATATGAAAAAAACAAAAAACTGAATAATTCAAATCAACAGATAAAATGTTGCGCCGTTCAGTGTTGTTTTCATTGACAGTGCTGTTTTCTATCCATTGTTTTCTATTTTGTTTGTGGCCTGATAAAGGCCATTTGGTTTAAATATTAAATTTGTATTTTTAGTAATTCATAGAAAAAAATGTTGAAATGGAGCAGATAAGACATCATTGTGCTTGGATTACCCCATACGCACTCTTGTGTCTCTCAACGAAGCAACATACCATCTGCTGAAAGTACCACTCACAGCACATAACTCCATAACATCAAGCGATAATCCCCAGGGATCTCTAGAAAAAAGTCCACTTTGTAAACAAGACATCATGGGTGGGATTTTAACCCGTAACCTCTTAAGTACAACTCAAATGACTTAACCACTATACCAGGGAGATAAATTATTAACCTGTTATCATTTTTCATAATATGGATCATAGTTTTACTCATCCTATGCTGCATTAATTCTTGAGTACTTATGAACGACATCCCCCATCAAGCTCTATAACACATAAAAATATCATAGTCTTCATCAAAAACAAACTTCTGCATCCACAACTAAAATTAAAACAATAGTATTTACGCAGAACACAGGTTTTTGAATTTCACTTGATGACAACTGACATCTCATCACTGAAGGGCTATGAGGTGTAAACACGAAAAAATACAAATAACAGTAGACAAGATATTTTCAAGGTTTCGAACCATTAGGTCTTTGTCAAGAATATCATTGGGACATCATTGTGTCACAATGATGTCAAGAATATGGTGTTTACACCCCATAACCCTTTAGCGTTAGTCTGTCAGTTGTGTTCAAGTAATACTTCAAAAACCTGTGTTCTATATAAGTACTATTGTTATTCAGTTTCACAGCAGTATTACCGTTCATTGATTGTCCTAAATTTAAAATACTAATTGGACATCAGAAGAATTTCTAACTCACACCATCATGTGACCTCAATTTCATCATCGATTCTATGAAACGCCCTATTTAAAAAATGTCATGGGTCACTTGGCTTCTATAAAAGTTGTGTCGCGACTCGATATTTGTGTGGAACCTGAGACCTATATTATTCTTAGTATATTCTGTAGTCACATCCAAGTTCAAAGTTCATATGAAGCTAAAAAAAAATGTACACAACTGCTTACCTTAACCTGCTTCAGTGAAGATACCATTCCCACATCTCCAACTTCCCTGTAGACTCTGACAGCTGAAGATTCAAGAAGATATTTGTATTTGGAATGTGTATATCTTGGACTGCATCTGTAACTGCAAATGCACTTTTAAACTAGCTGAAGGTGTCAGCAGCTGTGCTATTACACAGTAGTTCTAGCAATGAAGGTGTCAGCAGTGGTGCTATTACACAGTAGTTCTAGCAATGAAGGTGTCAGCAGTGGTGCTATTACACAGTAGTTCTAGCAATGAAAGTGTCAACAGAAGTGCTATTACACAGTAGTTCTAGCAATGAAAGTGTCAACAGCAGTACTATTATACAGTGGTTCTAGTAATGAAAGTGTCGGCAGCGATGCTATTACACAGTAGTTCTAGCAATGAAGGTGTCAACAGAAGTGCTATTACACAGTGGTTCTAGCAATGAAAGTGTCAACAGCGGTGCTATTACACAGTAGTTCTAGCAATGAAGGTGTCAACAGAAGTGCTATTATACAGTAGTTCTATAAATGGCTCTAAACATTTCCCACATTCAGAAAGTAAAGCACAACTTTGAAATGGATAAATAAAAAAATCAATCAAAGCTAATTTTTTTAAACCTTTATTTCTGATTTAATCTTAAAGTACTGCTACTATGCTATGCTCAACTCCTATTAAAACTAAAACTTGCTAGTTTGTCCCTATGAATTACAAGAAATAAAGCTCTTGTGTGGCAACCCTGGCCTGGACTTCTAACTCAGGGTGAAATTAATAGGGTCTGTCTTTTTTCCAGGCATGTCATAAGAGGCCACTAAGGAAATTTGGGGGGAATAGGCTGACAACCTGACAATAAAAATCATCATTGTCACTACATGTATTGTCTCAATTTCTTTTTTTTTTATCTTCTATTAAATGATCACCATGGATGATGAAGGGATGCAGGCCAGCAGAGTTTGTACTGATGTCCTTTTCTGGCAGACTCCTAGGCAATGGGGGAATGTTAGATGTGCCATCACTGCAGATCGGTTAACAGATCTGACAGACAAATTCTGAGTTTGCCTAGAAGTGTTTACTGCATTCATAGCATGATGTGATAATCTTGGGACACTGCCAGGATTGGAATGTCTTTCCTTGGCAACTAAACATACATCCATAAATTCCCTTAACATTCCCTTCCCTTTAAGACCTTATATGAGTCGGTGTATCACCTCAGTTACTCTACTGAAGAGGATCTACACTCTTGCCAGAAAGGATATGGGCTGTCGAGAGCTACCTGTTCACAGCTTAAGGGAATATTTCCTGATCACCAAGTGTCAAGAGCTACCTGTTCACAGCTTAAGGGAATATTTCTTGATCACCATGTGTCAAGAGCTACCTGTTCACAGCTTAAGGGAATATTTCTTGATCACCATGTGTCAAGAGCTACCTGTTCACAGCTTAAGGGAATATTTCCTGATCACCATGTGTCAATTGCTACTTGTTCACAGCTTAAGGGAATATTTCCTGATCACCATGTGTCAAGAGCTACCTGTTCACAGCTTAAGGGAATATTTCCTGATCACCATGTGTCAAGAGCTACCTGTTCACAGCTTAAGGGAATATTTCCTGATCACCATGTGTCAAGAGCTACCTGTTCACAGCTTAAGGGAATATTTCCTGATCACCATGTGTCAAGAGCTACTTGTTCACAGCTTGAGACTACTTCACCATCAACCTTTTGTTAAATGAACATTTCTCCAGAACTTTATTTCATACCTGTAATACTCCAGCTTTCAACATGCACTATTTTGAGAATAAATCTCATACTCAAAGAATAAATCTCATACTCAAAGAATAAATCTCATACTCAGAGAATAAATCTCATACTCAAAGAATAAATCTCATACTCTGAGAATAAATCTCATACTCTGAGAATAAATCTCATACTCTGAGAATAAATCTCATACTCTGAGAATAAATCTCATACTCTGAGAATAAATCACATACTCAGAGAATAAATCTCATACTCAGAGAGACATTCATATAATCTTGAATGGAAACCTGCATCATGGCACATAGGACATTCTCATCAGTGCTCCAATCTTTGTCCCAGCAGCCATCCATGAGTACGCAGACTCAAAGCCTTATTCAGATGTTGATCGTGTGATTTTTGTAATTTTACAGAACAGACACACTGTCTCCCCTCTACTACTTTAATGAAGAGTATTCATGAAAGTGGCATATGCAGCCGTGCATTCTGACATTCATAAATAATGTGAGAACTATTACAAAATTATGAATATCAATCAATAAACCCGTAACCCTTCAGGGTCGTAGGGTACCACATTGGATGCTTCAGCACAGAGCCCTCCAGCAAATTCTATACTCAGCGATGCGGATGAGTGTGTAAAATTATGAATATACTGTTTTTAAAAACAAAAATCTGGAAAAGTCAGAACTCCAATTGTAAATATTCTCCGTTTGATGGTAATTGTTGTCTGCGTTGTGGATACTCTGAATGTCTCTCTGTTTCTGGCAAGCAGGTCTGCATTGGCCAGAGATATATGCATACATTCTTTGATGTCACTGGTCCATCACCTTCTTGGTCTTCCTCTTCTTCTCCTACCTGGCACTCTGCTCTGCAGAATCAGCTTTTCGATACCATCATGTCGTTTTGTGTCCAAAATACTGTAGCTTCCATCCTATGATGGTATTTAGAAGCCACCCTTCATTTAGTTTCAGTAATTTCAAAACTTCAATGTTCTTCTTTTTCTCTGTCCATGATATTCGTAGGATCTTTCTGTAGCACATCATTTCAAATGAATTTATTCTTTTGGATATTGTCTTGTTTAAAGTCCAAGTCTTGCATCCATGTGTTGCCACTGGGAAAAGACATGATCATAAAAGGGTTACTTTAGTGTCGTTATTACTACTTTGCCATAGCTTTCTCATTTGTGTTAATTTGAGTGTTACAATTTCATGTCTTCTTCTAATCTCGACTGAACAATCTCCGGCACTGTTTATATTTGCTCCCAGATATTTGAATTTGTTTACGCATTCTAGTTTTATATTGTCTATGTTTGATCTTTGTTTTGTCTGTTGCCATAATTTTTGTTTTCTGCGCGTTTAAGACATAGAATTTGGATCTTGCTGTATTTCTTTGTTGTTGAGAATTGCTGCTTCAGTTCCTCAGGATGTGTAGTAAGGAGGACTGTGTCATCTGCATATCTTATTTCTGGAATCTTGTACTCACCGATATTTATTGGATGAAACTAAAATTATTGGATTACTCCAAGAAATTGTTGGTGTTAAAAGGAAGGAGAGAGAAATGTTAACCTTTAGCACCCGCTGGGCAATACGTTTATCCCAAATTGTGTCAATTTTTTTAATCTGAAGGCGAAATCCGTCGCCCAGCACATAAAACGTAATTTTTTTAAAAGCCAGATTTGTATTTTTATTTAGAAAATGTTATGGCAACTCTGGGAGATATATTATTTAACTTCCTGTTTCTTTTACTACAATGGTGACAAAAGATGTCGTGTGATTATGATTTGAAATCCGAATAATCTATAGCTATCCGGATATAGGCGAAGCGGCATGACAGTGAATCAGGTTTTATATACTTACCGTTAAATTATGAATATAAACCCATCCGATTGTAGGCCGAGAACCTAACTATCCCTTCCCAAAAGTGGAGAAAGTCGAAGGTCCGACTATAGACCGACATCCCCAACTTAACAAAGCCAGCAATAATGAACTTCATCATCATAAGAAAGAACCGACATGCTAAATGGAAATTAACACAAACTTTTGCAACTCTAAGAAAATGGCATTCCTTTCATTTGCTTCACTCACATAACTTGAATGAATCAAGGAATGAAACCCTGGTGGCTACTGTATTCTGGAACAATATATCCGAAAATAATGAATACCCGGTAGGCTGACTTCCCTATCCATGACTATAGACGGTTTATGAGGTGGCGAGACTTTGGGGAACAAAGTTTTTCCTGAATGAATTGTCTGTGTTGGGTGTCTGGGCCTTATGACGCGGAACAGCGCTAGTGAATAGTAATTACTATGTAACTATTATGTCACCAGCTGGCTTCTGACAGTGACATTTAAGTGGGAAACGTTTAAGTGGGAAATGATGAAAGGATGAAAGGCAAGACAGCAAGATCACATTTGTTTTTATAAGATACAGAAGAGTTTGAACTTTGTAACTGGTTATGTTTACCGTGTGGGGAGAATACGGTAATAAAATAAACATAACAGAGGATTGTGAAATTGATCTGGTCTTCCACTAAATGTACAGTGGTTGGGGGAGGGAATCAATTACGGCGCAATTTTACTACAAAATGCCTATGATGTGTTGTGATTTGGAACTGCGGCCTCAGTGGGCTGGACTAATTAACAGAATATACGGCTGACTTAGCTAGCCAAGAATACTGCACAAGTAGTTTAGCTTCCAGTTCATACATTTTTATTGTCATTGTGATTTTATTCCTGTAAGTGTAAGTGGGAAACGGGAAAGATGAATGGCCAGACAAAAACATGCCAGATCACGTTTGTTTTTAAAAGATACAGAAGAGTTTGAACTTTGTCTGACCTGTATGTTTACCTTATACTGTAATATAAACTGAGGCACAGCTCAGACAGTTTAACTATTGATTTATTTCCTCCATTCCCCTCCCTCCAACACTGCCTAAGCGGCAAAGTTTTGGATGTCAAAAATGTGTTTGTGCAAGACCGTAGTATGTAGAGTAAGACCTCTGTACAGAATTAATTAGGACTTCATTCTATGTTTCTGATTATTGTCTTGGTCAATATTTATATACTTGGAATCCCATGTTAAAAATTGGCAAGACCGACCAGCGACATGCACGGAAATACTCAAAATCTGCCTTTGAGGTGTTGTTTTAAATTTTCTGTACACAGGTATTATAGCCTAGTAGACGGTCAGTAACTGTTGTAACATTTGGTTTACCGCAACAAGAAAGTCTGTGACAGTTTGTTTGTTTGTTTTTCGTTCGCTCCATTGTAACCATCACGGATATCCGTGCGATTTCCGCCGGGAGCGTGATTACGTTGTGCCACCGTTATGCGCCTTGTAGGCCTAGCACATCCGATTTCGGCATGCCTTGACAATTCGGGTGGGCTACCCTTAGCCTGTGACAGCCTCTATATCTGTCTCCAGGCACGCGTAGTGAAGACTCTTCGCCCAGACGATTTTCTTGCTCTCGTCTCACTCGAACGAGGTGTTCCACTGTCTATGAACTTGCCTCGTGTAATTGGACGTGCTGTGCCTGTGCCCATTAGGTACTGAACCGTTTCTCATCCATGAGCCTGGTTCCTTAAGGGGAAGAACTCAACAGAGGAGTTGGACCGTGGCTCTTTCGTCCTCTTAGCCGAGGTGTCATTCACCGACATCGTGTACCCCTTGTCCAAGTTCGAGTCTCACACCACGCGTTTGAGAGCAAGGCGTTCTCGAGCTGAGCGTCCTTGTCCCAATAGCGCCTGAGCCCATCAGGTACTGAACCCTTTCTCTCTTCAAGTGTATTTCCGGTGTAGGAAAACCTGATAGTAGAGTTGGGCCAGGGCTAAATCGTTGTCCCTTTTGTGCCTGAGCGAATCGAGTACGGAACCCTTTCTCTCTGCAAGTGTTCTTCCGGTATAGGAAAGCTTGACAGTAGAGGTGGGCCACGACTACCATCGTTGTCCCTTTCTTGCCTACACCCATCGGGTACAGGACCCTTTCTCTTTGCAAGCATATTTCCGGTTTAGGAAGGCTCGACATTAGAGTTGGGTTAGGTCTTTTGCTTTACCAAACGCCGATGGATGGGTCTGGGTCTCTGCCTGTTAGGAACTCTGGTAACTAGAAGCCCGTCTCGAGCTGACGGAGCTTGTAGTTCCCTTTCCTAGGGACTTTTCACTTTCTATTTGCAGTTCGCGCTGCCCTCTAGCGCCGTTCTGCCCTTTCATTGTTTCATTGTACTCTGTATGAAACATATTTGTCTCTCGCCATGCATTTACCTTTACGTGCATTTTACATTGGCCGCCCCTCCAATGTTCGGACTGGACTGACTAGCTTCACTGTATGTCGACAGTGTCGCTATATGTGGTGCAGCTGGTGGTGTCGGAGATATTGTCTGTCTCTTGTGCAGTCAAATCTCTTTCCATCTGCTACCTCCACATTCTCGGACACGATCCCCAAATGATTTGGCCAGAATCAGCACGAGCTGCTGTATTTCTGTTTCCAGGGTGCACCGCGTGGAGGTACATTTGGGATCTTGGTTATCTGCTAACCCTGGGTCCGCCTAGAGCAATGCGTTCCCTTAGCACCCCTCTGTGACAGTGTTTAGATTACTGGTAGTTAGTGTTTCCCTACACAAACAAGGCTAGGCCTAAGCTACCAATCAGCTTAGGCTATGGTATTTCATTTGTTTTTTCCACAGACCATTACCGTATTTTGGTCAATAAATAACATCAGATACTGGTATACTTTTCTGACCAATTTCGATGATCAATTGAAACCTTTATGATAGAAATATATGTACTATAAACGGTAAATAAAACCGGCAATACCCATTGCTAAAAATAGCGTTTCTGGGAAATTATTCTAAAAAAATGGCTGCGTCTCTGAAATAATGATATAGACCTAGTAAGTGAGTTTTTATCAAGAAATATCGGAGATTTTGAAGGAAATATTGTATGATATATAGAAATTAATGTAATTAGAGGCCTAGCATTATGGTAAGTACGCTCTAGATTGCTGGTGAGCCCTAGTCATTTTATCCTGGCTTAATATATCGGGACATGTGACTAATTTTTTTAAAAGTGTTTTTCTCCATTTTTACTGTGATTTGGACGTAATTATTTTTTAATTTGATCTTACTCTCGAAAATAAGCCTAGGAGTATGAAGTCATCTCTGTTTTTGTCCAAAAATTCTCGGGTTATACACGGAATTTAACGGTATGTTTTATCGTATATTCAGTGAAATCATTATTAATTGTGATGCTAAAGTGGAAACCTTGAGAGGTAAGTTCTTCAAATTGATTAAATAAAATAGACTACGGGGTTTTCATCATGAAAAATATATAATATTCAACAGATCTGGAGCAACCAAATATACATTGGGTCTAGATCTACATAACGATTTTACTGCAAATCTAAATTTATCAATTTCTCACACGTATTGTATCAAGCACACACAAACAAAACTTACACCAATATGTGCAGAATTCAATTATTTATTTACATGTGCAAATATTATTTAAATATCACTAAAAACAAAAAAGTTATCACAATTTCAAAACAGCCACCAACAATTACGTAACATTTCCAAAAACTCCTTCCAGTGCCAGGAAAGAAATTACGTAATTGTAAACATAGAGTTCTAAAGGTTAATATACAGGCATCCTTCTAAGACAAGAGCATCACATATTGCTAACATACTGCTCACACAGCAACATGCAGACATTCTGCTGAGAACAAATTATTAAGAAAAAAGTGGAAATATATGAAAAATCATTCAAAACTGTGCGAGATTCACTTACCAAAATCAAGATCCATGTTCTGTAAAGCTGCTTTTCCTACTTCTTTCCACACATCGTCTGATTTTAAAATATAACAGTAGACCCAAGCATCCTTAAACCTGAGAAGATTTAGAGACAATAACATGTATGCAAGAGTACCCTTAAACCTGAGAGTATTTGGAGACAATAGCATGTAAGCAAGAGAACCCTTAAACTTGAGAGTATTTGGAGACAGTAGCATGTAAGCAAGAGTACCCTTAAACATTTATTTTAAGTGTAACCATAACTCTTATGGCTATAATAGTCCCTGAAGATTTAAGGCAATTATCACTTGAAATATTACAAAGAACAACAATAATAACAACAATAGTAGTAATAAAAGTGTATCCTGTACAGAAAATTGATATTCAACTTTTGTTGAATTTTGAGTGGCAACTAAAACATCCAATTGCATTGCTAGTGTGATGTGAATGGTCTGCTCTAAAACCACCAACTAATTTAACAGGATGAGTTTGTAAGGTGAGCTTGCCAATAATTCTGCTACTGAGCTAGTGCTCAATGAATATATATTTAGTGTTACATAATCTATGAATAAAAGCTGTTACACAATCTATGACTGAAAATTGTTACATAATCCATGACTGAATATACTTATTGTGACTCAATCTATTACTGAATATTCTTGCATAATCCATGACTGAATATAGTTATTGTTACATAATCATTGGCTGAAAATAGTTAGCTACCCAGTCTATGACTGAATATTGTTACATAATTTATGACTGAATATACTTATTGTGACTCAATCTATTACTGAATATTCTTGCATAATCCATGACTGAATATAGTTATTGTGACTCAATCTATTACTGAATATTCTTGCATAATCCATGACTGAATATAGTTATTGTTACATAATCATTGGCTGAAAATAGTTAGCTACCCAGTCTATGACTGAATATTGTTACATAATTTATGACTGAATATACTTATTGTTACTCATTCCATGAATGAATATTAGTACACAATATATGACTGAATATAATCATTGCTATCTTATATATGACTGAATATTATGACACAATATATAGCTGAATATTCTTACCCAATCTATGGCTGAATATTGTTACATAATCTATGATTGAATATAATTATTTTTACCCAATCCATTACTGCATATAGTTATTGTTGCATAATGTATCACTGAATACTGTTACCAAATCTATGACTGAATATTATAACATAATCTATGAGTGGATATTAGTACATAATCTATGACACTGAATATATATTAATTGTTACTCAATTTATAACTGATGACTCAATATTAATCTGATACTGAATAATCAGCATTAGTAATCTGTGTATGCTAATTTTATTATTATCTTACAGGGTTTATGACAGAATAATCTTCTTTGTTCTCATTGAATGTGCCTACACTCAATAATCATGTTACACAGTTTACCATTTCCTGTTTCAGTTAAAGGATTAATTTTGCCTCAATTTAAAGAAAACCACTAAAACAAACACAAATTGATGCTGGACATTTAATTGCAAAATATAATATTGTTCCACTATTTCTGAATGAATATTTGTTGAATTAAAAAAATGAAAACAATGATTAAATGATATAAAATAGAAATTACCTTCTGAGTTTCACACACTGATTGATGGCAGTCTTCAGCTGTTGAAGAAAGAATTGATCAATTCAAACATGAGTGATACAAGCATAAATAATACATGATAAATGACTAAAAATCAGCCCAAAGTATACTACAAAGGGTCACCGGTTATATTTGAAACTAAAAATGCCACTTTCGTGTTTAGTGGGCAATGTCTGTTATGTTACTACAAAGAAATACTTTTTAGATAGAACCTTTTACTGCTGATCATCATCATCAGGTGCCATGCCGGCTGGCGTAGGCGGTCATGGCTCTCCACATCTCTCTATCCACAGCATTATGTATCAAGATCGTTGTTGTTTCCTTGCCGTGCCAGGTTGTCAAACTGTCTAATATTTTCTCACATTGTCGCCCCCTGTCTCTGTTACCTTTAATTTTGCCTGTTGTGACTATGTTCTCTAAACCTGCCTGTCTCATGAAATAGCCAAAAAAAGAAGATTGCCTTTTTCTTATATTGTTGATTAAGGTCTGTTTCGCATTTTGACTCTTTCAACACCTCTACATTAGTTTTTCTGGCCGTCCATGGTATTTTCAGCATTCTTCTGTAGAACCACATCTCTGTTGCCTCTAATTTCCCACTTTCCAGTTTGTTTATTGTCCAAGACTCACATCCATATGTTAGTATAGGTGTTATATAGCACTGCAGAACTCTCTTTCTCACCTCTAGTGACAAGGTCATATTACACATTACTGCTGATAGCACATATTAATGTCATATCTCATAGGGTGCATACACAGATAAGTAGAGCAAATAGTGAGGCAGTGCCAAATGAAGAAACAAAAAACATTATAGGATGGCATGGATGCATCTCCGAAAGCTAAATAGCTGAGTTTTATGTGTTAGGTGCTTGACTGTGATAATGTGACTTTGTGTGACTATAAAGTTTACTTTGATAACTGTTTCACTGTGGGAATAATATTTCACAGTGAGACTAGTATTTAACTCTGAGAATAGTATTTGTGGGAATAGTGTTTCACTGTGAGAATAGTATTTCACTGTGAGAATAGTATTTCATTGTGAGAATAGTATTTCACTGTGAGAATAGTGTTTCACTGTGAGAATAGTATTTCATTGTGAGAATAGTATTTCACTGCATTCATTCTCAAATTCCCACTGTTTCTCTCTTGTAGCAGGACAATGATCCTACTAGATTTCCAGCAGAATGTTGTCCAAAAAAAGGAAATGCGTTGTGTCATTGTTTTATTTGCACAAATGGCCCAACACATCCATCTTTGGTGGAGCCTTCAGTTCTAAATTTAATATCAAACAACAATGTAGAGATGCTAAATCTCATCAGTTATTTGAAAATACTTTAAAATTCATATAAAAAATTGACAAATGATATCACATACATCATTGGGTGACATGTTTGCTGGATTATCATTGAAAACATGTGAATGTGTGGCTAGAAGCAATGTTGCCATCTTGCCGCTTGGAGTTTGAAGAGTGACCTCTCCATTGTAAAGCAGAACTGGCAACTGTCCATATGGTAGCCTGGAAACACCCACAAAGACTACATGACTGCCTGTTTGGAATTTAAATTAGAATATCATTCAAAGTATGTCAACAAAATCAACAATTCAAGGTAAGCCAACAAAATCAACAATTCAAGGTAAGCCAACAAAATCAACAATTCAAGGTAAGCCAACAAAATCAACAATTCAAGGTAAGCCAACAAAATCAACAATTCAAGGTAAGCCAACAAAATCAACAATTCAAGGTAAGCCAACAAAATCAACAATTCAAGGTAAGCCAACAAAATCAACAATTCAAGGTAAGCCAACAAAATCAACAATTCAAGGTAAGCCAACAAAATCAACAATTCAAGTTAAGCCAACAAAATCAACAATTCAAGGTAAGCCAACAAAATCAACAATAAAGTGAAACATAATTGACAGATAAGACATAAGAAGAGACTGAAAGTAAAAGAAAGGCAGTTTTAGACTTGGGGGTGGGGGGGCCTCTACCTACCCCTACCAGAAGCACCCACAGTTGATGGATGGTGGAAAATCCTCTATGAAGCTCAGCTGTGAATAAGTCTCTGGGCAAATAAGCAGTCGCTGACCAAACTGGCGTTGCTGACTACGAGGACAGGACGGGATATTGGGCAGCGCTGATATCCCCACTGAAATACCCCATGTGTCCAGTGGCTAGCAGCATCAAATGAGTATGAGCCACTATCAGACATCTCCAAGACAGGAAGTACAAGACAATATAGCATGTCCCCAAGCTGGAACTTCAAAAAAGCAAACTGGACCCTCTTCAGTGAAGAAACAGACCAGCTCTGCCAGAATATCACCCTCATTAACAACATAAACCATAACATCTCACAAATAAACAGTGATACTCCAATTCGCACGGAAGGCAATCCCAAGGGGCAGACGAAGAGAATACAAGTCTTATTGGAGTGAGACCCTTGAAAAATTGCCTAACGAGTATAATGAAGCATGGCATACAATAGAGCAAAACCCTACAGTAGAAAAGACAAAGAAACACAATGAAATCAAACACACGTTCAATGAGCAGAAAAAAACAGAGATTCAAAAGAGCTGGCATGAAAAGACCAGCAGCCTAAACATGACAAAAGACACAAGCAAACTGTGGAACCTTACAAGAACTCTAAATGAAGAAACAAAGAATTCACACTACAAGACTGTAAACAAAGAAGCAGGGAAATTTCACACAGGAAAAATGGAAGCAAACATTGTAGCTGACTTCTACAAGGAAGAAAGCACAACACTCTCTCATACACATATCAAAGAAGTCAAAAAAGAAATTAAAAGAAAACTGAAGAATCAAAATCCAGAGCCCTGCATGAAGACACCCTTCACCATCGCAGAACTAAATGGTGCCATAGGAAAACTAAAAACCAAAAAGGCCCCAGCAAAGAATGACAGAACCAATGACATGATCAGGAACCTAGGGCCAATCAGCAGAAACAAGCTCCTTACCATCTTCAAGCAATCATGGAGAAATGGTAAAATTATGATGAAACTCCAATTTTATGGCATGAAGCTGTCATCATCCCAATCAGTAAAAAAAAAAAATACCAACAAGTCAAGATACCAACCAGTCCGCCTCTTGAGTTGCATAGGAAAAGCAATGGAGTGAATGGTCAAATTAGATTAATAAAATACCTAGAGGAAAACCAAAAGCTCATCAAGACACAGCCTATAGGAAAAATCAAAGCACTGAAGACCAGCTCATATACCTAGCATAGAAAATCAAAAATGCTTTTTAAAAGTAGGAAAAAGTGCTGGTAAAAGTATATGAGATTGCTTAAACATGTCTCTAGCTGTGGCTGGTCAACTTGTCCAGAATTGCAGAGTGCTCAGAGAATTCATAAGGAAGACAACGTTCTGGAAAGAATATGTAACATGAGAAGAAATTCACCTCAGTTTACCCAATACTTTCTTGATTCTTGATTAGAAAACTGGCCTCACACCACATGGGGCATTCCCATAAGTGCTTCGCCCTCTGTTCCAGCAGCCATTCGACTCGATGGTATTTCGAGTCCAATGCCGCCGAAACAGATGTCGACATCAGGGCACAACTCTGACCCTTACGACAGTTTTCTTTGTTGTTCCGCCCACCCATGCCGTGCCCGTAACTAGTTCAAGCACAACGTCGGCATGTTGGAACAACATAGTACCTGTTATCGAAAGTTACGACTACGGGATTGTATAGATGACGTGCCATGAAGCTTCTATAAGAAGATAACCTCAATATAAAGGCATGTCATCTACTAAGGTTTTCTGTTGCATGGTTGGTTTATCTAGTGAGCCATTGGTGTGAGACCCACAGACACAACCGCATGCGCACCCAATACTTCACATCACATCATGCACTCAGGAATGAAGATTGCAATAATTATAAAATGACGAGGGAAAATTGGTGACAACATACAGTTGGATGAATAATAAATTTGTATACCTCAAATAATTAAAGGGGACATAACTTATTCTTACCATGAACTGAGTCTGGACAGTAGACATATGTGTACATCTTCTCCATGTCGTAAGACAGCAACACATTCTGGTGATGGCGAAAAAAATCATTCAGTCCAGAAATTAAGTGTACTTTAAGTGTGCGTCAGATCTCCCTTTTCATGAAATATATGGTAGTCTTGAAACATTGCTAGGGGCAGGGGGATGGGGTGGGGAATTCTGGCTTTGGGCCTGTCTTTTAGATAAGTCCATGATTCTAAAACAAAACTCCCCCCCCCCCTTTACAGGTCTAACAAGCTTATCATTTTCAATAGAATGAGGCAGCCAACCTCACAACAAACCTTCCTTAGTTCTTTCTTACAACATTTATGGCATGTTATAGTATTAATATTAGATCCTATTTCTTCTTCTTCTTCTTCTCGCTCAGAGTTTGACATGTCTACACAGCAAGTCCTGTTAGATCCTATTTCAAACCCCATTAACCTGCAAGTAGTAATATTATTTCCTACTTCTGCTCAGCATCAGAAAATATTCTTAGCCAAAGTTTTTTTATGATAATTTTTTCTAAAGTAAAACTGAAATTTAAATACCTTATCTGGCAGCCAGTTTTCCCAAAGAATTCCTTGAGTCGTGGCAGAAAAATCACTAATGTCTATCACCTTATCATCAGCCTACACAAGACAAGACAAGTCATAAATATGATGTAACAATTCCAAAGTTCAGATGAATGCAATAAATCTCATTTTTTCTCTCACTTTTTGTAAACATGAAATTAACTTACAAAAAAGAAACCAATGTTTTTTTCTGTAAACATCTATTTTATCATTTCTTATCATAATATATTTAATTTCTTATCATAATATATTTAATTTCTTATCATAATATATATAAAATTGGTAGATATTGTATATCATTGAAACAAAAATGGTTACAGAAAATAATAGTCCTTGTCTCAATTGATCCGTTCTTAGTGACTTGAGCACACAGGATGAAAGTCTTGACAAGATCACATCTTTTTTTTTTTTGGGGGGTGTGGTTGGTCAAGTACGGAAAACCTATTTACTTGCAATGCAATTCAGTGTGGCTAGAACAGACCTGGTTCAATTCCCATCAGCGTTAAGATATTTTTTCATTTATCCTCATGCTTGCTATTTGAATTTACAGCACACAAAAAACATTTTAGTAAATTGCTTCCCATCGAGGCCAACTTCTTGAAATAGAGATGGGGCTTAGTCAAGCCAACAAAGGCTGGAAAGATTGACCCCAAAACTTGAGCAGGACCACAGTCACACAGTGGCTTTTGAGTCACTTTAACCTATGGGAAGCCAGTTCCACACAAAATCTCCTTAGTTGCCTCTACCAACATGAATGACAGTCACAGTGCTGATATTATTTGCTCCACTTTGTGATCCTCACAACAAATGGATTTTCCTGTTAGTTAATCAGCATTGATCTAATCATTACACCACGAATTATTAAGAAATAATAAACTAACAAAAAGAACTTCAGTTACTGCATTATTTCCTGTTGAGGAGCACAATACAAACATGCAGATAAATACAGACAAAAAACAGAAGTAATGCCTATAAGCAAAGAACTTAATACAATTAACATCAAGATAAATGATCAAGTACTGAAACAAGTGAAGGAATTTAAATATCTCGGGAGAATTTTTACAGACGATTGAAGAATGGACTCAGAGCTCAAGACAAGAATTCACAAAGCCAATTATGAACTTACATGAATTTTGAAGCACAAATTTATCCCGATGGAAACCAAAAGACAAATCATAAATTCATTCTTCATATCAACATTGCTATCTATCCATCTTGTTCTAGGTCTTCCTCTGGCCCTTATCCAGATCATTTGTTCTTGTTGATAGCTGGTTATGGTTCATTCTCATAAGGTGTCCAAACCATTTTATTTATTGAAATAGCATCTATGGTAAAATATATTGAAAAACAAAGACGTAAATGGTTTGGCCACTTAATAATAATGAACCCTTATTGGCCAGTTTCAAGAGCATACAACATGAAAATGGAAACAGCAAGATACAGAGGAAGACAAAGAAGAAGATGTATTGAAGGATTTTAAAAATTCTGAGATGTCACAATATTACTGCATATCAAGTGACTAAACGTGCCATCGCCCGAAAACTGATCGTTATTCACTTCTGTGACACCTTAAAGCAAAAGCAAAGACAATAGGTAGAAGAGTGTAAGGAGGTTTTTTTATATGAAAGGGAGGTAAATGTAGCTTTGTCTTGACAGTCGCAAAATCATGGCTGGATAATATCAAGGACTAGACAGGGTATGAAGTTTTAAAATTCAGGATGGTAGAGGTTAGAGATGGTTGGAGAGCTCTCTGCACCAAATGTCTCAATGTGAACCCCTATGACCCTGATGGATTATGGGTTTTATTACAATTATTATTATATGAAAAGGATGCTTTATTTGACATTCAAAAGATAAAAATAAAATTCTAGGTTGATGGCTAAATTCTGACCAGGATATGTGATATATTTGACATTCAAAAGATAAAAATCAAGTTCTAGGTTGATGGCTAAATTCTGACCAGGATATGTGATATATTTGACATTCAAAAGATAAAAATCAAGTTCTAGGTTAATGGCTAAATTCTGACCAGGATATGTGATATATTTGACATTTGAAAGATAAAAATCAAGTTCTAGGTTGATGGCTAAATTCTGACCAGGATATGTGATATATTTGACATTTGAAAGATAAAAATCAAGTTCTAGGTTGATGGCTAAATTCTGACCAGGATATGTGATATATTTGACATTTGAAAGATAAAAATCAAGTTCTAGGTTGATGGCTAAATTCTGACCAGGATATGTGATATATTTGACATTTGAAAGATAAAAATCAAGTTCTAGGTTGATGGCTAAATTCTGACCAGGATATGTGATATATTTGACATTTGAAAGATAAAAATCAAGTTCTAGGTTGATGGCTAAATTCTGACCAGGATATGTGATATATTTGACATTTGAAAGATAAAAATCAAGTTCTAGGTTGATGGCTAAATTCTGACCAGGATATGCTACAAATCTGGAAATCTGGGTCTGGATTTCTAGTTCAGGGTGCAAAGAATGGGACCACTGTCTCCTTTCCAGGCATGTTGTAGGTGTTGACTAAGTAAAATTAGTGGATAGGTTGACAAGCTGTGGAAAATACCATCCCTGTACTGCATGTTCAATCTATTACTTTTGTCAACTGTCAAATGATTCCCATGAATGATGAACAGATATAGGCCAGTGAGCATTGCACCTTTGTCTTTTTGTGACAGACTCCTAGACGGAAGGGAAAGATAGTTATGTCAGCATTATAGATGGGTCAATGGATCTGACAGAAGAATGACAAACTGTTTACCCAGAGGTGTATGCTACGTTCATGACAGAGCCTGATGATCCATTGGTTTACCCATTGGTGTATGCTATGTTCATGACAGAGTGTGATGCTTCAGAGGGAATGCCTCCCTTCAGGAGATTAACATGCACCCCTTTTACCCAACATAACCATGCCTTTGTGACAGAGAATCGTATATAAGTTCAGGTGTCATTTTGGTTACTCACTGACAATGACTTGTGTTTTTGTCAGAAAGGCTATGGGCTGTGAAGAGGTACATGCTCACAGCTAAAGGATTACCTTATTATCATCCAACAATCATTTCAACCTGAGACCTCATGGTTCTGAGACCTGTGTTCTAGTCATTCGGCCACATGCTCAACCACAGCAATCTCAATAAGAAGATAAAATTGAATAGAACTAATTGTCTGGCTTTGTGGTATAGTTTGTCTGTAATGGCCAAGGTGCCAGGTTCAAATCCCACCAGAGGCAATTTTGCATCCAGACCATTCAGAAAGCAATGGCAAACTGAATGTATTTATATTGCCTAGTAAATCACTACAGCCACAAAATTCTAGGTTGATGGCTACATCCTGAATAGGATATGCTACCAATTTTTAAAATATAATCTAATGATTAACAAAGAAATATTCAATAGAATCTAATGATCAACAAAGAAATATTAAATATTCTATAGCCTCCCACACAATGAATGAAACAAGTGAATTCTTACCGAACTGTAAATATGTGCTTCACTTTTGTCATCTATAAATGCAACGTGTGCCCCAGTTGAGTCTGGGAATATCTTACGGATACCTACACTGTGACGATGCTCCACCACAAAACTCCAGTCTTCAATGAAGAAATAGTGGATGCCTCCAAGCTTTAGAAAATAAGGTTCAAGATGTGTCAGTTAATTTCAGGTTTAGTTAGTTTCTTCATTAGCTACTTCGTTATCTAGGTATTTGATTATTAGCTAATTATTTTCTTCATTAATTTAGTAGCTAGTTATTTGATTATTAGCTAGTTTATTATCAGAAGCACATGCTGATGGTTCCCTGTAGACAACTGATCATACCCACTAACTCTTCCCATCAAAATGGTGAAGAATAATTTCTGCTTGCAGATAAGCCAAGTTTCGGAGAAATTTTGGGTGCCACAGAGTAAAATTTCTGCCCATAGAAATACTACACTTAAGCTTTTGAAAAGAAGTGCAACAGACATTTGTTAAGAATTAGCTATAAAGAACAAGACAAAAATATGTTTCTTGCAGCAAATAAACAAACTTGAAGATTATCAAGAACCACTTTTTGCAGTGGTGAAATTGCGCAAACGTGTTTGGTTTGGACATATAACGAGACATGATTATCTTCAAAAATGATTTTGCAAGGGTGTAAGGAGAAGAAGGGAGTAAACAAAATCATAGATAAGATGTTGTGTTAGGGGTATTACCTCCTTTCACAACACACCTAGCAGGTAACAGTATCGATATACTTTTAAAACACACCTAGCAGGTAACAGCATTGACATTTTTTGCTCATTTTTCGGGTCCCAGCAACAGATGTATTTTTGTTGTTCTTCCTCCGCATTCATTCTAAAACACCACCTGATCTCTCTTGTAGCAGTACAATGGTCCTACTAGATTTCCAGCAGGATGTAGTTCAGAGAATGGAAATGCACGGTCACAATTTATGGCGCCAATGGCCTGGCACATCTATATTTGGTGGCAGATGTATTCACATTAGAAGATGTATTATACAAGTTAAATACAAATATGATCACAAACGAATACTTACGAAGACATGTTTGTTGTTGTTCGTTTGAGAACCCCAGGAATTGTGAGCGATTAGCTTACTGTCTATGTGCAGTGGGGTGGATTTTCTCAGCTTTCTTTCATACCCAGGAGATTCAGCTTTTGGCTTAGTGCAATGCCTATTGAAGGAGTCTTCTACTCAGAGGGGGGTCTATAATTTTATAGATGACATGCTACAAAGCTTCCATAGAGAGTATCAATATAAAGGCATGTCATCTACTAAGGTTTTCTGTTGCATGGGTGGTTTGTCTAGTGGGCCATTGGTGAGACCCACAGATGCAACTACATGCGTACCAAGAGATAAAATACAAGTGACGAGAGACAGCCTGAAACAGGTAATGCAAAGACTGGAGGAACACAGAGAAAAAAAATCAAGATAAACAGAAACAGGTATATTTGATACCAATATTTAGTTTGCCTTTGTCTTTCATGAAGGCTATTTAGTCAAAACATCGTTAGTATGTCTTTGCTAGTATGTTTTCTCTATAAATATTAGTAACACATAAACCTATTTCCATATATCTTGTAGGAGACTTACCGATGTACCATAAATAAGAAATTCTGCTGTCATGAAATGACATGTGATCTTGCAATTTTTGTGATCAGAATCGGGAAATAGCCTCGACTCCCTTTCATCGCTTGTTTCTGCTCTTTCTCCCTCAATCTGAGAGAGGTCATGAAAAAAATAATCTCAGCAAAATATTTCCACATGACCCTTGACCTCAGAATAATCAGAAATCATTATAACAATCATCATATTTTCACTCACATAAATTGATCAGAAATAATTATGAGAACCATCATATGGTCACTCATATAAATTGATCACAAATCATTATGATCAGCAACCAACCACCAAACCATTCAACTAACCAACTATTCAACTAACCAACCACTCAACCAACCAACTACACAACCAACCAACCAACCAACCACTCAACCAACCAACTACCCAACCAAACAACCACTCAACCAACACTACCAAACCAACCAACTACCCAACCAAACAACCACATAACCAACTACCCAACCAAACAACCACTCAGTCAACACTACCCAACCAATCAACCAACCAAACAACCACTCAATCAACCAACCAACTACACAACCAACAACCACACAACCAACTACCCAACCAAACAACTACTCAATCAACACTACCCAACCAATCAACCAACCATCAACCAACTACACAACCAATCAACCACTCAACGAACTGCCCAACCAAACAACCACTCAACCAACTACCCAACCAAACAACCAACTACTCAACCAACCAACCACTCAACCAACCAACCAATCAACTAACTACCCAACCAAACAACCACTCAACCAACACTTCCCAACCAATCAACCAACCAACTACCCAACCAAACAACCACTCAACCAACACTTCCCAACCAAACAACCACTCAGTCAACACTACCCAACCAATCAACCAACCAAACAACCACTCAATCAACCAACCAACTACACAACCAACAACCACACAACCAACTACCCAACCAAACAACTACTCAATCAACACTACCCAACCAATCAACCAACCATCAACCAACTACACAACCAATCAACCACTCAACGAACTGCCCAACCAAACAACCACTCAACCAACTACCCAACCAAACAACCAACTACTCAACCAACCAACCACTCAACCAACCAACCAATCAACTAACTACCCAACCAAACAACCACTCAACCAACACTTCCCAACCAATCAACCAACCAACTACCCAACCAAACAACCACTCAACCAACACTTCCCAACCAATCAACCACTCAACCAACCAACTACCCAACGAATCAACCAACCAACTACCCAACCAATCAACCACTCAACCAACCAACTACCCAACCAATCAACCACTCAACCAACCAACTTCCCAACCAATCAACAAACCAACTACCCAACCAATCAACCACTCAACCAACCAACTACCCAACCAATCAACCACTCAACCAACCAACTACACAACCAATCAACCACTCAACAAACCAACTACACAACCAAACAACCACTCAACCAACCAACTACCCAACCAAACAACGAACCAAAAAAATTTGTAAAGATGATCTTATTCATTATAAATATATTATGAAAAATGATTACAGAGTGCAGCTGAACTTTCCCATCAAAATAGACAGCAGCATAATCAGAATTGAGACTCAAGGATTGGATAGTTCCCAGATACTCTCTGCTCTCCTTCATCAACTCAGGACCTGGAAAATTTGTTCAATAATTTATAAAGAATATATTAGGAACAATGTTAAACTGAAGCAATTGCTACTGACAATTTTCTTTTATGCTGAACATCATCAAACACATAATTCTTCATGGTCATAGAGGTGGCACTCTGGAAACATCGACACATAAATTCTGCCATGTTTCCTGATCTCAATTCCTTGTTTAAGTGTGGAAAATCTCAATTCTGTCCAATCTTTAATATTATCAATCCATACTTGTATCTTACCACCCCTACTTCTTCCACCCTCAACTGTTCCCTGTAAGATAATTTTAGAAAGGGAATCAACCGTTCCCTGCAAGATAGTTTTAGAAAGGGAATATGTCCCATCATGTGAGCAAACCACACATTTGCAATGTTTCACCACTTTCCAGATGGTCTTGTTGGCTTGCAAGAGTATTTGTTTTGCTTCTCATGTGAACATATATGTTGGTGTTATGTTCTGTACAATGGATATGCAATATTCCTATGTAACATTTGTTTTCAAAAGCATGTATTCTCCTAAATATTTCTGATGTAACTATCCAACTCTGACATCCACACAAAAGAATAGGTATTAGAGATTTATATAGGTTTATTTTCACTGCTGTACTTATTCCGCTCTTCCATATTGCATTGAATCTGGACATAGCAGCCCATTCTATTTCAAGTCTAATCTTTAAAAATCTTTTTTTAGGCTGAATATACTTTCAGTGAAGATGTATACTCTGTATATAAAATTCTGGGTACTTTACAGGGAGAGATGCCTACATTTTTAGTGAAACAAAAAATAAAAATATAATATTAAAAAGTTGGAATATAAAAACAAAATAGAGGCAAATAAGCAGTGTCAACATAAATATTGATAAAGATGCAATATGTATTCCGCAGATGCTAGAACTTCTATTGCATACATGATCTGTGCAATATCCATTGTTAGCCCCCCCCCCCCCTGTTTCCTATTGGATGTTACTTTTCATTTTGTTTCATCTATTCATCTCCATGAGTCTGTACCAAACGTATTTGTAGCTGGCATGCTCACTAAACTGACATCTCCGGAAATTTTTTTACTTTTTTGGCAACAATGTTTGCTAGTGACGTGATTTCGGTGACTAACAAAAGCAAACATCACATAAAAAAGTTTGAATGAAACTGCGCATAATATTAACAAGTTGGAATATAGGGACCTTTTCCCATAATTAACCAATTTCTGCATGTGAAAGTTCGAATCCCACAGCAGACAATTGTGCATCTTGACTTTTCAGAAAGCAATGGCAAACTACTGAATGTTTTATATTGCCTAGAAAATCCCTTCAGCCAAAAAATGCTGGGTTGACAGCTACATTCAGAATAAGATATTCTACCAATTTTTATTTAATGCAGAGCGTTTCCCAATTGGCCTATCTGACTAATCTTAATTGAGCAGTAAACTTTGAGCATGTAATACTTGAGGCTTATAGTGAGGCTTGTCAATATAGTGAGGCTTTTCTCTAGTGTAAACCCCACAATAAGTCCATTGTTTCCTTATTATTATTGTAGAAACACATTGCTGTTTGGTGTCTTTTCTTACTTGATAAGAACAGAATTACAGAACAATACTAACATCTCTAGAACAACAACTGACCAGATTCTCCTAACAAATAAAACCAAGCTCTGTTATTCATCCCAACACCAACATGAAAAGGGCCAATCCCTAGAAAGGATGGTTCTACTTCCACATGAACTGTTACAGGTTCATCCTGTAATTGAGATCAGAGATACAGTAAAAGTTGTTAGAACTCACAATATGTTGTAAAATATAAATAAATCAATCAAATAATTAATTCATCAATCAATCCATCCATCAATCAATAATGAACAAACCAATCAATCCATCCAACACACCATTCATCAATCAATCAATCAATAAAACAACCAATCCATCAATAAATCAATCAAGCCTCTTGGATTTTTTAGAGATTATGTCACGTGCATATTCTCTCTAGTCTACCTTATCCTTAGAGGTCTGCTGCAGAGTCTGATAAAAGGTAATAACTACTGTAAAACTGTAATCTGACTGTAAAAACTTGGAAAAGTGCAATGAAATTTTGCTGCTCACTGGTAAGTTGTTCTTTGATCACAAACAATGATGAACATTTTTTTCATTCACTTTTGAAATTCGGTTATGAGTATGTCCTTGACTATGAGTTTGTAGATGTAAGCCATAGTAAGCTTTATTCAGGTCCAAAATGTCCTTGGAAAATTTTGTCCAAAATGTCAGACAATGTTGATAGTTTTTGGTCTACCTGTGACTCTAACTACTCTCTTCTGTTTAGCTGCTGCAATTCTCCTCTTTTCACAGAATGATGTGCCTTTTTTTTACTGTAGAGTGCCATGAAGATATTTTGTGCAAGTTCTTCCCATGTATCTTGGTCTAGTTCACAGGATTTCAGTGAGATCTTTAACCTTACAGGCTCTATAGGCCCCTGTTGCCACCAACGCCATTAACTAGCACTGATAGGCGTCTCCATTCACTCCCGCTGTTATGCCCCGATTCATCAGTAAGGAATTACAGGAAGTTAAGCTCATATGACGTAGAATTCCCACCACACGAAGCTAGGAATATGTCACAATGTAAAGGTCAAATTCCTTTACACATTAGACTTGTAAGAAGGGAGAAAGCCAGCTGATTTTGCCAACAAATTTCTGGAACAACTGTGTCCATTTTTTATGCCAAATTTTACTATCAAATGTAGTACTGCTTGGCATGGTAAGTGATCGTCATGGAAAGTAATATCTGCATGTTTTAGTTGTTGTTTTTATGTTTTAGTTGTTGTTTTTGTGTTTTAGTTGTTGTTTTTATGTTTTAGTTGTTGTTTTTGTGTTTTAGTTGTTTTTATGTTTTAGTTGTTGTTTTTGTGTTTTAGTTGTTGTTTTTGTGTTTTAGTTGTTGTTTTTATGTTTTAGTTGTTGTTTTTGTGTTTTAGTTGTTGTTTTTGTGTTTTAGTTGTTGTTTTTGTGTTTTAGTTGTTGTTTTTATGTTTTAGTTGTTGTTTTTGTGTTTTAGTTGTTGTTATATTATAAGAATGTTTGTTTATTCATTGAAAAATACAAAAACAATATATATATATCAGGGGTGCCACATATCGGCATGGAATATTATTATGTTGTATGTAGTTCTAGGCCTAGTGTTGGACATACGGATATTCTATGTGATTTATTCACATTTTATTAGTTTGTTCAGTTCATTTTATATTAGCTTGGATATGAAACAACATATATGTATAACAGGAATAGGTATTTAGGAGAATTTTATCAATGTTGCCACTCATTGCTCAAATATTAGGGTCTTCAAAAAATTATATTTGCGATTTTTAAAATGGCGTTTTGAGATTCTTCCCCCAATTTTCCACTTCACAACTTGCTCACAAATTGTCATACCACACATACAATAACAACAAAAATATGTTGTTAGGTCATTATTAGATTATAAATTATGTATACTTATATTATTAAATCACTAGATCATTAGATTATTAGATCATTAGATTATTAGATCATCAGATCATTATATTATCAGACCAGTAGAAGAAAGTTGTTAGGAATCCTTTACTAAAATCTAAAACATGTCACAATTACCTGTGCAACGCTATCTTCTATGGTGACCTCCAACAACGATGTCAAGTAGGCAATCCGTGTCTGGTATGTGGAAGACAGCATTGGCAGACGGACTAAATACACATGCAGACTTCCCTTAGGAGTTGAAACAGCAAGCAGCTGGCCATCATCACTCCATGAAATTCTGTCAAGTCCATGCTCCTCCTCTAGTGTTATTATTGCATACATCTCTTTCAGATCTGATAAGTCATGAATCTTTATACTGCAGATAAAATTGCAATTTTTCTTTGGATATTATCGCGAGTGGGATTTTTGTGTGATGATGCATATAGATTGAATATTGTATAAATGTGAATATCGTCTTCTTCGTTCGTTCTCAAACTCCTCCAGATAGCAGGAAGTAGTCTAGAGAATGGAATGCGCTGTGTCATAGTTTACAGCAATGCTGCGATATCTGCACCTTTCAGCCTGACACATGCCACTTTAGCATGGATTTGGGTCATATTCCTATATGAAATAGGACAGCCAACTCCATCCCATAACCTCCTTAGTCTCCTCTTATGACTTGGAAGTTAAACAGTGTTGCTATTCTTTACTTCCCTCTCTGGCCCCAACAATTAAATATTAAATATTTTATAACTATGAAAGTTATCCTGACTATACTATATCAAAAAATGCTGCAAAGGTAAAGGTAGGTCCCATGGCAGCAACCAGCTTTGATGTGTTTACCTTCCCTAACTCATGTGTAAGGTACCAATTTACAGCTTGGTCAACTGGAGGAGCAGTCATGTCAGGCGAGAATTCACAACTCAGATTTTTTTCTGTCCAAGGGTGGTTTTGAGCCTGCCACATTGTAAACTAGTAATAGTAAGCAAGCTCACTACCAACTAGGCTACCGCTGTCCAAATTATTGTGAGCAACAGAAAAATAGGAAATGTAGAAATTCTAGTAGATGAAATAAAAGTAACAATATGAACATTGAAAGGAAGGAAATCACCTGATATGAGAGATAACATCCCAGTGGAACTCTTGAAGAATGGAAAAAAGAATTTGGTTATTATTATGACTAATTGCCAAAAAATCTGAAGTACAAAACAGTGGTCCTTACTGGCAGATTTTACAACAAACTCTACCTAAACAAATAATCCTGCTAAATTAAACAGTCCAAAAGAAGAAAAAAGGTCCAAAAATTAAATATAGTTATATATTCTTACCAATTATCTCCACAGGATGCAGCCTTGCCTAGTGAGGTAGAGATAGCAACACTTGTCAGAGAGTTCTTATGATTCCTTGCTTGAAAACATTCCTATACATAAATAGATAAAAATCATTATGCAACAAACAGGATTTGAACCAAGTCTGCTCAGATGGCACCCACTCGACTCGCATGTTTAGTCAACATGTTTTCTGTCTTCAATCACATCGCATCACTAAATAAGATGCGGTTTTAGTCAAGACATCCAACGTGTATATTCTTAAGCTACTATAAATACGGACTGGTCGGTTGACATACAGAAAACAACAACACACTTCAGAGTTATTACAAATGTACAACATTATTCAAATTGAGTAATGTCAACTTTACAATTTTAGTAAATACATTTTCTGTCTTTGACCACACCGCATAATCTGCTGCGGTATGATCAAAGACGGAAAATGTGTTGATCATTTGATGCAGTGTGGTTTAAGATGGAAATGTGTTGATCATTTGATGCAGTGTGGTTGAAGATGGAAAGTGTGTTGATCATTTGATGCAGTGTGGTTGAAGATGGAAAGTGTGTTGATCATTTGATGCAGTGTGGTTGAAGATGGAAATGTGTTGACTCAAGTTGCGAAATAAGTGGTTGCGATCTGAGAAAATCTGGTTCAAATCCTATATGCTGCATTCAAGGCAGTACTCTAGTCATGAAGATGGAACTGAAATATGCCAGCAGTGGCTGACACACTCATATGTGTTCTTCTTCTTCTTCTTCAGCATTAATTCTCAAACTTCCACTGGATCTCTCTTGTAGCTGGACCATGGTCCTACTAGATTTCCAGCAGGATGTAGTTCAGAGATTGGAAATGTGTTATATTGCCATTTATTTGCATCAATGGCCTGACACATCCATCTTCAGCGAAGCTGCATTATAATTTTGTTTTATTAATAAATCCTCACTTCTATATAACATTATTCATTTATACACAAATAGTGGTACACGACACTTGATGATGATGATGAGTGGTGCACATTCTCAGATATAGTATTTCATACTTAACTGATTCCAGCCGGGGAGACTTATACAAGTCAGTAAACCGTATGTCTTTTGGCCGGAAAGACTTCTATAAGTCATACTCCAATGACATTCATGTTGTTGTTTTTGATATTTATATCAACATAAGAATGTTTCCAATCGAAAGTGTAATATGTCCACATTACTTCTTGCAATATTTTTATGTGTATTGATATCAATTTTGTTAAGTTATTGATACGTTTTGATAATGGGGGTCTGTGACGTCATTTTTCCTTATATGTTTTATATATATTTTCCAATTTACTTATTTTCTTAAAATAATAACTATTTTATTTGCTTTGGTCTCATTTATTATGAATCCAATCTGGCAAATGCTTCTAGCATCGTGTTTGCACATTTACGCCATTTTGTAAGAAAAATTAGCCATATTTTCATTTGAGTTTTGTGTAAAGTTAAGTCTAGTGTTTTTGATAGATGTCGAAATTCTTTCTAAATAATAAATTTTTGATGCACTATGCATATATATTATACATTATTGTGTTCGTAATTGGATTATCTACAGAAATGATAATATTTATTTGTCATTTACATATTTTCTTTTCTGTCTAAAATAATTTTTATATATTAACATATTTTTTTTTTCAAAATGATCTTGTGATAATCACATTCTCTGTCCATTTCTGTTTCGAAATATATTACATTATAATGTAAATATATTTAGAAGTACTATTTCTTGTTTCCGTGATGCATGTGCACACACAAAATTCGAACAAAATTTAATTACGTTTAAACGCTAAAAATATTCCGGCCGGAATCAGTTAAAAGTAGTTCAATCCATCATAGATTTCTTAAAACCAGGACTAGATTTCATGCATCATTTCTAATGAAACAAAAATAAAACTAAATATTTTAAGAATCAAAAGTATATATTTGCAGGAAAGCAGAAATAATATAATCAAATGGTGCATTTCAAATAGTCCAATTTATAACAATTTGGTCCAGACCGATTAAATATGTATGTAATAAGAAAACTTGGTTCATGTTTGCTTAACACCCCATCTTTGTATAAAATTTGCTCTGATCTGAAAATTTGTGACATCACTGACTGCCAGCTCAGTTCTAGATACGAAATGGCTACCACAAGTTTTAACCGAGGCGAGAGTTATAACCAAGAGAAATAATCAATGACAAACCATAGAACGCAGATTTGCCTGCCCTTTGAAATTCATTTCATTTTGCTTTTAGAGAAAAAAGGTAGTGGCATTAAGCAAACATGAACCCAAAATTTCACTATATACAATGTAAACAATAAAGAAAAAACACAATTGGGGATTTTTTTTTAAATGTTGTTAAATAAGGAAATATGTTATAAAAGGATGCACAATAGAGGGATTCCACACAGCGTACAGAATTAGAAACTAAATTAGATCAATATTTTTATTTTAAAGAGAAGAATAAAATTTAGCAAAGAACAATAACAAGCAAATTTACTTAACAAATAATGATGAATTAATACACAAAGGCTAAATATCTTCCGTTAACACTTTACTGACCACATTCGGCGGTCATCAAATTTTCATTACATATCTTTGGAGACCAACTTCAATGATTGGAGAACCATTGTGATACTTCAGAAACATGGCAACTGGGGTGATAGTGTTACTAAAAATAGCTCATCTGGGATAGTACATTATTCCAAATTAGCGTCACCCATGAAATAAAGTTGATTGACATTCTTTATAATTATTCAACCATGAAGAGCCAAATTTCCGGAAGGTGAGATTTTGTGATATATGGAAAGTAAGGTAAAGATATGCCTAGCATTATAATGAGAAAGATTTCACTCTTAAAATTACCCTGGGTCTTTAAAATTCATTATAAAAATGCAAACATCCATTATGATATATAGTAAGTTTCAAAGCTCTCTCATATGAGGCCAATTTTATGCAGATATTTAGAGACAGCAATGTCGATATTAGAGTATTTACAAACACACTATGTAATGGATGATAAGAACACTCTGGATTCAGTAAAGTGTTAACAAGTAGCAATTTATTACCTGCCCGATCTCCTTTGGGTGGGTTGATATAACCACAAAATATCCCTGGGAAAATCCTATTAGAATGTATCCATCCCCAAACCTGAATATTTGGGAATAATTCTAGAAAATTATGACTGCAAATGATAATACTTTTAAAATTAGGCATTTTCTCTTCAAAACTATTCTTCTCCTCTTATAGAGCATGGGTGATTGCAGTAAAACTATAAATAAAGACCTTTCGATCAAAACAACAATTCTGTAAAATTCGTAAAATTAGTGCTTTTAATTTTTTTGTTTTCAATATTTATTGAATATACTCTTATAGAAAAAACTATACACAAGATTCTCTATTCTAACCAGCATGTTGCTATAACTTGTGCATTCTTAAACACTTCTCTTCATCCACTCTGACTAACAACTTTCACCAGATATTTTTTATCTCAAAATATTCTGATTGTCTGTGGCTGCGATGATAGAGAAGCAAGACAGTGATAAAAGATCAAGCTTCCATGGATAAAAGATCACGCTTCTATGGATAAAAGATCAAGCTTCCATGGCCGTGGTTAGCTTTAAGTGTGGTGCCCAGTTCTCTTATACGGCTGGATGATTATACTATCAAAATGTTTACGGACGTCCACCAATCAGTCTATCTATACGATGTGACCCATGTTTGCCTTGTGGCGTCAGGGGTGAAAGAGTTCTCTGGAGATGGCCTTCTTGTGTGCTGTTGGTCTTCTCCTGAGCAATCTTCATTTTCTATGAGCACTGATTACCAGTCAGTGGAAGTAGAAAACAAAACTGAATGCATTAGTTTCCAATGCCAATTCGGATATTTTAGGCCATTGACACAAATAAAACAGCAAAACAACACATTTTCCATTCTCTGGACTACATCCTGCTGGAAATATTGTTAGGATCATTGTTGTCCTGCTAAGAGATCTAACAGGAATTTTAGAAAGAAGACAAAAACAAAATATTGTTTTAAAATATTCTCATTCCTTGAGTCTCTCTATCTATCTATATGCTATGGCCCTTGAGGCATCAGGGGTAGAAGAGTTCTCTGAAGATGGCCTTCTTGTGTACTGTTTTTACGCTTGTTCCAGTGCCTTCTTTGATTTCTGTGTTCCATCTTTTACATGCTATGGCTTTATAGCAGTGATGTCTATGTGGCATGGCCATCTGTGGCATGCTGTCTGTTGGTATTCTGGAAGTATGTGAAAACCACCTGATATCTTGTCTTCTGATGTGTTTCAATACTGGTATTGTTTTGGTTATCTGTCTGATGTCATCGTTTCTAATTCTATCTCTTAATGACACTCTGAGTATTCTTCGTAGTCATGTCATTTCTGCTTTCACTATATTTCTTTTGTCTTGTGCTGTCTTTGTCCAGGTTAGCACAGTGATAGGATAATAGTCTTCTTTAATGTAAATTCCTTTGTATAATTATAGAATTCCTTGTGTGTTTTAGCGAAAAATATGTCTGGTTATGTTGTGCTGCTATTTTCTGAGAAAGCCTTTAACCAATTTTCTTTATTCTAATTAATCAGTGTCCACAACATACAGATGATTGTTAAACAACTTCCACATGTAAATAACCCTTATCAAACTCCAATTCACAGACCAGAGAATCTCTTGATGCAAGTATGTCCACTCTTTCATTACTAAAGAAACCAACATATTCAGGACATCAGAATCTTGATACACATCGTAAAAGTATATTCCATGGCAGCAACTTGCCGTCAGGGATGAAATTAACTCTTCATGTACTGTATTAAGCCACAGCAACTATTAGGTGGAGCGGCAAGTTCCCTTCCTTGCTGTCATTACCTCCCCCAACTCATTCGTCAGGTACCCATTTACAGCTGGGCCGACTGGATGAGCAGTCATGTCCAGCGAGAAATCACGACCTGTTTTATTTTGTTGTTGTCAGGACATGGTTTTGAACCTGGCACAATGTAACCCGGTGATAGCCAGCAAGGTCTCTATCAACTATATTACACACTCCTTGATACACACGATGGAAAAAGTTAAGCAGTAAATGGCAACCGCTCGTACAGACAATGACGATAACTCCCGCTGGATCTCACGTGTAGCAGGACCATCGTCCTACTAGATTTCCAGCAGGATGTAGTCCAGAGAATTGAAATGTGCTGTGCCGCTGTTTTATTTGAGTCAATGGCCCGACACATCTGTCTTCAGCAGATACTGAATATGAGATTGGAGAACCTACAGACATGTGTGCCATAGTGATGATCTGATGACTAACTAACTAATGTCACAATGCTAGATTTAATAAAGTCAGAACTTCGAATTCTGTGTGTTACCATGTGTGTTACCTATGATTAGCACAACTTCATTACCCATTTCTAAGTTTCGCCTGTCGTCGGATTTAAGTTTTTCTGCGGTTGTTACCTATTATCAATACAGAAAATGACAGTTTTTAATCTTTTGAAGTGTAGACTCACAATCGAATGTGATAACTTCTCTAGTAAACAGAGTCACAAAGAGCCACTGGACAATGAGAATAACAGCTTCAACTTCCATTTGCATAATAGAAATAGTTGCACAGCGTGTTGTAGCGCACTTGGTGAGGACCTCAATAACATGTAACATAATCATGCAAAAAGCCAACGTGCTAAATTTGAGGGCTGGGGTAACACAGATCAAATTTGGAGTCTTACCAATATTGATAAACAAATCATACTAGCAATGAGACATGGAGACAGATGATGTTTCGACCCGACAGTCTTCATCAGGACGAAACTTCTGCCTCACTTTTCTCCCTCTTCTTCTTATCATCATACCATACGTGTACTTCTATGTTAAATTTCTTGTTTGCTTGTTATCTTTCGTCAAGATGAAGGCTTTCTAGTCAAAACGTCATTGTGCATCTGTGTCTTGTTGTTAATGTTTATTTTTATAAATATTGGTTATGCTCATATTAATTTCTATTTTTCTCCACCCCAAAAAAACAAAGTTTCAAATTTCTCACCATGATATAAAGATCTTCTGGGAACACAATGACATCATTATTATTATTGTTATTAATCGCCCGTGTGTTGCCGGGGCCCGAAAGGGGAGCTAAGAATATCTACACTGTTTACCTTCCACGCATGTCGTAAAAGGCGACTAAGGAGGTTATGGGATGGAGTTGGCTGTCCCATCCCATATAGGGTTAGTGACCCAAAGCCATGCTGAAGTCGGATGTGTCAGACCGAAAGGCAATATCGTAAACTGTGACACAACGCATTCCGTTCTCCGGACTATATCCTGCTAATCTGCAGGAGTTTGAGAATGAACGCAGAAGAAGAAGATTGTTATTCATTCTTTTTAATTTCTAGGTCTGCTTTCCATTGCTCCAATCTCTGCATTTTCTGATGGAGAGATGGTTACAGCCTTAGAATACAACTGTTACAGACAAATTCTGCACATCTCTTACACAGAACATGAGACTGATGTGTTCGTAAGAAATAAAATAGAGATGTATACAGGTCCACAAGAACCATAGCTTTCCATAGTGAAACTGAAAACTTGCATCGTTTGGACATGTATGTCACATGATTTCTTATGAAAAATGTTACTACAGGGAATGGTCGAAAGTGGAAGAAGCAGTAGAGGACAAAGAAAATCATGAATAGACAGCATCAAGGACTGGGCAGGTTGGGATTTTTCCTCACTCATCAGCATTGCTAAAGATAAAAATCCCAAGAGGACTCTGTGTGGTGACGTATACAATTTGATACTCCTATAGCCCTTCCGGGCTATGATCTTATGAATGGATTTTATGACAAGACTAATTATATTAATAGTGTTAGCACATTCTCATTAATAAGACTACATCTTTCATTTTCATGGCTGTTGTAGTCTCACCTATAATCTTTTCCTGTGTCTCATTACTAGTATATCTGCTACTAGTTAACAATTTAACCTATTTCTATTTATATCTACCTTTGTTATGTGGTGCCCCAGCCTCCACATTTCCAGCATGTTGAGTTTATCTTGACACTAATAAGTTAACTCTTCTATAATCTTCTTGTCTGGTTGTAGCGGAGTAGTAGAAAGCATAGCTTGGGTGGCCAAGGTACCAGATTTAAACCATGCCACAGGCAACTGTGATATTAACTGTTTAGAAAGTAATGTTAACCAACTAAACATATTTATATTGCCTAGAAAATACAGCTAAAAAATGCTGCATAACATTGATCTCTGCGTCCTGAATAGGATATGCTACTAACTTACCGGTACTAGTTTGTTTTTGGAAGTTTATTTTCAGTCCATATATTGTTTTGTAAATAAACACTCCCATCTTATGGAAACTTTTTTGTATATCACTGTCTTCAAACTTGAACAAGTCCATGAAAAAGCGGTAATAATAATTGTAATAATTGATAAAAAACACAACTTGCCATTTATAAGCAACGATGGATCCATAATGTGTTTGAAAGGCAAGTTCTATTGGATTGTCTGGTTCATTGATGTTAAACAGGAACAGTGTCTTTTTGGCAACATTCACACTCACCTGTAACAAATACAGTATATTTTGGCTGTTAGTATATTATGTAAAACTAATATCACAATTAAACATAATTTTTAATTATTATAAAATTATCACAAAAGAACAGATCTTAAACATAAAAATACATGGAGAGTAACTACAACAAGTAGAACACTATCAATATCTTGGACACATAATTACAAATGATGGCAGATGTGAAACAGAAGTTAAAAGGAGAATAGGAATGGCTAAAAGTACCTTCAATGACATGAGGAAAATATTAAAATCTAAACAAATTACAAACAAGTTAAAAATGAGAATTATAAAATGGTTCATCTATTCTATATTAATGTATGGCTCAGAAACATGGACACTAAATAAATAATTAGGAGACAAAATTCATTTGGGCCTTAAATCCCTCCAATAAAATAAAATAAAAGCAGAAAACAAACTATAAGTGGTTGAAAAAATACTACACTTCCTAGTACAGTGGAATTCCTCTAGAGCACATTCTTTTATAACAAATTTTCCTTCATAAAACACTTTTCAAAATCCCCAATTATATTTCCTCTATACTGTTCATATGGTATATAGCAAATTTCTGTTATTACACACATATTTGTTGGTGCAAAGTTGTTATAATGGGATTCCACTGTATATATGCAAGAAGAGTAATAAACCCGTTCCTCCTCAGGGTTAGTAAACAACACTAGCATACGTCTACTACTGGAAAACATACTGTATTCTCTCCTACAGAACTTCGTTCATCTCCCTTCATCTCTGAGAACTCAATGTCAGAAGGTTCTGCTCTCAATTGTGTCTGCCTCAATGTGTCTCCATCGACATTGCTGATGCTTATTGTCTTGTCATCGCTGCCTAGAGCTAGCAGGTTCTGAGTACTCCATGCACCGCAAGTGATTTTTTTAGTATGTTTTCCAATTATGGAAATTTTTCTGGAAGTAAAATACAATTTTATTGAATTATCGAATAACTGTTTTTTAAATGCTAATTTTCAAATAATTTGTCTTTATTTACTTGTGGAGGAAGGATACTTTTTACCCATCTTATATAGGATCAAAGTGACCCAGAAGCTACGCTGAAGTCAGATGTGTCAAGCTGAAAAGCTCAGATATAGCAGCAAAACTGTAAACCATGACACAACCACACCATTTTCCAGATTACATCCTGCTAATCTGCAGGAGTTTGAGGATGAATACAGAATAAGAAAAAAAATGCCAGTCATGATTATGACAAATACTTGTTTTGGATATTTCATTACATGGATTTATAGTCTTACATAACTATCCCAGTTAGCATAGATTTACATAAGTGGTAATAGTAAATAAGTCATTGGTAATAGTGAATAAGTCATTGGTAATAGTGAATAAGTAATTATATGTTACAAAAATCTACCACTAGTAATAAAATGATGTTTAAATACAATTATAACAACATAAATAAGAATGGAATTGCTTGATGTTCAATCAAAGATCTTTGATTTGAATCGTTTTTATGATGATTAATTTTACTATAATTTTTTTTAATCACCATTTTTACTTCATTATAGTATTTATTGCTTTTTTTGTTTTGCTACTGCAGCACTCTCCAATTTGTCAAACATCCTCTGACAGTTTGGTTATTTATCTCTCTCTCTCTCTATGTGATGTGTTCTTAACAGAATATTGTCCTTACTGTCATTCTGTAAGCCCCACGGTTCTGTGCGAGCTGCCCAGCTTCTTCCAGTGTCATGTTCAGAAGGTCTTCGATGCCATGTGTCCAACATAGTCTTGGGCTTCCTCTTATTGTCTTTCCTGGAACTTTCCCCTACATAATTAATCTTTCCAAACCATTGTATCTTTTTACTTTTGGTCCTCATCACATTTACTAGTACTAGCATTGCTTTTGTTCTCTTTCCCAGTTATTTTGGATCTGTCCAACCTGGGGGACCCACCACCAGACCCCTGAAGCTTATTTGTGGTCATCATGAGTTTCTTAGCATGTGTACATCTCAGTAGTTTGTCATTGCTTTCTGAGCTGATTCTGGTCGTGTATTATTTACCATCCTTGGCCCAATACAGGACCTTTCCAACTCCCACCTTCGAAGCCATTGTCAAAAATATAATCTTTCACCTTCTCCACCAACAATTATGTGTACTGTAGAAGGAAGACATCCCCTTGCTGAGTAGTTTCATGTAGTTCAGCCGATTAGCCAAGGTTGTTGCCCGGAGAGGTAGCCTGCTGTACACAAGCAGACTTGCGGAGCCATACTCGAGCTAGATAGGAGTGGGAGAACCAAATAGGATCCTGGCCTTTCCAAGGGAAGGTTATTTATACCTGAAATAAAACTTGCATTTTTGTCCGAAAGACTATGGACTGTCAAGAGCTACCTGCTCACAGCTAAATGAAATATTTCATAATCATCATGTGCCAAGAGCGACCTGCTCAAAGTTAAAGGAAATATGTCATCATCAAAGTAATCTAAATTTCTCATAACATTTTAAAATAAATGTATGTATATTATCAACACATACCTGGAAGTCTGGTGATTGTATATTAGCAAATTTCCTTTGGAAGTTCCAACAGCAAGAAATGCTCCAGTCTTTGACCACAACAAGCATGATAAACCATCCCTGTGAGAAAATTGATTGTGGTGATGGCCATAACTTTTACTGACAAATTATAACAAAAATTAGAAGCAGGCAGTCATGATTTTTAGGGCATGTGATGAGAAAAGTAAAATTATGGACATTTATGAGAAGTAGGGTGGTACATCATGGCAATTACACTGAATAACATTTAATACTATATATGTCAATCTATCTATTGTCCTTTCTGTGCTTTTGTTGTAATTTATGCTTTCTTTTGTCCATTCACTCACAGAAACATCACTTGTCCATTCACTCACAGAAAAATCACTTGTCCATTCACTCACAGAAACATCATTTGTCCATTTGCTCACAGAAACATCATTTGTCCATTCACTCACAGAAAAATCCCTTGTCCATTCACTCACAGAAACATCATTTGTCCATTTGCTCACAGAAACATTACTTGTCGATTTGCGCACAGAAACATCACCCAAATTTAATCACTGGAACAAGCTTCCTTTCTTCTTCTTCTTCTGCATTTGTTCTCAAACTCCTGCAGATCAACAGGATGTAGTCAAGAGATTGAAATGCGTGTATCATGGTTTACCGACTAGCTGATATAACTGTGCCTTTCAGCCTAACACATCTTCTTCTTCTTCAGCATACATTCTCACACTCCCACTGATCTCTCTTGTAGCAGAACAATGGTCCTTCGAGATTTCCAGCAGGATGTAGTCCAGAAAATGGAAATGTCTTGTGTTACCAATTTATTTGCGTCAATGACACGACACATCCATCTTTTGAGGAGCCTAACATATCTGACTTCAGCATAGCTACTGGGTCACTTTGATCTATGGGATGGGACAGTGAACTCCACCCCAAAACCTTCTTAGTCTCCCCTTTTTTGGCAGGTAACAGTAATTTTTTTGGCAGGTAACAGTAATTTTTTTGCTCCCTTTTCGGGCTCTAGCAACACACATGTGCAGCTTCTTTTAAAAGAAAATCTAATTTAATGTGCTGCTATTGTAACTAGAGCACTGAAATAGTCAAGAGTTTTTGCCTTACAAAAAAAAAAAAAATGATTTAGCATTTCATGCATTCTTAAGGATACCTCAGCAGCTACAGCGTTAATGCTACTAAAATACTAAAAAGATGAGTTAGTATCTTAGTTCTTACACTCTACAGAGAATACTCATGAAAATATTTGTAATTGATTCTATCTGTCTATTGTCTTTTGTCTGTTTATGCTGTGAGGCATCGCAGGATTGAATGTCAATCGGTTTTTGAGATTTTCTTCTTCTTCTTCTTTCGTTCACTTGAAACATGTCTATATCTGTAATTCTGTCTCCTTAATAAAACTCACTGTCTTTTGTAGTTCATACAGTGTCCCATAGAGCTTTGATTCCAGTGTTGTTTCCTCTGGCCAATATGTCTGCCTCAGCATTTCATGCTCAGAACACTCTTGAAGTATATGTTTGGCACTCTGTGCTGCCTGTCCACATGTACACATGGCCGTGTTGCCAATCTTAAACTTTGTATACATGTGACTGCAGAGTCGGTTGGGTTTTTTAGATATTGCACATTTAGTCGCTTGATACGTAGTAATACTGTGCTCTGTCAGAACGTTGGTAGCTTACTTCAATCTCCACCTTCTTCTTGGTCTTCCTCTGTATCTTGGTTGAATTGTCTATTGTCTTTTCTCAGGAATGATGGCTGATAGTATCCACACTTGCTGTTAAGTGTAGGGGTGGGAGCTTCAGTTATCATTCCAAGGTCATTCCTTGGTTGCATTAAGTCTATGTTTGTTCAAGCTTATCTTGATGTTTTCTATCCACCTTTTTCTTGGTCTACCTCTAGCTTTATGTCCTTATATTCTTTTGAATTATATTCTTATATTCTTTTGTGATATGTTCTTATTGGTATTTGGTTTGGGTTCATTCTCATAAGGTGACCGAAGCATTTTACTTGCTGTCTTTTGATATGTTTAATACATGATATTATGCCAACTCCTTTCCTATTTTCTTAATTTCTTATTTGATCTACTTTAGTAACAATTGCAGCTTGTCTCAGACACTTCATTACACATGTAATGATTTTCCTCTGCTGCGAGACGACTACTGATTGAATAAGTTAGGTAAACGTTTGTGCACATGATAGTTTATATCATCACCTCCACACTCGTGTGACCTAGTGATATGAGGCATATAAAGCTTCCAACCTTTATCAAATTATATGCTATAAAATAACTTATTCTTCATATGAATGTGCTTCACAGAATCTGCTCTTGTCTATACCTACTTGAGACCGCTGTCAATCTCTATGAATCTTTGAGTGTTTGTGTCCCACAGGAAAATAGCATGAGAACCTTCACAGATCAAAGCTAAGGTGTCACCCTCATTGTCCCAGTCAAGTCCAATACATCGCCTGTAGATTGTTAACAAAGTCACAAAGAATTGTTATATTTAATAAATATAATCACATCTCTTACAATCATAGAGTTAAGACAAACTCAAGTCAGAAAGGAAACGAATGTGTCAATCACTGAAAGCAACTATACTCTATAATGACTGTCTTGATCACTAGTTCACACACACTACACACTCAAACAGCTCATCAAAAGACTTCATTGTAGGCCTACTCATATTTACTTATATGTACTCTGCCACATATAAGGGGGGGGGGGCCTCATAGCACAGTGGTTATCACGCTGGCTTCGCATTAGTGATCTTGGGTTCATTCTCCAGTTGAGGTGGAAATTTGTTTCAGTCCGCAACAGCTCCCGGGTCGACCCAGCCATAATTGGATTAATCCGGGAAGTAAAGACTGAGGGAGAGGAGATGGTTACTGCCCTCATATAGCAGAGTCACCGAAATATGAGATCGCTAATATCTCACACCCCTACAGTGTTAACAAATGTATCCCTCAAAATTAATCGAAGTATCTCTCTGAGAACATAACTTCGTAGCTCATATGATAATCACCATTAGCTTCTGAAATGATTAGCAAATGAAGTGAGACCATGTTTCAGTGAGCAAAGAAATATGACAAATACTAGAAAACAAGATCTCATTACACAAGAACAATGTGAATAAACTTACTGTATCTATAATTATAACCAGATGGCAACGATAAAAGTCAGCAAGCATGCACTTCATCATCTGCTGAAAGAGAGTATCTCTTTATCTAGCTAGAATATACTGACACCAATTCCATTTTTTGTAAAAAACAATTTTTTTAAAATTGGTCCATATTCTATAAAATACATACCCTGGCAGAGTAACATTTCCTTTGAGATCACCATGGCGATCATAAATCTTGGCTGAACCATCGGACCTGAGTTAAAAAAATCTACCATAAATATAATGCATATAAAAATGACTGCTGAAATTAATGCTAGGAATACGTCACAGCCTAAAGGTCTAATTCCTTTACACATTACCATTGTAAGAAGGGGAAAGCCGGCTGATTATGTCAACACATTTCTGGAGCGACTTTGGCCATTTTTAGTGCCATATTTTACTATCAAATTGAGCACCGTATGGCATGGGTAAGTGATCGTGACTACATGTTTTAATTGTTTTTTTGTGTGTTTAATATGTTGTTTATTTAAAAGAATGTTTGTGTATTCATTCAAAAACACAAAAACAATATGTATCAGGGGTGCCACGTGTGTGCATGAACAATAATAACGCTGTGTGTCGGCCTAGACCTAGTGTTGACCGGACGGACATTATATGCAATTTCTTTTTCGTTTTATTAGTTTTTTTAGGCCATATTATATTAGTTTGGATATGTAACAATATATATACAACAAGTATAGGTATTTAGGAGGAATTTATCAATGTTGCCACACATTGTTCAAGTATTAGGGTCATCAAGAAGTTATATGTGCGATTTTTAAAATGGCATTTTGAGATTTTTCCCCCAATTTTCAACTTCACAACAGTCATATCACACATACAACAACAACAAAAACACGATTATATTCACTATTTACTCCTTTATTTAGATGTGCAAAAATTATTTTGATATCTTTTAAAACAGAAATATTATCGCGTTTTCAAAACACCCACCATCAATGACGCACATTTTCTAAAAAAATAAGTCAGGCCCCAGGGGATATTGCATAATTTTAGGTCAGGGCTTTAAATGTTAAAAAAAAATTAGTACTGTCTTGTTTTTAAAAAAAAGATAAAAAATGATGTTTGTCCAACACTTTGCACTGGGACAGAAACAGTAAGAATGTGCCAGAATTACTACAACCTACCCAGTGGTCGCCAGGTAATTTCCATGTGTCCTCTGCCAGGAATACTTCAATGAACCATGTCCATGAACTCTCTCAGGCAAGCTGAAAATACGCTGCAACATAACAACATTTATAGATAAGTAAGCACATTTCACTAACTTTGCCCTCAAAATAAATGAAATTATCTGATTAACTGTCTCTAATATGTCAATGCCATTTCTTTGCCTATGTTATATTTGGTTAAACCCAATAAATATATACTTTATTTTTGTGTATCATGTCCAGTTTTGATAAACTAATGAAATTCTTTTATCTTTGTTGACATACTAATTATTGTATATCAAGAACAGAAATATTTTACCACTTCAGACATTACAATTTAAACATCGTCTGTTTTGTGTTGAAGAGATTAAAATGTGAAATTTCAAGCTTAAATGAAGCCAATTGAATGATAAACCAATCAAGCATAAATAAGTTTTTATAATTGACTGCAAACATCTTAAAAAATCTGTGTAAGATGTGTGTTGACAAGTAGACTTTTGATATATATCGTAAACAAAAATAAATTGAAAACAATGTATTTCCATTAAATATCTACTTTATACAGTCTATACCATTTCAAATTAACACACAAATTCCAATTATATGCGTTATATATTTGTTGGAATACATCATTTTAAATATAGCTTATAGGTAATTAAAGGCACTTCATGTGGGAAGACACAAGGGGAAAAGAAAAGTAGGTTTTAGTACCAGATGACTTAAAATCTCAGTGTTGTGTACCAGAAGACTCCAACTCTTAGTGCTGTGCACCAGAAGACTCCAACTCTTAGTGTTGTGCACCAGAAGACTCCAACTCTTAGTGCTGTGCACCAGAAAACTCCAACTCTCAGTGCTGTGTATCAGAATACTCCAACTCTTAGTGCTGTGCACCAGAAGACTCCAACTCTTAGTGCTCTAAATTCTTTGATCCAAGTCTCAGACAGCTGACTCTGCAATACTGTAAGTGACCATACTCTACCTTCACAAAGCTCTTCTCCTAATTAATCCTTTGCTCTGATTCACTCAGCTTCAGCTACTTCAGCTGATGCCTGTGATCAATGGCCATTTTGTATATACTTTGATTCGCCAGCCAATGAAGAAAGCAAAAGTTAGCTCAGCACAGATAAATGATGTTTGGACTCAGCACAAACAGGTATTCTTTAAAATGACTTTCAAATGGCCATGCCAAAACTAGATACTGTACTCATTTTGCTCGAAAACATGTGAAAATCACTTTCTTGCTAGGCTCTGCCTAATCTAGGCTCACGCTTGATTTCTACAGGGGATGTAGTATTTGTTTGTCACAATGGACATCACAAGACCTGCGGGTTGTGATTCATCCTTCAATCGTGATGATGCATTTGACTTTTATGGCAAATTTCTTTGGCTGACAACACAAAGTGACTAATGAAAAAAAAACAGGAAAAGTTGAATGTGTCACTTAATGGATGAATCCTGATAAACCGGCAAGACTATAAATGACAAAAGACAAGGCGAACATTTCCAGGTTTTACAAAAGGAGAAATCTGATATTTCGAAACGGGGCTTTTGTGCTACAAGTTAGTACCAGCAAAGCATGGGTTGAACGACTATAAATTCAAACCAATATCCATCTTAAATTTCAGGTTGTTTCTCTACACTAGCTTTATCGCTTAATCTATTACAGAGAGCCTGGTCAGCGTCAAACGTTTACTGTTCTGATAAAAAAAAAAAAAATAACGGTAGAATTTTATGTTTTGGTCATGCCTGAAAATTTCTTTAGGTTGAACCAAATGAGAAACGGAATAAGAAACACATAATAAAAAGTAAGTATACACTATATCCAGAGTATCCACAATGAAGAAAACGTTCTGGAAAGAATATATCACTTGATATATATATATATATATATATATACTATTTACCCAGAAAAAAAAGCACTGAGTAGAGTTATGGGTGCATTACACAGTGATATATTAATTAGTAGAGTTATAGGTGCATTAAACAGTGATATATTAATTAGTAGAGTTATAGGTGCATTAAACAGTGATATATTAATTAGTAGAGTTATAGGTGCATTACACAGTGATATATTAATTAGTAGAGTTATAGGTGCATTAAACAGTGATATATTAATTAGTAGAGTTATGGGTGCATTACACAGTGATATATTAATTAGTAGAGTTATGGGTGCATTACACAGTGATATATTAATTAGTAGAGTTATAGGTGCATTAAACAGTGATATATTAATTAGTAGAGTTATGGGTGCATTAAACAGTGATATATTAATTAGTAGAGTTATGGGTGCATTACACAGTGATATATTAATTAGTAGAGTTATAGGTGCATTAAACAGTGATATATTAATTAGTAGAGTTATGGGTGCATTACACAGTGATATATTAATTAGTAGAGTTATAGGTGCATTAAACAGTGATATATTAATTAGTAGAGTTATGGGTGCATTACACAGTGATATATTAATTAGTAGAGTTATAGGTGCATTAAACAGTGATATATTAATTAGTAGAGTTATGGGTGCATTAAACAGTGATATATTAATTAGTAGAGTTATGGGTGCATTAAACAGTGATATATTAATTAGTAGAGTTATGGGTGCATTAAACAGTGATATATTAATTAGTAGAGTTATAGGTGCATTAAACAGTGATATATTAATTAGTAGAGTTATGGGTGCATTAAACAGTGATATATTAATTAGTAGAGTTATAGGTGCATTAAACAGTGATATATTAATTAGTAGAGTTATAGGTGCATTAAACAGTGATATATTAATTAGTAGAGTTATGGGTGCATTACACAGTGATATATTAATTAGTAGAGTTATAGGTGCATTAAACAGTGATATATTAATTAGTAGAGTTATAGGTGCATTAAACAGTGATATATTAATTAGTAGAGTTATAGGTGCATTAAACAGTGATGATCAGCAGGCTCAAAGAGACATTGTACATGCTCAGAGAATGATAGAAATTGAGTGACGTAGGGATAAGGAAGAAAGTGCAGTCTCTCAGGAAAGATCTGAGAATGCACAACTGACTGTGATACCACACTGTACATATTTAGATGACTCTCATTTAGATAGCTGATGAACCAGCAAGCTTAGCATTTATAGCAGTGGTGGGTAACCTTTTTGGATGGATGGACCGGATTGAGTATTTTCAGTGTGGCAAGGGCCCGCCAATAAAAACATTTTTGTAGTCATCCCAAGTAGGACTATCGGAATCATCTTTATCTTGACTCAGGTCCAGGAGCCGTCTAAGTTAGACTAGTTTTCAAATTATCAAATCACTCAAGCTGACGGGCCAATAAAAATTGTTTGTTGGTCAGTATTTAGCCCGTGGGCAATAATTGATTCACCACTGATGTAATATTTATACCTATTTATAATTCTATATGAATATGAGATTGCCCTCAGTGCAGTCCACCGATCACTAGTGTTGTTTTGGCAACACTCACTATTTTGTTGGTTGTTTGCACCGTAATTTCAACGTCTTATCTGTGACTGTGAATCACAGACGAAACATCACTCGCATAATATTCACAATCATATTGTTCGTAAGAATCGACTACAACTGATATATATATGTATATACGAATTTGTTTTACTCCCAAATAGTTTTCTAAAACCATGAGATAAAAATGTATATGATTAAAATCTTATAAATAAAATTCGGTGCAATTCAAACAACAAACCTTCATATTCCGCTCACATTCAGTTCTAGTTGAAATGAATGGAATGTAAACATTGCAACAAATGCGCATGCCCTACAGGAAGTTCATCTCAAAACACTAAGAAGAGAATTGTAGCCATGGATACACGACAACATTACTATAACAACCGTATTTAATGAACGAATAAATAAGGACCTATATAATTTTATATTTACATTACATTCATGTATAAAAATTGCAATTGTATTTCTGTAAAATGTACACAGCAAAAGCAATTTTCAAAGAATCATTATTATCTTCTGCACTGACTGGACATGTTACCCGTAAACTCGTAAACAAATGGGAGTAATTTAGATTACGTCTTAAAACTCATGAAACTGACATCGCATAAGTCTCGTGGCGATGGCTGAACACAAATATGACCTTGCCTTGCAAGAGAAAAATAATAGCAGTATTACTCGAAATAAAAGCTGGCATATTAACTGGTATGTAGGCCTATGTTAATAGTAAATAATGGTTGCGTGAGTAGAAGTCACTTCTAGTCGACTTTAAATTTAAGCCTAATTTAAGTACTTGAACACAATTTTCAAAATAGTGCCACATCATTTAAAATATTATAGTTGAATAGCGCGTGAAAATTTCAATTCAATGATACTCCAGCCAAGTCTGTACGTCCATACTGATTAACATGAACAAGGCGGACTATCGCTAAGTAGTTACGAGGTGTAAACACGAAAACATACAAACGACAATAAACAAGACTTTTTCAACCTTTTGAACTGTTAGGTCTTTCTTAAAAATATACAAAACAAACAACGAACAACAGTTATAATCGTATATTCAAATTAACTTGGCATCAAAATAATGTACGTAAAAGATAGACCTATAGGAAAATATAAAAAAAATTTGTGACCACAAAATGTAGCAGAGCTGATAATTTCTGAATTATCTTAGTTATTTTCAATAATGCAATAATACACAAACTATACATTTTAGTTTTCATGAAGACAAAACACTTAGGCCTATGTTGGTCATATTTCTGGAATTTTCAGATGGACACAGAACTAATTGATAATCAAAATGGTAGCTATTTACTCTTAGTTATAATGAAAATAAATTATATATCTATTAAATAAGTTACAACTCCTAAGAAGCTATAGGCTTATCTTTCCAGTGGCAACATATGGTTGTGAGACATGGACAACAACATCAACAATAGAAAAGAAATTATCTGCATTTGAAATGAAAGGTTCTTTCTTAGTACGCGGGTGCCAGTAATTTAACGATTTCACCCAATGTTTACAACATGTGTAACGAAATATAAGTCAAGGTAAGGGGAGAGAACTGGTACTGGAAAACAGTTGTAGCAGACAAAGATTATGACTACTGGCTGTCGAATTCGAGTAAATGAATATGAGTTATGTGGGAAGGGGTAGAATTTGACCGAAACATTTTACTTGCTGTCTTTTGATATACTGAATACATGATATACCAACTCTTTTCCTAATTTCTTCATATCTTATTTTATCTAATGTAGTAACCATTGTTGCTTTTCTCTGGCATCAATGCATAGGCCTACATCACGATGTATTTCAGAAGCATATTAAAATAGTCAGTGCATAAATCAGTCATTAGAAACAAAACCAGTTCGAAAAAATTAATAACGCAAAATGAGGTAAACAGGTTACTAAAACACTTACCTAGCCTATTAATAAAAATATATTTTTAAAAAACATACAATAAAACTAAACAGGACAATTCTCAACGTATCGGCTCAAATTGAACCTTTTTCAAGAGACAAACAACAGAAAACGACAAAATAAAAAACAAAATAGATGTCTATATTTCATCAAGCCCCCGTCTCCATAATAGCGCAGGGATGGCAACGCATCTAGTAAAAGTGAAAATGCGTGCATTCATTACAAACAAACCGAAAGTGGGAAATTAGAGACACTATAGATGAGTGCAAGAATAATAAAAGAAAAAGATAAGAAAAATACCCCTTTTGTCACTCTATCAGACAGGCAGAACATAGTCACAACAGGCACGACTGAAGGGAACAGAGACAGATGGGGACGTGAGAAAATATTCATGTGACAACCTAGCAAGGCTTGGAAACAGCGATCCTGATAACAATACTGTGAACAGAGAACCATGGTCACCTACGCCAACAAGAATGGCATATGACAATGATAGATGAGTAATGATGAGGTTGTGTGGTGGTGGGGTGAGTGGGTTTGGGGAAGGAAGGATAGAAGAAGAATCAACATTTGAAAACGCATGGAATGAATGTGAAACCAAATATAGACATAAACATATATATAAAACCAAACCTAAACATACATAGAAATGTAAACACACACCAAGAGTCAAGAAATAAACACATAACAAGATGGACACAGATGTGTGAAGGATACCCACACAAAATGCACAGGCATGTAAATGTATCCACACACAGGAAAGGGCTCACACCAGAATAGGTATACACATTGACACAGAATGGAGATACGTGCATTAACATAAAAAAGCGCTCACATAAATATACATATATATATGTATACATAAATATGAACATTCATGCACATAAACACTTTCTCGCATAAATAATAACATGAACATTCATACACATAGAAACATATACATATATTAATGTAAATATAAACGTTCGTTCACATAAAGATAATGCTATAACAACTGCATATGTATACATACAAATGTGTGGCCCAAAGTAATTGTGTGGATACATAGAACCATGTAAAACGAAATGCATATACAAATAACTATATATGTGTGGGCACCCATCGAAGAGACAACTGCAATAAAAACGAGGAAATCAAAATCGAAAAAATTAGTACTTCATGTAACGGAAACAGTTTGGTAATGTTTACATTTTGCCACATGCATGACATTCATTTACATAGGCCTAATGCTTTGCGGCACTCGCGATATAGGCCTAATGTTGTGTTGCACTCGCGACATAGGCCTAATGTTTACATTTTACTACAGGTAACTAAACCAATTTTGTCATGTTTAAATTTTGCTGTAAATTTTGCAACAATAATTTTGCGACTTAGGCCTAATGTTTTGGTTGGCAACAGGTTGTTGCAACTGGTGCGTTAAAAACTAGAAACCGGAATAAATTATTAAAATAGCGAAGTCTGTATATTGAAAAGTGTGACATCCGGCACCCACTTACTAGGAAAGAACCAAATGAAATTTTATAGAAAGGTCCTAAGAATATCATAGACAGAAAAAAGAACTAACACAGATGTCTGCAAAGATCTGAACATAATAGAAGACTGGCTCCTCAAAACTATCAAAAAATTCAAACTTACATATTTTGGACATATAAAAAGACACAATGGTTTGGAAATATTAATCATAGAAAGGAAAGTTCCACGAGAGAGAACAAGAGGCAGACCAAGACTACGATGGACACATGACATTGAAGACCTTTTGAACATGACACTGGAAGAAGCTGGGCAGCTTGCACAGAACCATGAGGCTTAGAGTGTGGCAGTGAGGGCAACTTTCTGCAAAGAACACATCACATAGAGAGAGAGATCTATTAAACATAACAACGAACATCCCTTACAGGTATTGAAGTATCCTCAGTAACAACAAACATATAACATCTGTATTAGTTCTACAAGGGCCAATAGGTCTTCTTGTAAACATGGATAACATATATAGACAGTACAATTTTGCTTTGAGTACTTACTTATACAAGTAAATCCCTGTACGGGATGTTCGTTGTTGTTGTAATAGTCCTTGTCTCGATTGGTCCATTCTCAGTGGTTTGAGTGCACAGTTTGAATGTCTTGACAAAATCTCATCTTTTTTTGAATATGCAGTTAGTCAAATACGGAAGAACCCGTGTAAGGGAGTTGCTAGGCAATTTGGTGCCGCTGAACGGACTGGTTTAATTTCCGTTAGTCTCAAGCATTATGCATTGCAGATCAAAGGGCTGCTATTCTATGCTCAGTCCTCTACCACTGGCAACATGCAATCTGTGTTTCATATTATAGTATATTAATCTATGCTGCCTTACTCATCGGGACAAACAGTCTGATGCAAGCTTGTACCAGATGGAATCAATCAGGCATGAACAAACATGTCTTTTTATTAGTGCATCTGCCAATATTATAATATATAAAGAAAGCTAAATATAAATTCTCTTTGCAGGTATAATGAATGCACAAAACCAAAGTATCTGAAACCAGTGAAACCAGGTGAAAGAATACATAACTATGATACAAAAAATTGGCTGTTTGTGAAACGAGGTCTCGATGATTTCAGAGATGGTCTTCCACCAATTGGAAGTTCTCTAATAAAGGTAGGTCATATCAATTCAATCTTAATTCAACATTTCATACTTATGCACATGCTCAAAGAAAAAAAGTTAATTGTTGTTCTTCCAAGCTGTTTTTCTTAGAGGGTGTGATTTTTCGTAAATAACTTCAATTTTATTTTACTCGAATTCTTCCCAACCAATATTTAAGAGTTTTCTAATACATTTATTTTGAAATGAATTTAATTTCTTCTCCAGTACTTTTGTTATTTGTCAACTTTGACAGCCATGGTAATACAGGTGTGTTTTTGTAACGCAAGTGTTTTGCGATAGCTTGTTAGACCGTTGATCTATCCTGACATCCAGATTCAATAATCTTTTGTGTACACACTTTTTGCAATATGCGCACATCATCTAAATGCTGTTGAATATATAATATCCTGCTGATAACAGATGTGTCAGGCCATTGGTACAAATTTAAAAAGTAACACAGCGCATTTCTGTTCTTTGCACTACATCCTGCTTGAAATCTTATCTGACAATTGTCCTACTACATGAGAGATGCAGCGGGAGTTTTAGAAAAAATGATGAAGAAGAATAAGATATAATAGACACACTATAGGTATAAATAATAAAACTGTCAGAGATTTTGTACACTCACTGCAGATATGATGTAGATTTTGGACACTCACTGCAGATATGATGTCATTATCACACTATAGGTATGTAGGGTCTGTATACATGACAGCGCATTGACTAACGGCATCATGGTGTTACACAACCATTGTTAACAAATCGTCACAAGAAATTAATACAAAGAGCCCAACTAATGCACTGAGCATGAAGCTATTCTGGAAGACATTGCCAAGTACTGGCCTCCAGAAACATCTATGTATCCAACAGAGACGGTGTGAAATAGTCAACGATGGACAAATTTGATACTCTTTACCATAAAATGTTAATTTCAGATTCCACTATCACATGTTCTGCTATGATGTCATAATTTTTTGTATGTGAAATGCGGCATCAGATTACGATCAAGGACATTAAAACAAATAACAAACCTGAACAAAATTGTGACCATTGTACCTATATATATGTATATATGTATATATATACATATATACATATATACATACATACATACATACATACATACATACATACATACATACATACATACATACATACATACATACATACATACATACATACATACATACATACATACATACATACATACATACATACATACATACATACATACATACATACATACATATATATATAGAGACCTACAAGTGGGAGCGTAACATCACAAGATGGACAGGTTACACCAAAGAATCCACCAGCAAAATAAGAGACAGGGATGTTGAAGGTATGTTGCAGACCTTTATTGCAGAAATGGCACTTGATGACTTGATGATGATTTTATGTATATATATATATATATATATATATATATATATATATATATATATAAGAAGCACAGATTACATCTTTCTGAAATAATTATTCTTTTATATCCAGGGCAACAAAGGATTAAGTCCGGTTCTTAAAAAGGAATTTGTCTCAATTAGTGATATCAAACAACCACAAACAAAACGCTTGACCAAGTACCAGATGTATTTATCAAGACACACTCCACAGAAGCAGCGGCTGAAAGATTATATTGATAGTGTGGAGCAAGGACTTGTTGAACATCCTCTAGCCCTCTTCCCTCATTTAGAACACAGTGTTGCTCCAGAGGTAAGACAAGGGAAATTTGCTGAAGTTAAATATTGCTTACTTAAAACATAAGGTCAAATCCCCCAGAGAGTTAAGACAAAGAAAACGTGCTCAAGTTAATTTTTTCTTACATAAACCATATGGTCAATCCCACAGAGACAGAAGAAATGTACTTGGGTTAAAAGTGCTTACATAAAATAGATGATCGATCCCCAAGAGAGTTAAGACAAATAAATTGATTCAAAATCTGCAGGCTTTTTTGAGAAGCTGTGATGAATGATACATCCTGTCTAGGATATGCAACCTGATGATGATGACTCTGAATATTTCCTGTATAAAAATTTGAAAAATGCAAAATATATGTTATACCAATCTGTTCAGCTAACACAGTAGCTCTCTTTTTATGAAAGACAGAGCAGATTTCTCCAACCAATCAGCATTTCCACACAAAAAAAAGATCATATTAGCAGCAATGTTGAGTTGTTTGAACATGTCTTCTCCTACAACTATGAAATATAGTTCCAGGTTATCAAAAATATAGATGCAACACACAAAATGCACTGTATTTAACTTCCTTGGGTAGCACTAACACTGCACAAACATACACTCCTGTGCACAAGTGTTCAACTAAATTCAAAAATATAAAGTGTAAACCCTGAAATATAATTTCCTTTTTTCTCTGGATATGTACTTTTCTAAATTCTAACATTTGTACTAGTAACTTTAATGAATAGATATATACATTCATTTATTGTAATAGTAATTAAATTCTAGACACAAGGTTGCAGAATTGAGGGGGAAGATATTAGAATTTCAAAATTCACTTACCCACTTTCTAGAATTATCCTCCTGAGGATGAGGTGTTTGAAGGGCTTTCTATGCTGATGTATCAAGTGTGGCATCCCTGCAAACTTGATGGGTTATGGTGTGGCATCCCTGCAAACTTGATGGGTTATGGTGTGGCAACTCTGCAAACCTGGTGGATTATGTATCTTACCATTATTTTATTCCTAGAATTATGGCACATGGGTTTAAATCTGCAAGGAACATTCATATGATGCAGAGACTTCAAACTTGAGCAAAGAATAGCAACACAGTTTACCTTCCATACATGTCATTAGGAGCAACTAAAGAGGTTATGGGATGGAGTTGGCTGTCATATTCCATGTTGGGTCACCATGAAGTCATGCTGAAGTTGAATGTGTCAGTCTAAAAGACACAGATATCACAGTCAAACTGTAAACCATGACACAGCGTATTCTGTTATCTGGATTACATCCTGCTAATCTGCAGGAGTTTGAGAACGAACACAGCAGAAGAAGAAGAGAGAAGGAAAAAATATGGTAACCCCTTCCCTTAACAACTATTCTAATTTTGTTAGTATGCGAGAGGTTCTCATTGATGCTGGTGTAAACAGATCAATCATATCAAACATTAGGGGCAGACAGTCAAGGTTTCTAGGGCATGTGCTGAGAAGAACACAGCTTGAACACTTAATAACCACTGGAAAGATAAAAGGGAGAAGAGATAGAGGTCGACAAAGAGAAAAGTTACTAGATGGGCTTGTATCGTGGCACGGTAGAAGCTCACCAACCGAGCTTATTGACAACACAAGAGACAGAGAGTCGTGGAGAAACATGATCGCCTACGCCAGTTGGCATCGCACTTGATTGATTGATGCTAGATCACCGTCTACCAAGGATACTCATCTGTCGTGAGATGACGAGGGTCATAACTCTTGGGGTGGCCAAGGGAAACATCATAGTTCTTGATGAGGACCTTACTGATAGCTTTTATAGGTAACATAAACTATGACACATGGGAGGATAGGTAGTATAAACTATGACACATGGGAGGATGCTGCCTTGACAGGTAGTATAAACTATAACACATGGGAGGACGCTGCCTTGACAGGTAGTATAAACTATGACACATGGGAGGATGATGCCTTGACAGGTAACATAAACTATGACACATGGGAGGACAGGTAGCATAAACTATGACACATGGGAGGATGCTGCCTTGACAGGTAGTATAAACTATGACACATGGGAGGACACTGCCTTGACAGGTAACATAAACTATGACACATGGGAGGACGCTGCCTTGACAGGTAACATAAACTATGACACATGGGAGGATGCTGCCTTGACAGGTAACATAAACAATGACATATGGGAGGACGCTGCATCAAACAGATCTACATGGAGCTCTAAAAAAACACCAAAGTTTGAAAAAACATACAGCTCAATATAGCACTGCAATGAAATTCTATGGATTTCTCACCAAAAACAATTGTGAAATAATACAAGTTCTTCCTCTTCTTCTTCAGCGTTCACTCTCAAATAACCACAACGAATATTTCATGTGATTTCCACCAAGGAGCGTGAAGTACGTTGTGCTGCAAGTTCCACAGTAAAACTGTGATTATTTGCATTCCGGTTCGCCACTTGTGGTCAGGTTGTCCGAGGTCCAGCACATCCGTTTTCGTCATTCCTTTATTTCGGGTTTGGTCCCTAAAATAATACAAGTGAAGATCTTTGTTTCGATGAAATCTTACTCTTTTGTAGTCATATCTATTCCCATGTCCATATATTTTTGTTGTTACAGTTTTACAAGACAAGACAGTTTTTATACATTTTAAAATATGTTTTGCTAATTTACTTTGTGACAGTTTGTTATGAATTGTGTCTTCCAGCAACGGCAGCTCTTGTCGTATTGTCTGAAGTTATGGTACACTAATAAGGATTCACAGGACATGTCTAAGAAAGTGCTAATTCACTTTTGTCATTTTAATTCTGTTTAAGAATTCTGTTTAATTAAATTAATTTTGAATTTTTGGTTTTAATTTCGGTAATTAATTTTTTATTATTTTATAGAACGAGCGATTTTTTTAATATAGCTCCTTATTAAGCCCTTGTCAGGCACTGTGTTGGAATGGTACAGAGCATGTCTGTGGTGTAAAAGGTACCCTTTTCAAATCCCGCCACAGGGAATTGTGCATCCAGACTGTTCAGAAAGCAATGGCAAACTATTGATTGATTTATATTGCCTAGAAAAAACTAGTGCCAAAATATTGAGTTGTTGACGTATGTCCTGAATAGGATAAGTAAAAGGAAAAGCTTTGAATATTATAAAAGCTTGTACATAAAATAGACATATTCTGTGAAGTCAAAATATCAAAATTTTTCTGTAACTTATGTATTTGATCAATGTACTTAGATGAAATAGCTGAAATGTACTTAGATGAAATAGCTGAAATGTACTTAGATGAAATAGTTGAAATGTACTTAGATGAAATAGCTGAAATGTACTTAGATGAAATAGCTGAAATGTACTTAGATGAAATAGCTGAAATGTACTTAGATGAAATAGCTTAAATGTACTTAGATGAAATAGCTGAAATGTACTTAGATGAAATAGCTGAAATGATAAAGTAATATCTGAATGTTTATGGTAAAGAAAATCCAGAAGAAGTAGAGGCAGACAGTTTGTAAGAAGATATGTTACATAATCAACAGGAGAAGATAGGTTACATAATCAATAGTAGAAGATAGGTTACATAATCAATAGTAGAAGATAGGTTACATAATCAACAGGAGAAGATAGGTTACATAATCAATAGTAGAAGATATGTTACATAATCAACAGGAGAAGATAGGTTACATAATCAACAGGAGAAGATAGGTTACATAATCAATAGTAGAAGATAGGTTACATAATCAATAGGAGTATATAGTGCAATACTTTTAGCTTAAAATTGTTGTTCCCGATTAGACACCAGTATCATGACACATGAGACATTCTCATAAGTGCTTTGCTCTCCGTTCTGGCAGCCGTAGCCAGATAAACAGATTCAAAGTCTCAGTCAGATGTTGATTATGCAATGTTCAGATCTTTCCAGAGAGTACACACTTTAAGCCCTCATTCCTGGTCATCCCCATTTCTGTAATTCTTTGTATGTATATGTTATCGTATCCAGCATCATCTTCACTCAGCAGCAAAACAATGATTGCACAAAATAGGCCTGCCCTATATCTTCTCAGTACCATGTCATTAACCACAGCATTGCCCACCATTGAGTCTGCTCATTCATTGCTTTGAACTCCTGCATGACCAGGGCAGTATATCCATGTAATACTTTCGACAACAGAGTTGTTCAATAACATGACCCATTCTTTTTTCTTAACATGCACCTTTCTTTTTTTTGCAGCATCTTTGGGCATCTGAAAGTATTGCAGTGTGAGCTGATATATTCAGTCATCAACTGAGTGCCACAGTCAGTTTCTTTTTTCATGCTCAATGCTGTAGTGCAGTTAGCAGATGATGTCTCGGTCGATCACATTATCCCGGGCCTACTTACTATACAAAATTTGATATAAAATTCTGTCTTCATAGCTTCATTTTTTTTTTTTTTTTCAAATTTATCCACTTATGTCTATGACATTGTGAGCAGACTGAGACCATAATTTAAGGCAGATAATAGGCCTACTAGTTTTTGCAGCAGCACTAAAAGTGACCATTGTTGCATGCCTACAAGCTTCCATGGCACTGATCCCCCACTTTGCTTTCTGTAGCATATTTTCAATATGTTTGCTGAATGAGAGACTTTTGTCAAAAATTTCCCTAAATATTCCAACTTATTTTTCCTGATGATAATGAAGCCCATATAGCTGACATGTGCCTGTGATGAGCTTACTATTCAGGAAGAACCAGATAACCTCTGCCCTCCAGGAACCAACAACAGCAGCATTGGTAATGCACCATAATGATAGTTGATCCAATTTACTCAGTACGCCACCAGAGATATTATCTCATACATATGATATAATGAGGGCTATCAATTTTTGTTTTGTTAAGTTCTGATTCATCATTTATTTTGTGTTTGTTACATTATGCATTTGTTTATATTCTGCTGGATCTCTTTAATTGTTGATTTTTCAGTTGTATTTTTAAAGTCCATTTTTCTGTTGAATTTTCTGTACTGTACATAATAAGTTCAGTAGTTTAATGTGGTCCATTGCTCTATGCCCAACACAATGGCAGAATTTGCTAGCCTATCTGCTAAACCATTACCCTGAACCTATCTGCTAAACCATTACCCTGAACCTATCTGCTATACCATTACCCTGAACCTATCTGCTAACCCATTACCCTGAACCTATCTGCTATACCATTACCCTGAACCTATCTGCTATACCATTACCCTGAACCTATCTGCTAAATGATTACCCTGAACCTATCTGCTAAACCATTACCCTGAACCTATCTGCTATACCAATACCCTGAACCTATCTGCTATACTATTTCCCTGAACACTTGAATGATAGACATGAAAATTCATGTAACTCCTACCAATATCACACATCTGAACAGCACTAAACATAGAACACTAAAAATGTGTTGGTCCATTTGCAGTAATGGCACACCTAGCATTCCCCATCACCTTGGGAGTATGTAACATAAACACATAAGTGCAATGGTCACTGCCTGCAACTCTTTGTCATCCATGGGGTTTATTTGATGGGGGACAAAAGAATTTGAAACAGGTTGTGACAATATATTTTTTTCAATAGGTTACAAGCTGTCAGCTTATCCCTCAACATTCCTTAGTCACTCCCTACGGTATGCCTGGAAAGAAAACAGTGGCCATATTCTTTGTGCCCTGGACTAGAAGTCCAGTGCCCTGGACTAGAAGTCCAGGCCCTTGTTACCATATGGGCGGTTTTTACAGATATATCTGTGCATCAGATGAGCAATTTGACTGAGGTTTCATAAAAAGTGTATATAGGAGGCTCATTGCACAATCTAGGCTTATATTCTAACCACTAATGGTGTACTTAAGCCCCAACTTGTTGCAACTGTTTCTTTCTTTCTGAAATATTTTTCCCTGTGTTTGATCTATTTTTTTTTCAACTTCTGCCACTCTCCCTACTGTTATCATAGGCCTATAATGATTTTTTAAAAGTGTTTAAACTGAAATATATGTTGTGTTGTTACGTTCTTAAGCACATTATCTTGTCAAGCTACATTGTTTTTTTCATCAGAATTTATGATAGTTGCTAAAAATAAGTTTTGGGGTAAGATGGTGCTCGTTAATTTAGGGGCAAGTTGGTGCATTCAATGTATGAAAATATGAAAAAAATGCTGATGTCATGATATATATATATATATATATTTGTGTGTGTGTGTGTGTGTATAGGTACGCTTGCATGCTGTGTGTGTGCGGGAGCGTTTGTTTCATAAGGGATAGATTGTTTTGTACATCACATTACACATTTTTATATGATGTCTTAACCAAACCAATGGTTTCATTTAATATTTTCTAATGACATTTATTTGCCAGATTTTTGAAAATATTTTGGACATCCTTGACCCTCAAATTAGCGCTCTTGATTTTAATGAGGAAGAGATAGATCTTTTTATGAAACCGGATGAGGATACGGATATTTTGCCTCACTGGAGTAGTATGGGGATAGGTGCTAGTGCAGACGATGATCGGTAAGTAATCATTGTCATAGTGATGTTCCTGTATTTTGTTTGAATAAAATACATACAAAAACTTCAGCAATGGTTTTTGTAGGGAAACCATTTTCCAAGTCTTGGCATTGTTGTTTTTTATAGTTGTGTTGTCTTAATTGGTTTTTTTGTTTCTTGACAAAGGTCTTAAAAGGACCGACATGTCAAAAATTGTCATTGTTATTTTTTTTAGTTATTTCTGATTTATTTATATTGATAGTTATATTCAGTAACCTTTATAATTAACTTCGTATTTACATCTGAGTAGTTCTTGTTTAGCCTGAGATTGTCCGATACATTGAATACATTGAGATGTTACTGGAATATGTTTTAGATGGATTGTTATTGTTTCATCTCATAGATGTTGTTATCTTTTCATCTCAGAGATGTTATAGGATTTAATTCTCCTGCTCATGCAGGGAATGATACAGATAACAAGGTGTGGTCTGGTGGAGACAGGCACAGTGTACCACTTGCACAATCTCTGATAATCACAGATGCATATTATTTTCAGAGTGTTTTGATAGATCCTTACCTGGTTTTCAAATGCCACTTAAGGGAGGAACACTGGCCCACAGATACAAATATTCACAGAAATGTATGGCAACACTGAGGAGCTTTCAAATACAGCAGCATTTATCAAGAAAACTGGATGTGCTGTATACACATGTTAAATTGTGAATGAGAAGAAGAAGAAGATAGATTCTAATTCTGTGCTACATTATTTATCATAAATGGTATATCTCTAGCAATGTCAGTGTAGTGATGATGTTCCTCCTTCACAAGCATGGCATGAAAAAAACAATAAAAATGTGGTGAACAAGTAGAAAAACAAAATATTTGTGATTGTCTAATATGGTTTGGGTTTGTGAGTTCGAAGATGCCCTATGAGTCCAATTCCTGTCAGGAAAGTTCTATTGCAGTGCATGCAGGAGTGCAGAGGGTCCTGAGTAGGAGAGTTTTCAGATTTGTCCTTCTGATTCCGTCGCTTGTAAATTGCCTGCAGTGTTCTCTCTTTTTCAAATTTAATGATGCCATCAGTCTCCCATATTCATCTATTGAAGTTATAGAATAGCAGTAGTACTTGCTGTTCCACTCTCTTGTCACAACTAGAAAATTTCAAGTTCCCTTTGAACTTGAGCTAGTTTGATAGGTCAGATAATGATCTTGTTCAGATGTGGATGGGCTTGGTCAGACTTAATTTTTTCAGCCACTAGTGGCATATTTCAGTTCCTTCATCATCACAAGGGTATTGTCTTGATGGAGACTCTTTTTCTACGCTGAAAGAAATTGAACACATATCCCACTGAAGATGGATGTATCAGGCCATTGGCGCAAATAAAACGGCGACACAACGCATTTCCATTCTCTGGACTACATCCTGCTGGAAATCTAGTAGGATCATAGTCCTGCTACAAAGGAGATCCAGTGGGAGTTTGAGAATGAACGCTGAAGAAGAAGAAGAACACATATGAGTGTGTCAGCCACTGCTGGCATATTTCAGTTCCATCTTCATGACAGTTCTGCCTTGATGGAGACTCTTTGTTTTTGCTGATATTGAACACCTATGGGTGTGATTCTGTCAGTTCTTCAATGTATTTTGTAGATTAATATGAATAATACTTCTGGAGGATAAAGTTGGCTGTTTCATTCCAAGGAAGAGTGAAAGTGACCCAGAAGATATGCTGAAGTCGGATGTGTCAGGCTGAAAGATGCAGATATCATAGCCAAGCTGTAAATCATGACAAAATGCATTGCATTCTACATCCTGCTAATCTGCAGGAGTTTGAGAATGGATGCAAAAGATTGGTACTTATACTTACCAGTTGTATATTTTCTACTGATTCCGTTAAGTGAAAACAAGTGTAGAATTTGATGTAAGATTTGTATGTTAGTGTAGAATTTGATGTAAGATTTGTATGTTAGTGTAGAATTTGATATAAGATTTGTATGTTAGTGTAAAAGTTAATGTAAGATTTGTATGTTAGTGTAGAATTTGATGTAAGATTTGTATGTTAGTGTAAAAGTTAATGTAAGATTTGTATGTTAGTGTAGAATTTGATGTAAGATTTGTATGTTAGTGTAGAATTTGATGTAAGATTTGTATGTTAGTGTAGAATTTGATGTAAGATTTGTATGTTAGTGTAGAATTTGATATAAGATTTGTATGTTAGTGTAAAAGTTAATGTAAGATTTGTATGTTAGTGTAGAATTTGATGTAAGATTTGTATGTTAGTGTAAAAGTTAATGTAAGATTTGTATGTTAGTGTAGAATTTGATGTAAGATTTGTATGTTAGTGTAGAATTTGATATAAGATTTGTATGTTAGTGTAGAATTTGATGTAAGATTTGTATGTTAGTGTAAAAGTTAATGTAAGATTTGTATGTTAGTGTAGAATTTGATATAAGATTTGTATGTTAGTGTAAAAGTTAATGTAAGATTTGTATGTTAGTGTAAAAGTTAATGTAAGATTTGTATGTTAGTGTAGAATTTGATATAAGATTTGTATGTTAGTGTAGAATTTGATATAAGATTTGTATGTTAGTGTAAAAGTTAATGTAAGATTTGTATGTTAGTGTAGAATTTGATGTAAGATTTGTATGTTAGTGTAAAAGTTAATGTAAGATTTGTATGTTAGTGTAGAATTTGATATAAGATTTGTATGTTAGTGTAAAAGTTAATGTAAGATTTGTATGTTAGTGTAGAATTTGATGTAAGATTTGTATGTTAGTGTAAAAGTTAATGTAAGATTTGTATGTTAGTGTAGAATTTGATGTAAGATTTGTATGTTAGTGTAAAAGTTAATGTAAGATTTGTATGTTAGTGTAGAATTTGATGTAAGATTTGTATGTTAGTGTAAAAGTTAATGTAAGATTTGTATGTTAGTGTAGAATTTGATATAAGATTTGTATGTTAGTGTAAAAGTTAATGTAAGATTTGTATGTTAGTGTAAAAGTTAATGTAAGATTTGTATGTTAGTGTAAAAGTTAATGTAAGATTTGTATATTACCTCTTTCAGACCAAAGCTGGATCAAGCATTAGGAATTGAAACTTCATCAAGAAACATGTACAGGTGGTTGCCTCAGAAAGAAAATCTCAAAGATAGTAAAAAATATAAGGAGAAAGAGAAGATCTGGCCATCATCTCAGACAGAGGAGGAGCACATTAAACAGTTTACTCGAGTAAAGTAGTTACTCTTCTGGCAAATATTTTACAACTTGTAATTGTATGTCATTTAACATATATAAACTACAGAGTCATTAACATATATAAACTACAGTCACGATGAACATGTATAGGGTAGCTCAGGCCAAGACGGCACACATTTCACATTTTAGCATGTTCTGACAACTAGACTTAATTATGAGAGACTAAACTGCCATCATTGTATAACTTATCCATCCATCTTACATAAGGCAGGGTATTGGAAACATACAGCTACGTGTAGACAGTAGATTGAGATTTTTTGAACATATGTAAAAAAACAAAACATTGATTTCTTCTACGATGCAGATGAGTGAGGAAAACATCTGTCCATTCCTTGCCCATGTCTTTATTTGTCCTCCTCTACCCCCACCCCTTTGATGGTTCCCTGAAGTATTGTTTATGATAAGGAATCCTGTCTGCACACATGTTCAAACCATGCTAGTTTTCGTCATTTTAATAGTGAAACGACGGAAGGTCCTATAAACTACAATCATTAACATATAGTCATAATGCTGTCACCATTAAAAAGCTGCAGTAATAAACATATAGTCATATAAACAAAATTAACAGCATCACTATTTTCTTTTACTTCTACTCTGGAGAATAATCAAGAAATCATCTGTTAGTACTCCAGGCATACCCATACATTTTTGCAGTTTTTTTGTAATTTTGTATAGAATATAGCCTACTTAAGCTTCACTGAAACAGCCCATATGACCTTTTGTAAGCCTATTAGTAAGCCTATTTAGTAACCATATTTACTTAAAGAGCATTTATTTACCTTTAGTGAAGTCACTCTTTCTACGGCTCTGTGGCTGAGAGGTATAAAGAGAATCTCAAACACCCAAAGTACCTAGAAAGTACCTCTTCACTTTTCAGCAATTTTGCAGACAGAAAGCGATGACAAGCTACTGAAAATATTTCCTGGTAAATCATTCTGGGCACAAAGTGCTGGATTTATTACTTCTGCGTTTGTTCTCAAACTCCTGCAGATCTGCAGGTGAGATCTAGAGAACGGAATGTGTTGTAATTTCTACTTCCTAAATAGGATATGCTTTCAACTTTTTATCAAACCAAGGCCTACACTTTATACAGAATTTGGGGTTCAAAATACAGAATATAGGAGCTATTTTGGACTGAAAACAAAATGATCCTTTTAAAAGGTCACAAGTATGAGGTGCAAATTTTTCGGGGAAATAACACTCTTTTACATTTCTTGCTTCTTCTTCTGCGTTTAGCAACTGTGGTCATGCTATATTGTCAGGCCCATCGTCAAGACGAAGTCTTCTGTCTTCTCCAGATCAGAGCAGCTGCCCCATAGTTTTTTCATAAAGTCTGTATCCTCTGGCCAGATCTGCTGTCTCTGTTCTTTGTATGTTGAGCAGTCCTGAAGTATGTGTTCCGGAACAATTCTTGCTGTTTATTAACAGTTTAATTTGGAAAGAAAGACACTGCTGAAGGTGGATATAAAGGGCCATTGGCACAAATAAAATGGTGAATCAATGCATTTCTATTTTCTGCAGTACATCCTGCTGAAAATCTAATAAGACCATTGTCCTGCTATAAGAAGGAACCAGGGGGAGTTTGAGAATGAATTCTAAGAAAAAGAAATACAGAAGTGCCTGTTCTATACTAAAATCCTGAACCTTAAGAACCAGGGAATCTGTTATAGAGGAACCACTAATGCAAAAATACCTGATCAGCTTTCTATATCATCCTGGGAGAAAACCTTCTATATCATCCTGGGAGAAAACCTTCTATATCATCCTGGGAGAAAACCTTCTATATCATCCTGGGAGAAAACCTTCTATATCATCATGGGAGAAAACCTTCTATATCATCCTGGGAGAAAACCTTCTATATCATCCTGGGAGAAAACCTTCTACATCATCCTGGGAGAAAACCTTCATCATCCTGGGAGAAAACCTTCTACATCATCCTGGGAGAAAACCTTCTACATCATCCTGGGAGAAAACCTTCTACATCATCCTGGGAGAAAACCTTCTACATCATCCTGGGAGAAAACCTTCTATATCATCCTGGGAGAAAACCTTCTATATCATCCTCGGAGAAAACCTATATCATCCTGGGAGAAAACCTTCTATATCATCCTGGGAGAAAACCTTCTACTGGTTTATATTAGGGAGGTGTTTGGGTTAATCATTGTACCCGACACAGTGACACAATAAAGACATTGTGTCGGTCTCAAGTGATGATGACTGTAACATTCATGATGGGGGTCCTCCTTCTTAATTCCTTCTCATACTCCTGCAGATTAGTCAGATGTAGTTCCCAGGGAATGGAATGTGTTGTCATGGTTTACAGCTTAAATGCAATAGCTGCATCTTTTGTCATGCCACATCTGACTTCATCTCAGCTTCTGAGTCACTTTGACCCTCTGGGTTTGGACAGCCAACTCCACCCTCAAAACTTCCTTAGTCGTCTCTTACAACATGCATGGTAGGCAACAGTATTGCTATTCTTGAGCCCCGGCAATACACAGATCGGAAAAACTTTGCCACACATGAATCAATAAGAGACATATACAAACAAGAAGATGTATCAACTATTATTAGAAGACATTAGCAGTATTTAGGACATGTGTTTAGATCAGATGAGAATAGACTTACCCATCAAGCTCTGTCATGGAAAAAGAAAATGTAGAAGACCCAGGATAACATTACAAAGAACAATCAAGCCAATGACAATGGGTAACACTACCAAAGAACTACAACAACTTGCAGCGAACCAATACAGCATTGAGAAACATGACTGCTGTCTTATGTGCCACCCTTGGCACCAACGGAAAAAACTAACGAACTAATACACATGGGGTGAATTCCCTTATGCTGAATCTTCATTTTTGGAGTAAGATATATTTGATCATAATTTCATAATTTAATCACAAACAATGCAACTTCCCCAATGACACTCAATGGCACAAGTGAAAATGGCAAGAGATAGATAGATAAATAGATAGAATCATAAATTCTTACATTCTGAGAGATAAATATAACATATCACTTGACTGACATACATTGGTTAATTTATCTATTACAGGAATTTTGTGATTGGGTCTCAAATCTTGGTGGTGAAACCAACAATATTGAAGAATCAACAATAACTAGTCTGTTTGCCAGCGGGTAAGTTAACAATAAAGTACAAGTTGATTGTTCTATAGATTTTGTGAGCATTCATTCTCAAACTCCCACCGAATCACTCTTGTAGCAGGACAATAGTCGTATTAAATTTTTAGCTGGATGTAGTCCAGAGAATGGAAATTTGTTGTGTTGTCATTTTATTGGTTCCAGTGGTCCAGCAAGTCCTGCTTCCATGTTTTCTACTGATGAATTCTGTGGTATAATAGTTAGGTCATTTGCCTTGTTCTCAGAAAGTTATGCGTTTGATGTCAATGTTTCATACCTTATTTGCAAGCGTAGTGTTTCAGAAGTCTGCATCGATTATCCCTTGATGCTACATCGTTACATACCGGTAGTCTGACTGCTACTCTTATCAGTCAAAAATAAATACAGCAAAAAATGTTGGGTTGATTGGTACATCCTGAAACAAAAAATGTTGGGTTGATTGGTACATCCTGAAACAAAAAATGTTGGGTTGATTGGTACATCCTGAAACAAAAAATGTTGTGGTGATTGGTACATCCTGAAACAAAAAATGTTGGGTTGATTGGTACATCCTGAAACAATACTGTTGGGTTGATTGGTACATCCTGAAACAAAAAATGTTGGGTTGATTGGTACATCCTGAAACAAAAAATGTTGTGTTGATTGGTACATCCTGAAACAAAAAATGTTGGGTTGATTGGTACATCCTGAAACAAAAAAATGTTGGTTTGATTGGTACATCCTGAAACAAAAAATGTTGGGTTGATTGGTACATCCTGAAACAATACTGTTGGGTTGATTGGTACATCCTGAAACAAAAAATGTTGGGTTGATTGGTACATCCTGAAACAAAAAATGTTGGGTTGATTGGTACATCCTGAAACAACAATGTTATGCTGTTATTTCTGTTCATCCATCACAAGTGATACTGATCATTTGTTACATCCACCTGTGAAATTCAGTTAGAGTTATACCCTTGGTTATGAGTTCATGTATGGCTAATAAACTCTTTTCTGACTGCAAATCTCCTTGGACAATTTGGGCATAGAATGACCACCTTAAGTGGTTCTTGGCATACCTGTGACTTTCTAGCTGCTCTGCACCATTGAGTTGCTGCTTTTCTCCTTTTTTCACAAGATATTACACCTTTTTTTTTTTACTGTACAGCTGTATCATTTCATGGAAGTTTTTCCCCATATTTCTTGGTTTATTTCAAAGGCTTTTCAGTGAGATCATTAATGAGTTTTTATTGCACTTTTAGTGGCAACCTTGAGAATGTCTGCTCTGCCCTTCTGCAACTTACCATAGTGAAGTATCTTTGGCAGGCAATAATATGGCATACATGATCTGCCCAAGAAATCTGTTTCTGCATCAGAATAATGTCTATGCTACATGAAAAATCAATAACAACCTTAACATGCATAACAGTGTTGAAATAAATACATTTTACAACAGGAAATCGGGCATAATTTCTCCATCCTGAACCACCTTTATTAGAACTGCTGGTATATAATTAAAGTCTTAACTTTCATATGTTTCAATAATGCACTCAGTATAAAAATTGTTGAAGAGTGACAGTTGCAGGCCCTAGGTTTCCAGATATATGAAACTCCCAATATGGAAAATCCAATATAGAACATCCAATATAGAACACCTAATATAGAGCACCCAATATAGTGCACCCAATATTCATTCATTTCCCTTTTGTGCTGAAGTTAGTGCATACGGCAGAGGTCATATCTCTCCCATTCTGTCTGTTCAAAGCTATTCTGTGCAGTTCTTGAATAGTATGGATATTGATTGTTTTACTGTCTCTAAGTATTGTTCTTCTGAGTGTTTCTTTTGGCTTACCCCTGGCTCTTTTGCCTGTAGGTATCCATTCAAGACATTGGTGGTGTATTCTGTTGATGTCTGCGCGTAGGACATGCCCGATGGAATGAACTGACTTCTGTTACACAAATCGGTCAGGATTTTCCGATGTTAGTTTATTAATCCAAAGATCGACAGAATATTTACTATTGTCTCCCCCAATATAGAACACCCACTATAAAACACCCAATATAGAACACCCAATATGGAACACCCAATATGGAATGCTCAGTATAGAACACCCAATATAGAATGCCCAATATGGAACATCCAATATAGAACATCCAATATAGAACACCCAATATAGAACACTCAATATAGAACATCCAATATGGAACACCCAATATAGAATGCCCAATATGGAACATCCAATATAGAATGCCCAATATGGAACATCCAATATAGAATGCCCAATATGGAACATCCAATATAGAGCGCTCAATATAGATCACTCAATATAGAACATCCAATATAGAACGCTCAATATAGAATACTTAATATGGAACACTCAATATAGAATACTTAATATGGATATATCATATTGGGTATTCCATTTATGAGCTATAAACTATGACATGTCTAAGTTGTATCCCATGATAACATATTCCAATCTCCGGACTATGTCCTGCAAACCAATAGGATCATGAGAATGAACTCCGAAGAGTTATTTAATTATCTTAGTACTTGATTTCAATAATTATCTGGTTATCATTGAGAACTACTTCAAAAAATTGCTTAATTTTGTTTCAGTTATGATACGAAACCCGCTCTGTCAGTTCCTATTCATGTAGTTGACCTAGCAAATGTGCCGCATGAACTCAGGTTGTCAGCCATGGTACCTCCACCTGCGCCACCTGAGAAACAAACACTTATAGAAGATATACCTAAGAAGGTGAGGATGTCATTCATGGTACGCACTAAAGAAGTATTCACTTGACTTATATATACTTCCACAAAATATTAACACTTATTTTGTCTTGTCTCAACCACTTGTGTCACAAAGTGGAGAGCTGAAGTCTGTGTTCTATTGTCTCAGCCACTTGTGTCACAAAGTGGAGAGCTGAAGTCTATGTTCTATTGTCTCAGCCACTTGTGTCACAAAGTGGAGAACTGAAGTCTATGTTCTATTGTCTCAGCCACTTGTGTCACAAAGCAGAGAGCTGAAGTCTTATGTTCTATTGCCAAAAGTTCTGCTGTTGTTGTTGTAATCCCATATGGGTTGTAGAATGTCTCTGATATGGTCCATCCATTTACATATTGGTCTTTTCTTACCCTCAACCGGAATATTCTGAAGTTAAACGTTCTCGACGGAAGGCAATCAGTCTCCATTCTCATTAAATGTCTAAATCATTTGATTTGTTGTCTCTTAATGTGGTCATTGACTGGTGTAGTTCCTACAATTTCTCTTATTTCATCATTCACATTCTGTCCATTCTTGTGTCACTAATCATCTTTCCCAAACACTTTATCTCTCATGCTGTAATCTTACTCTCCTGTGCTTTGAAATGGATCCATGTTTGAATATTGACATCACAATGCTGGTATAAAAAAACCTATTTTAGTTAGTTAGTTACTTATTCCATCATCGTCACTGCATTCCGGACAAGTCCATAGGTGTTCAGATCTCTCCTTGAGTGTAGCCACCATTACATGTTGACTGACGGTCCCAGTACGCTGTTGATTGACCATCATTCTTTCTTGCCCACGAAATCGCTCCTTTCTAGCGACACCACATTTCAAACCAAACTCCTTATTCTAGTCATAGAACAAAAGTCATAATCACTTATACAATAATTATTCGTGCGTTTTCCCGAAGGGCAATCAAAACTTTTTAATGTTCATTTATGTTGTTATGCTGATATTCAGATGTCTAAGTAGTGTCTGCTGATAGGATATTACATTCGCCTTTCAACATCTAGTTTTCCATCTTCTATAAAAACACTTCCTGAATATCCAAATTCTCCGACCTGTTCAAGTTTTAACACATAACACTGTTAATATTTACACTGTTTCCACTAATTTTTTTATAGAAAGTGAAAGGTGGTTATGCCCCAAGATTTTTTAAATTTCGTTACGGAGCATGGTATTTGAAACCAAACACTTGGAAGAAAATGGGTTTCTATGAGTCTCTAGAAGACCCCAAGCAGTTGAAAGCGCATGAGATGTCAGAAGCAAAATCAAAGTGTCATGAGCTGGTATGTATGTTTATTCTATATATTTCTTTAGTGGCAACACAGACACAACACAATGTTGTGGATATGTTGCCATAGTAGTCATATGTTGTTATAATTAGTCATATGTTGTTATAATTAGTCATATGTTGCTATAATAATCATATATTGTTATAATAGTCATGTCATATTTAATCATATGTTGTTATAATAGTCATATGTTGTCATATGATGTCATAATAGTCATATGTTGTCATATTTAGTCAAATGTTGTCATAATAGTCATATGTTGTCATAATAGTCGTATGTTGTCATATTTAGTCATATGTAATTGATGGAGCTTGCATTGCCAAGAAGCAAATAATTTCAGAGGCACAGAGAAAGTGTGCAGACCAAAAAGACAGAACAAACATATAGACCCAATTCTATTCATATTTGTCCTAAATGTGGCATGGGATTCTATGCCAGGGTTGGACATTTTAGTCATATCCGCAAACATCAAAGAGGTGTGACAACACAAGTCTTTTGTTCTTTCTTTCTTGTGTTTCGCTACTTGAAGTCTACACCACCAGACAAGTCTTATGGATGAACTCCGTCATTGTCTGGACTCTTCTTTGGTTTCATATATGTCTTTGTTTGGTGGGTTGAGCTGTTGGGCCAGTACATTGTCAGTCATGGTACTTCTCAATTGTATATACTAGGGACAGTTCTGCAAAAAATTTTCAGAGGTCTGTTCATCTTCTTCAAAAGTGCACAGTGGTGTGGCACACAGTCACATCCTGTGCATGTGTTTGTTCAATCTGTTGTGTTATGTTCTTAGGTGAAATATGTTACTCTTAGGAGTACCATACATCATAATTATTGATTGAAACTGAGTACATGCTGATAAAAATGCAATAAAACAAATTTCTACCACTTTGTAGAAATAAGCCATTAATGATGTTTGTTTACACATTAGTAAACATAACCTTTCTGAATTGGCCAGAGGTAAAAGGTTAACCAATTGTATCATTGTCCCCGCTGAAGACGGATGTGTCTGGCCATTGGCGCAAATAAAACGGTGACACAACGCATTTCCATTCTCAGGACTACATCCTGCTGGAAATCTAGTAGGACCATGGTCTTGCTACAAGGAAGAGCCAGCAGGAGTTTGAGAAAGAATGCTGAAGAAGAAGTATCATTGTCAGCTTTTGCCAGACATCTGGACAGTACTTCTGAATTCTGCTAGTGCCAGTGCCATCTATTTCAACTGCACTATAACGGTGGCAAATTTCATGCCCTGGACGTGACATATTAAAAATGTGTATAGCGAAAAACAAAAATTCAGAGCTACAGAGATAGCCATTTATATATATATAAGATATAGCAAATTTCATGGGTGGGTCAACAAGAATCAATTCAGTCCATAACCATTTCATTGAATGCAGTCCATAGCCAACATTTTATGAATTAATAAATGCGAATATCATAGTGAAAGGGTGGTTCGCCGTCTCCGTTTATGAAAACCATTGATGCTGGTTCATTATAGCAACGTTGATCAGATTGACAACCATGCTTCACAATAACATTTGTATACAACAATGACGTCTGCTTTGAGCAGTGCGGGGGAAAATTCCGTCTCAACACCAATCATTTTTATTGGACGTCGCATGGAATTCCGTGATGTAAATGCACTATTTATAGTGTTCTGGAGAGAATGACAGGCATGGCTATTATATTATAGATTATTATATTTAGCATATTTCTGTTGTTACATACATATTTTGCCCATTCGGACCAAGTTGTTATAATGGGATTCTACGATATCAATGTTGGTCACATTTAACCACATGACTGTGTAACTTCAATGCAACCAGATTGTTTAGACCTATAATTTGGGCCTTTTTGATGATTGTTCCACAATGTGTATCTCCTAGTCTTCCTTTATAATGGCACCCATTTTAATGCTTACAGTAGGAACAAAATTATTCTGTATTCTGTACTACTTTGTAATGTACAACTATGATGTTTAGAAATTTTTGGGATCTCCAAGGCGTAGTGGTTAATCCTCTCACTTTGTGCTCAAGAGGTCACAGGTTCAAATCCAGTTCATATCATCTTGTTTAAATAGTGTATTTTATGGGGAGGAGATACCTGGGGATTATCGTTTGAAGTTACGGAGTATGTACTATGAGTGGTACTCTCAGCAATTGAGATGTCGCTTCGTTGAGAAAGATGGAGTGTGGGATAACCAGAGTACAATGAAGCTAATCCTCTATGCTTTCTGAGACTTATTTTTAACTGTTGTCTACAGTTCATGTACTCATTTTTATTGGCAGATCATTTCTTACTTTGACCACAGACTTTCGTAGACAGATCAATCATCTAGTGTAAGATCAAACTATGATGTTGTTGTTTTCAGACAGAGGAACTAGCATCAATGCATGCATCTAAAGCTTTTGATGAATTTATAGGCAAGAGAAACACAAGAAAACCTGAGGTTTGTACAAGATGTTATATGTTTGCATTAGTTTCTTTCTATAAGCTATGACAACTTTGTAATGGACTCTTTGTTGTTGTTGATATCAAAATGCTAATGAGTGATGCTACTCCTGTCAGCACAATGTCATTCTTAAAAAAGTACAAGTCTTCTGAAGTTGACTTAGTGATCCCTACAGTAAGTGACTCTTAAGGGTGTCTGTATAAGTTTTCTTCTGGCAGTTGAAAGGTAAGGGCAGTCAATAAGGTGTTCCACTGTTTCATTGGGATGGAGGCAGTGTCTACAGTAAATAATTAATGGGGTTTGATATGGTTTAAGTGGCTATTAATCCTTGCATGCACTGTTTGAAACTGAAAGATAAGGGATGGATAGTTTGAGTTGCTGTTTTATGGGCTTATCTGTTTATATTTATACTAAATAAATGAGTTATAGATGCATTACAGATCTCTAGCAGCGAATAGGCGTAAGTGAATAACCTCTTAGGTTTTACATGTGTAGTCTTCCCTACCATCAAATGATGGCTATTTATTATATCAAATTTTTAAATTCAGTTAGGGTTATGTCCTTGACTTTGAGTTCATAGCTGGCTAATAAGCACCATTCTGACCGCATATTTTCTTGAACAGTTTGGCCAAAGGATGATTATTGTAGATGGTTATTGGTCTACCCGTTACTTTCTAGTTATTCTCCACTCTTGAACTGTTGCTTTTCTCCTTTTTTCAAAGCACTGCATATATGGTAATACTCAACTGAAGCTGTGTGACCCACAAGTCAGCCACAGATTATTGCTGGGTGTCATGAAGAAAAAACTAACAATTAGGAGATTAAGATTACATAATATTTCTCCTGATTAGACTGGTTCAAGCAGTAGAATTCTATCATTTTCAATAGCTGGAGAATATCCAAGAATCAGGTATGGGCTGCAGTAACACAAATACCAAAGTAGTAATAATGAGTAAGTAAATATATGCTACAAATACCCACCACTACTAAAAAATATATGATAAAAACAATGATAATTAAATCAATAAGGATAAAAAACAGTTGATGCTTTGATGTAAGATGTTCATCTGAATGAACATAGCATAATAAAGAAATGAAGACAGAAAAATATTAATGAGTAAAAAAAACTGTTAACAAAAAGAAACAGTCCATGTAGTGGCCTGGCGAAGGATGACATGAAAGTGCACAATTTGTGTTATTTTATCACACCGTTTACAAATGATACAGTAAATATTTTGTAATGGTGTTTATAACTCTCTTCTTTTCATTTACACAAAATGTGTCATTTACTTATGGTTGAATCCCTCTCAAACCACACTCCTTTCTTCTGCTCTTCACATATCTAAGACCTTCCTATGAGTCACTGAAAGTCATTGGTTGGAATTCCCGATACATTCTATCTTGTAACCTTCATTATTCTTGCGTTGAATAAACACTCTTTAATCTTATGTTGTTATTTTCTCACCTTTACTGTAATCTCTCCAATTATGTCATTATTAACTGACATTGTAAATAATCTACTGGTTGTTACAGATCCTATAAATAGCCCATAATCAGATATCAACAAAAGACATGAGTTACCTTTGACCTATTATCAATTACTATTTATATCTGATAACGTAACCTATGAATGGCTTTTGATTTTAATAGAATTTGGATTACTCACTGTATGGATGCAATCGGAGAGATTGTCAAAGGGGAGTGTGGTGTTTTTGTTAACTTTATGGTGATAAGGAAACTAGGATGTTAGGGAATGTATCTGTCACATGTCAGAGGTCCCATGCTTTAACTGTCACATGTCAGAGGTCCCATGCTTTAACTGTCACATGTCAGAGATCCCATACTTTAACTCTTAAAATATTGAATTCTACTTGAATCATTAAGTTTTATCAAAAGCCATCGGAAGTTGTTTTTCATATTAGTTTTTTAGAGGTAGGGCCTAAATATGTGGTGTTAGTCTGAGTTTATAAAAAGCAGATTCAAGCATTTGTTAGGGTGCAAAGGGTATCACCGTGCTCTCGGTGGACCCAGGGTTAGCAGATAACCAAGATCCCAAAAGTACCTCTTTGTGGTGCACCCTGGAAACATAAATGTGACTTCTCGTGCTGATTCTGGATAAACATTTTGGGGATCATGTCCATGAATGTGGAGGCAGTAGATGGAAAGAGAATTGACTGCAAAAGTGACAGTCAACATCTCTGACACCAATGCGCCAACACATGAAGTGGTACTGTCAACACACAGTGATGCTAGTCACTCCAGTCCAAGAATTGAGGTGCGGCCAATGCAATTGATACAAAAAGGTAGATGCATGGTGAGAGATGAAAAGATAACATACTGAGTACAATGAGAGGGCAGCACAACAACAGAGGGTAGTACCATGTGCAAATAGAAAGGGAAAATGTTCCAAGGAAATCAGAACTACAAGTTCTGTCAGCCCCAAGACAAGCTTCTAGTTACTAGTGCTCTTTACAGGCAGAGACTCAATTGTTGGCACCCGGCAAAGAAAGCAGCCCTGGCTCAACTCTACTGTTGATCTTTCCTATACTGGAAACATGTTCACGGAAAGAAAGGGTTTATACCCAATGGGCTCAGGCACAAATAAGACAAACTTGTTCAGCTCCAGAACACTCTTTGCTCCCAAATATGTGATGTAACTCAGACTTAGACAAGGGTTCTTGATGTTGATGAACAACGCCTCAGCTAAGAAGGCGAAAGAGCCAGGGCCCAAATCTTCTGTCAAGTTCTTCCTAAACTGGAACCAGGCTCATGGATGAGAAAAGGTTCAGTACTGAATGGGCACAAGCACAATCTGTCTAATTAAATGAGGCAAGTTCACTGGCTGCTGAATAACTTGTGCAAGATACACGTGAATGACAATCGTCTTGGCAAAGAGTCAATAAACACTAGCGCTTGTCGACAGATAAGCAGGCTGTCACATGCTAGGGAAGCCCACTACCTGAATTAAAGGCATGACAATAGTGGATGTGATGGACCTCAGGTGTCCGGGCCACAGTGTTAGCCAACCAAGGTGCAAATAATACAGGTCTACTGTGAAACTAGCAGTACAACTCACTTCCTGCTCCCTGGCAGAAATCACATTATTTAATTGGGGTGGCTATCAGAAAACGAACGCAGAAGAAGAAGAAAGGAAAAAATGAGCATTGGTGTAGTCAGGATGATTGCTTGCATTACAGTGAAAAGAGACTATTTACTTCTGTGCTCAATCTCAACTCACCCCAGTTTAACAGTCCTTATATGACTTGATGAATTAGTAATAATAATATAAAACTCTAGCGCATCAGTATACCAGGATTACCACGTCCTGCCAGGAGCATAACACAAGCTTCAGGATCAACGATCTCATCATCTTTCTGTCAGATTTGTTGACCATTCCCCAATGATGGCACATCTAGCGTTCTCCTTCACCTTGGACAAAGGTCACTGGCCTGCATCTATTTGTCATCCATGGGGATTAAAGGTAAAGGTAGGTCCCAATGGTAGCGACCTGTCACCGGGGATGAGGATAACTCTTCATGTACTAAGCTGCAGCAACTATTAGGTGGGATGCCAGTTCCCTTTCTTGCCTTTACTTCCCCTAACACATGCGTCAGGTACTCATTTACAGCTGTGTCGACTGGAGGAGTGGTCATGTCCCAAAGAAATCACAACTCAGATTTTTTTGTCCTGATGTGGTTTCAAACCTGGCATGCTGTAACCGTGTGACAGCAAACAACCTTACTATCAACTAGGCTACCGTACTCCTCCCATGGAGATTATTTGTTAAAAAACAGAAAGTAAGAAATCCAAACAAGACAGGCAGTGACGACATTTTTCACAGGTGACAAGTTGTTATATCGCCAACTCTTCTTAATCGTCACTAGCGACATGCCTGAAAAAATACAGTATTTTTTGCACCCTGAACTAGAACTCCCGGCTGCAGTTGCCACAAGGGCATTTAAAATTTTGATATGGCATAAATATTTTGGCAGTCCTAACCATTTTATTATAATAGTATTTGACAGTATTTATTTATTTAACCACCCATGTAAAGATTAATTTATATAAATCTTTGGTTCTGTTGATATCATGGTTGTGAGACCTGGTCTCTAACTGCGGACTTAGAGAGAAGATTCCATGTGTTTGAAAACAAATGCTATAGACGTGTGTTGGGTATCTGTTACCAGGAATATAAGACCAATGTGTTTGTGCATGATAGAATTAATGTTATAGCAAGTCAACAAGAATAACTCTTAACAATTGTGAAACTTCATCATCTCTGATGGTACGGGCACAGCATGAGACATCCCTCAAGGCAAGAGATGTTCTTCAAGGTACAGTGAAGGGTAGAAGAAGATGATATGGTCTGAAGAACACATGGTTGGATAATATTAAGGACTGGACAGGGTGTGAAGTTTCCAAATTCAGCAGGATGGTCGAGATTCGTGAAGATCTTTCTGCATCAAATATTTCAATGCGACATCCCTATGACCCTGATGTGTTATGGTTTTATAATTATTATTATATCTTGAAATTCATTCCTTCAATAGTGATCATAAAATTTTAGAAGGAGCAACATGACTTTTAGATACAGTAATTTTTTTGCTAACCTGTTGTCCATGCTACTTTGCCATGAAGTTGCATGGGTTGTATATAATTATGTTAATATAATACATAAAAACCATATGTTCACAGTTTCTGACTGAGATTGCTCAAATACAGAAGAAAGCGGCCTTGGAAGCTGAGAGACGGGCAGAATCAGAAATGCTGGTCAAACAGAAGAAGAATATCACCAAGCAGAAAATAATTACGAAATAGCTATTGAGTTCTTCATAGTATCCAATCTAATAATCCCATATCCAGTTAGGGTTGTAGGGGTACCAGATTAGATGCTTTAGCACACATTTCTATCTACAACAGAAAATTTCTATCTACAACATTGGGGATGAGTAGGGAAAAATCTTTTCATGTCAAGTTCTTGCTGTTGTCTGTCCATGCTTTTATTTGTTTTCCTCTGCTTCTTCCACCTTCGATGGTTTCCTACAGTATTGTTTGTGACAAGGAATCATGTCAGTATACATGTACAAACCATGCAAGTTTTCATTGTTTTACTATTGAAAGCAATGTTTCTTGTAGACCTGTATACATCCCTATTTTATCTCTTATGTACATATCTTCAAAGTAGGCCTTTCCAAGAAAATCTAAGATTCCAGTAATTAAAAGCTAATTTACAACAACAGAGGTCTGGTCAGAAATACCATAATAGGTAATAACCACAGTAAAACTGAAATCCAACAGGTTAAACTAAGAAACAAGGTAATGAAATTATACTAATCACTGGAAAAACATGATATCACATGAAGATTAATGTTTTCACCAAAAGGCCTTGAGGTTTGGTTGGTTGGCTGATTGGTTGCTGATCCAGCGGCCCATGGGCTTATGCCCTTTGACCTCATGCCATTAAATGGCATTATATTGCGCGGAAGTCTGTGGATTTTCGGCCCACTCCGGGACAGAACCAGAGAATAACTATCACACCTCCAGGAAGGTAGGTTTCAACCTTTGCACTGCTCCTAGCCACTGTAGCCAAGATAGGGTTCACTGTGCTCATTCCCCGCCACCAATTGACTACTGGTTATGCTGAACATCTCTATTGCTCCAGGCATGCAACCACATGTTCAAGTCAAAAGGATTGTCACGTCCTGAGTCACTGTTCCTCTATGATGGGTCTCAGACATAGGAAAAAACAATGCTGTCAGTTTCCTCCTCCGCAGTACTGCACAGTACATCTCTGGCTCCCTCCCAACCACAGAAGGTGCATACATATATATTCAGGTAAACATGAAACACATTTCAACAACAAAATAAAAGCATAATTGTATAGATGACATGCCATGAAGCTTCTCTAAGAAGATAACCTCAATATAACAGCATGTCATCCACTAAGGTTTTCTGTTGCATGGTTGGTTTGTCTAGTGGGCCATTGGTGAGACCCATAGATGCAACCACATGCGTAAAGGTCTTCAGCAACCACATATTCACAATAATACAAGTAAAACATAAACCCTACTGGTTGTATTTTGTTGTAAATGTGTTCTTGATAAAGGCTTTTTGATCAAACCATGTTCTCAAGTGTGTTTCCAGTATTATCACAACTTCATCCCATGGTTTCCTAGTTTTGCCTGTTAGAAATACCATCAGTAGTTTATTGTTTATATAAAAACCTGCATCGAATAAATTTCTGTTGTTTGTATGGAAGCAGTTTTTTTTTGCTGATCGATCTTATTTAATATCTATTTTTCCACTCTAAAGTTGCTATTTTCCTAAACTTATTTTCCTATTTAAAAACAAGCCATACATGAGCAAACGAATGAAAGAATTGATTATCTGGGTCATAGCACAGATCATAAGTGTCAACTAGAACGGATTTTCCGTATTGATACGGATTTACAGCATTGTGTATCTCACATGCACATATTGTCCACACACATCTTGGTGTGTCATTTTTCGGCATAAAATATAGGCATTTTTTTCTCCATGCATTATAATGATTGTTGACCTAGAAATTGAAGGAACAAAAGATCATTTGATGAAATGAAAAACACCAAATTTGAAATAAATACCATAAACATCACATCTGTACTCTCTTCTGATAATTGAGAATAAGTTGTAGATGCCAACATCGCTACACAACTATTCATGTTGTGAAGATCCTCTGTGTTTTATTTAGTAAAACCAATTTCACTATCATCAATGATTTCACATGTGAATCTCATAATGTCATTTACGTTATCATTTGTAAACGATGTGACAAGAAATATATAGATGAAACTGGCAAAAGAGTAAGTGACTGTTTCTGCTAACATCTTCATGCCATTAAGCATGGAATACCTACTCCTGTTGCTTTACATTTCAATGGTTCTGGACATCATGATACCTGTTATATTCAGGTTACTGCATTAAGATCATGCACTGCTGACAATAGAGCTAGATACAAGCCCTTAAAAATTTCTGTATATTGCAGTTTGGTAACCTTAAGCCATTTGGTCTTAATACAGATCATTCATTTATTTAGATTTGTGAATGGGAGTTTTGTTGTGTTGTCATTCAGGTTTTTTTCATGCATAGTTGTTTTATTTCTTTTAATTTCCCATATTTTTTAAATGTGCATCTCAATATCAATAATTGTATACATGTAAGTCATTGTTACCTTGGGTGTCTTTGCCTTTAAATGTTTGTCATCTAATGCTCTTGTTATAGTGCCATTATGTTTATGTTTTTACTACAAACATTCAATATTTGTCTTGTATTTTCTTGAAAAATAACTTAAAGTTGAAATGTTGAAACTCTTGTATACTGTTATTTGTATTTATTTGTACCAATACCCTATAGTATTATAGTATGTGTATTCATTATAAAACTGATCAACCTTGTGTCAGTACTATTCACTACTGAAAATGGCTTCCCCATACTGTTCTATTTATGTTCTATCACTACTTTTAAATGCAACTTCTTATTAATTTTATCTGTTTTCTAATTAAATTTCTTGCAAGCTCTTTTGTGTTTTATTGCCTAACAATTATAGTTAGTATGTTCTTCCATTTTTAAAAACCCTTATTTCATGACAAATGTTGGGTCAAAGGGCATGAGCCCATGGACCGCTGGATCAGCAACCAACCCCCATGACAAAGGTCTTGTAGTCCAAACAGTTACTTAGTTTTATTTGGTGAATTAATTACCCAAACAAATGTGTAAAACCATGAGACAATCCTGTTCAATGAGTTTAGCTGAAGGCTCTATGTAAGTTTTCTATTTTATACAATATTAAAAAGAAATGGTACTGTTGCCATACAGTGCCTAGTGATGAACCACCATGAGTGTACTGTGTTGAACTTTATTTACGGTAATTTTGTATCTTTGCAAGTATGATTCTTTTGGATATTTGTTTAGGAAACACATGAAGACTGATTTAATAATTCAAGTCTATTCATTACCTTCCAAATCAAAATATGCTTGTTAAACAAGCAAATCGTAGTGTATTGAATGTATTTTGTACAGAATATAAGGTAGGTCCCATGGCAGCAGCCTGCCAACTGGGATTAGGATAACTCTTCATGTGATAAGCCACAGCAACTATTAAGTGGGGTGTCCAGTTCTCTTTTTGCTTTCTTTAACACATGGGTCAGGGACCCATTTACAGCTGGATCGACTGGAGAAGTATATATCATGTCAAGTGAGAAATCATGACCTGGATTTTCTGTATGGATAAACTGTTTTTTCCTATGTCTGAGACCCATCATAGAGGAACAGTGACTCAGGACGTGACAATCCTTTTGACTTGAACATGTGGTTGCATGCCTGGAGCAATAGAGATGTTCATCATAACAAGTAGTAAATTGGTGGCGGGGAATAAGCACAGTGAACCCTATCTTGGCTACAGTGGCTAGGAGCAGTGCAAAGGTACATTATCACAGTTGTTAGTACAGTGACTATAGTAAATTTATCACAGTTGTTAATACACTGACAATAGTACATTTATCACAGTTGTTAGTACAGTGACTATAGTAAATTTATCACAGTTGTTAGTACACTGACTATAGTACATTATCACAGTTGTTATAGCTTCTCATTTTGGTTGAGGCATCTCTGGGGATTACCTTTGGTGCTCCAATCGGGGCAGACTCCCAACCTAGTGTTGCCATATAGGCTTGGATAAATGACATTTGAAGACATATTCTGGTTGTCAACAAAATATTACCAATTGTATACAGATGACAAGTTAGGTATTACATATATGACATTAGATATTACATACACATATTATATGACAACAACAAGAAGCAGAAATAAACGCAAGTTTAATAGGTCTAAGGCCTGTCAGGTCACTGGTCAATAACACCTTTACTAAGAAACAAAGATATAACACTAGAAACAAAAGGCTATTCAACACCATTTTCTTACCAACGTTGTGTTATCAGTGTCAAACTTGGACATTAGAATCTAGAACAATTCATAAGATTAACACCACTGAAATGAAATGTGTGAGACGGAGGATTGGAGTTAGCTTGAGATACAAAATCAGGAATGAAGCACTAAGGAAACAATTAGAGATCAAGTCAACATTAGAATACATCCAGAAACAACAAGTTAAATGGTACGGCTACATAACCAGACAGAAAGAGCAAAGTATTATCCAAGAAACCCTGAACAAACGATACGAAAACAGGAGACTATTGGACGCCCTCGTAAAAGGTGGATAGATCGTTTATTAGAGACACTGAAATATAACAGTGGAAGAGGCAAACAGAAGGGCAAAAGACCGTACACTCACTCTCCCCTTAACACGGAAAGGTATATGAGAACAGAAAGAAGAAGAATATACACTTATGACAGATATTAGGCCTACATCCACATATGACATTAGATATTACACATACAAATAGAGGCCTATGATGTTTACTAATTACAGTGGCATAACAATACTTTAAATAATTTAAGTCAACGAAGTGGCAACATCATTGAAACAGTTTAATAAACATGCATACATCTGGTAAATATTCTTGTAAAAAGACATGTAAAAATAAATAGCGATAGGGGCCTATAAATTTCCGGTATATTTTTCCGTCACTTATTCTCTCTATGTTTGTGACGAGTGACAATAGTAACATAAACATAGTGATTAATGTTGAAAGTTGAAGAGAAAGTTTGTGACTAGAGTTTATATAAGTAATATGTTTACTCTAAATCTGTTAGTACCAGTCAGACAAGTTTCCTTCAAATTTTGCATTTTCTGGCAGTTGAGTAAGCCGACACAGGTTGTGCAATGATAGTGATGATTCTTCTTCTTCTTCTGCGTTCGTTCTCAAACTCCTGCAGATTCGCAGGATGTAGTACGGAGAACGGAATGCGTTGTGCCATGGTTTACAGTATTGCTGCGATATCTGCGCCTTTCGGCTGACACATCCGACTTCAGCATGACTTTGGGTCACTGGCCCTATATGGGATGGGACAGCCAACTCCATCCCATAACCTCCTTAGTCGCTTTTTACGACATGCGTGGAAGGTAAACAGTGTTGCTATTCTTTACTCCCCTTTCGGGTTCCGGCAACACACGGGCGATAAAGATGATGATGTTTGAAACAAAATTTCTTAAAGCGTTTTCTGATCCAAGTTTTTCAGAACACCCTGAGGTAGTTTATAATCACGTCAGCAGTTTCCATATCTTTTCATTCCATATTTAATAGTCAGAACAACTCTAGGTTTCTCTGATGGCATTCAACTGTAGACTGTGATACATAGTTAATTAAATGTTTAGCAACATTTCAATACATGGGATGGGTGTCAACTTATTTTTCTATAAATTCATATTTTTTAACAATTTATTTCCGTATTTCATTTTTTTTAAACGTCAGTATTTAGCACATCCCGCCCCCTCCCCGCAAAAAAACCATGTTTTTCCGTGCAAAACGGGCATCATATCTCTAATAGCTTAGGGCCTTATCAAGTCTAAATCCGACGCTGAAGAAGGCTCTGAAAAAAACTTTCCCATTTCATATAGGAAGCAATAGCTTCTGTGACCGTAATTCCTGGCGATGGTAAGAAATAAACACATAGAGCCTACTGTGAAATTCCATTACGAAAACCTGGTTGGGACCGACGAAATATATCTCGTAATATCAGAAAAGTGTTGTTAAACAGAGAAGTTTGTTATAGACTAACGGGATGCGTTATAACGGAATTCCATTGTAGGTGCCTGTATAAGTAATTCCACTGTATAAGTAAGATATGGGCAAGTAAGAAAATATGAATGACAAAGGAAGATTTCTAATTATATGCAAACAGTGATTGATGGAACAGCAAAGGAGGACTAAATGAACAACAAAAGTGAATAGATCAGAAGGTGCAAACGTGGAGTCTCATAGAATTTTTTAAAAAACAACAACGACAAGTTTGTGAATAAAGAATGGAAATATGAGATCATTAAACTAGCAATACTACTGACCTTCAGTTGGTAAATAAAAATGTAATATCCGAGTCAATAAACAAATGCATATTTGTAAGTATATTTCCAATATTGTCAATTCTAAATTGTTTCAGTTCGCAATTGTAACACATAATGGTTGAAATTCACTTTTTAATTAACAACTGTGTAAACGCCTAGTCTTCAATATTTTCGACTAATGACTCAGATAACACTGGCATGGAATGTGACTTTGATAATGTATATAAGCCTACTTGTGTTGGTCCACTGAAAACTGAACACTTTTCAAGTTTGCTCACTTGATGCACTGTTCTTTGGAATGAAAGTTCTCTATTTGGAATTGATTGTTTTTGATGGCTTGAGCTAGTGAATGAAGACGATGAGTCTGAAGAGAACGCATGCAGCCATGCCATGGCTACCTCAGGGCTGCTAGCTTCAAATGTGAACGATTTACCTAAATGACCTCCTTCGATTACAACGAAATGTGAAGGATTTGATAACGACTGTGTGACATAGCTTTGTTTTAACTTCAGGAAGAAAGATGGCATTGTCTGATGACGGCGTGTTCGGCTGATGATGGCGTATTTTTCATAACTTTTGCAGTGAATTTTAACAATAACTGGATACCTTAATGAGTGCGAAGATGTCGAAGTAGTACACGGGCTGCTTCCTTGTAACCTGTGAACTTGTTGGGGGACTATTAAAATCAGATTACCAGATTTTAGGTTCAAGTTTCTGACAGAAGATATGTGTTGTTGTTTATCGCATATTGTAGATTCGAATACTGTATTTACTGTTGAACTAGCAGACCTATCTCTCGCTGAGGTATTTAATAGTTTTCTGTGATTTGTTGATAATTTTCTTGAGTCATAAACTGTCGCTATTGCAACATCTTCATTAATCGATTCATTCAAATTGTCTAAATCAGAAAACACATTTCGACTATCATAATCAATGATGTCTGGTCTGTTATCACACTCTTTGATTCGTCCATTTATTTCTAAGACCATATTTTTACCATTATTTAAATTCACTTCACATTTTTCAGTGCAACCACAGTTAGAAGTTTCCACATCCTCAGTGTGTTCTTCTTCAATTACGTAACAAGAGTTGTTCCAACGTGAAGCCATTTGGGCACATTCTAAAGGCGACATGGCTATGTCCGCGAAACAAACTAGATAAATGATGTTTCTCCTCTCTGCTAAGTAAAATGTCCACAATCTGCATACCGGTCCTATTTAACAGATTCAATGACGTAATCTGCCACGTGACCTGTGATTCCACGAGTGGGTTGATAACCTGTGCGCCCTACTATAACAGTCACATGTACGAGAGAACAAAAATCCCCATCATACGATGACCCCGTTGTAATCAGAAAAACAAAATCTGGATAAATCAGGCCTGATAGGTCAGGTAATATGTGGAATCCTTGAAATATTTTACAATTGTCTGATTCTTGTATAACGACAGAAAGTGTCTATCGCGTGCATAACACAGAAGTGTCATTGGTGTGCATAACAAAAAGGGGCATTCACGTACAAAACACTTGCCTTTCTTGTACAATATAAAAGGAAAATGTAATTCACGTACATTACAAACACGTGTCTTTCTTGTACATAGTAAATAAGTGTCATTCGCGTCAGTTTCGTGCGGTGACTTTTCTCAATGGGGACTAGGTTAATATTATTGTGGACTACCGGGTTCAAAAATTAAACATCCTAAGCTTTTGGAAACAAAATTATGTGGAATGAAACCGCGGTTATTTGTTTGGGCGTGATATCAACAATTGACTTATTCCGCAGAAGAAGTATCACATAAATAGGCTTAATTTTTTTTTTTTTAACTTGTAAAATCTCCTACGGATGATGAACACATGAACTTGTGGCGGATTATAAGACTGCAAGCGTGGCTTGAACCTGTTGGCCACCCAGATCGCATATGTTTTAGATCCCATTAGCAGTTTTAAAGAAATCTACTAAATTGTTTTGAAATGACGTTAACAGTCCATTTTTATCAGAAATATCAGGAGTTGAATTAATTTTTTCGTTGTTCATTGTTTTTCTTCAAACCAGAGGACTCCTGGTAAAAATTACATTCATTGCAGATATATTTTGACAGAACTTCTTGACCTCTGACTTAGGCCCTATATACATAAAATGCACTGCAGGGTCGGTATTTTGGGGGGGGGGGGAACATGTTTTAATTTGCGAGTCTGCCGAGTCTAAAGACATATCTCTCACAATAACACGATGTTAAATTAGATTGAAAATGAGCAGTTTAGCGATTTACAAGAGCTAGTTTATTTTTTGCGTCCCACACCAGAAACTATGGAAGATAATGAACAGCATGGTTTCACAAGACATCTGATTCATCTAATAGAAGAACTTTACCAAGATGAAAAGACTGCAGTGTAGTTAGAGGACGATCTCACAGAGTGGCTTGAGGTACATAGTGGAGTAAGGCAGGGATGAACACTTTCCCCATACCTGTTCAACATCTACGCAGAAAGAATAGTGAGGAATGTGAGAGAAGACATACACAACGCTGACTACCACGCTTTAAACATCGGTGGATTCGAAATACCTGAACTACTCTACGCAGACGATGCAGAGGACTGCATGGCAGAAATAAGTAACATGTGTATATCGTTTCATATTCAAAATGGCAATAATATTGCATCAATCTGTCTCTCTCTCTCTCTCTCTCTCTCTCTCTCTCTTATATTTCTTCTTCACTGACTGTTTGCTCTGTGGGAACTCTGTCCTGGACGTTTAGTTCCGGGTTCAAAGAATAAGGCCAATATTTTCTTTCCATGCATGTCGTAGAAGGTGTCTAGTGAAAGTTTGTAGATCATCTTTGATAAAATCATCTTTGATAAAATCATCTTTGATAAAATCTTCTTTGATAAAATCATCTTTGATAAAAATCATCTTTGATAAAATCATCTTTGAAAAAATCATCATTATCACGGCATGTCTTTTATCGATTTCTCACACCTGTCAGAACAGAGATGTGGTTCTATAGAAGAATGCTGAGAATACCATGGACTGCCATAATAAACTAATGTGGACATGTTGAAAGAATAAAATGCGAAACGGACATTAATCAATAATATAAGAAAAAGACAACTTCATTTTTTGGCAACTTCGTGAGACAAGGAGGTTTGGAGAACATAGTCACAACATGCAAGATTGAAGGCAACAGAGACAGAGGGCGACAACGTGAGAAAATATTAGACAGTTTGACAACCTGGTACGTCAGGGAAACAACGATATTGATACATAATACTGGAGACAGAGAGCTGTGTAGAGCCATGATCGCCTACGCCAGTCGGCATTGCACCTGATGATGATGATGACATCTGTCAAATGACCTCCATGGATGACGGAGAGACGCAGGATAGCTGATATTTGTCCGTTTGTAGCAGACTCGTAGGAGGCTAAGTGTACCATCACTAGAGATGTGTCAGCAGATCTGTCTAACAGAAGAATATGATGAACTGGTTAGTCTTTAGGTATCTGCTACTCTTCTGGAAGGACGTGGTTTTCCTGGAATTCTATCCCACTGGAATGTTTCCCTTCGGGGACTAAACATGCATCCATAACCCCCAACCCGAACCCCCCCCCCCCCCCCCCACTAACGGAACAATAATTTGAGTCAACAAAGATTAAAAGAATTTGGATGTCACCTCGCTTACCGGAGGGGGGACCTCAGCTTTTGAAAATCTGTGAACTTTCACTGCCGTAACCGGACCACAGTAAAGACCTGTGTACAGAAAGCAAACATGATCCGAAAGGCTTATTTCTTATTTTTTTCTGTGAGTTACGTTGGTCGTCCTTTTTGGCATGCGACTAGAAATGTATTAATAGTGACCAACGAAATCATGACAATTATTAAAAAATGTAACGAATGAAGGTATGTCTAGTTTCTGTAAAGAGGTCTTTATCGTCGACGAACTCGGTCAAGAATATACCTGTTCACAGGTAAAGGGATTGCACACCTTTCGATTTTCCCAGTCGTTGCGGTCACACCGCATAAAAGCCAATATGGACCGATATAACCAACATAAACGTCTGTCTTAGGTTGAAAGTTTCGTGCCTCGGCCAGAGGGTTTAATCTCCCATTTACCAAACAAACAAAATTACTGCAACATCATTATAATCAAAGTTTTAGTAGTGTTTCATCAATGTGTTTCTTGATTTAGCAGCGTGTCATCAATGTGATTCTTGATTTAGCAGTGTTTCATGAATATGTTTGTTGATTTAGCAGTGTTTAATTAAATTGTTTGTTGATTTAGCAGTGTTTCATCAGTGTGTTTGTTGATTTAGCAGTGTTTAATAAAGTGTTTGTTGATTTAGCAGTGTTTAATAAAGTGTTTGTTGATTTAGCAGTGTTTAATAAAGTGTTTGTTGATTTAGCAGTGTTTCATCAGTGTGTTTCTTGATTTAGCAGTGTTTCATCAGTGTGTTTGTTGATTTAGCAGTGTTTCATCAATGTGTATGTTGATTTATCAGTGTTTCATCGATGTGTTTGTTGATTTAGCAGTGTTTCATCAATGTGTTTGTTGATTTAGCAGTGTTTCATCAATGTGTTTGTTAGATCTGAAAGAGATGAGAAGAATATCATCACTGTAACACACATGGCGTAGGACGCGATACGTTGATATAGGGAGAAAGTTGTACGCCTCATTCCATAGATCAAAAGCAATGCTGAAGTCGGATTGTCAGTTCAAATTGAGTAGCTATCACTATAGATCTGTAACCATAACATTGAAGAAAAATCATAATTCGGCAAACAGAATTTGAACCAGTTCCGCACACCAACGCGCCTCGCAACCGGACCTTTTTCAAATCCCGTTACATGCGTTATAATGGATTAATCCGGTACCCATTTAAGGTTGGGTCGACCCGGGAGCAGTTACGATCTGAAAAACATTTCCGTCATATGCGAAGCCAGTGCGCTAACCACTGCGCTAACGCAACTCCCCCCCCCCCTTTTTTAAAAAAAAATATGCATTATGGTGTTTCATTAATAAAAGATTCTTGATGCTTTTATATATTATTGTTGGTATTCTTCTTCTTCAGAGTTCATTCTTACACTTCCTGTGGATCTCTTTTGTAGAAAGACAAAGATCCTTTTAGATTTCTAGCAGGATAGTACAAAGAATGCGTTCTATTGACGTTTTATTTCAATGATCCAATTTATCCGTCTTCGGCGGGATAATATTATAGTATGATATAGTGCATCTTAATATAGTGCATCTCTTATTCTGGATTACATCCCGCTTACAACGATGAATTTAAAAGTTTGAGAACCGCAGGTACAAGTAGAAGGTTGTACAACAGAAAGTTATCAATAGAAATCATCGCTAACACAGAACGCACAAATAGTCAGTCATGTTACTATATACCAGCAGACGTCGCTCCTGATAGTACGTTATCTATATATCACACACACCTGTCCTGCTACATAATACTTCCTGTATCTATTTTTCTCAGTATGAATAATACGTTTCACATATGTTTAGTCACGTCTGATTTGTCATAGTTCGTACCTTGATGATTAGAAAAATAATTTTGCAGGAGTTTATCCATTGTCAGATTTCCTTACACACAAATACAAATGTAAAACTGGAGACACGATCATATAAACGAATGCAAAAGGCAGTGTATTATAGCCAAATGGGACTGGAATCATTTCGTACATAAAAGGGACTCAATACTGTATTATAATCGTAAAATGACAAAAATAACTATGTTAATTAATCAAAAATCCTTATCTCCGCCAGGCCGATAAAACAGATAATCAAACCCCTTTCTGTCGGTAAGACTTTAAAAACCATAATTTGTATAGTTGTTTCTAAATACATTACGATAAGATAGCAAAAGTTTTACGGAGATAGCAACCGAGAGAATTAAATGGTGAGGGAATTGTGAAATTACAAATCAAGTCCCTATCTAATAAAGACCTTTCAACAGAATTATTTAGGACACCATTTATTACGATTTTGATTATTGTTGGGCTTTCAGTTCGTCACTATTTATATACTTGGAATCACATGCCAAAATAGTCAAGGCGATTCACAGTCGCACAACAAACATCAGAAGAAGTACTTGGTTGCTGATCCAGCGGTCCATGGGATCTTGCCCTTTGACCCAAGAAGTAGTACTTACAACATCATCAGAAACTCCAGATTTGGAAACACTATACGAAGAAGGAAGATAAGATCACAACATATATATATATATATATATATATATATATATATATATATATATATATATATATATATATATATATATATATATATATATATATATATATATATATATATATAAAATATATACACATATATATATATCTTTTCTTATTCCACCCCTTCCTTTACACAGATGTACGTACGTTGCATGCAAGCGACAAAGTCAATATTCGAGGGTGAAAGAATGAGATGGAACCAGAGAAAATCCTGGATTGATAACATCAATGGAATTATCTGAGTGTCATTTCGCTACACTTCTCCGTTTCGCTGAGGATATTGTTTGGAGAACTCCTTGTGCTGATATATGCAGTATAACATCCCTACCACACTGATGTGTTATGGGTCTTATTATTATTATGACAGAGATTTGGTTCTCAGTATTGGCAACTATGTTCTGGTATTAAGTGTGGCAACCTTCGACCCTGATGTGCTATTGCCCTCAGTATTGGCAACTATGTTCTGTCACTGAATATTATACATTTTTAGAAGATGTTGCACACGGAAACAGTATTGCTGCGAGGGAGGGGGTGGGGTTATCCCCGGCACTGCATACGGTCTTATTGAGAGGGGTCATAATCGTAAAAATCCTGTTTCCTAGGCAATGAGCGCCAAATTATTAATTTCGCTCCAGACGCCATATACACTAGATGGGACATTCCTCGATGGCAAACGATTTTCTTCAATGTACGGTGGATGGAGAGAAAGAAGACGATGAGACAGGAAGAAGACATGGCTGGATAATATCAAGGACTAGACAGGGTGTGAAGTTCCTAAACTCATCAGGATGATAGAGGATAGAGATGTGTGGATATTTTTCTGCAACAAATGTCTCAATGTGACACCTCTTCGACCCTGACGGGTTATGGGTTTTATTATTATTATTATTATTATTATCTTAATAGCTTTCTCTTACATCAGAGCAGTCTTAACTCTTCATTCCGTGAGCCTGATAAGCTGGTAAGAAAGGAGTGTGACTCTTCTCTCAACAACGCATGTATCATAATATAGATCTACTGTCCTGGTCATGTGGTAGTCATGGGTAACGAAAGTGCTGACACGTTAGCGGGTAAAGCTATAGCGGATAGCAAATTGATGAGAAGACATCAAGCTAAATTAACTGGATCATTCATGGATACTTTTAGATGTCTGACACAACCAACAACTGACTGGAACACTGAACTTATGTACTTTTAGATGTCTGACACAACCAACAACTGACTGGAACACTGAACTTATGTACTTTTAGATGTCTGACACAACCAACAACTGACTGGAACACTGATCTTATATACTTTTCGATGTTTGACTGAATGGCAAGCAGAACATTTATGGAAATGCCTCTTGTGCAGTGATGCCGGTTCTTAAAGAAACAGTCATTTTATAAGCCCTAATACCATCACCTACATCCTCTTGTCTCAGGGCCGTAGTTACATCTTCTTGTTGTAGGGTCGTAGATATGTTACCCTTAAGGGGTCCATAAGAAAAATGTATTCGTGGGTTGTCATGTGACAGTTCCTCCTTTTGACTAAAATCTTTGCCCCCCCCCTCCAATATACGGCATTACCTTGACCTGTCGGTTAGCCAATAATATAGTTTGACCGGACAATACATTTCTTACATGGTTAAAGTTAAGATTTCACACACGTACACACACATGCACACACATGCACATACACACACATGCACGCACATACACTCCCGCATACACATACACACACATACACTCCCGCACACACACATATACACACACACTTCTGATGGTATGTATTCGATATTCCTCTACAAACCGGCATGATGCAAAACTGTTCACGTGACTGCTGGTCATCACGTGACTAACCGATCAACTGACACAACTTACTATTTATTGATTCACCTTCTCACACAGTACCAGTCATAATTTTCACGTGGCTATAAATAGAAGTGATAGGTATTTATAACTATTTTTATGTAAAATTAATCACAGCTTATCATCACGGTAATATTTCCCCCAAAAACTTGAAGTTTAATATTGTCACGTGAGCAAATATTTTTCATTGATGCATCATGGCCTGTGCATAGATCTGTACTAAGGTGGTGTTGTGAAAAAAACCCACTTTTTTGAAGTTTTTGCACAAGTGACTTGTGAGTTTAGAAATGTTCATGGCATTCATTTTTGTGTTTTTTATTGTGTTTCTATAAAGACTCATTTAGTCGAAACGTCATCTCTTTATGTACTAAGTCGTAGCAACTATTAGGTGGAATGACCAGTTCCATTCCTTGCTGTTTTTACCTCCCAACGCGCATGCGTCAGATACACATTCACACAGTTAAGTTAAACCAGGCTATGGAAATATACACCACGTTAATTGGGAAAATATAATCGATGGTTATGCTTTTGACCACAACCCCCCTAACTTATACCATTGATATATGCAATATATATATATCTTACGTTTCCTTTACATAATGTTGTGATCACTGCCACTCTCTAAGCCTCTCCTTCTGTTCAAGCTGCCCAGCTTCTTATAGTGTCATGTTCGGAATATCTTCGATGTCATGTGTCCATCGTAGTCTTGGTCTATCTCTTTTTTAAAATTTCCTAGAGCTTTTCCCTCCATGATTACTCTTTCTAAACCGTTGTGTCCATGTATGTGTCCGAAATATGTTAGCTTGAGATTTTTTAATAGTTTTGAGGAGTCAGCCTTCTTCTATGTTCAGGTCTTTCCAGACGTCTGATGTTGGTTCGTCTTTCTGTCCTTAATATTCTTATGACCTTTCTACATTTAATTTCAAATGCCGATAGTTTCTTGTCCAATTGCAGACGTCACTGCCCAGGTCTTACATCCATATGTTGCCACTGGAAACACATAGCGTCTTAATATTTGTGAATTCCCCAATACACCACAATAGCGTAGAAAACAAGAAATTACTTTGCACGTTTCTTATAACTTGTCTTAGATATTCCTGGAAATCTCCCTGGTATAGTTTTTACGTTATTTTCCTTGAGAACTAGCGATACTTATCTGTCTCGCCGAAGACTGATGTATCGGGTAATTATCGCAAATAAAAGAGCGGCACAAAGTATTTCCCGTGTCTAGATTTCATGCTGCTGGAATCTTCTGGTAGTACTATTCTCCTGATATGAGAGATTCCAGCTGGTGTTTCTGAACGAACGCTGAAGAAGAAGAAGAAGAAGAAATACCCCTCTGTGTCGTCTTCGGGTCTGTCCATAAATTATGTCAACATATTTTTGTCATTTTTATCCCCCCCCCTTTCCACCTGTCAAGAACTTGTCACGAATGGTACGGAGTTGTACTCTCGGTACGGAAGAATGCTGCATATGTTTAGAAACTGAATCCAATGAAGTCAGTCTGTAGGTCTTCGCCTTTTAAAACTGTGAACCCGTTACAGTTTGTCTGCGATAGCTGTGTGTTTTAGCCGTTCATATCGTACTTCCGAATATATTTTTGCGTCCTCTTATCCTTTTACAACGTGGGTAGATAGCTAAAGGCCCAGTTCTCTGTAGTCACCTCCTACAACTTGTATCGAATGTCCCAATGTTGATATCCTTTGTCCCCATTTCGAACTTCCCCAACAAACGAACGAATCATTTCACAAAACAACATGTAGTTTTGATGCATTTAAGTTCAAGGATTCCCAAACATTTCGAGCCACCGCCCACTTTGAAAAACATAAATGTTGTAGCACAATATTTCATTTATGCTTCCCCCCCCCCATTATATTACTTTCCCGCGTTCAACATATTTGATATCTTCAACGTAATTAGCAACTAAAGATACATTACTGCTTATTCATTCATTTTCCTTTTGCGCTGAAGTTAGCGCATAGGACAGAGGTAAGATCTCTCCAATTCTGTCTGTCCAACGCTATTCTGTGCAGTTCTTGAATATTATGTATATTGATTGCTGCTTATGCCGTTAATTTATTGAAAAAGTAGTTACCAATATGTGCTTCATCTTGAACACAGTTTATTGATATATCGATTTTGATTGAACGTATGTAAAGATTGTAAAATGTTTTAGCTCCAATAATATTGTTTTATACACTGGTTTAAAAAATGTGGAATAAATATTAAGAGATTGAATTACATTAGTAAGAATTGTATTATCTATCTATCTATTCGCTAAACACTTTGTTGCCTTTCAGCGTCAGGGGTATAAGAGTTTTCTGGAGATGACCCTAGTGTGTGTGCAGAGTAAAAAATATTATTGTAATAATTAAAACACTCTAAAACACATCACAAAATATATCACAAAACATATTAAAAAACATATCACAAAACATATTACAAAATCACGATAATAATTAATTTTTAAATATATATATATATAATTTCTGCTATAAGGAGCCACTGAACGATCCCCACCCATCCCAAAATTGCTTATGAACCCACTATCTCCCCCCCTCCCGAAAAACAGTGCCAACTGAGAGGGGGGATCGGTACCGCCCACTTTGGGAACCTATGTTCTAGTCATTGTTATCACTGACTCAGCATACGTGTGTAACTTTAGTGACTACTAATGTTCGTGACCTCTGACCTATATAACATCTGTCGGCAGAATTAATTAGGCCTTGATTCATAACATGTTTTTATTATTCTCGTGATTACCATTAGTCACTAGTTATATATGTCCTATACTGGGAGTGCCACGGCTAATTTTGGCATGCGACTCCAGTATATAAATAGTGATCAACAGAATCACGAGAATTTCAACAAAAATTTAACGAATTTTTGCCTAATAACTGAGGTCTTCTATTGCAGTCGATATAAGTGGTCAATGAAACTAGTGGTTACGTCTACAGCGCATTACAAACAGACAATTTATCACTAAACAGTTGTTTAACAATCATTAAACGTATGTCGTAATATTGAAAGACTAATCAAGGGGAGATAATTATATGTCGCACTATTACAATATTAATTAAGGGGAGACAAATATAGACAAGGGAAGCAACAATCTACAAAATATAATTTCATCAGAATATAAAAGTTGTCAACAGGCAATACCTCTATTATATGTGGTTGAAAGGAACGTATATTTACTAAACCATAACCAAAGAGATTCTTTTCAGAGTCACGGTGACATGACTACCTGGACGAAGATCTCCATTATTTTTATGATCGCGTATCTTACCACAAGGGAGACAAAATAAATGGCATTTACTTACACGTTAATATAATTTATGGGTCTTTGTGACGTCTAATAGTTTTTGGTTGTGCGTCATTAGGCCTGATATAGCCGATTTGGACCTTGTCCTCTAGTTGAAAAGGTTCAGGAAAACTCATCACCTACTTACCAGACATATACTAAGAATATACTAAGTAAACTAAGACTGGTCCGGGACAGAGGACGTACAACCAAGACTAGGTCAGGACAGAGGACGTGCAACCAAGACTAGGTCGGGATGGAGGACGTAAAGCCATGATTCGGCCGAGACAGAGGACTCAAAACCAAGATTGGGTCGGTATATAGGACTTAAAACCAACACTGAGCCGAGACAGAGAATTTAAAACTAAGACTGGGCCGGCACACAGGATTTACAACCAAGACGATTGGTGCTGGTAAATCGATACATTTAGAACCCATGATCCACGGTGGACTTGCATCCAATGTTGAAATAAATTTGCCCCATCCTTGGTACAACACCCTTTAGCTAACCCCTTAATCTAATTGCTATAAGTTTTTGTGGCCGTATTACATGAACTTTGACCTCACATATTGTGAAATATTCATTCACCCTGGTATAAACCTTGTGGATTCACGTAAATGCCTATAGTTAAAATGACCGCGACTCACCAAAAAGTTGTTTAAATCCATAAATTCAACAACAACCATCAACTAAAAGCAATGAACATAAATAAATTAACACGTAATATCAAACCGACATTTAAAAAACATTTGCGTGCATGCGTCTGCATTTACGCACGCTAGCAGTTGCTATGGTAACCAATAGGATTGATTGGAAGCCGTATTTGTACGACATTTAAAAGGGTTGAATGGCTTGAAGTGTTCTGTTGGTGTTAACGTTTTTGTCCGCGCAATTTGACAAATTTATCAACATATATCATTTCTATGGCTTTTCTAAAAACTAACGACCCACATTTTTTTATAAATAATTAAAGATAAATTTACAGCGAAGACTAAAAAGAGAGCTATCGCCAAATATATCAGCAATAGAAAACATCATCATTGGAAATAAAATGTTATAGAAAGATCGAAAGAATATCATGGACAGAAATACGCTCGGAAACAACCAACATAGAAAATACTGGCGCCGTAAAAAAGGTTGCTTTTTAAAAACTCTCTTGTTCTTTTTTATTCTTGATTAGAAACTGGCCTCACAGCACGTGGGGCATTCACATAAGTGCTGCGCCCTCTGTTCCAGCAGCCATTCGGCTCAATGGTGTTTCGAGTATAATGCTGCCAAAAACAGACGTCGACATCAAGACACAACTTTGGCCCCTGCGACAGGTTTCTTTGTTGTTCCGCCCACCGACGTCGTGCCCATAACTAGTTCAAGCACAACGTCGGCCTATGGGAACAACATAGTAACTGTCATCGAAGGTTACGACTACGGGATTGTATAGATGACGTGCCATGAAGCTTCTATAAGAAGATAACCTCAATATAAAGGCATGTCATCCATTACGTTTTTCTGTTGCGTGGGTGGTTTGTCTAGTGAGCCATATGGGAGATCTACAGACGCAACCGTATGCGCTGTTTTTTTTTTTAAATTTATTTTTGTTGTTGAAATAAGGTAATCTATCATGTTTTGGATATATAAACAGACACAATGCTTTACAGAGACTAATCATGGAGGGAAAACTTCCAGGAAAGAGAACAAGAGGTGGACAAAGACTACGAAAGATAAGAATACCGAAGACCTTCTGAACACGACACTGGAAAAGGTTTGAACAACTCGAACAGAACCAAAAGGGTTGATGATGATAATGTTCCTCCTTCGCAAGCGAAGATAAGCATGGCATAAAACACAAATGAATGCGATGAAAAAATAAAATAAAATAATAACAATAAACTGGCAATTGTCTAATTTAGCTTGTGAGCCCGCAGATGTCCGATGAGTCCCTTACAGAGTGGCAGTGAGAACAACTTTCTGTAAAGGACACATTACATAGACATATTTATTATCAGCGCGCATCTGGTGCCTGAAAGGAAGACAAAAACAGTATAATCCATCTATTGCGTATTCATTTATTACAAATTTCCATATATAACAACATTTTTCAAAATCCCCAATTACTGTATATGTACTCTTTATTGCTTTCACTGTACATAGGGAATTTCTGTTATTACATACACAGCTAGTTGGCACGTACAAAACTAGATTCTAAATTACAATAATACATCATTATTAAGTGCCGACTCCGCAACAAAGGTTGGCTGCTACAGATCTCCAACATCCCCAATCTCTTGTCTTGGTTGTACTCTCTGTTCTCTATCTATTTATCTATACGCTCTGGCCCTTGTTTGCCTTGCAACGTCAGGGGTGGAAGAGTTCTCTGAAGGCGGCCTTCTTGTTTGTAAGTTTTTTGTTTTTTGCTGTTTGTAAGCTTGTTCCTGTGGATTCTTTAATTTATGTGATCCATCTTTTACATGATCTGCCTATGGCTTTATAGACGTTATGTCTATGTGTCATGGCAGTCTGTAAGATTCTGTTGGTAGTCTGGAAGCGTGTGAAAACCACGTGATCTGTCGTCTTTTTACTGGTATTGTTGTGGTTATCTGTCTGATATTATCGTTTCTAATTCTATCTCATAATGACATTCGAGTTTTCTTCGTAGACATGTCATTTCTATTATCACTAGAGTGTAAGTAGTCCATTTTGTGATGTTACTCTCCAACTTGTATCTCTGCCTATCTTTTGTTCGCTTCCTCTGGAAGTTACCCTCAAGTAAGGTTTTCAACAAGGTTTAATATTTCAAAATAATTTTATGTGTTTCATCTTTATTTCCTTTAACAATATTTGTTTTCATACGAAGTGTTGTTAGAACTTCTATGTTTTCTTCTCTTTCAATGAAGTTTTATCTATTCTTATATATATCCATATATAAAAAGCTTCAACTCTGTGTTCTAGTTTTTTGCCTATTGTCCATGTTTCTGAGCGATATATTAATATAGCATAAATGTATCATTTTACAATTTTCATTTTTAGCTTGTTTGAAATCTATTTAGATGTCAATATCTTTTTCATGTCATTGAAAGTACGAGTACATTTAGCCATTCCTATTCTCATTTTAACTTCTGTTTCACATCAACTATCATTTGTAATTATGTGTCCGAGATATTGGTAATGTTCTACATGGTGTAGTTTCTCTCCATATAAAACATACCCTTGGTAAAATATAGACACATTTATTTCTAAATATTTTGCTGTCTGTCGGTTTATTGTCGCATTTCTTTGACTTACATAGACATGTCAATGGCCGAGCATTTTAACAAAAAAATACTGAGTGAATCTATGGTGAACATAAGGTTTCAATCGGGTCATTTATTGTTCTCTGCTCAATCAGTCATGGAGTTTTTCCAGTTCCGGGCTGTAAATAATTGAGTCAGCAATTGTTTTTCGAATTTATGATTTCCTCCCCCCCCCCCTTCCCCCCTCCTTCCCCCGTCCTGTTAACATTATGTCAAGAAAACAGGGATTCCCAAGCTCAATGATGTCAAAAAAATGTTAACACACTGTCATACATTTTTTAAAGCACAGAACAAGTACAATAAAAATATACATTATTTTTTTTCTGATTTTCTTCTGTCCTTTCTTTCTTTCTTTCTTTTCGCGTGATACCCATTTATGCCTTGCAGCGTCAGGGGTAGAAGAGTTCTCTGGTGACAGCTTTTTGAGAACCCTCCATGTTTTCTACGAGTGTTTCAGTTCGACACAATGTCGGTTTACAGGTTTTTCGAAAGTTGTTTTAAATTCAAACACTTTAGTTTGTTTCAAAAATCTTTTTTTTTGATTCAACAACTGTGAAAAGCTTTCAGATCCTACATTTGCAACACTGAAACTAACACAAATGAGAAAGCTGTGGCAAGGTAATAATATGACACTAAAATAACCATTTCAAAATTTTGTGTTTTCCCAGTGGCAACATGCGAGACTTTGACTTCAAATAAGACATTATCCAGAAGGATACATTCATTTGAAATGAAATGCTACAGAAAGATCCTGCGAATATCACAAGATGAACGTTGACCAATAGAAGTACTACAACAATCGAAATTATAGTATCAGAAGGCTTGCTTGGGTTCAGTTGGTAGGTAATATAATTGCAATTGGTCACAGTTCACTGCATTGTTGGAGTTTTTTAAAGTTTATTCTCTGTTTTTAGGCATGTGTGCTTGTTGGTGTTACTGTAATTGTTCCGGGTGTTATAATTTTGATTTCCTGTTGTTGTTTATTCTGGTTTTGTTCATTGTGATGTTAGTTTTGTGTGGGTTGTTATTATGTGTTGGTGTGGTGTTTCTTCCTGTTCTTCGTGTTAGCATCTGTTGAATGTTATATTTTTCATTGACTATCATGTTTCGTTAATGTTGGTTTTGGATTATATTGTTGCATATATTTTATGTTTGTGTTGTTGTTTTCTCTTGTTATTTTACATTGTTAGTGTTGTTTAATTTTTCATACTGTTAGTTTTGTTTTCTGATTTTTGGGGATTTTTTTTCCTTTTCTGTTATTGACATTGTTTTATACTTTTGAATTTCATTTCTGCTTATTTTCTTTTCTGCTATTGATTTTGTTTATGGTATTATTTTTTTTACTGATTTTTTTTATTTTGAGTTTGTTGTGTTTCCTGTTATAGGTTTTTTTTAAATTGTTGTTGTAGGTTTCATTTTGTCTTATTCTCTTATTTTATGTGGTTGGTATTGTTTTTTATTAGTTTATTTGTATTACTGTTATTGGATTGTTATTCTTTTGTTGGTTTTTTTAATGCGTTTTTTTCCTGTTGGTTCTGTTTTATGTTCTAAAAGTGTTCAATGTTGTGTTCAGTTGCTAGTTTGGCTTTCATTTTTTTTGTACTGTTGCTAGTTTAGTTTTCTGCGTCTAATGTTGTGTTTTCTGTTGCTAATGATATCATCTTTGTACTTTTGTTGTTCTCCGTATTGTGATTGTTCTCCGCGCAGTCGTAGTTATATGTAGTGCCGACTTACGTTTTTAGTACATAGCCAAATATAGTAACTATAGACATGCTAGCAGCTGGTTTAGGACAACGCAAACATTATTACAATATCTAAGATATCTCACCTCAGCTGTAAACCATAACACAATGCATTTTGTTCTCCGGACTATATCCTGCTAATGTACAGGAGTGCGAATGAACGCAGAAGACGAATGGCTACTGCGCCGTTTTTAAAACGTAGTGTATGTAAACATGTCGAATGTGTGTGTTAAGTTAGTGAGTGAGTGTGTATGGAGGTAAGTGTGTGTTTGCATATAACAGCACGTGCGTCTGTATGTTAACACGTGTGACTTTTGTATGGATAGTTTTGAAGAGAAGACATGCAATGCGACCTAGAAAATAAGGTAAGTAACTAGATAAATGTTTCGTTTCTATTAACTCCTTTATTATGTCCCTTCTTTCCCCACATCAACATAAATATCGACTAAAGTACGTTTCACAGGCTGTGCCCTCAAACGCATATTATTATCTGATTAACCATCTAACGTATTAATACCATTTTTGGCATATGCTGTTATATTTGGTTATGCCCCATAAATAAGTAAAACAGCGACAAAGAAGATCAGCGCCATTGAGAGGAAATGCTACAGAAAAATATTAAGATATCATGAAAGGGAAAAAGAAAAGAGATACATATATTATAAACATGTTGAAGATTCCAGTGTTTGTTACTAAACACAATAGCAAAAAGAAAACTACACATGTTTGGTCATATAAAGAGACACAACTGTTTAGAAAGACAAATAATGGATGGCAGAGCACCTGGGAGGAGGAAATGCAGACCAAGATGGCGATGGACTTACGACATTAAAGATCACAGGAATACGTCGTTGGAAAATGCAAGCCGCATTGCCCAAAACAGAGAGGGTTTCGGGGAGTTCATTGGGTAGACTTTTTCATAAATCAAGTACATGTGAACATGTAGCAAGCAACAGAAACTGTCATTCTGTAATCAAAAAGGCGTATCATTATGTGAAAGAAAGAGAAGTGGCTCTTCTCTACGGCATCTAAAGGGGCTCAAAAAGGATCAAAATGTGTATACGATCGACTTCATTGTTTTCAGGTTACACCATACGTACTCTGATTCTCAACAAAGTGGCAGGCACCTGCCGAGAGTACCACCCATAGCACGTAATTCCGTAGCTTCAAACAATACATTTTCCAAGAATCTCCGGGAAAAAAATCACTTTATAAACGAAACAACGCGATCCGGAATCGAACCCCCAACCTCTTGAACACAAAACTAACAGCCTAAACACTACGTAAGACAGCATCTCAGCATCGAAGACTGGTCATACAAGAGGCAAGAGCAGAAAACATATTGCCTAAAGTGACCATACCATATCCAACATGTACACCGACTTTTGAACTACTAATGGATGAACATCCACCTACAAACTCCTACAGGAGGACTACCAACGAATGACCCTAGTATGAAGGGAACGTCTGTAATATTTAGTCTAGACGAATATGTAATATGAGCACAACATTATTATTGATGAGAAACTAGCCTCACAGCAGGTGGGGCATTCCCGTAAGTTCTCCTTCCTCTGTTCCAGCAGCCATCCGGTTCGGTGTTTCGAGTCTAATGCCGCCGAAACAGACGTCGACATCAGGGCACATCTCTGGCTCTTGCGACAGGTTTCTTTGTTGTTTCGCCCACCCACGTCGTGCCCGAAACTAGTTCACGCACAACATCTGCATGTCGGAACAACATGGTAACTGTTATCGAAGGTTACGACTACGGGAGTGTATAGATGACGTGCCATGAAGCTTCTATGAGAAGATAACCTTAAAATAAATTGCGTGTCATCGATAAGGTTTTCTGTTGCATGGTTGCATAACCACAAAATTCTTCTCGCTAACAGTGAAAGTTTAGAAGAACTGACTCCCTGACTGTGATGACTTGGAAGAATTGGCTAGTTGACAGTGAAGGCTTTCAAAAACAGGCTCGGTGACAGTGAAGGCTTTGAAAAACTGACTC